>JACCIE010000039.1:0-1200000 GCA_018906755.1 Sycophaga agraensis
AAATTCGCATTACAAGCTTTCTGTTGAGCAAATAAAAGCGTGTGGAAACTGATAATCATGGTGTCGAAACAATCTTACTATCTGAGTATTTTTTGATTAGCCACTTAAGTCCCCGTGGGGGTAAATTCCCATGCATCGATTCGGACGAAATTCAGGGACACAGATCCGTTTTAAGATGAGCATTCGGATAGGCAAATGAAAGCGCTTGGTAACTTATAATCATGGTGTCGAAACAATCTTACTCTCTGAGTATTTGTTAGATTAGCCACTTAAGTCCCCCTGGGGGATAAATTCCCATGCCTTCGATTAGGACGAAATGCGGGCACAGATTCGTCTTACAACAAGCTTCCGACCGAACCTTCAAAACCTGCGTAGTAACTCATAATCAAGGTGTGGAAACAATTATAAATATCTGAAAACTTGTTAGTTTAGATACTTAAGCCCCATGGGTCTAGCTTACCATACTGCGTTTTTCGCGAAATTCGGGAGCACAAATTCGCATTACAAGCTTTCTGTTGAGCAAATAAAAGCGTGTGGAAACTGATAATCATGGTGTCGAAACAATCTTACTATCTGAGTATTTTTTTGATTAGCCACTTAAGTCCCCCTGGGGGTAAATTCCCATGCATCGATTCGGACGAAATTCGGGACACAGATCCGTCTTAAGACGATCATTCGGATAGGCAAATGAAAACGCTGGTGAACTTATAATCATGGTGTCGAAACAATCTTACTATCTGAGTATTTGTTAGATTAGCCACTTAAGTCCCCCTGGGGGTAAATTCCCATGCCTCGATTTAGACGAAATGCAGGGCACAGATTCGTCTTACAACAAGCTTTCGACCGAACCTTCAAAACCGCGTAGTAACTCATAATCAAGGTGTGGAAACAATTATAAATCTCTGAAAACTTGTTAGTTTAGATACTTAAGCCCCATGGGTCTAGCTTACCATACTGCGTTTTTCGCGAAATTCGGAGCACAAATTCGCATTACAAGCTTTCTGTTGAGCAAATAAAAGCGTGTGGAAACTGATAATCATGGTGTCGAAACAATCTTACTATCTGAGTATTTGTTAGATTAGCCACTTAAGTCCCCGTGGGGGTAAATTCCCATGCATCGATTTGGACGAAATTCGGGACACAGATCCGTTTTCAGATGAGCATTCGGATAGGCAAATGAAAACGCTGGTTAACTTATAATCATGGTGTCGAAACAATCTTACTCTCTGAGTATTTGTTAGATTAGCCACTTAAGTCCCCCTGGGGGTAAATTCCCATGCTTCGATTCGGACGCAATTCGGGACACAGATTCGTCTTACAACAAGCTTCCGACTGAACCTTCAAAACTGCGTAGTAACTCATAATCAAGGCGTGGAAACAATTATAAATATCTGAAAACTTGTTAGTTTAGATACTTAAGCCCCATGGGTCTAGCTTACCATACTGCGTTTTTCGCGAAATTCGGAGCACAAATTCGCATTACAAGCTTTCTGTTGAGCAAATAAAAGCGTGTGGAAACTGATAATCATGGTGTCGAAACAATCTTACTATCTGAGTATTTTTTTGATTAGCCACTTAAGTCCCCGTGGGGGTAAATTCCCATGCATCGATTTGGACGAAATTCGGGACACAGATCCGTTTTCAGATGAGCATTCGGATAGGCAAATAAGAGCGCTTGGTAACTTATAATCATGGTGTCGAAACAATCTTACTATCTGAGTATTTGTTAGATTAGCCACTTAAGTCCCCCTGGGGGTAAATTCCCATGCCTCGATTTAGACGAAATGCAGGGCACAGATTCGTCTTACAACAAGCTTTCGGATAGGCAAATGAAAACGCTGGTTAACTTATAATGATAATGTCGAGACAATCTTACTCTCTGAGTATTTGTTAGATTAGCCACTTAAGTCCCCCTGGGGGTAAATTCCCATGCAACGATTCGGACGAAATTCGGGACACAGATCCGTCTTAAGACGAGCATTCGGATAGGCAAATGAAAACGCTGGTTAACTTATAATGATAATGTCGAGACAATCTTACTCTCTGAGTATTTGTTAGATTAGCCACTTAAGTCCCCCTGGGGGTAAATTCCCATGCCGCGATTTAGACGAAATGCAGGGCACAGATTCGTCTTACAACAAGCTTTCGAATAGGCAAATGAAAACGCTGGTTAACTTATAATGATAATGTCGAGGACAATTCTAATCTCTTGAAACTTGTTAGTTTAGAACTTAAGCCCCATGGGTCTAGCTTACCATACTGCGTTTTCGCGAAATTCGGGAGCACAAATTCGCATTACAAGCTTTCTGTGAGCAAATAAAAGGCGTGTTGAAACTGATAATAATGATGTCGAAACAATCTTACTCTCTGAGTATTTGTTAGATTAGCCACTTAAGTCCCCCTGGGGGTAAATTCCCATGCATCGATTCGGACGAAATTCGGGACACAGATCCGTCTTAAGACGATCATTCGGATAGGCAAATGAAAACGCTGGTGAACTTATAATCATGGTGTCGAAACAATCTTACTATCTGAGTATTTGTTAGATTAGCCACTTAAATCCCCCTGGGGGTAAATTCTTATGCTTCGATTTAGACGAAATGCAGGGCACAGATTCGTCTTACAACAAGCTTTCGACCGAACCTTCAAAACCGCGTAGTAACTCATAATCAAGGTGTGGAAACAATTATAAATGTATGAAAACTTGTTAGTTTAGACACTTAAGCCCCATGGGTCTAGCTTACCATACTGCGTTTTTTGCGAAATTCGGAGCACAAATTCGTATTGCAAGCTTTCTGTTGAGCAAATAAAAGCGTGTGGAAACTGATAATCATGGTGTCGAAACAATCTTACTATCTGAGTATTTTTTTGATTAGCCACTTAAGTCCCCGTGGGGGTAAATTCCCATGCATTGATTTGGACGAAATTCGGGACACAGATCCGTTTTAAGATGAGCATTCGGATAGGCAAATAAGAGCGCTTGGTAACTTATAATCATGGTGTCGAAACAATCTTACTATCTGAGTATTTGTTAGATTAGCCACTTAAGTCCCCCTGGGGGTAAATTCCCATGCCTCGATTTAGACGAAATGCAGGGCACAGATTCGTCTTACAACAAGCTTTCGGATAGGCAAATGAAAACGCTGGTTAACTTATAATGGTAATGTCGAGACAATCTTACTCTCTGAATACTTGTTAGATTAGCCACTTAAGTCCCCCTGGGGGTAAATTCCCATGCATCGATTCGGTCGAAATTCGGGACACAGATCCGTTTTAATATGAGCATTCGGATAGGCAAATGAAAGCGCTTGGTAACTTATAATCATGGTGTCGAAACAATCTTACTATCTGAGTATTTGTTAGATTAGCCACTTAAGTCCCCGTGGGGGTAAATTCCCATGCATCGATTTGGACGAAATTCGGGACACAGATCCGTTTTCAGATGAGCATTCGGATAGGCAAATAAGAGCGCTTGGTAACTTATAATCATGGTGTCGAAACAATCTTACTCTCTGAGTATTTGTTAGATTAGCCACTTAAGTCCCCCTGGGGATAAATTCCCATGCATCGATTCGGACGAAATTCGGGACACAGATCCGTTTTCAGATGAGCATTCGGATAGGCAAATAAGAGCGCTTGGTAACTTATAATCATGGTGTCGAAACAATCTTACTCTCTGAGTATTTGTTAGATTAGCCACTTAAGTCCCCCTGGGGGTAAATTCCCATGCTTCGATTCGGACGAAATTCGGGACACAGATCCGTCTTACAACAAGCTTCCGACTGAACCTTCAAAACTGCGTAGTAACTCATAATCAAGGCGTGGAAACAATTATAAATATCTGAAAACTTGTTAGTTTAGATACTTAACCCCCATGGGTCTAGCTTACCATACTGCGTTTTTCGCGAAATTCGGAGCACAAATTCGCATTACAAGCTTTCTGTTGAGCAAATAAAAGCGTGTGGAAACTGATAATCATGGTGTCGAAACAATCTTACTATCTGAGTATTTTTTTGATTAGCCACTTAAGTTCCCGTGGGGTAAATTCCCATGCAACGATTCGGACGAAATTCAGGACACAGATCCGTTTTAAGATGAGCATTCGGATAGGCAAATGAAAGCGCTTGGTAACTTATAATCATGGTGTCGAAACAATCTTACTCTCTGAGTATTTGTTAGATTAGCCACTTAAGTCCCCCTGGGGGTAAATTCCCATGCTTCGATTCGGACGCAATTCGGGACACAGATTCGTCTTACAACAAGCTTCCGACTGAACCATTCAAAACTGCGTAGTAACTCATAATCAAGGCGTGGAAACAATTATAAATATCTGAAAACTTGTTTGTTTAGATACTTAACCCCCATGGGTCTAGCTTACCATACTGCGTTTTTCGCGAAATTCGGAGCACCAATTCGCATTACAAGCTTTCTGTTGAGCAAATAAAAGCGTGTGGAAACTCATAATCATGGTGTCGAAACAATCTTACTATCTGAGTATTTTTTTGATTAGCCACTTAAGTCCCCGTGGGATAAATTCCCATGCAACGATTCGGACGAAATTCAGGACACAGATCCGTTTTAAGATGAGCATTCGGATAGGCAAATGAAAACGCTGGTTAACTTATAATGATAATGTCAAGACAATCTTACTATCTGAGTATTTGTTAGATTAGCCACTTAAGTCCCCCTGGGGGTAAATTCCCATGCCTCGATTTAGACGAAATGCAGGGCACAGATTCGTCTTACAACAAGCTTTCGGCCAACCTTCAAAACCGCCTAGTAACTCATAATCAAGGTGTGGAGGCAATTCTAAATGTCTGAAAACTTGTTAGTTTAGACACAAGCCCCATGTCTAGCTTAAACTGCGTTTTTCGCGAAATTCGGAGCACAAATTCGTTAAGCTTTCTGTTGAGCAAATAAAAGCGTGTGGAAATGATAATGGTGTCGAGACAATCTTACTCTCTGAGTATTTGTTAGATTAGCCACTTAAGTCCCCCTGGGGGTAAATTCCCATGCATCGATTCGGACGAAATTCGGGACACAGATCCGTCTTAAGACGAGCATTCGGATAGGCAAATGAAAGCGCTTGGTAACTTATAATCATGGTGTCGAAACAATCTTACTCTCTGAGTATTTGTTAGATTAGCCACTTAAGTCCCCCTGGGGGTAAATTCCCATGCCTCGATTTAGACGAAATGCAGGGCACAGATTCGTCTTACAACAAGCTTTCGGATAGGCAAATGAAAACGCTGGTTAACTTATAATGATAATGTCGAGACAATCTTACTCTCTGAGTATTTGTTAGATTAGCCACTTAAGTCCCCCTGGGGGTAAATTCCCATGCATCGATTCGGACGAAATTCGGGACACAGATCCGTCTTAAGACGAGCATTCGGATAGGCAAATGAAAGCGCTTGGTAACTTATAATCATGGTGTCGAAACAATCTTACTATCTGAGTATTTGTTAGATTAGCCACTTAAGTCCCCCTGGGGGTAAATTCCCATGCTTCGATTCGGACGAAATTCGGGACACAGATCCGTTTTAATATGAGCATTCGGATAGGCAAATGAAAGCGCTTGGTAACTTATAATCATGGTGTCGAAACAATCTTACTATCTGAGTATTTTTTTGATTAGCCACTTAAGTCCCCCTGGGGGTAAATTCCCATGCATCGATTCGGACGAAATTCGGGATACAGATTCGTCTTACAACAAGCTTTCGACCGAACCTTCAAAACCGCATAGAAACTCATAATCATGGTGTCGAAACAATTTTAAATATCTGGGAATTTGTTAGTTTAGCCACTTAAATCCCCCTAGCGGTAGATGCCCGTGCCTCGATTTGAACAAAATTTGGGCCACAGATACGTCTTACAACAAGCTTTAGATTAAATAAATAAAAGCGCGTGAAATCTCATAATCGAGGTGTTGAAACAATCTTACTATCTGAGTATTTGTTAGATTAGCCACTTAAGTCCCCATAGGGGTAGATGCCCATGCCTCGATTTGGACGAAATTTAGGGCACAAATTCGTCTTTAGATAAGCAGTCGAATCAGCAAATGAAATCGCTTAGAAACTTTGTGACGTGAGAGTAACTTACAAGCCGGCCGATCGCGAGGCCCGCACGAGTTACCGTCATGCGGCGTGTCAAAAAGACGAAAAGTTCGAGAATCGAGAGCGTCGCGGTATGGGTCACGTGACTCCCGTCTGGAGGGCCGCGCGCGAAGATTCGGCCGAACGGCATTCGTTCTTGGTCCGTCGGTGAGAACGGACATAATTCGTCCTGAGTCCGTCGGGTTGAATAGACGTATTCGTTCGAGGTCCGTCAGTCGGAATAGACTTATTGGTTCTGGATCCGTCGGTGAGAATAGAGGCATTCGTTCGAGATCTGTCAGTGAGTGTGAGAGGCAATCATCTTGTCCTTGTTCGTGAGGAAAGTGTAGCAGAGCCGACCACCAGCCCGTTTGACATCGCGCTCATCGTGCCTGGGCTTGCTGATCTGTCCGCATCCAGCCTTCGAGTCGTGAGAGATCGAGACGCCGGCTTCGACAACCATCCAGAGAACCGGCCTGCCGTTCACGACTTCAACACCCCGTCGTGACACACTAGGGTGTGGTCGTGCCGCAATTCAGGTGGAGTCTCGTATCGCACTTGCGTTCTTTTCTCTCTCGCTCTCGATCGCTCTCGACGTCGCGCGCGTACTCTCTCTCTCTCTCTCTCTCTCTCTCTCTCTCTTGAAAAGATTGCTGCGTTAGTATTGAGTGTGATAATAAAAGCCAGTTAAAATGAATATTGCTTTGTGTTTGTGTACCGTTATTGTCAGCATGCTTCCCCGTGACGTCGCGAAATAATTCGTTTGCATAGCAACGGGACCTCCTCGTGAGAGTGTTTCATCCTCCGCGAGCACAGCCAGTGCGGGTTGGTCTTGTGCAGCACGCGTAGTGCAAAGTACCTGGAGGAGGGTGCAGAAGCACCTGGCGCCAGAGTGGTATAAACCACAATCCAGGCGCGCTACCTGGAACAAACTCCTCCCGAGAACTTACACCCATCGTACGTATGGCATTGCCGATGCCGGATCGCGTTTCAAAAAAATAATCCGCGTGTCGAAACTTATAATCAAGGCGTCGAAACAATTTTAGAGGCCTGACAATTCGTTAGATTAGCCACTCAAGTCCCTCTAGGGGTAAATGCCCATGCCTCGATTTAGACGCTTTCGATTAAGCAAATAAAAGCGCGTGGAAACCCATAATCATGGTGTCAAAACAATCTTCATATCTGAGTATTTGTTAGATTAGCCACTTAAGTCCCCCTGGAGGTAGATTCCCAGGCTTCGATTCGAACGAAATTCAGGGCACAGATTCGTGTTATTAATTTGGTAGCTTAGTCCTTTAAGCCACCTAGGGGTAGTTTCCCATGCTTAGATTTGGACAAATTTTGTTATTTTCAAACACGAACATTAAGGCCATACGTAGGCCTCCGAAAGGACCGCCAGTGTCAACAACTGTCATTGTTCTTTAATGAAACTCCAAAAGCATCCTTAACAATAATTTATTTATCAATTTGTTTAAACGTGTTTTGTTATAAACAAAGGATAGGCGCTCAAAATTATGTTTACCGAAAAGTACGGGTTATTAACAAGCACGAGCTGAACTGCGGCGCAGCTAGCTGTGCGCCGCCGCGAGGAGCACTGTCGCTCTCCTCGACCAATAACACGTCGGTTTTAGTGCGCTCAGGCCTCTTGCACACAGGCAGACTAAACCAAGCAACCAGCGCATACGACGCGATGTGACCGTTACATAAGAACACGACGCGGTCATCGGCGTCATGAACTAATGTCTTTCTCTCTTCTCCTGTAACAGTCGGCGCGCCTATATGACTATGATACTGAGGCTATCATCACTATAAGACCACGATGATTAGGATGACCGAGATAGGAGTGGGAAAAGGGCCGATCAGATTTGACTAAGTCGAGCAGATGCTCCATTGACAGTCTCTGGGAGTGGACGGGCAGATAAGCTCGCAGGCTGCAAAAAAGGTGGCAAATTTTTGAGGAAGGGGTTCATTAATGTGAGTTCTCTAAGAGGTACTAAGTGTACTTACATTGAGGGACTTCGTAATTATTTGCATGATCGTCCCAGTTTACCAGTTACCATTTGTTTGGTGTAGAAAAAAGCTGGTTGGACTCTGACATCGCGGATACGATAATATTGACAAAAGCGCTAATATTGAGAAATATAATTGTTAATATTGTATATAGCGATTATAAGTGTGTCTTTTCTTATGACTCTTCTTATGACTAAAGTTAAGGAGCAGGCTACAACCCTCACAAAATTCCTGTGTGCGGTTATGTGACGGGTGCTAAGTGAGATGATCATATCACCCCCTTCAGGATCCGATTGGGCTGGATGGGAGTAGACAGTTTTTATGTACTTGTAGATCTACAAGAGCTAACGGCTGCGTAAGCCGGAGTACTTCGCTGATATGTTCTCTTCTGATTCATTCGATCGGCCGATTAGGAGTGAACCTAAAGAGGTTTCTGTTCCACTGATGCGCACCGAGACGGGAATTCGATCTTTCTCTGTTGAAGATGCTCATCTGTGGAGCAGACTACCATCCTGCATAAGGAATGAGTCCTCTCTTTCTCGCTTCAGGGGGCTAATGATAGAGTATTTGAGGGGTTCGGAGACCATAACAGATTCTAGTCAGTCGTCCTCATAATCTTGTTTTTGATTTTGCTCCTAAATTAGCTGTGTATGTGTGTCATCCTTCATTTTATATTATACATACATTCATTTTATTCATTGGATCTAAGAGTGTATGAGTGTTATAACGAGTAAACATGCGTTGCAGAACACATGTGTACTCGTTGGTTACTCGTTGGCACGCGCAGAGGAAAGAGGGAGCCGCGAAAGAGAGGGAAGCCGTGCGGAGAAAGAGAGACGGTAGAGCCGGGTAGAGCGAGAGCGCGGATGAGGTGGCGCACAAAGAGAGAGAAGCCGCGGGGAAAGGGAGAGAGAGGCGCTTGGTGGCGCGAGCGCGCGGAAGGCGGAAGGAGAGACCGAGGAGAGATGGATAGGTTTCACGCGAGATAGAGAGAGAAAGAAAACCGCGGATCCCGAAAGTTTGATATCTGACTATGCGCGAAAATGGGGATTTTGGAAAGGGAAAATTCCGTTAGTTGTCGAGGTGTGGAGAAAATTAGAAGATTTTCGGAGAGTTCGTTCTGAGCCTTGATCGAGGAAGGAAAGAATTAAAATTTAGAGAAAAGTAAGGAAAGAACAGAAGCTAGTAGAGACGAGGGATAGTATAAACGATACCAAGGCTATTGAAAGTAAAGAAATAAAGAGCAAGAGCGAGAAGGATAGGAAAAGGAGAAAAATAAAGGTTGTGAAAAGACGAAGGAATTGAAAAAAAAAGTGAGGTAAGAGTTAATATAATATAGAGTGATGGATTAATAATTGTTGGATTAGAATGGATATACGGGGAGGTAGGGACGGAAAATAGGAAAATTGTGGTCAAGGGAGTTTTTCCCAGACTTGTTGCCTCGGAGAAGGAGTGACGTCAGAACGCGATTTTCTTCCCGCCAAAACGAGCTGGGAAAATTATTGATGCAAAAGAATTAGTTATCTATACAAGTAACTTTGTTTTTTTTTCTTTTTTTCATTTTATTGCGGTGGCGATTCCTGTTACCGGTGTTAGAGGAAGGAGCGCGGGACCAGAAGGAGCGGTTGTCGGTGACGCCATTTTCGTCGTCGAAAAATTCAAAAAAAAAATGTTAGAATATAACTGCATAAATAAAGTCCCGCTAAATTCATGGAAACCGAGTTCGATTAGTTTTTTTTGATTCCCCGTTTCTTTTGAATCTTTAATTTTCAGGAGGCTCGCCATCAATAATTAATAAAAAAAAAAGAAGAAAATAAGTATTGTAAAATTTGGCCATGTCATAGGTTAAAATAAAGTAATTTGATTGTTTTTTTTTGTTGTTTGTCGTGTCGTTGATAATAAAATAATTAGAATTATTACATACGTCGCGGAGAAATTTAAAAGAAAAAAAAATAAATTGAAAGAGCCCAACGTTCCCGCCATTTTGCCGCCAATAGGGGGCCCATGCTGTACGGAGAGTCGCCGAGAAATTTTCCAGGCTTCGTTGTATTCCCCGAAGTTTAAATTCGATTTAGGATCGTCGTGAATATTTTAGTGGTTAGTGGAGTGAGAAAATATTTTGTGCGTAGCTAGGGAATAGGCCTATAGGGTGCTACGTCACAAATGGCATCGCTTGTGGGGAATAAATCGGAAATTGGAAAATTCGACGAAAAATTATTGTTGCGGCCTAAACATTATAATTTGTAGCCTAGGATAAAAAATTAACAAAAAAGGAGATAGAGAAACTGCTAAAGTTGGGGTTTCTGATTTGACTACGATTAAAATAGACCGTTGAATAAGTGTGTCCCTGATTAGTGTAAAATTTTAATAATTGACCTCCCAATTTAGTATTGGCGATCTTGCTGAATTTTATCATTTGAAATCTGAAAATTATTAGATGAATATTATATTATTTGTGTGGTACATGTGTTATTTTGAGCATTGTTGTCTGGTTGTTGCCTAAAAGGATGTCGACCTGAATTACATTGTTGTCGAGGATATTATCGAGGTACAAATTTTATTATTTTATATATCATATTCAGTTCGAATATTTCGTAGGATTCAGCAAGTAGGCAGGGTAATTTTCTGGGTATTTATTGTGAGGACTGGTACTTTTGGTACGAAGTATTTCTGTTGTGTGAGAGGGTTAAGACGTGTTTCCCCTGTCGCGATTTTAAGACTAGTTGTTTTGTTGCCAAGGAAATTCCGATAAAATGGAGGACGTCGCCGAACAAATGAAGATTATTTTGTCATCTTCAAGGTCAGCCAGGGCATTGAGGAGGAAAATAGATCGTTTACCGATAGAGGAGGTGGAAAGACAATTAGAAGGTTTCAATCTCAAATTAACAGGGGATGAAGGAATGCTCCGGGACAGATTGTTCCGGAATGAGGCGCGTTTATTGGAAGTTTCGCGTTATGAAATCCCGTGGTGAATGAGAGAGGATGAGGAAGCTGCTATGGCACAGGAATCTGCCGAGGAAGTAGAAATACAGGAGGCGGAAGATGCAAGTAGGACCGAGGCGTTTAACGGAAAGAAAAGGGAGATAGAAGAAACTAGGCGGCAGGAATCAAAGCCAGAGTTTCGAGGTGCCATTCCAAAAACGTTCGCTAACTTATCACTGGCTCAGTCCGGTGATATGAGTCAGATCGCCGAGGAAAAGGTGCAAGAAGCTCATGAACCAGACCGATCCACCACCCCGGTAGTATATAAAGGAATAAGATATGAATGGCCTCCGTCTACTTCGTTCTATAAACCTAAGGTCACCTCCGTTAAGAAGGGACAATGGATTACGCCCCGAAGCACAATGCAATCAAAAAGAAAGGTGATTCCGGTTCCGGCGGAGTTAGAAGCGTCAATATCGGAAGAACTCGAAAACTTAGACCAAGCGCAGGAGCAGCCTAGGCGGAAGGTTTTCGGGGCAAGCCAAAGCAGCCAAGGATTTGGATATACCGACGAAGAATGGGAGTCGGAGGATGAAATTTTAGGAAGCCATTTCAGACAAATGAGTAGAAACAAGATGGCGTCCAGGGCGGTCCGTCCGGCAGAAAGCCATAGAAATGAGGAACGGAGTTGGATGCCTAGGGGTAGGGAATTGATGAGGAGACCTATCTCTACGGCGAGTGGGATGTTAACCCATATTAAACTCCTGCAAGGCAAGCATATCCGGTTTTCTGGCGATAGGAAGGAAGGACCCGAGGACTTTCTCTCGAGATTAGAAGGGATTCGGTTGAGATCCGAAATGACAGAACACGAACTGTTGGACGTTTTAGATAGCGTTTTTTATGGTGCCGCGGGAATGTGGTATAGGACAGTTCAGTCAAGTATTGAAACATGGGATCAGTTTAAGAGGCTGTTCCGGAGTTAGTTCATGGGAGATGTGTATGAGGACGACTTGCTCGAGGAGTTCAAAGCGAGGACCCAGGGAAGAGGAGAGACGATCTCGCACTATTTATTGTGTAAAAAGTACTTGATTGGTCACTTAAGGCACCCACCGCCGTTATTGACACAAACCAAAATTATTTATCGAGGATTGTTGCCAGGATATAGATGGTTCATGGAAGGCCATAAAATAGAGTCGCTGGATGATTTAACTAAAGTGGGTCACCGTTATGAGCGACTAAAAGAACTAGATAAGAAGAGAACGTCTCCTCCGAAGGATGATAAGGTCTTGTTAATAGGTGGTGCCTGGGGAAGCAGGGTTAAGACGAATAAATCACGTGGATTTTTAGAGCAAGACGCCGTAGCTGAACTGACAATGGGAGGCCGAGATCAGGTTAATAAGAATCCTCGAGAGAAAGTACCGAAGTCTCAGGAAAACACAAAAGCCAAGAAACGGTTAGACTTCCAGGTGGACACTGTAGCCCCAGATGAGAAAGAAACAGCGCTGTTTAGAAATAATGCCGAGGGTAAAATTGGCTCAAATGGTCGTGAGTGGTCCAACCAGAGGGGGGGCCACTAAAACCACCACCAAATTTGTATTTCTCGCAAGGACGAAACCAGAATGAAGTAAGAGAGTCAATGGCTCCCACTAGTTATAAGACGTTCCAACGTGTGGCAGATGGCAGGCCAGATGAAGCGTGCTATTTTTGCAGGAAACAAGGGCATAGGGCTTTCGAGTGCCCGCAGAAGGTATGCTATAGGTGTAGGGGAAATGGACACTTTGCAAATCGCTGCCCCATGTCTCGGCCTGTCCAGATCTGTCAAGGCTGTAACCAGGTAGGTTATCAGCTACGGAACTGTCCAAACTGTGTTGCCGTGTGACAGTTATTGGAAAACGAGGAGGCAGGGGTCAGCAACCGCTCGCAACCTCCAGTAAGAGCGGAAAGAATTCGTAAGGAGGTAACATTCGCTTTGCCGTCGCTATCGGATGTTAATCAGGAAAGGAGGATCTCGAAACCAAGCTGTAGCCAGGTTGTGCGGGCTGAAATACATGCTCCGATGCAACCCGAGAAGATAACGGGTCAAGAAGGAGATAAGAGTCGCGTGTCTGATTTGGAAAAGAAAATTTCCGATCAGACCGATGTTATTAGTCGCGTGTCTGATTTGGAAAAGAAAATTTCCATTCAGACCGATGTTATTAGTCGCGTGTCTGATTTGGAAAAGAAAATTTCCGATCAGACCGATGTTATTAGTCGCGTGTCTGATTTGGAAAAGAAAATTTCCATTCAGACCGATGTAAGAAGCCGGATATCTGCTTTTGAGAATAGAAGGTCAAGGCAGATGGATGGCGTGAGTCGCGAGCCTGTACAGGAGGAGATCGTCTTCCAACAGGCCGATGGAAAGGAAGGAGAGGATAGTTTAGATCCCGAGGCAATTACAGTGTTAGAAACGAACGATACGGGTAAAAAAACGAATGGAGCCGAGGATAAAGGAGAATTAGATTCTGGAATCGTGAGGACTAGGACTGACAAGGAGGTGATACCTCCTTGTACAGTCCTGGGAGGGGGTGAATCTGGATGGGATCCAGATGAATCCAGAAATACGGTGGAAGAGTACCCTCCCATGGTAGAAGAATGCAGTGTGGAAAATCGGTGTTATCTATGGTTTTATATTGGAACAGAAAAATATAAGGCCTTGGTGGATACAGGAGCAATGGTATCATTAGTAAGTCCCAAAATTGCGGAACGATTTGACGATAGATTGGAACCGTCAAATTCCATGGTAAAAGGTGTATCGGGAGGTGTTGCCAAGGTTAAAGGGATTTTATATCTTAATATGGAATTGGATGGATGTAGCCGACGGTTAGGATTCAAAGCCATGGGATATTGTGATCAAGATATAGTATTGGGAACGGATGGGTGCAAGCTATTTCAGATTATAGTTGGCACGGAGCCTCCCCGATGGAAAATAGGTAATGGAGATTGGAGAGAATTTGCTGATGAATCGATGAGAAAAGAGGACATGGTGTACGCGGAGTGTGCAGGCATTGTGGAATTAAAAGACAATCAGGCAACTCAGCTGCACGAGATGGTCACGGAGTGTCTAAAACGGCAACCAAAAGAGTTTGGGATGACGAATTTAACCTGTCATAGAATAGAGGTGATTGGACGGGAGCCGGTGAAGCATAATCCCCGACGGATGTCTCCAATCATGTGGGAAACGGCCAAGAAGGAGGTGGACAAGATGTTGAGTGAAGGAGTTATAGAATTTTCGGATAGCGATTGCAGTAGCGCCCCGGTGATCGTAAAAAAGTCAGATGGATCATGGAGGTTTTGCATCGATTTCAGGGATCTGAATAAGAGAACAATACAAGATGCCTATCCGATACCAAGTATTGATTCCATTTTAGATAAGTTAAGAAGGGCAAGATACATCTCGAAAATTGATTTAAAACAGGCTTATTTCCAAATACCGATGGAGGAAAATAGTAAGAAGTATACCGCGTTTGCAGTTCAAGGAGCAGGACTGTTCCAGTTCCTAAGAATGCCGTTTGGTCTGTCGGGTAGTCCAAAAACCTCCCAGCGTCTAATAGACTATTTGTTTGGCCCAGAGTTCAGACCTCACATTTTTGGTTATTTAGACGATATAATTGTTGCCACGGAGTCGTTTGAAGAACATCTTAAATGGCTGAAAGTTACATTAGATCGAATTTGTGAGGCTGGTTTAATGTTAAATGAAAAGAAGTGCGAATTTGGTTGTTCTCGGGTAACCTACTTGGGATATATTTTAGACAAGGATGGTTTGCGGCCAGATCCGGAGAAGGTTAGACCAGTGATAGAGTATCCAGCGCCAAGGAATAAGAAGCAGTTACGTAGTTTCTTGGGAATGGTAGGTTGGTATGCGCGATTTATCGCCAAGGATTCGGAAATGAAACTACCACTACTCCAGTTAATTAAAAAGGATCAGCCTTGGTGTTGGGGCGAGGAACAGGAGGAAGCTTTTAGACTGTTGAAACAGGCCCTAACCAGTGCACCGGTGCTAGCAAGGCCAGATTTTTCTAGGAAATTCACCATTCAGTGTGATGCCAGCAATTTTGCCATTGGCGCGGTGTTAACACAAGATTTTGAAGATGGTGAACACCCGGTGGTATATTTGAGCCGAGTGTTAAATAAGGCAGAAAGAAATTACACCACCACTGAGAAAGAATGTCTAGCTTTGGTATGGGCCGTGCAGAAATTTAGACCGTACGTGGAGGGCTATAAATTTAGGGTTATTACAGACCATAGAGCTCTTAAGTGGATACGGAACCTGAAGGACCAGACCGGAAGACTTGCTCGATGGGCTCTGCAACTTCAACAATGGGATTTTGAGATAGTTCACCGAAAAGGAGCGGATCATCACGTACCGGATGCATTATCTCGAGGTTTTGTTGTCGAAGATGAAGTAGCGGGTTTTGGAGAAATACGGGATCCATGGTATTTGAGAAGGGTTGAGATTTTGACCAATAATCCGGAAAAGCTGCCGGAGTGGAGAATGCAGGACGGTTTGATGTATATGCATAAGAAAGATCAATTATTGGACCCGATTTTATGGCCAGAGGATACCAAATGGAAGTTGGTAGTTCCAGTAGAGCATAGGGAACGGGTGATGCAAGATGCTCATTGTCACGCCTCCTCAGGTCATTTAGGAGTACAAAAAACGTACTATCGTGTTGCCTCGGAGTATTATTGGCCGGGATGTTGGTATGATGTGAAGGAGTTTGTGACTACATGTGGAAAGTGCCAGGAGCATAAAGCGTCCCAGTTAGGACCCCAGGGATTGATGGGCCATAGAATCGTGGAAAGACCATGGGCGGTGGTGGCAGCTGATGTCATGGAATTCCCTAGCAGTAAGAGTCAATTTAAATATGTCCTGGTGTTTCAAGATTTGTTTACGAGATGGGTGGAACTGAAACCTCTGAGGAGGGCGGATGGAAAAAGTGTTGCCAAGGCCCTAGAGGAGCTAGTTCTGTTCCGATGGGAAGCACCGGATTATTTATTGACAGACAATGGAACGGAATTTATGAATAAGCATTTAGAGGATTTACTGCAGGAATATGGCATTAAACATGTTACTAGTCCACCTTATCATCCGCAAGCCAATCCGGTGGAAAGAAGTAATAGAACGTTGAAGACCATGATCAAAATGTTCGTGGGAGAGGACCACCGAGATTGGGACGTCCATCTGCATGAATGAAGCCATGCGATGAATACGGCGGTGCAATCCTCCACTAAAGTGTCGCCAGCTTTCTTAAATTATGGTCGGAATCCTAAGCCAGTGAAGAGTTTACGCCGAGAGATGGAAAATGGAAAATTCAAGCAGGTATTGGATAAGGAGGCATGGTTGGACCGGCTGAAACGCCTAGACGCGTTGAGAGATTTGGTGGCGCGTTACGTAGACCAAGCGAGTGATCGCCAACGGACATATTACAATCGTGGGCGCAGGGATGTGGTATTTTGTGTTGGGGACCAAGTGTTGAGGAAGGTACGAGTCCTTTCAAATGCAGGACAGAAATTTTCAGCGAAGCTCGCACCCAGATATGAGGGTCCATATAGGATTCAAGCGGTTATTACTCCAACTATTTATGAATTGGATACGGGGGATAATCGGAGAATAGCGCGGGTGCATGTGTCGGAATTGAAAAAGTTTGTGTTGTCGAGGGGAAAAAGGGGTTAGTAGTTGGTGGAGGTTGTGTCGTAAGTAGCTGTGTTGTCCTGTTGTCGTCTCTATAAAAAAAATATAGGAAAAGAATGTGGTTAAAGAAATAGGAGTTGTTTTCAGGTATCTCCTAGGTATTATGGCCAAGTCAGGAAGCATTGTTGCCGAAGTAGAGGAGATGACGGTGGATGGGGCTGTCCAGGACATGCCGGTAGAGGTCATGGAGGTGGCCATCGTGTCAGAAGAAGGAGGGTCAGGTGAATTGGTACCGGGGGAAAGTGAGATTAATGTGGCCAGGGAGGAGGATATAACAGTGGAGGATTCGGTTATAGGTAGCGTTCCTCAAGAACTAGTGAGCTGGGCTGACCAGTTGACTAGTATGATCGAGGAGGATTTGCGGGACCAAGCACGGCCGGATCCTGAGGGAGCGGAAGGGGAGGAAGTCCCTTTGGTAGCCATCGGGCCTGAGCTGGATTCCCCGGTGTCTTTCCACCTGATCTCGGAGGAGGAATTACAACGGGACGCGGAGATCTTGGGAATAGACCCCACCGAGGTAATGAACGAGTCTCGAGAGGAAATGGAGGAGGCTGTTCAGAGACAGGCCGTCGCGGTGGCGGATTTGTCTCTGAACAACCCAATAGAGTGGTGGCCTTCGGATATAGGGGAAGAAATTGAAATGATTTTCCCTGATCAGGTTGGACGAATAGAGGAGAGAGCCGAGGCAGAAGGAGTTGTTGCTGAGGTGGAGTGGACGGAGCCGACAACTCCGGAGTGTATCCGGCATCCGGAGGCAGCGGAGTGGAACGAGGAGTTCGTTTCCCCCCTGGAGGCGATCCGTCAACGAAACCTTGATGCCGAGGCAGAAAGATTGGAGCGACGCAGGGTAAGGAGAGAGGAGGCCAGGAGAAGAAGGGCAGAGGAAAGAAGAAGGCGCAGGGCAGAACAGAGGGAAGAGGAGGAAAGAGTGAGGAGGCTGAGAGAAGAACGAAGAAGGTTGGGAGAGGCCCAGCGAGAGGAGGAGGAGAGGAAGAGAAAGGAAAGGGAGGACAGACGCCGGAGAGAGGAAACTTCCCGAAGGAGGGTACAGGAGGGGAGAAGAGAGGCAGAAGAGCGCCGAGTCCGGGAGGTTCCCCATGGAAGGCAGTTAGAAGAAACGAGAGTGGTCGGCCCATTTACCGCGAGGCTCAAGCGCCGGCGGATTCTGGCAGAGCGTACGGTGGGGGGCATTATGTTCCCAGGAAGGGAGGATATCCCGTATGACTGCCGGGTGGATCCTCCATCGTTTGTCTGCCTGTTGTTTGTCTAACTGAATAGGCCCTATAGGCCTATAGTTAACTTCGGGGAATACAACGAAGCCTGGAAAATTTCTCGGCGACTCTCCGTACAGCATGGGCCTCCTATTGGCGGCAAAATGGCGGGAACGTTGGGCTCTTTCAATTTATTGCTTTTTTCTTCTAAATTTCTCCGCGACGTATGTACTAATTTTAATTATTTTATTTATCAACGACACGACAACAACAAAAAAAAACAATCAAATTACTTTATTTTAACCTACGACCCGGCGAAATCTTACAATACTTATTTCTTTTTTTTTTTTATTAATTATTGATGGCGAGCCTCCTGAAAATTAAAGATTCAAAGAAACGGGGAATCAAAAAAAAATAATCGAACTCGGTTTCCTTGACTTTAACGGGACTTTATTTGTGCAGTTATATTCTAACATTTTTTTTTTGAATTTTTCGACGACGAAAATGGCGTCGCCGACAACCGCTCCTTCTGGTCCCGCGCTCCTTCCTCTAACACCGGCAACAGGAATCGCCACCGCAATAAAATGGAAAAAAAGAAAAAAAAAACAAAGTTACTTGTATAGATAACTAATTCTTGGCATCAATAATTCTCGGCATCAATAATTTTCGGCAACAATAATTTTCGGCAACAATAATTTTCCCAGCTCGTTTTGGCGGGAAGAAAACCGCGTTCTGACGTCACTCCTTCTCCGAGGCAACAAGTCTGGGAAAAACTCCCTTGACCACAATTTTCCTATTTTCCGTCCCTACCTCCCCGTATATCCATTCTAATCCAACGAGTAACCAACGAGTACACATGTGTTCTGCAACGCATGTTTACTCGTTATAACTTCTATCTATCAATCTCACTCTATTCAGTAATTCATTACAATTGCCGTCGCTCTCGGGGCAGAGAGTTTCGACGCGGGATGGTTCGGGGTTTTTAGGACGAACGAGGAGGTGGTGAAAATAACTCGTAGAGTGGTAGATTAGAATAAATAATGATTCGCGATCGACCGAGCAGAGTTTCTTTAGTTTATCGCAATTACGCGGGCAACCGATCGACTATGCGGTCGCGGCGAGGCAGCGATGGAGGACCTGAGGACTCAGGCGCAACCCGTGACAGGCAGGACGTCCCCTGAGCGGGGAGTCGCGGGGCCTATCCCTGTTATGCACGAGCGGACGGTCGTCCGCTCTGAGCGAAGGTATAACGGGCTCCTTATGCCCGTGCTGAGTGCACTGGGCGGGAGCGAGCGCCTAGCTCGAGGTCAGGCTTCGTTGCCGGGTGGAGTTCGACTCCTTCCTTCTGCGTCCGCGAGTCTGAGCGATCCCTGCCGTCGCAGGTGCCCCCACTCTCGCGGCCGCCCTGCGGGTGACGCGGATTGGTCAAGACGCGGCAACCGCGATGCCGCTTTGCGTGCTCTATGCTCCGCTGTTGCCGAATCTTGCAAGAGAGGAAAAGGCGCCCGAGACCACGCGTACATCAAATTCCCCCCCCTCTTTCGGCGACTTTTCCTCTGATTGTCTTAAATAGATGAAGCGGCGCGGAATCAAAAAAAAAGAAAAACCAAAATATTTGAAACAAGAATATGCCTAACGCCCGTTACTCTGCTTCGTCCATCGAACATTTATGTTTGTTTATTGAACAACAAAAAAAAAATTAGATTCATTACAAATGCGGGGTATGTGTGTATGTGTTACAAAAATTTCTTTGTGTAGCGTGTATGTTTGTGAGTCGTGTCGTGTGTAACGCAGAGTAAAGCAAAATAAAATAGGATACTTCGTTTTTCGTAATAATGCCGCATAATATAACAATAATAATATTCTATCACTTAACGCGCACTTCTTAATGGTAACTTAAAATTAAAGATATTGTTATAATCGCACCCAGTTTATTTTACTTTAATTAACTCTAACACTTAGCACTTAAATCAACGCGTTTCTTAACCGTACACTTAACCTAACCCTTAATTAGATGCGCGAGATCGTCCAGAATATCGTCGAATGTGCACAAATTCGACCGTAGGCTGACGTCGCTTTCGCGGTCATTTCCTACGTCTTCGGCGATGGTGTTTTCCGAACCTGGAGTTACGGCACTATCCAGTGTCGCCAGGGGAAGGCTGTCCAGCTCGACTTCCCTGTTTCTACTTCCAGGATCTTTGCGCCCGTTCTTGATCCCTCGGCCCGTCAGCTGGCTTGGATCGACGCCGTAAAGCATGCAGACGGTTTCCAGCGTCCGTTTTTGCGTCTCCATGTCCCCTCGTCTTTGAGCGCACTTGCATAAGTCCAGGAGGAGACGCACCTTCGCATCGCGGCCACCTCGCGGTCTCTTTTTCCCGGTCATTAGTGTTTCTTTCTTTTCTTTTCTTTACTTTCTAATTACGCGTGAGCACTAAACTTCACTGTTTATTGTCACTGTTTTACGCTGTTCTATAACACTCACTCCTGGCACGCAGTAGCACGTCTCTCATCTGTCTTATGCTCGTTGAGCCTTTCTTGGCCTTCCTCTCTTGCGTTTAAGCGGCCCGGACGGGTCACTTCTCTCCTCCTCGGCTGTTGTTCCCGGCGCTGATTTTCCAGCGACCTCGTTCCTCGCTGCTGTGCTGCTGCACAACGTGGGTGTCGAGGAGTTTGCAGCCCCTGCGCAGGTTTGCGGCGTGGACTCCTCCCTGGGTAGGTGCGGTGGACGAGTTGACTGCGGCGGCTCAACTGCGTCTAGTGGCGGCACAACTGCGTCTAGCGGCGGCACAACTGCGTCTAGCGGCGGCACACAAGTAATGACCGACCTCGCGCGCTCGGTCGGCTCCGTTGTTTGTTTATAAGGCTCGTGTTCCTTAGAGTACCGCCGTGGGGACCTTTTCAAGTCATTGATACTTAGCTTAATGTTTTCTTGGCCGGGACGGTCGATGATGTATACGTCCCGTCCGCACTTGGCGGCGATAGTCGCGGACGCAGTCCGGCGCGGCGCGAGACCGGCGTTAAATTTCTCGGAGGCCTTAGATAGGGCGAAATTCCGTGTTAAAACTTCTTCTCCGATATCTAAGGATGGACCGCCGGACCCAGGGTTGGCAGGAGGCATCCCAATAGCAGCGGCTTGATGTTGGCGGGCACTGTCTATCCTCTCCTGGGCGTTGTCGTTGTATTCCAGGATCCATTCCCCTGGTCGTGGCAGCGTCCTCCCAAGAAGCATATAGCTCGGTGACTGTCCAGTCATCCGGTTTGTGCGCCTCCTCATTGCGAAGAGACAATTGGGGATATGCAGGTCCCAATCGGTCTGTTTTCCGTCGAGAGTACCGAGGCGGAGGCCCTTCTTCAACTCCTGATTCCTGCGCTCCGTCGGGTTACTCTGCGGGTGATATGCCGGCGTCGTATATGACCGCGCGCCCCACGCGCGGCAGTTTTCTTTCCAGGCGGCGCCCCGAAATTGAGGACCGTTATCCGTTAAAATTACACGCGGATACCCCCATCGCTTAAAAACCTCGTTTTCGAGGAGAGGGCCGATGGTTCGTATTTCCGAGTTTGCTATCGCGAATGCCTCGACCCAGCGAGACATAGTATCGGTCACGACGAGTACAAAGCGCTTCTGTCTCTGAGTTCGCGGGTAAGGCCCCATCAAGTCCAACGCGACCGTATCCCACGGAGAAAACGGCTCTCGCGGTCGATTGTCGCATGGAGCTAGTGGCTTAGAAGCCTTAGCTCTCGCACACGCTTCACAAGCCGCGACCGCGTGTCGGATTTCTTCGCGCATCCGCGGCCAAAAGTAATACGCTCGTACGGCGCGGAGCGTCTCGTCGCTGCCCGGGTGTCCTGCGAGCGGGTCATTGTGGAAATGCGAGATTACTTCCCGACGGCATGCGTACGGTACATAAAAACGCGGAGGTTTTCCGTGCTCGTCAATGTAGAGTACCGCCCCCTCGAGTCGAGCGGACTGCCCTGCCTGCAAGGAGCGCTCTACTTCTTGTATGTTAGGCGGGTCAGCGTGCGAGGCTTGGGCGATTTGTTCGATCAAGGCCGGTGCTAAGATCGAATTTATGCGAATCGTCTGTGCCTTCTCTCGAATCTCGGGAGGTGAAAGGGCTTCTACTAACTCCACGTCGTTTATCTCATGCGCACCGATAGCCTCTCGCGATAGCGCGTCCGGGAGTTCATTGTCTCGTCCGGGGACATGTTCTACCTTAAAATCAAAGCTCCTGAGATACATTGCCCAACGGTGCAATTTCCCTTTACCGTCTTTGATACTATCTAACCACGTTAAAGCGCGATTATCGGTGCGTAAAATGAATCTCCCGTCCTCCAAATAGCGGCTAAATTTTCGCAATGCCCAAATAACGGCGAGACATTCTTGTTCGTTTGAATGGTAACGGCGCTCCGCCTTGGTCAGTTTCGCGGACGCGAACGCGATCACTCGGCGCGCATTATTCTCGCCTAATTGAAATAACACGGCCCCCATACCTGTCCCACTGGCATCCGTTTGCAAGATAAACGGTTTATTCGGATCCGGACGACTCAGAGTAAGCGGCGCCCTAAAAGCTTGCTTAACAGCCTCGAAAGCGTCCTGCTCGTCGCGGGCCCAACGCCATGTCCGATTATTTGACAACAGTTCCGTGAGAGGAAGCGCGAGTCTCGCGAAATCCGGAATGTATTCCCGAAGCCACCCGCACACGCCAAGGTACTTACGCAAGTCTTTCCGCGTTCTCGGGATTGGCGCATTAAGGATCGCGTTAACTTGCTCGCATTTTACTTCGTTTCCAGTGTTTGTTATTCGGTATCCGAGAAAATCTAAATCCTGCCGCCCGAAAAAACATTTTTCAACCGAGCAGGTGAGTCGATAAAGGCGTAATCTTTCCAAAACGAGATTAATATGCCTTACGTGGTCCTCCCAGGACTCCGAATAGATAATGAAATCATCCAGGTATGATTTCACGAAGACGTTTATATAGCCTGTCAAAACTTGCTGAGTGACAAAGTCGTTGAAGAACCCGGGCGCGTTTTTCAAGCCGAACGACATGACTCGCCATTGATATAAACCGCCATCCGGGGTAGCAAAGGTCGTATACGGTTTCGACCTCTCACTCAATGGTATTTGCCAATAGCCGTTTTTCAAGTCAAGGGTCGTGAAAATCTTCGCTTTTCCGATGTCCTTCACTACCTCGCTTATGAGCGGAAGTATCTGCGCGCGGCCCTTCGTGACACTATTCAAGCGGCGGTGATCCAAGCAAAATCGAAACGAACCGTCGGTTTTCCGGCTCATGACTACCGGCGAACAGTATTCGGCGCTCGAGGGCTCGAGTAGCCCGTCCGCGAGCAGCTCGCGTACTTTAAGTGCGAGGGCTTGCTTCTTTTCGGTAGACGCTTGATACGGGGGTATTCGGAATGGTCTATCGTCTGTCAACTCTATTTCGAAAACGGCAAAAGGCGTTTGTTTCAGCGGTCGGGTAGGAAACAACACGTCCGCGTAATCCGCGATGACCTCTTTGAGCGCCGTTTCGTGTTCCTTAGGAAAACCGTGATTAACGTTTTCGAAAAAATTCTCCGGCGGTTCGATTGACGCTGAGGGCGTGTTGTCCTCACGAGTTAAGTAGACCCGGCGCCGGGATTCCTTGCCAAAGTACACGCAGTCGAGGCCGTGGTCGTGGACGACCTGCTGTTCTTTCAGCCAGGTTCTTCCGAGCGTGACTTCCGTGTCCAGATCCGGGCATATGTAAAACTTTACGCGGTCCGCCAGCCCTCCGATGATCACTGGTAACTCGCACGTGCCCGTTATTTCTAACGTCTTCCCCTGGGAGGCGGTTCGCGCTGTCAAATTGGTGTCTATTCGAGGGTGTTGGAGTCCCAAAAACCCCTCGGTCGCGGCGGAGTCCACCAATGCATTCGTTGAGGTTCCGTTTATAATTATAGGCAAATAGCCTATAAAAGCGCCAGATAATCGTGAGGTGGCGGCGATTATTGGGGAGGAGAATCCGGGGCCACCGACGCCGCGTTGCCCGGTGCCCCGCTGGGGTTTCCCGAGCGATGCGGATTGCGCGGACAATCGCGATTCCAGTAGCGGTCGGGGCAAAAATAACATCGCGGCAATACGCGCTCCTCTTTCCTTGGCGCCGTAGAGTTTGTCCTCAGAGCGCTCGCAGAGGGCTTCGATGTTCTTGCCGAGGGCGATAGTGCAAAATGCACGGCCGGGGGCGGAGCATTGCGCCTAGCTGCTGCGCGCTCTTCCAACTCGTCCTGTTCTATCTGGGTGGCTCGCGAAATCAGATCTTCGACGGTGGCGTACGCGGAGCCACGCAAAATTTTTCTCGTCGACCCTCGCACGGCTTCCAGCAAAACGGAGATTATAAGGTTCTCGGGCACGTCGGGATGCAGCCGCCGCGCGAGTAGATGCCGCTGCTCGAGAAATAAAGCCGTGCTTTCTTTCTCGCCTTGCGGCTGCCCGTAAAGTTTTGCGTTAAGCCTCATGAGCACGCTCGGAGACGCATATTTGTCGCGTAGTCGATCCGCGAACTTCGCCCAACTAATATTTAGGTTACGGTAGGCGGCCCACCAGCGCGCGGCATCATCTTTCAACGCGCACGCGGCAAGTCTTACGCGGGAATCTATATCCGTGCGATTGGTCGCGAAGGCCGCCTCGCACCCGCGCAGAAAGACATCTGGATCTTCGTGATCCCGTCCGGCGAACTCTGGGAGCTCCGCGTTTCCGGCAGCCAGCGCGCGTAGTAGGTGACGCCAATCGCCTAGATTCGGGAACCCACCATTGTTACCTGCCGCTTCGGCGTCTCGATTTTCGCGCGGTACGTCTCTGTCCCGCACGCCTTGGTTTACGTCCGGCTCTGTCATATTTTCGATCCGGGAGGAGCCCTCGGTGATTTTCGGACTTACCGATCCCGTACTTGTCTGTTCTTCCGAGTAACGCGCACTCGAGGAGTTCCGAGTCGGGCTTCGGCCGATCATCCTCGTCGCGCCTACCTCCTTTTCGTCCGTATCGGGCGCCACTGGCTTTTTATCGACGGCCAGAAGTCGTGTAGCCTGTCTTTCAGGGATAGTACGTACGTTTACACGTTTCCGCGGATTCTTTTCCCTGCGTTCGGCGATAACACTCGCGTTTGCTATACAGACGCGCTCGCGGCGTTGCAGGGCCCCACGTCGGGCGCCAATTTGCCGTCGCTCTCGGGGCAGAGAGTTTCGACGCGGGATGGTTCGGGGTTTTTAGGACGAACGAGGAGGTGGTGAAAATAACTCGTAGAGTGGTAGATTAGAATAAATAATGATTCGCGATCGACCGAGCAGAGTTTCTTTAGTTTATCGCAATTACGCGGGCAACCGATCGACTATGCGGTCGCGGCGAGGCAGCGATGGAGGACCTGAGGACTCAGGCGCAACCCGTGACAGGCAGGACGTCCCCTGAGCGGGGAGTCGCGGGGCCTATCCCTGTTATGCACGAGCGGACGGTCGTCCGCTCTGAGCGAAGGTATAACGGGCTCCTTATGCCCGTGCTGAGTGCACTGGGCGGGAGCGAGCGCCTAGCTCGAGGTCAGGCTTCGTTGCCGGGTGGAGTTCGACTCCTTCCTTCTGCGTCCGCGAGTCTGAGCGATCCCTGCCGTCGCAGGTGCCCCCACTCTCGCGGCCGCCCTGCGGGTGACGCGGATTGGTCAAGACGCGGCAACCGCGATGCCGCTTTGCGTGCTCTATGCTCCGCTGTTGCCGAATCTTGCAAGAGAGGAAAAGGCGCCCGAGACCACGCGTACATCACAATTGCACTCTGCTATACATATGATTAAATTTTTATTTAAAATAATCTTAAATTTAAAGACTGATTATTGATTGAAATGAAATATAGGTGGATGAAAACAATGATTTTTAACTATAAGAATAATTAACAAGGAAAAGGATTTTTAAAAGGTGAAAATAACAACTCTTTTATTAAGAAAGGTAATTCACATACAACTGTTTATTGAGACATGTAGAATACATCTGGTCATACACAAAATCTTTGACACTTTAAATCAAGCTCCTAGCTCAAAAAGGAACCACATTTTAACGCTGTTTTTTTTATCAAATTCATTGTTTATAATCATTATATTTAACTACGATCACACTAAAATTAGAGGGGCAACTTTTTAAAATTGCGGAAAATGATTAAAAAGAAAAGAAAAGAAGAAAGGAAAGCAAAGCAATTGGTAGCTGAATAATACAGTTTACAAAAGAAAGGGCAATTTTCTTTTCAAAAAGAGAAATATAATTAAAGGTTAATGAATATCTTATAAAAAAAATTCTGTATAAAATCATATTTATCATTTTCGTCCGAGAGTGTCTTTCAAATGTGTCCAATGCAATACGTGATTTGTTTTTTAAATATTATATTATTACTCTTATCAATGTATTTTCTCTAGTTGTTTAAAAAACATCGTCCTTGCTTTTCTTTCAAACTTTAGTTTTTGCATAAGTTGAATAAAAGACTGTCGTTCTGCTGTTAGTTCGCGATATGGAAAAGAAGAAAATTTCGCTGTCTCTCTTATACAAATTTTCTTTTTGAATCCTTCCTTACACTGTCTCCATCATTATTACTTTCTGCTTTTGTATTCGCATTTATTCTAAATCTGAGCTGACACGGAGCGTGACGCGGAACGTATTTCGATTACATATGGTTATGAAACATCGGTTTTTTTTCATTACGTTTTTTAAACTTTTTAAATTGTTTCCTCGATATTACACAATGTCGTCATCGAATGTATCTTCCCTATATATGGATATATATATACATATATATACATATATATATATCGTTCCTACATATTTTGTTGCGATACCTGTCGTTAAAACATTTTTTATAATATTTTTCAATGATCAAAGCCACAAAAGATATAAAATTTACAATAATCGCAAAATTTCGCTAATTTTTTATAATTTTCCTTTACAGTAACACCTCTGTATGCTATAGTAAATTTTTTTGCATCTTTTTTATTTAAATCCAATCGGTGCTTTGTTTTATTTTTGTTTCCCTTTCGCTCTATCTCTCACGCTCTCTCTTTCTCTCTCTCTCTCACGCTTTCGCTCGCTCGCTCGTTCTTTCACTCGGTTTCTCGTATAAATCATCGCTAATTATACCGCTAAAAAATAACATATCACTTCACAAAAATGCATATCCGCAGGAATATAATATATAATATATTTATATATAATTAAAAAAACTCGCACGCGAACACGTGCTAAAAAATATCAACGTGAATTCATATCGTGTTAACGGGCGCACGAAATATATAATAAACCACGTTTCACGCGCTTGAGCACGGAAATTACAAAAAATAAAAAGAGAGTCTTGAAACCACGTCTTCATCGTACCAAGCTCTATTTTGTGCGAGCTTGGAATTCCACTCGCTACTCTTTCACTCTTTAATTAAACAAAAGAAAAATCCAAGAAAAAAAGAAAAAACAAAAGCTTTTTTTCCTTTCAGTTAATTTTGCCTCTCAATCTCTACATTTATAATCCTCCCGGGGATGTGCGTCTGTCGTGTCTGAGTTTTTGTGTGTATGTGTGTGTGAGTGTGTCGCAAATCGCGCGAATTGGTCGCGGGGCAAACGAAAATCAGTGGTCAACGGCTTAGTCAGCGCACAGTGCTTGCATATCATACACATTCATTGACTCCCTAAAGGAAGGTAATAAAGAAAATATAAAAATGCAACCCGCGGCGATCGTGGCCACAAGACGGACGGAGCCGAGGTCGACAACTACCATTTCAACACATTTTTTAATAAACAACAATGCTTAGAACACAACTTTCTCCGGGCGAACGCGACGCCTAGTCTTGGGGCACCAACGAAAAGAGAACGAACGATACCATTTTAATGGTTTGGAAGAAAAAAGTTTAACTTTTCCGAATCACAGCACTAGTAGGAGTCTCCCAAAATTTTTAACTCTAATTAATAAAACAAAGTATATAAAATAGGCTCGTTTGGACGCGCACGCAACAAGAACAACAGGAGACTCGCGGCTCATATGGTCATACATAAATTTGCGAGGGGCCCCACCGACCCGAGGCAACTCGTGTGGCCGGAGAAAGCACACGGGCAAACCCGACTCGTGACGTTGTGGCGTGATCGCGCCGTACATTTCTTTAAAAAACGTTATGTTTAACACTAGTACACTTACAGATCAGTCTAAAGTCTCGTGTCACCGTGAACTGCCTCCGCCATCGCCAGCGCATCGCGCGACTCTATTTCCATGTACCCGCGATGCGCTGCTCTTTTTTATCCTTGCCCTCGCAAGCTCATTCAAATGCTTTCTTTCTCGCTCTCAAAAACCTTTTTCTCACTCTCACGCTCTTTACCAAACTGCTATTTTTGTTCTAAGCCAGTACAATACACATATAGGC
Source organism: Sycophaga agraensis (assembly GCA_018906755.1). Classification (NCBI taxonomy): domain Eukaryota; kingdom Metazoa; phylum Arthropoda; class Insecta; order Hymenoptera; family Pteromalidae; genus Sycophaga; species Sycophaga agraensis. The sequence continues at coordinate 28,373 of JACCIE010000039.1, forward strand.
GGAATTTTTTTGCTTTATTTTTTTACGATTATTAATATTAGTATAAGTAATATTTTTTGTATATATAATTTTTTGCAAATTTTGAGCGCAGATACAAAAGTTACTTAATCACATTTCACTAATCACAAATCTTCGTTTCTTTTTGAAAAAAAAACGATTTTTTTTGAATTTGGAGTAGAAAATATAAAATTTTGATCGAATTAGTGCGTTAAAAAGTTTAAAATTCTTTATTTTCCTTAGCTTTTAATTTGCCTTATTGAAAAACATTCTTCCAATCGGCTTTACTCTCCCTTTACTTAACGATTCCCCGATTTCTCATCTCGTCGCAGCATGGACACACGCATTTTTTTTCTTTTTTCTCCCGTTATTAATTTTAACTAATGTAAACGTCTCAAAAATGTTAAAAATGAACTTTTATTATTCAAGTTCATCAAAATTTTACTCATGAAAATGCATTATGCTTACACGATTACATCCTATAGAATTATACGCGTATTTTTAACGAAAGAATTATTATCCTCTTGTCTACATTCTGTTCTGATGTTTCACCCAACAATTATCAATCTTTCATTCTTTCACTGCTTTATTTTTCTCTCTCATTCTCTCTTTCTCTCTCTCTCTCTCTCTCTCTCTCTCTCTTCCACTTTCTCTCTATCTCGGACAAAGACCAGAATTTTTTTTAATATTTTTAATATTGGAATATTATCATTTCACAAAAACCCACTCAGTATGATATTAGCGAATATTCATTCTTATCGTATTGTGTTAATATTAATATTATCATATCCTCGAATATTATGCTTTTATATAAATAGGGGATGAGGGAATTGGAAAGGGAAAAGTTCACTTATTATTTGGAAAAATAAGAACAATAGAAGAACTAGTGGATGCTAAGGAAAGTTTGGAAAGAAAAGGCGAAACTAGTTTCGATTGTTCAAATTATGTAGAATTATAGGTGTAAGGGAAAAGGAGAGGTTTATCTAATAATTATCTAGTTCAAAAGAAAAACGTAAAGAGAAACAATTTTTTCACTTGCTTGTATATAAGCCGTCGTTCCATTATTATTTTTAAATCGTCACGCATTTCCGTCAACAGAGAGTCGCTTAATGTTTTTTTTGTCATTTCTTTTTTCCTCAAATGATTTACGAGATAGGGTGAAAAATTTCCACACTTTTTCTCTCCTCGCCTCTACTGTCTATCTTTCTGACAATCAACAATATCATAGCTCATCTCGTTCCCACTTCCCTCTGTACGTTTCCTGTTTCCTATTTCGAAAAATCGATTCTTTTTTTCGTTTTTAAACTGCTTATATTGACTTACTTGTTTATACCTTTTATTTTTTTCCTTATTACATGATTATGCCTATTGCCTATTTTTAACTTTAAACTTTAGCGTTACAATCAAATTCGAATTCGTCATTGTATTCATATACCATTTTTTTTAACATTTTTTCTTTATTCTCATATTAACCTGCCTTTTCGATGTTTCGGCCTTTCGAATGTCGATGTATCAATTGTATACTTAAAAAAAGGGGGTTGGGGATCGATATTACTTTTAAAATCATCATTAATAACTACTAGAATGCGATTACCTAGCTACGCGATCGTCGAACCCGCTCGCACGCGCATATCCCTCTTTTCTGCGCATCAATAAAAAAGAGGGTGGCCAAAGACCTTTGAAATATATTGAAGATTGAAAATTCGGCGCACTCGACGTCCGCGAGGGAAGAAATAATATTAGTCCTAGTACAAAAAACATGAATAAAGATTAACAAAATATGTTCATAAATAATAAAAGAGGCTTCGCGAGCAACAGCGATCTTCGCGTTTCCATACACTTTACAATCATTTACTGATCTTTCCAATTTCACATTTTTCAATTCAGCTAATTATTACTGTATTTAAAAGCCAACGCTCTTACGCGTGTCCCCTTTTTAATGTTCATGTTTATTTTTTTGTGTTTTTTATTTTTTTATTTATTTTTAAGACTCTCAATCGTCCATTCTGATTTGCTTAATTTTTATCGACTTTCGTCGCTCGACGCATGCACTTTTTTTGCGGTTTTAGTTTAGATCATTTTTATCTTCACTAAACGAATACTTCGTATTATATACCGTATTCATATTTTTTAAATTTTATTTTGCTGCGGCCTTTTGCTGACATGTGCGCGCTATGCAAAAAAAATCCATCGCCGGATAATCATAATGTATACGTTTTATGCTTGCTCATTGCGTTTGACGTATTTTTCTAATACTAAAATAACTGTGCATACAAAAACCAGGGGGATTTTCTTGTTTTTTACCAAGTGATTTTTCAAGTATGTGTACTATCTTGTGAGTTACTATTGTTTTTGTAAAACTATTGTTTGCAGGGGTTATCTTTTGGCGAATATTTACTATTACGTGTTTGTGTGTTTGTTGTTGATGATGTTGATGCCAGTTTATTTTATTCACATGGTTTTGAATGAAAACTCAATCATGTAAAATCCTGAAATTGATACGACTATTAACGAACTGTACGAGTTCATATATGACAATTTTTCACTATCAAAGCCTAAGTAGAATACAAAAAAAGAAAGAAGAACTACAATGCAAAATGAACGTTTACGCCTATATCGTGTACATACGTTTTACTTTTATTTCCTTGTCAAATTTTTGTATACACCACGATTTGAGTTCTTATTTTTTTATTATTCATAATTAAATCAAGTTCATTAATGTCATATTTTTTTCATTTTTTCTCTTTGCCACCGTTCGAAAAATAATTATTACAAAAAATAGAAATAATTGAATAAAAAATCATTGAAGCTTCGGTAAACGCAGATAATCTCCAGAACAGGGGGAGGGCGCGTCTGGGCTCTCCAGGGACAAAGGACCAACTACAGCCCGCACTTACAACTCTCTTACTAATTAACTAACAGGCTAACAATAACAACGAGTCTCAACACTCAAAAAAGTGTATGGTATCTGTGTCCGTGTATTGTAATTTTTTTTAAATTGCTTAATTTTAATTTGTAATATTTTATTTTCATAGTGTGTTTATGTGCGTGTAAGTATGTGCGCGTGCATGAATGTGTGTTAGTGTATTGTTTTTGTCTTGTTTCGCTCTAATTTTTTCTTACGCACTCTCATACTCTCGCTCGCTCGCTCGCTTGTTCTTTTTTCTCAGATGCAGGTTACGCTTTATAATATTATTTTACCACGGCCTATTATGAATTGTATATTTGACGCTCTAGGTTTTTTAAGCGCCACTTTACTTTGATGTTAATAACTTAACTAGTTTTGGTTGGATATTTAATAATTTGAAATTTGATATTGCTGTATAAATTTTTATTTTGACAATATTATTGTAACATCGATCAAAGTTTCTAGGAATATTAGGATTACGCAGTACATATCGAATATATACGAACTTTCAAGGAATAGTTTAAAATACTAGATCTGCATGAAATTTTATAATTATATTATAATAATGCTTAAGTTATTAACACTTTAAAAAACCTAGAACTTGCATGAGTACACCGAATTTGAAAATTTGGCAATATTTTAATAATTACATGATTCAAAAAATAAAAAAGTGATATTTTAAGTCCGAAACAACGAAGTGTCGGCAAATTTATTCAAAGGTATTATTGATTGCTTCATACAACTGCTTCTATATAACCAAATTTTTCCAATCGGTGCAAAGGTCATAAAAATTAAGTTTGCGTGTCACGTGTTTTTTTTACAATCTGTGATTATTATTATTCAATTTGATAAACCCTATCATTGTCGGTTTTTTCTGAAAAATCCTGTCTTTTCCTAATGCTGAACCGTATCTTTCCCTGCTTAATCATTCCATCACCCTTCTCTATCACTTTCCAAATCTTTTCTCTATTGTTTACAGTTTTTGTTTCGTCTACGTGAGTGTGCATCGAAATTTATAACTATTGAATTTTTTCGGGAGGGCATATAATTACGCTCTGTGTTTTTGCTTCCGATACTTTTAACATTTCTAAAAACATTTCGATTCAAAATATTAATCGTCTCCAGTGATTAAAAAAATTAATAGAACAAACAAATTTTTTTAAAAATATTTAAAAATATAAAACAACACGAATAAAAACCATTGGGGCCTCATTCATCACTATTTAGTTTTAAAAAATCGATGACGCACCTTCTCAAAGTCTCTATATCTCTCCTCATACCTTAATCTTCCATCTCTCGCGAACTCTTTCAACAATCTTTTCTCATACGTCTTACCGAAAGAAACGCGTCACGAGAATTCTTTTCTATACAAAGAAACAGTATAACTTTTCATGCGTGAAAATTGCAAAAATTTAAAATATTAAAATTTTGAAGACGAGTTTTCTCGTTACTTGGGTACTACTGCGTGTCGTTTTTATCATTTTTTAATTTTTGAACAAAAAAGTTTACTATACAAGTGGGTTTCCGCTCTTCCGCTCTATCTTTCACTCTCTGTTTCACTGTTTCTCTTTCTCAATATTTCTCTTTCCAAATCGAACAAAAAACAATTTCTTTTCCGATTATCATATCCTAAAAGTTGTCATGAAGCTTTTTATCACCATTACCATAACCTTCTTTGCTCTAACTTTTCTTTCTTTTATATTTCATTAAATAACAAAAAAGAAAACATCATCAAACGAACCCCGCGGAGACACCATTCGCAGAGACGACTAAAACTCGTATTGAGCGTCGTACGCTCGGTCTATCACTCTCTCACTTATCATCGGCTATGTTTACTTTATTCATCATTTCAATTAATCCGCATCTCTCCTGACGCATAATTTGTTTTAACGCACAAAAATTCTCGCGCTTTTCTCTACTTTATAATCGCCTGACCCTTAATAATAATAGTTTCACTGACTGTATACATTTAAAGACCAACAATAGAAGGTCTAAACCGCGCTTGGCGCGCTTCACGCATACGTTATTATTACACACACGAGCATACTTGAATATGTCACTTGCTCTTTTCTATTATTTTTATTTTATCGTCTTCTGCGTATCTCTTTTTCTCCCATCTCTCTCTATTTCTCTCTTCATATTCGTCGATTAAATTTTTTATCGGCATTTTCTTGTTATTTTTTTAAACTTTGAACTTTAAGTTCTTTAGTTTCGACACTCCTTGAGAAAAGAAATACTCGCGCCCTTAATGTCGAACCTATCGCAAAACTCGCATTATCGCATGGAAAAAGATTCGCTTAGAAAGAAAATTAGCATTGGACGAATGAATATATTTGAATTTAGTATATGACAAAAAATAAAATTGGTTGTATAAAAAATAGCAAAAGTATTAGTTCAGTAGTTTAGATGATTTGTACTTAGTGTTTTTTCTTACACTTATATATTTATATATAAATGTAAGTATGTATGCATGTGTACGTATGTATAAATATATATGTATATATAAAATTAGCTATTTTAAAGAAAATATATTCACTCTATCCCGCAAATTTTCCTTCCACCCAAAATTTTCGAGAATCTTTATAAAGAATCTACAAAAATCTCTCACTCGCCATTTTCCGCGCGTTTCCTATCTGCTTATCCCGCTCCTTTATAAAATTTCCTACCTCACTTTCTAACAGTCACGCTCGCTTATACATGATTATACAGCTACGTTCGCTCTATCGTCGTATCACACGTTTTTCTTCTATTACAAACACACGCGCAAAAATAAAAGAAGATTTTTCGCTTCGCGTATTCGCGGGCGCAATTTTTTTTGAAAATTTTTTTGTTTCAAAGAATTTTTTTACGCTCTTTTGACGCCGAAAATGCAATATCAATTAAACCAAACTAGCTTCGCGATGTTTATGCAGTAGCTTTTTACTTGTAATCCGTGCACCTTTCTTTTCCATGACGTATGCATTTGCTTCCTTGTATCTATGAACAAGGATGGCTAAATTTGTTGTTGCTTATATGTCAATCGTGAATAAAAAGAAGAAAAGAACTCTTTGTTTATGCGTCCGTCGTTTGATGAAATTAGTAGATACGCACCATTACGTCGTACCTCAAAAAATGTCAACATGTCGCGTGTTTTAAATCCATTCAGTAATACGGATCTTCGCTTGGCAGTACGTTTAAACGAACGTGACAATGCAGTAGTGGTATACTTATGAATAGTAAATTAGTTAATATATATCATATATTGTAATATATAATATTAATTAGTACGGGGTGGGTGGGCGGTCACTCCGATCGTAATAATACAGTCCCAGTGGCACATCACTGTACAATTTGCTTTAAAAAATCACAACAACAGTGGGGCGAAGGTGGCGTCTACCTATAAACTCGCAAAACTGCCTCTCGTACTTGCACACTCCCTCGCACGCTCTTTCGCAACAACAATATAACCGGTCAACGCGTTCGCACTCGTATCATGTATACAAAATGCGGCTGTAATCGCTTAAACTTTTTACACAAACAAAGAAAATAACCACCGTCTGCGCGTGCGCGCACTCGCACAGAAAAGATGTTTCTCTTCCTGCTTATTTGCCACGAAAAAAGAAAAAAAAGTGAGAAACAAGACGCGGCAGCAGCAGCAGCAGCAACAATAGGAGTAGCGCCGACGATGAAAAGTTCGCATCGGCAAACTCGTATGCTGAGGCGCGCACAGGTGGTATTCTGTGGGAGGAGTGGCGCACCATCTCCCTCACTCGCGTTGCGCCTAGAACACGCTTGGCTCTTCAAGTTAGCTCCAGGTCTGGTACGAGTCCTGGTACCACTCGTCGTCGGCCTGGGCTGAGCCGTTGTCGCCGCTCGTCCGATCGCTCGCCGAATTGCTGCTGCCTGCGCCGCCTCCGCCTCCGCCACCGTTCACACTCGCCATTGCGTACGCGTTGCCCAATGGCTGCTGGGCGAGGGGCTGATTCCCCCAGCTGCTCTGGTAGCGACGTTTAGATTCCCCCTGGTTCTGGTGACCCCCGTCAAACTTTCGCTTACCTGCTGCTCGGTCACAACAGAGAAACAAAGGGATGGGGAAGGCGAGAAATACGCCGTCAGAACACTTGCTTCCTTCCTTAGCTTCATATAAACTATTAAGGAATTTACTCTTGCGACTCACATTCGACACGGAGCAAAACGTTTCCCAAAAGAAATATGGGAAACGGCTTATCTTTCATTTTTGTTCATTTTTATTCTACGTTGCAAGATTTTTTCTCCGTGTCAAGTGATTCTATTTTCAATTCCAGTAAGAACCACTCACTCATTTGATGAAATTAGTATCTTATATCAGTATTTGTTAATTATTCGTTTCACATATAAGTAAATTAGATCATAAAACAATTTGCAAATCACATTATATAACTTATTATCAAATAAGCGTATTCTTATTAATTGACCAATAACATGAGAGTGAATAGTTCCTAAAAAAGTGGATATTAAAGTATTGATATAAGGTAAACGTTAGATTATTAATATTTAACATCTACACTATAGAGTTAAGATTTTTAATAGTTTTGAATTCAGAATCGAGAAAAAATTCATACTGTTCACTTAAATTTCTTGAGCTATTTGCGCAAAAATATTAATTTTGGAAGATATGAATATCAGAATGGGACTGATATATTTAATAAAAGTATTGCTTAAAGAATTATTTAATTAATAATTTTCTATTCTTTAAAATAACAGTTCAATTACATTCTTTACAAAAACATATACTTCAAGATAAAAAATTTTTTATAAAGAATTTTTTCTTGATCATGACTAAAACAGACTTGTTATACAACAATTAATATTCATATTTTTATTGAAAATTCTAATTTTAATATGTAACACGTTATTATGGTACACTTCTTGCTCTCGATTCGCCAGGAGGAATTACACGTAATCAGGGAAATAGTCGAACGACACCGCGATCATTACGCGATAAATACCTCGTACGTTAATTCAACTACGATTGATCAAATCGCGTCATTCATAGATCCTTGCACTTTCCCTCGAGTTGATTCATAAGCTATTTAAAAACACATCTTTATAGTTGCAAAAATTCGACAACTCTATAAAACTATTAATTATACATAGGCGAATTTCTTCACAGTTGTATTTTTACAACCATAAGGATAATGACTACGAAGCTAAAAGATTCTTCGATATAAGGTGGCGAAACTAACAAAAATCAATATATGATATATCTTAATAATAAAATAGCTCCACCACGTTGCATCGAAAAATAATCAAAGTACTACATTTACAATATAGACCTTCTTGAATAAAATGTGCAAAAATCTAATGAAAGGCTCCGAATCATTTTCTTCGCATGGACGGAGAATAATTGTGAATAACAAATAAGAATCAAATATAATGTGACAAAAATAATTGAATTTTGAATCAAATTTAGTAATAATTTGTCAAACTGCGTAATCGTGAGCTTATAACTTTGCGGGTATCGTTCGAATTAAAACAGATGATCGCCAAGGAGGAAACGAGAGAGAGAAAATTCAAATAAGTCCTGATGTGGTTTTTTGCTTCGTTACTCTTCTTCTATCTTTTTCTTTCTTTATCTTTCTCTCTCTCCCTCTCTCTCTCTCTCTCTCTCTCTCTTCCTCACTCATTATCTCTATTTTTCTCTCTGTCTTTCTCTCTATATATCTATCTCGGTCTCTGTCTAGGCAGGAGATGTCGCAGTAGCTCAGAGGCGGAGGAGTATATTGTAGTTGGATGAGGATGAAGGAACGAGGAGAAGCTTTTTGCGATGGCAAGAAGCGAGTAAGCCAGTGTGAATCTACGAATCTACGAGAGGAGTGCGACAATTATTATTTGTGTTTTCAGAAATAAAATTAAAATTTTTTTAATCATAATATTTGTTTTCTTGCGTGTTATTTTCAAATTTTTTTCATTTTAGCAACAACTATCTGTATGTATACATTCAAAGTGCGTACTACATTGTTGAGGGATAAATATATAGTGATACACGTAATGTGCCGAATAAATTATTAGGGTCTACTTTTTAATGCACAGCAAATCGTTCTATTATATAAACAAATAAATATAGTATTTCTATCGACAACTAGTACATCATATTTAGGTAGGTAATCGCAACAAACAGTGCATAAAACCATATTAATATTTTATTACTATTAGATTGTTTTATAATAAAATAAATAATTATTAAAAATATAGATGACAAGAGTTTTGTAGAATATTTGTAAACTTTTAACGAAAATTAATAGGCGAAGTATTACCTATAACCAATTTATTTAAAGTATCTTTTTAAAATATGAACCTAACGTTTTAACAATATTATTAATATTTAGTTTTGAATATTATTAAACGTTGTTTCTACGTTCAAGATGTCAGTAGATCAATTTTGTGAAAAATTTTTTATTAATTAAGTAATAAAAGTTACTTTAAGACTCGGAACCCTTTAACCAATGTAAGACGCATCATGAATTTTACATATAAATAAAGTCAAATAAGTTTAAGTGCTAATTAAAGTAAAAATCAATGTATATATAGAGCTAAAACATTATTAGAATTAGTAAAAGAGACATTAGTCTCGGAGATACAGACCATCCTCACCTGGTAAACTTCCCTTGGCGCGGACCACCCCCCCACGAGCGGGTGGCCGTTGGGCCCCACGGGCCCCTGAAGTTGCGGGGTTGCGCCCCCCCCGAACTGGCCCACGTGCTTGGGGGCCACCGACCCGGCCACGTGCCACCGCCGTTCCACGGCCACGTCCAGCCTGGCCAAAACAACGAATAACATACCACAAACGGTTATACAAACCGATGTTTTTTATCGTCTGCTAATTTATCTCTCTCTCTCTCTCTCTCTAATTCTTTTTCTCACGCATACACACATGTACTCATCAAACATTCTCATTAGTTATTTTGATAGATATATTTATCCTTATATTAATGTATATTTCTATAAAAATTTGCGATAAATACAACCACGATGAGCAATCGAAAAAATATTAATTGGATTTTTGCATTACTGTCAATAAATTAAAGTTTATATTTAACTTACATTTCATTTGATTATAATGTTTTTTTGTGCATCAGTATCATAAATAATTCTTACAATATAATAATTATAATTTAATTTATTGTTTTGTACTCAATATGTTACAATCATTAACTTTAAAAAAAAAACTCTTTCCATAACGAATAATGGATCTTTCAATAAACTTTAATAAACTACTTAATACTGAAATATGTGCGTTAAACCTAAATCCTTCATTATTATTGCAGCAAAACCCAACCTTTTTTTTAACTCATTGAGACTCTTTTAATCCAACTAAATTATTTTTCGAATGCGATACAAAAAACTAAGTTCGTTTATTATTTATCGATTTTCTATCATTTATTTTTATGCTTTTAAAAATAATAATTATACGAATAATGCTTGATTCGACAATTGATTACACGTTTCCCTTAAATTTACTAACATAACTATTATTGTGTCATTTTCAAAAGACTTTTACATTTGATAGCTTATCAAATTTTGAATTTTTTGGTAATAAAATATTTACTTAAAGTGGACATAGACCTGCGACTCAATGTGTAATGTAGGATAATATTTAGGACTGCTGAACTAGCTTGAATTCATATCTTATAATATTAAGTCTGATTCTAATATTCAAGAAAAGTTTATGTACTTGGGTCACAGAAAGTTTTAATCAAAAAAATATTGTTAAAAAAATTATAAATACGATAGGAGAATTTGCTAATCAACAAAACTTCAATTCTATATTTAATGTAAATATTAAAGTTAAAAAAGTCTTGCATAATATTTTAAAAAGCAAATAGAAGAAATGCATTTGAACCATAAAAGAACAGACTTTTATTATGTTAGTTCAATGCAGCGTGATAATATACTCTATTTGTGGTAAAAAATTTTTGTGATATTTTCAAAAATATTCGTTATTTTAAATTAGTTTTTGTAAATTTTTTTACGCGATTTGCAAAGATTTTTTTTTACCTATTTCTATTCTAGATATTAAACTAAATCTGTGACAAAACCAAGTGATGTTCTAATTATCATTAAGGATAATAATTGCTTTAATTGCATGGTAAACTGCATTAATCAATAACTTTTTGTAATTATCAACAACACACTTATCTTACTCAATTTATTTATATAATTGACGCGCGCAATATGTTACAAGCTAGTAGAGTAATCGTAAACAAGAAAATATATAAAAAGAAAAAGAATAATGCGACAGAAAGGTTTGAATGGATTATGCATATATATATATATATATATATATATATATATATATATATATATATATATGTATATATACACAAATGGTAATTATGCAGTACAAAGGGCCACCTGCACTCATATGCAAGGCGTAAGCAAACACTCGAATGCAACTTTGTACTAAAAAAGCAGCGAAGTAATATTAGCAGCAGCAGCAGTAGTGTTACGCCCAATGCTTTGGATCGAAACGATGTTATCAACTAATGATCAAGTGTATAATAAAGCGGCTTTCTTACTGAGTAATGTGCTTTGTAAAAATAAATAAGACAAACCTAATGATAAATTATATTAAGCGTTAGCACCAGCAATAGCATAAAAATAAATAAAAAAATGATTAAGCGTATTAAGCAGCAGCACATGTAGCATGAATAAAAGCACTTAAAGTTATGTAAGCGTTGAAGCGTATCCCAAGCTATTTTTCGAAAAAACGCATCAGCGAACTTCTCATCTTTTGAAAGTAATCGAAATTTTAATCGCTGTTGCTTTCTTCGGAGAAAGTATTTTATTTGATTTCGTTTTTTTCGTTCCATTTCCTCTATCCAACGAATACCATCTCACACCGTAGCTCACAATAACAGCGAGTGTACTCAAAGCTTAATTCACTAATCCTTTTATAAAGCACCTTTTAAACTTCATAATTATGAATAATAGAATTCTGTATAATGTTCTTCTGTTGACGAACAACTTTTCCTCCTGAAACATCAAGGCCCACGAAATTCAATATACACAATTTAGGTACTCTTTAAAAATCATGTATAAAATAAAACATAGCTGTAATATATTTAAAAAAAAAACAAAAAATAATTAATTTATTTTTTAACAATAACTTTGGTGAAAAAATTATGATGTTCTGCGAAATCCCGAATTAAAAATAAAAACAAAAATAAATAAAACCTTTTGATATGAAATCAAAACAAAAATAATTCCTGAAAAAAAAATAAATTATATTGACGATAAAAAAAGAATATCCAAGAGAAAAAGTTGATCGCTTTTTCTCAGATTGTCGCTCAGAACACACTCGAACGTGATTTTTCTCTATTGGTTTCTGCCATTTTTTGATGTTTTCCTGCTAAAATGATCATTGTATCATATCCGAGCCACAAGACAATTCTGGTTCTGAAAAAGTGTCTGTAAAATAAGAAAAAATTAGATTCTTCATACTGCTTAGATTGTCCAGTCGCATTTTGTTGCTATTTAAACACGATCACCTGAAAATTGTAAAACTGCTTCTTTAAATACCCATTCTTGTAGTAAAATAGTACTATTAACATAAATTAACGTATCCTTTTAATAGTTAGAACTCTCAATATGAATCTATACTGTAAACATAGTCAGACAACAAAAATATTTAACATTTACAATCAATTCTAAATTAATGTATTAACAAGCATTATCTCTAGCAACTATGTAGTGGCAGTGTAGGCATATCGTATTTATCTAACTATTATGTTACATATTTACAGGTCACCGCCTTTCAAATTTATTTAATTTTTTTCGAATTTGGACTCTCGTTCTCTCCGATTTGTTTTTCCAGCATCACATTATCTATGTATAAGAGCTGAAAAAGTTTGTTTTCCTGTTCTCTCTCTTCGGGTCTACAGTGGCTCAGATATGATTGCTATTTCATTTCAGTAAATAATAAATTGCAAGCAATTTGAAAGTGACAGTGTTCGAGTTATGAAGGGTTAAGTTAGTACAGTTACATACAATTAGGGGATTCCTTCGCATACAAGGTAATTTTAATCTTTCTTTTTCTCTTCTGTCTTTTTAAGCAAATGTAAATAGTTATAAAAATACGTATATAATTTAACTAATGAAAATCTGTAAAAATATTTAATGTTCTTAACAATTTAGTAAAATTACGTAATTTAAAAACAATGTTGCCATTTTCAACGTTAATAACTAGATTCTTATCTTCTTATAATATTTGAAATATTTTTTTATGAAAACAACCATGATATATAAAAATTTTAAATTTTATAAACATATTTTAAACACCAATTCTTTGCTTAGTATCATTCAATATCATCATTAAATTAAGTAATTATTAGAAAAAAATATTTAAGACATAAATACTATCATTATCGTTCCAAACATACCCTAATTTATTTTAATTTAAACTTAAATTGCATATTTTAACTCAAATTAACTAGAATATTTTAATACGTATATACAAACTTTATTTGAGTTATTCTATATACTTTGTATAATCGTACTCTAAACAGCGTTTTGGTTTGTTTTTTCACTGTCCGTGTAATGATATATATTTATTTATTTATTTACATGCAGTGCTTCTACATTAGTATCAATTTGTAATACCTATTTAATATTACACATTGAGAAAATTTTAACTTTGTTAATTAAATTAATGGTAAAAATAATTACAATTAAATCACTGAATTTTACACTTTACGATAATCGTAAAAGATGTACTTCACAGAACAATTTTTTTCTCAATGCATACTATTATTTGTATTATTAAAATGCGTTATTGGTTATTTTTAAATTAAGTTTTAAAAATGGCTCATTCTTATAGTGTTAAATTGCAAATCACCAGCGAAAGAGCACTGGCAGCTAAGCCGTCAGCATTATAATCGATTATTCTAAAGTTAATCGAACGTACAGGCTATATGCGTTATTATTGAAAAAGACTCAATATTATACACATAGGAAGGATTCGACAGTGGGACACGTAAAAATCTAAAAACATGTTATTAACGACCAGAAAAGCAGACTTAAAAGAACACAGACACGAAATTAAAAAATTACATGATTTCAATTTCAACAATATAAATTTAATTTATAACATTTAAAGTAATGCGAGGTAATAATTAAGGTAATTAAACTTCATTACAATAATGCTTTCAAATATTAACGCAATCGTTTTTAAATATTTTTTTATTATTATAAAATAAATATATTAAAATTTATGAAAAATAACTAAAGAAGTATTTACTTTTAAACGAATCTAATAATTCTTAGTTAAATAAATAACAATATTTATTAAGAAGTAATTTTATAATTCATGTCATCTAATTATTAAGTGTACAGAAAAGGTAGAGCTGAATCAAGATGAAATGATTGTTTACTCGGCCAAATAGTAAGAAAGTTCAAAATGTGGAAACAGTTAAAAAAGAAAAAGAAAGTAGAATTTTTTCTATCATTTGATTGCAGATTAATTCACTGTGAATGTTTAAAGTCGAATAAAAATAGGGAGATGAATAGTAATATTCCGAGAATCAAAGATGCACATTAATTTAAAACACTTCATGGGAAACTGCGAACACTGTGCCACAATCAAAATACCTATATCTTAATTATTTAAATTTTAACACCAATAAATAAAGTTCTATAGTATTTATAACAATAATAAATACTTGGTTGACTCGTGTATTATTATCGTTATAATTATTATTATCATTGTGTTTACAATTAATAAAAAAACAACGATGAAGTACGAAAAAACGACTTTTTAAAAACGATTAAAAAAGGGCGACCCACCGGTTGAGGCTGCCTGCCTCTCCCTCTTGCAGGTGGTGGAGGCGGCGCGTAATCGAAATAGTAATCTTCGTATCGATAATAGTCATCGTAATATGGATCACTGTAGCCGCCTCGATAATCCCCGTAACCGTAATAGTCGTAATCATAATCTATAAAAACACATATTACAAATAGACCCAAAATTTTGATACGTTGGTACACAACGAAATTGTGCTTGTGCGTGATAAGCCAATTCTTGACAATCATGAAAAAAATAAAATTGTATGTTTATATATTCATATTTAAATTAAATAATAATTTAATATATAAAAAATTATAAAATAAAACGTAATAATCTAACTAAATAATTTACTTTATAAATAAAAACCTTAAAAGTCAAATATTAATTAAAATAACTATAACGTACATTAACCGTTGCCCCAACATAGAATTTGAAAGTAATCC
The DNA here is from genome assembly GCA_018906755.1 of Sycophaga agraensis. Taxonomy (NCBI): domain Eukaryota; kingdom Metazoa; phylum Arthropoda; class Insecta; order Hymenoptera; family Pteromalidae; genus Sycophaga; species Sycophaga agraensis. Next base: position 43,524 of record JACCIE010000039.1, read on the forward strand.
CTTACATAATAGAATAACAACAATAATAATAATCATGTTTAAAATACTAAACAAACATAAATAAGAATATCACTCATGCCGAGACATTTATTTTAGAATCGTAAGATGAGATGTACATACGAAACTAAAAATATGATGAAAACAGAAAAATAAATAAATCAACTGAACAACAAATAAGAGAGAACACTAGAACGTAACAAAAATTTAAAACATTATATAAAATATTTAATTGACGCGATATATCGAGAAAATTAAATCATATTTTTTAAATAATAATGAAAGCATTATAATTAAATAGAGCTTCTTAATATTTACCCGGGCACCATCCCATTAACAAACTTAAAAAGTGTGTGTCAACTTTCATTATCTAAATTGCGTTACAGTAAAATATAATATAAAAATAAAATATGCAAATTACAATATAAAACTACAATTTAATAGTGTAATAACAACAATTTTTTGAATAACAACAACAGTTGTATGATTTAATAATGAAAGTTGACACGCAACATTAATCAACGATAACTCAACCAAAAGTGAAAAAAGAAAATTTAAATAACTACTTATTTTCGAGACAGCTTATTCATCATTCTCAAAGTGTCTCGCGGCTTACCTAATTCCTTGAGAGCTGAAAACAGTATATTTCGAGTGACAATACATTCATAAATTAAATCTTAAATGATATTTTATGATGTTTATCAATTAAAATACATACAGTTGAAGCAAATAATAAAAAAATTAAATTAATACTATCAAATTAAGACAAGACCTAAAATAATCATCTATTCTTATCCCCATTATGAGTACGCTTTTGAAAACCAAATATAACGTTCGAGTAAATAAAATAACCAGAGCCAATTTATACCAAAAACATAAATATAAAAAACAAACAGTATTTGCATGCATAACTGATTTAGCGATTGACAAAGAAAAAATAAAGATTGGATATATGACAGGATGTGGTAATTATTATTAAGTGCACCTACTAATGTTTATTTTGGATTCCTTTTGTGTAATTTGTTAGTAAATTGTCATTAAATTTAAAATTAATTCAAAATTTTATCATGTTTGAAAAATAAATTAATAGCAGCAAATATAGCAAAAATGACTTGATTAATTATGAATCATATCTCACTACAACCTCAGAAATAAAAAAGGTACTCAAGAAAAAAGAAAAGATATATATTCATCTTTGCAATTTATCAAAAAATATAGAAGTCGCGACTTAAATTTTAAGATATGTAAGATTTCTCGAATAAATGAAATTAGACCTTTTTACCGTTTAAAAAATCCTCATTCATGCGCGGAAGAAGAAAGGAAATGTAGTGAGATAGTGAAATATTTCCAAAGCATGCTAGGTGTCTTTATGTTTCATAGAATCAATATGATACAACCATATAGGAAATTTAAACGAAAATTTTAATTAGAATGACAATGGTGTCACGTAAAATTTTTATTTTGAATTTTTATCTTATGAAAAATTTCTCAATCTTAATAAATACAATATCTTTATATAATTCTCTTGATAATAGATGTATAGGAATAAATAAAATATTATGAACAAACACAACATCAATATGTGATAAAATAAAATTTTTGTGAAACTAAACAAAAATTAATTTTTGTCCGAAAAAAATAATTAATATGAAAAAATCACTTTCAGAACAGCAAAAATAATTGATTCATTCGTAAATGTCGATTTAAAGTAGGTAATATTAACTTACCGTAGGTGTCACTCCGTGCTAAAGGTCCGCGCATACCTGCGCCAGTGCCACGTGGGCCCTGTCCAGGTCCGCGTACTGGCATGGGGCCAGCCATCATGCCTGGATGTGAGGGAGACCCTCTAAAATAAGTAAAATAAAATAATAATTAATCTTGCGAAATCATTTACTGAAACTGTAATCTTTGATTTGCATTTAATTAAAAAAATATTTACATAGAGTTAACTATATAAATACATTTCTTTTACAAAACATGCTAATCGTTGAAATTATCGAAATTTTAACAAGCATACAAAAAAATTTAAAAATACAAAACAAAGTTACACTGTTTCTTTTTTCATTTTAATTTGAATCAAAACTGAATCGTACAAGGCATTGTCGTACCCGCCACGGCTTTGCATCATTTGCATCATTTGCATCATTCTACGTTCACGCGCTCGTAGCATTTCTTCTTTTTTCTTTTTATCAGATGGAGGTTTCGCTAAAGAAACTTCTATATGGGAACCAAATAATTCTCTACCATTCAATTCACGCATACCCTAAAAAATAAGACAAAAATTGTTTTTTTTTTCTATCGATATAATAATTAATGAGAATATTCTGTTATGTATATTTAAATTCAATCGATTTTACCTTAACAGCACAATCTCTTTCTTCAAAATGTATAAAAGCGTAATCCTTAATCTTTTTCACCCTCTCAATCTTGCCATATTGTTCAAAAGACTCTTTTAGTTTTTCTTCTGAGCAATCTTGTGTTAAATTCCTTACATATAACACACGTACCTAAAAGAATTATGTAATAATGTAATAATTGATAAAATAAATATTACTTGAAATAAAGTTTAAACAAGTAAAAATATTACTAACTTTGGACATGGTTTGTTCATCTGGTTCCTCTTGTGGATCAGCCCAATCAACAATGATGTCACAGCCCCAAACTTTCATTCTACCTGTTCCAAGCCTCCTTTTGGCCAATGAAGCTGCCTTATGGGATTCATACTCCAAAAAGCAAAATCCACGATTCTTTTTTTTATCATCTGGTGAACTGTAGATAATCACCTCTGTCAAGCCAGCTATATTAAGGAAAAGTAGATACATATATAAGTTTATATTTCAATTTTAAATTAACGTTGAAAATAATTCTAAAATAATAGTAAAAAAAATTTTTTTTAATAAATAAAAATAAATTCCAAATAATATTGCATAGAGAATTAAAAAACTAATTACGAAAAAATAAAAATATAATAGAAATATTCAAAAAATATAAATGCATGTAACATAAAATCAATATTCTTTGTTTTCAAAAAACTGTGAAGTCTCGTGTGACGAACATTTTATCTGAAATTCAAAGATACAAATGTATGAATGAATGATGTATGAATGATTGAATGATCAATGTTTGACTTTTTTTGTTTAATAAAACGTTTTTCTCTCTTTTGATTCTATCAATAAATAAAGATAAATACTGTCGTTTTATTTAATGACAAGTAATGAACTAAATGAGTAATTATTAGGGAAATAAAAAAAGAGAGAAAAAAATTATGTAAATTAGAAAATTTTTTATTTAAATCTATCGCATTTTATTCCTTTTTTCAATTCTCTGGGGTTATATGGTTCAACTCTCCTTCCTCTCAGTTTAAAAGTTCCATTCCGTTGGATAATACATGCCACCTACCACACTTCTTTCAAATGAAAATAAGTACTTTTTGTTTAAAAAGAGAGAAAAACACCAATCGCATTCAGTTTCTTCCACCGTTTGAAAACACACACAGAAAAAAAACTAAACAAAATAAAAATAATATAAAAAAAGTCAGTAAATAAACCCAAAAGCAATGTACACACCCAACTAATTGATACAACTAAAAAATAGTCCTGGCCACACCCAATCTCATTCTACATCTATAATTCTTTAAATTAATATATTGAAATATTAAAACTCTGAAATGAGGTAGAGCTAATTAAATATTCCAAAACCAATATATAGAGTTGAAGATCTTTTCTGTAGAAAATATAAAATTTAAGAAAAAGAAGTACCTTGAGAATATATGTATATTTTTTATAGATTTTTGTTAACAAAGGAAAACTAATTTCATGCTAGGATTTCGAAATTATTCATCATATTTATATGAGTTAATTGGAATTTTGACTTGAATCTAAGTTTTCTTGGATTCTCTACTTTTTGGTCTCTGGGTTTCTGTTTTTGTCAGTCAGGTATTTTTCCTCTCTGTATCCATACTCTGGAGTACTGAGCATGCAAAAAATTTCAATCAAGTTCCCTTACATTGATTCAGTTGGCTTCATGATTATGTTACACTTGAATTTATAAAAATACATTGTAAAACACTTATGACAAATTTTGAAATTTTTATATACAAACAATTGCAAATGTATTAACATAAATTCATTGAATAGATAAGGAATGTAAATCTTTGAAAAGACACTTTACTATAATAATAATAATTAAATCAAAGATTTTTTTAATATTACTAATTTTAATTCAATATATTGTTAAATCAAGAAGCCTATTCTTACCCACAACATCGTTTTGATTACTGATTATTTGAATGGACAGAGAGGTTTAGATGTTTGATTTGTTAGTGACTTTATCACCATACACAAAAAGGTTAATTTTGCTGGTAAAATATGGACAAAAAGAATTTATGTGAGTATTCCACAAAGAGTCATTCGAAGGGCGGACTTTATTGGACTTAATAAAAGTTGTACCACATTATCTCTTACACTTCCAATCAGTCAACATTCGCACTAGTTCATACGAACAGACATTCAAATTGTTGTCATTATTCTTGTTTTTTCTCATCAAAGAAACAAATGAAAAAAATAACAAAAAATTAAGGAAAATAACTTTTTTCTGCCTGTTGATTTTTAAGGGCAATTGTAAACTTACGTGCGTGTTTTGTAAACTCTTCGAACAAGTCATCTCGGTCTCGAGTCTTTGGAATATTTCCCACAAACAAGCGGTGATTGTTATAAGATACGGTAACACCAATCTTTTTCCCTTTCCGAATCTCAAAATCATTCAGCTGTAAGAATAATGTGGAAGGAGAGTGCCAATTAAGCTTGCCTTTTGTGAAATGATCATCTGCTTAAATTGGCTGTGACTGACCGTGTGGGGGAAATTTTGTTTGTCTTTCAATTTTGTGTTTTGGCATTTTCTGTTTCATTTTATGCTTTTCTCTTTTCTCAAAAGTGACATATGACAAGTGACCTTCGAGGACACGAAAGGGTATTGATTGCACATAGAGGAAGAGAAGTCGAGGGATTGAAATTTAACCAATTTTAAGGAACGGGTGGTGTGATGCCAAGGTAGTTGAATGCAAGGTGGATATGGGAGTGCCTGTCCGTTTTTTAGCGAGCCACACACGCCCCAACAGGTCCACGCAGGTCTCCCAGAACCCCCATGCTTTGAGGCTCAGTCATGAATTCTGATTGGCATTTCGATCGGTTCGCATTTTGTCTCTCTTTCACTATCGGACAGTATTAATAATAATAATGTCACTAATTACAAGTTGACTTTAATTTTAAGATTTTAATTTAGTATTTATTTAAATATTAACAAAAACAAAAAAAATGGGAACTTGAATAACAATAAAATATTTGAAGATTCTTCTTAAGAAATGATTAAATGTTATTAGTCTTATTAAAAATAACTATTTAAAAATCTGAAAGATGATTAATTTAACTTGAATTAAAATTAAACAAAAATTTGTATTCAGTTTTTGACTAAAATTAAATTTTACGTTAGCAAATACAAATTAATAGTTGAATGTAAAAAATGAAATTAATTCACAATGTATTAAAATTCTTCACTAAAATCGAATTGATCTAAAAGATTTTATTAAAATCCGCGCTCTTTCTCTCTGTCTCTTACATCATAATGTATTATCTTATAAAATTGAGTTTCTTCCGTCACTCCCTTCACTCCTCTTTTTTTCTAGCCCAGCAATCAAAATACTCTTTACAAAATTAGCAGTGGTGTTCATATGCATGTATACAAATATTTTAAGATTTCAAAATGCATTGGCAATAAAGTATAGTCATATAGAAAGTTGCATACGATAGTGCTCAAAAGTTACAGTAGATTGACAAGCAGTAAGAAATATAGGAAACAGACTGCAGGCTTTCAGAAAGGAGGAACTGAGCGACGAAAATGTGTATTATAATATTTCTAAATGCAGAGAAGAGCGGGAAGACAAAGAAAGGCATATGAAATAACTAGAATAATAACGCAATATAATCGTTTTTTAACTTTGCAACACACGAGAGAATTCTGTAAAAAAATTTAGAAAGAGATTTTTTATAAATGCACATATACCAGTGACAAAATATGTACGTCCCATTTTATTATTAAGCTTTTTTTATTGTATGTAAAAATGTAAATGCCGAACATGGCTATAAACATTTAAACATTTTATAATCATTCTTAGCAAATATGAAGACGTACAAATTTTTCTTGGTCATAAATCTATTACTCATAACTCAACCTAAATATGAGAGGAATAGAAGACTTGGACCAGAGAGGTGTAATTCTGTTCACTAATAAACCGAGAGGCAAGGAGACTGACCAAAAGTATGATTTTTTTAATAGAGACACTGGAGACATTGTATGAAGGCTAATCTTTATCAGATCAATGACAGAAAGAAGCATTCATTGATCTGACAAGATTTTTTAGCATTCACATCGAACTATCTTCTCTCATTGATGCTCCATTAAACTAATGATGTAGTATTACATGATAAAAGATCTTGTAGCAATGATGCAGACCAATTCTACTTATAAGCTACCACTCTCTTATTGTTTACTTTAGTACAAAGGTAGTAAGAAGAGGCAGGTAGAGGTAGGTATTTAAGGTATAGGTAAACACACGCCTCGAATTCACTTTACCTGTTAATTTACCAAACTCCTCCAAGATCTCCTCTTTGCCTTTTGACTTTGGTATGTTCCCCACGAAAAGTCGTAGATTAGGAACACTAATGTTTACTTTCAGAGTCTTGCTGGGTTTTATTTCGTAATTATCGAGCTGTGGGATGAAGAAAAAACACACACATGCCTAATTTTGTTTCAATTTGTTAAAAATAAAAAAAAATAAAACAAAATAATTTTGCATCACAAAGTAAAAAAAAATTTTTGAACATTTTTCCCCTTTTTTTTCTTAAAAAAAGAAAAAAAAACTGAAATTAATAAAAAATTTGAATTGCCAAAAATATCCTTGGATGTAAAATTTATTGTAAAGAAATAATGAAAATAAAAATAACTAAAAAAAGTAAAATTATAAATTTTATAGCATGGCGTGGATCTCCATTATTATAGCATACGCTTTGTTGCTCGAATCTTCACAAGATAGGAAACCGGCATGTGCTCTCGCGTCAAATAATACGCTTGTGCACTCCTGTAAACAAATCTTTTAGCCTAACCAATTTTTCACAAAATTTTGTTACAAAAATTGTCACTGCCCAATAAGATGTAAGACCAATTAGGTAATTTACCCCTAACCAAGACTGCCTAAAATTATCTTTCAAACTTGTCTTTTTTTCCAGGAAGGTTCTCCACTCCCAATTTTGCCCACTGAGCAAAGAGGAGAGCTGGAAAAGAAACTCATCCGTAGAACACTGTTAATATTGGGTTGGCTAAATCTCCATCACACAACACAAGAATGTTTGTTTTGATATTCAAGTTGGATGTCAGTATGTGTAAGTACTTGAACTATGAATAAAAATGGTCAGGGAGATATAGATAAAAAATATAACATGTGGATTGTTCATGGAATCATTTTAATACTATTGTAATAAAATTGTATTAAAATTAATGTATTATTCTTATATGTTCCATCATTAACATTTACAACTAAATAAAAATATATTAAATATGAATGCAGAACAAACCACATATAAGTGTATAACCACTTAACTAAAATGTTTAACATAAAAAAAATAATACAAAATATAGCATTTCAAAGATACAATAGAGAGATTAAAATAAAATGATAAAAAAATTAGCATTAGAAGGGATCAAAGTTAAACATTTTGATTAAGAGTAGACTGGTAGCAATAACAATTTTGTAACATTTTAAAAAATTTTGTAAATAATAAATAAATAAAGAGATCCAATTAATCCATAGCAGCATGGTAGTCAACTAATGGGAATGAGAAAAGATAAGATCGTACATGATATAAGGAGGACAGTCGTGTATGGTATTAAAAGAATGTAGCATACCTCTCTGACAGCTTGTTGTGCAGCATCTCTGTTTGTAAATGTTATAAAAGCATATCCTCTATTTGTACCAGACATAGGATCCATCATTAACCTGAGATCCCAAATCTTTCCACATTTTTCAAACAGAGGTATTAGCTCATCTTCATACATGTCTTTTGGGATCTTGCCACAAAATACCTTTGTAAGAATAATTTAAAAAATAAATTAGAAATTAAATTAATTATTAATAATGAGTAACTCATTTTCGTTACAATAAATTAAAATACACATTCTTACTTCACAACCAGTTCCTGGTGTCGCCCCCTCCCAGTTTGGTGGTGGTCCTCCATATTTTCGCTGTCCAGTAGTAACATCTAAAGGATAACCAGTTCTGTCCAATATCATCTAGAACACAATATTGTTTTTATTAAAAATTTATAATTTCATTTATTTTCATTCTACATTTAGGCAGTTGGATGAATGATTCGATTTGACCTTTGTACTAAAGTTAATTTAAAATTTAAAATGACTTTCATGGAAGATCAATATTCAATTATTTACTGAATAGTATCAAATAGTCTTTATTTTTTCTTAAATGATTACATTGCACACAGTACCTTAATTTTATCTTCATCTGGTGCCTTTGGCGTTGTGCTGGTACTAGCTGTTCCTTGACCAGCGCGGCTCTTCTGCCTGTAGGTTTTCATAACTCCGCACAAATATGCTGATTTATTGGACACATGCTCCAGATTTGATTCAAGGAACTGTGTAAGGACATTGAGTGCTCCATCAACAGGAAATTCTTTCAGTGCATCCAGAGCTCTCTCGTCTAGATCTACATGGGCCAGCTTTCCAGTCTTATAGATTTCATCTAGTTTACCAGCAACTTTTTCATTTAATCCATATTGTATAAGTTTGGAATAATCCTCTGTTCGCTCAATATACTCCATCTCCTCCTTGGACTGTTTGTCCTCTGCTTTTATTTCCCCGTTCCCCTCTGCCATTTCTGTAACAAAAGTTAATATTTTAACACTAGTCTATTTAAAGACTGATGAAAAATAGTATAGATATTTTCATTAAGTTGTATTAAATAAAAATAAAAATTACATAGACTGTACAGTTGATAAAATTACGAATTTTAAAAATTGAACAGAAGTTTGTTGAAAGAAAATAAAAATTATTTTAAAATAAACGTGAGAAGTTGTTGAATTTTATCTGTAAGAAAATGTAATAAATATGTCGTTCATTTTTAAATGCCATTTTCTCTGTTGAGTTGATTTTATACATCTAACCTCACAGGCATAGAAAAGTATGGAAAATCAGAAAAACGTGAAAAGGCGAAAGATACGACATCAAATAGTCAAAGATAGACTGATTAAAAAAAAACTTTGGAAGAGGATTGCTCGCAAGTGTCGATTCGCGGTAGGCATTGTGCAGCATTGTCGAGTACGAAGCATCAACCTGATCAGCGACAGCTCAGTACAGCGAACGCGAATGCCACACCAAAATATTTTGCCGCCCCACCATTTCCGCCGATCTCCAGCGGACAGCGCGTGCGTGTCACTATGTGCACCGAATGCGCGCTCCAGTGAAAAATCCACGAGTAGTAGAAAAAACCCTGGTTAGACTTTATATGTATTTTCGTGCCGATTGTCAAGTAGTTAAGCCATAGACGAGACAGACGCGTATTCACACAGCAAAGTGCATGCGCGTTTCTAGCACAGTCACGCAGTGTTTCTTTTAATCTACCGCATGAGAGGCCTGGGCAAGCGATATAATTTCACGCAACCAATGCACTCGTACAGAATTCAGACTACTCGTACAATGTGATGTCGGAGGACGCGGAGCATTATACTTTCAGCTCTCCCTTGAACAACGGCATTGACATCGGTTACGCGAATTAGTGGAAGAATGCATGCAGTACAGTACAGGAGAGAGAGCGCGTGGTTATGGTGTGTCTTGCAGGGAATGCAGCGCCTTGGTATTGGCGAAGGGAAGAGAAGGCATCGAGATTTCGAAGAGGAATTCGCAAGCGCGGAGAGTGCAACGGACGCGCCGATAAGAGGCAAGAAAGCAGCGGCGATGTAGTGAGCTAGAAGGAGAAAGAGAGGGAGCGGGAGAAAGCAAGAGAGAGAGAGAGAGAGAGAGAGAGACGGCGAGAGGCAGAACAAGAGAGCGAGAGAGAGGACAGAGAATAAAAAAGAAAGGAGGCAACGGTCTAACAATAGCTCCGAGGCATCCGGTTCGCCAAAGCAGCGGGTTTTTTTTTCCGAGGTCGGCGTATGTAGAGCGGCGGCGGCGGGGACGGCGGGACGACGAGAGGCGTCTCCTCGGTTAGCGGAGGCAGGAGGAAGTGCCGGCCGGCGAGGCGGCGCGCAAAAGCTGCAGCTGCATCGGCAGCGATAGCCATGCAACGGGGGCGCTGGCGCGGCGGACGTGGTGAGCGCGCTGGGAGCTAGTGCTAACGATCGGCCGGGGCGAGGGGGGAGCCTCCGCGGCCCGGGGTTTACCTGGCTCGATGGCGGTGCGTCGCGCGCGTCCTCAGCGGGCGTCGAGGGGCCGCCGCGAATCCCCGCTGGATGGAGAGGGACACTGGGACACACTGGGGCTTGGACGGGCGCGCCGAGCCGGACAGTCCGACTCGGAAGTCGGCGAAGCCGAGCCGCGGAGCCTCGCAGAGGGGCAGCCGGCCAGCCGCCGGCGCCGTGGAGGGGGCAGAAAAAACACGGAGCGCGCGCGAGGAAATGGCGACGCGCGAACCCACACTGGCCTCGAGCGTCCGTGTATTCGCGAGCGGAGGGGAGTCGAAAACGTGACCCGCCGCCGCCGCCGCCGCCGCCGCCTCGCCGCCTCACTGCCCCACCCCGCCGCCCTCCGTGCCCCGCTCCTTTCGCAACGTGTCCCCGGCCCGCGCTCGCGATCTCCATCTCGCTCGCGCCCGGGAGGGCGAGCTTCGGCCGCTCGCTCGCGAGGGAGCGCCGCCGCGGTGAGCGCGTAACCTACGGGGCTCACAAAACGACGCGCAAAGATAGCCGCGCTCCACTCCGAAAGGGCAGACTGCGCGCCCCAAATCCCATTTCCCCGCGCTTTCGGCCTTTATGCTAGCCGATCTTTTACCCTTTTCCACCCGCCTTCCCGCTACTCGTAAGGGCCTATGCCAAACCTTAGCGCGCTCTTCCTGACCTTTCCTGTTGGCCCGAGATCGGCCCTCGTGCTCTATAACCCCCTCCACCCTTTGATTGCGACTCGCGATTTGGGAGCTGTACGCCCTGCGCTCGTTTAATTCTATGTTATGACGCAGCTATCATCATGAATGGTCTCACGCGAGCCACGTACAATGCCTAGCGTGTGTGCGTAATTTGCCTCGAATTCGCTTCCCTCTCTTTCAATGGCACCGATCATGCGAAACCCTAGTCTGCTACGAGGTTGCCTTTAAGTCATTATTAGCGCACGGGTAAATGCAGAACCGGCTTTTTTCAAAATCACGTAATTGTTATAGAAATTGTGATTGCGCGTTTGATGAGTAGCTTGTCGCGGCATAACTCGACGCGCGCATCGTTAAAACTGAAAAGTTACAATGAGTGTACAACAAGACATGAAATAGCCAGCTATATACAAGTACAACATCCAATGCCTTTTTGCGTATTGAACCCGTATTACGTAACACGTGAAAAATCGAAATATTCCAGGGTTGCAAAATACTTTGCAAGAAAGGACCATGCAGGTGGCTAAGCGCCGGTTTTTTTGATATAATTAAACGAACATAAGTAAATATTGACGTACAGATTATAATAAAGGAAATATAAGAAAAAAAAACTGACTTCGATCAGTGCACTTGTACTTTTGGATTATGCTTAAATACGTGCACTAAGAGTCAGAGAGAAGCAGATTGGTTAAGTTTGGCCAAGTTTGAGGGAAACGACATGTATGCGCGGAGGATACACTGCACACGAGGCGACGAGCGGACATGCACTGCACGGGAGGGACAGAATAAAAAAGAGGAGGCTAATTGGATGACAAAAAAGGCAGCAATTTGCCTGGGGCAGGCGGCAATTTATCTCGTGCAGGATCGCGGGGCAGCGGTGCGCACTTGCCGGCGGGCTATGTGGGCACTTTGTTCGGCGGGCCCCTGAGGGCCAAACTACGGACAAACGAGCCGCGAAATTCGGCGGACTCCCGGGCGGTTCGACGGACGTCGCGCGCAGCACCTAACTCGTCCCGGCGCAAAAAAGCCGCAAAGAAAGGCCGAGTGTAGACGAGAAAGGAAGGAGAGGCGCTTGGGGCCCCGGTTAGTTGGGTTAGGTGCGCCGAGCGCGCCAAAAAACCGGGTGTCCGAGCACAATGGAGGCACAATGCGCGGCCGAACCGAGGGCGAATTTAAAAGTCAGTGGGGGGGCTCGCGGGCGGGCCGGGAGTCCGGGAGTCCGGGAGTCCGGGAGTCCGGGGCTCCGGGGCTCCGGGCGCGGCGTCGGGCGGCCACGAGGGCGGGGGCGGGCGGCTTCCCGCGGCCTGCACTGCGTGCACTCGGGCGGACAAGGAGCGAGCGCAGCGCCGAGATAGGGGCTCCGGCTCTCTTTTTGCGCCTCCCCTCCGCGCTCTTTTTCCTTTCGCCCGCGACTCTCAACCTCTCGGCGGTGGCCGGCGGCGCGCAGCCGGCGGGAGCCGCGCATCGACCCGCCGCGAGATAACGCGCCGAGTGGCCCGAGCACGCGAGGCGGCTTTTCCCGCCTTATCGGCGCCGGAGGCCAGCCGCAGCCTTGGCGGGAAAGCCGGCCGGCCCTCGCGCCGCCGCTCCTGGGGATCGGGGGACCGGCGCCCCGGCTATTTTTGCCAAGCGCTCGGGGCTGCTCGCGCCGAGGCAGGGCTGCTTTTTCTCCGAACGGGGCTTACGTAACGGACGACGAGGTGGGGCTGCGCTCGGGTGCAGCGCGCGCGGCACCCGCCAGGCGGTTCACCCCGCGGCGCGCCGCCGCCGAGGGGGCCGCCGAGCCACAGGTACGCGGCCGGCCCTCTCCCGCCCCGCCGCCCGCCGCGACCCCTCGCCCACCACGTGCACCGGTCCGCGGCCGCACGCGGCCTGCCTTACCGGCGCGGCGCGCCGCGCGGGGGACGGACATGGACGGGCGGACCGGCTCCGGCCGCGACGGAGAGAGAGAGAGAGAGAGCGAGAGGGCCCGCGGGGGGAGACTGAGCGCGGGCCCGAGCGATAAGGATGGTGAGACGAACCGAGCAAGCGATGGCAGGTCCTCGGGCCTGGCTCTCCTCGGCGACTGCGACTATCTCCTGCTCGCGGCTGCCTCGGCTGCCTCCCTCCTCGAGCTCACCTGCGCTCTCCTCGGCTTCTCCGCGACCTCGACCTTATCCTCGGCCTGCGTTCGCGACCGCGCGGGGCTTCGCCAAACCTCGCCGAGCCCCCGGGATATAGTTAAGGCGCCGAGCAGCGTCACCGATGTCGCATGATTGTCACAAGAGCCGGAGGAGCGCAAGAGCGCGCGCGGATAAGCCCACTCGCCGCCAGCCGCCGCCACACGCGCACACACCCACACTGGCGCGCTCTGGCGCGCGCACACACTAGTCCTCCGGCGCGGCCGCTGCCGCCACCGCCGCCTCCTCCTCCTCCCGCTCCCACTGCTCGCGGGTTATCGTTCCGACGGCCGACGCCACTACCACCACCACACCACCGCCTCGCCGCCTCCGCCGCCTCCCCCGACTTCCTTCGAATCCTCGCTCTCGCAGGTGCAAAGCCCCGCTGGTTAGTTGCGGCCGAGAAAGACAGGGTAAAGAGAGACAGAGATTGCCTTAGAGGGCCAAACCAGACAGATAAGATTCCTATTTGTTCACACGCGATATTAACCTTCTGTGATAGTGCACTAGCCCGGACTCAACCAACACTTTCTTGCCATCCGCCAAGCAATATTGTCCTCTTGATGATCCTTAAGCCCCTCGTCGTCCTCCCTGTACTTGTTCTTCTTCTCCTTGGTTTCCTTCTCACCGACGATGTTCTTGAATTTGTTGTTCGGCTCGTTGTAGCTCCTCTTGTTCTTCTCGTCGTCGTTGTTGTCTTCTTCTTCTTCTTCTTCTTCTTGTAGTTGTGCAGTCCTCCGGTCGTGGCCGATGTTGCCGATTCTCGATGTTCAAACTACAAGTAAGCTCCTGTCATTTGGCCACTTTGTAATTTTGAAGATGGTGTTGGAAAGGCGCTGCGTAGGCACTCGCAACGTCGCGGACAATGAGAAAGTGCAATTTGGCTTGTTCACTGATTCGAAATTTGGAGTTGCGCTCGGGTGCTCGTTGAAAGGGAGTGCGGGTGGACGTGTGGATGGACGTGTGGATGGACGGGTGGCAGAGGGAGGGCTCGAGAGGGGGCGCGAGGAAGGGAGGCGTGGGCGGGTGGGGGTTGTCGTCGCTCGCGGCGCGACCAAGACAAAGGAAGGAGCGGAGAGGAGGGCTGGGGCCGGGACTCGGGCGGGCTCGGGGGTCGGCGAGTGGGCCCGGGGCTGCCCGGAGATGGTCGGCCTCGTCTTCCGCGCAGCAAAGTGGCGCTCCGGGTGCTCCTCCTCTCCTGAGCTCGATGCACTACTGAACTCGTCGCTCGGCGGGTCGCGCACAAGGGCCTCACGAGAGCGTCCCGACGGAGGGATCGCGGAGACCGGGCCGGAGGAGCGAGCCCGAGACCGGGAGAGAGAGAGAGGCAGATGGCGCTCGGTCCTTCGAATGCTCGTTCAATTTAACCGCCAGGGTGCCGCGCGGCGGTGTGCCTACATAGCCGTATTGCATAAATTGGACTGGCGCGACTGGCGAGACTCGGCGAGCGCTGCACCGAGCGACGGCCGCGGCGGTGGCGGCGGCGGGGCGCCCGCCCGGGGGGAGGCCGGGGTCGCCGGGGCCGGGGAGGGAGCACCGAGTCCGCCGAGTCCGCCGAGTCGGCCGCGCACCCCGAGCCGCCGCGCCCATCCCTCCTCCGCGGGCAAACCAGTCGGCCGCGCCTCCCTCTCCGCCGGCCTTTCTTCCGTCCTTCCGTCGCGCCGCCGCGCCGCCACAGCCTTTTCGAGGGAGACCGAGCCGAGGGGATCCGCCTCGATTCGCCAGGAGCGTAATGCGAGATGTGCCCGCGGAGGCCCTGCCCTGCCCGGCTTCCGAACCCCGAGGCTGCCGAGGCGCCCGACTCTCCTGATTGCCCTCGCCCTCCGACTGCGCCGAACCCTTTTCCTCCTCCGCGAGGACAGCCGGCTTCCGGCCCTTCCTCCCGCGGCGCCCGCGAACTCCAATCTTTCCACGGGGTGCAGCTTTCCTCTTCAGCCGACAATGCATCGCGAGCATTATTAATAAGCCCGCATTGATCCCTACGGTCCTTGCCCCCTTCCGAACGGAGCCTCTCTTTCCCGGTCTAAGACTCCCGGCCTGTGTCGCGCTAATCTCTCCGATAGCCGTCGATCTAGCCGTCGAGCTAGCCGTCTAGTCGGGCTAGATCGCGGACCTTATCTACTGGCACAAGTAGAAAAAGTCTAGGATTCCCCTGCGCTCTCACTTTACATAGGCATCCGTCGAGGCGTCCATAGACATGTAATAGCCTCTCTCGGGCATAGGTAGATTCAATCTGCCGAGTTTGCAACTCGTGTCTCAGAATTCCCAACGCGACCGTTAAAACCATGAGGAAACGTCGAAAGCGTCAAAAATCTCGTAAAAGTCGAATGAATAATGCATGCACCTCTTAGCGGCCTACGCTTTTCACTCAATGGACAATCCATCCATCGAGTGTTCAAAAACGATAGCGTCTTTTTAATTGTTCATCAGCACGAACAATCCATTAACGACATCAAGTTTGCTGAGAAGCAGGATGTACTTTGGAGTCTGCCAGTGCATCGGCGTAGACCGAGGCCGAACGGCTACGGTTCACCCCTGAAAAGAAGGCGAAAAGGAGGCACAAAGAAAACGGCAGGCGCGACGGGGAAAGGGGCAAAGGGGGGAAAGGCTAGCAAATGAATACATCCTCGCGAGCGATATGCACAAAGTGCGCTTCGATCAGGAGAGCCCCGGAAACTTTAGCAATAGCAGGCACACAGGGCCTTCGACCGCGTGTGCAGGGGCGCGCCTGCTGCATACGTTAAAAGCGCCGAGCGGCCCGGCCTCCGGCGACGGGTGGGGCGAAGAAATTTTTCGCGAGGCAAAAAAGGGGCGAGCACCAGAGATCCTGGGATTTGCAAAAACGGAAGAGGAGAATGAGAGCCGGGGAGGGAGGACGGGCGAGCCAAAAGAAACCGAGGAGAAGGACCTTGAGAGAGCGTAGAATCGCGCCGCGGCCGTACGCCTCGAAAAAAGAGCCGCAGCCAGCGGGTGAGCGAGAGAGAGAGAGAGTAGGCGAGCAGACGAATAGAAGGACTGCACAGGAGGGGAGCAGGAGGAGAGGCGAGAGTTCGTGAACCTTTGGGCGGCAGGCGAGCGCGCGCGCGCGATTAACCGGAGAAGGAGCCGCAGGGGAGGGTGACCGGGGAGCGCCGGCCGAGCGAGCGAGTCGGCCAACGAAAGAGAGAGAAAGACAGACGGAGGAGGAGGCAGAAATCGAGTCTGTCGCTTCTCCTCCCTCCTGCACGGCTCGAGCTGCCCCCTCTACCGGCCACCTCCCTCGACCCCACCCGCCCCTCCCTTCCTTTTTTTTTCTCTCCACGATGCACGCAGGCCTCGCGCTTTTTTTCCACGCGAATAGAGTGCCGCTAACCTGCCGTTTCCGAGTAGAGCGAGGTCTCGCCAACTCTGCCACAATTCGGCTCGAGAATTCGATACTTGCCGCTTTTCGCATGTGCCATGCCACTAGCGTCTACGTTTTCTGCGCAAGACACGTATTCGACTGCTTGAAATCGAATTTAACACTCATTGCCTACAAATGTTGAAACGTACTCTACGAATATTAATCCATTTCTCTCTAATTTATAATGATGCCATGAAAGCTCGAGATGTAAGTCGAGGAATCATTTGGAAGCGATTGAGAAACGCGTTCGACGATCAAACCGTTCGTGCAGGTTGTAACAAACTCGCCAACTCGATTGGCTAATCAGATTCACGGCGGACGAGCCCATCAATAAATGCATATTTTACAATCTATATAGCTAATCGTATAGAGACCTGAACTTCGGTTGTCACATTGCCTGCCGTTTATTTTACTGCGCGCGTCTCTTCTTTTTTGGCACATCGATGATACTCGGATGTTAGCGCGCCGCCATACTGCGCATGTGTAAATGCGCAACAGGTTGTCGCGCTAGCCCATACACTCGTGCTTCGAGTCTAGCTATATTTTTCTCCCTCCCTTACTCTCCTCTCCCTCCTTCTATGCTCTCTATCTCGCTCCCTTTCTCTCCTCACTTTCTTCTTGGCTTTCATTCTATCGCGTCCAAGTAGTGTAAACAAATTTCATAGAGGCGGATTGCCCTTGGAATATAGCATTAAAGCGCTCCAGCGCTCTGCAACGCCCAATTCGGGCAAAAACATTAATATTAGCGATAGGAGTGAAAAATCATTTTGCAACAATTTTTTATCAATTTCTCGGTATCATATCTAAAAAACGTACGATTCTTAAATATTAATAAACGTTAGTTTACCGACTAAAAGAACTCCATGCTATCCTTTTAATGGACAGAATTAGATGAATTATTATTTCGGTCTAACGATATTATCCTACTATTTAAAATTAATAAGAATATCAATCAAATAAAATTATTCAATCAATGCAGATATTAGCAGCTGTATAATGGCCATGAGGCTAATTTTGGTTGAATGTTAAAAATTATTTTAACTCAAATATTGCAGCAAGCGAGCTTATTTTAAACCTGCCAACCTTTAAAAATGAGGTAGATTGAAAGGCGTCAAAAAATTACCGAGTGATTTAATAGCTTTTTATACTTTTGTCCGAAACTTATTTTGCAAAATTAATAAATACATGTATATACATGTGTATTCCACTTTATCAACTTTTTCAACTATTGGAAACATGGTTAGAAGTATTTACTTTTAGTATAAATTACATAAGAATTGTAAAAATCCGACATATTTTTATAAAATATGACATATTTTATAAAAAATTTCTCAGTAAAATATAATGGATAATAATAGGATGAGAAAAAAATTAATAGAAGGCGGTTACCCAAGCAAAGTATAGTACTTGAATACTAATGTAACGTACTCTTCAGAAGCTAGCGTGGGTGCGAAAAGACTCTACTTAGAACTTTAATTATTATAGAAATTAGAAGGTTTAATTTATATCTCTAAAAAGCTTGGATAGTGTGGTTTCTTCTTTCAGCTACATGGGAATTTATTGCAATTTACATTACAATATTAGTATTTTTTAAATTTATAAAATATTTTCAAGATTGTGTATTTAACACTTTTGATATGCAGTTTACTGCTTTAAAGATTATGCAGAAGCAGCACTTCAGTCATCGCAAAGAAATTTTATTACATAACTGTTACCTTGAGTAATACACGAAATTCGTACCTACGATTGTACGTGAAATTCGAGTGATTGCAGTGTCCTGAGATATGCCGCGCTCTTATTTCAAATGTGTAAACAAAGATTTAGTGTTTATTCCCAAGGAATGTACAATTTGATACTTCCATCGTTAAAGTTAATTTTTTCATCCGCTCGATAAAAATCAACCCAGAATAGTCATAAGAAATCATTTGATTTAGTTGCTATTTTAAGAAGCATCGTAACTCTCTAAAATACACACTGAGCATAATCTTTATAATAACTGAAACGATATTATGGAAGTTGTAATAGCTGAAAATTGGAAGAATAGTAGGACTGGGTAATCGTTTCTTTGAAATGTACGAAGCTGTAGAAAATTTCGCCGCCGTCAAAGACGATTACGTATTTTCTAACGTTACTTGAATATATAATAAAAAGCTCAAGACAATTTATTACAAGTTGAGCAGAAAGACGATGTTTTGCTGCCTCTTAAGTATAAAACTTTTATGTGGGATTAGCGGGGTCTTATTAAAGAATTGCAAAAGGCAATATAGATATTGGCATAAACATTGTCAGGAAGGGGTGACTCGGGAGGAGAGTGCGTGCACTAGTATCGTTCGGTGGCGCATAAAAATAAATGAAAAGAGGGAAAGTCGAGACGGTAAAGGTAAAAAGTAGAGAGCGGACACGGGTCGAAAGATCCTCCGCGAATCCATCTTCGCGAATAGGCGGCGAGGGGAAGTTGGCCGACGGGAGCGACGGACTCGAGGGAGAGAGGGAATATCGATCAATGCACGCGGAGAGTATTGCGTAGTAGCAAGAGCGGGCAGAGTGCAGCCCCCGAGAGGCAGGGCGCGGGCGCGAGACGCCGCGACAGCCTAGCTCAACCGCGGGGCGCTTCGCTAGATCAGGGCTCGGGCGGCTAGACGGCCACTCTCTCTTTCTCGCGGCGGCCGCTGGACCGGAGGCCCTACTCAAAGAGACGCGCGTCTGGCCCGCAGAGACAAAAGCCCGGCCGGCGGCAGGACTCCTTTCGATTTCTACGCTCCCCCGGCGCTGGCGCAGCATCTCCGGCAGCGGGCGCGCAGAAAAGCCGCCGCGGCCCGCGCGGCCCGAGCGAACGGTTATTTGCGAGGAGGAGGTGGCGCGGCGGCCGGGCTAAGGCGGGGGCACAAAAAAGCAAATCGAGCCGGCGCGGCGACGCGGGGACGACGAGGGCGACGGAGCGGCCCCGAGCGAGCGAGGCCGGCCCCGGGCCGCTGCAAGGCCAGGAATTACAAGAGTGAGGCTGTTCGCCGGATCCCACGCCGCGCCACCCCCCACCCCCGAGCCGAGCGGACCCCGCCCCACCACGGGCCCCGCGCCCAATCTCGCTGCGGCCGATCGTGCAGCCCGCTCCCATGATTCACGGATTCGCGCGGGCTCTCTTTAAAAAGCCCAGAGCCCCGAGCCCCGAGCGCCCGGGCCGCCCCGCCCGAATCGCCGCAAAATCTTTCAACTTGCGCGCGCCCGCCCCACCCGGCCCGGCAGGTGGACCTCGATTGCCTTTCGCGGAAATACACCTACAATGCTCCAAAATATTATCAGTCCGACTATTCTATCGGTAATTGCATTGTTCCCCGGCCAACCGCCACGCCGCCCGACACTCTTACTGTGCCATTACTCACAATTCCGTGTATGCTCATAATTGCTTCCCGTTAAATTCGCAAGCGTACGTGCATTGTTTCACTCCTACTACACATATAAACCTCTTCCGTCGAAACTTTTGCGATTTATCGCGGACAATCGACTGCTTAATGCACAACTACTTTTTACTCTTCGCGGGATACTTAACGTTAATCCACCACAAAAACCTTAAAAAAAATTACCTATGCAAAAACAGTTACCATCCAAATTAAGCTGTTATCATTCAACATGTTTGTTAGCTTCGATTTCGCCTCGAATTTTGCTTCTTGGGTCTTGGAATTTTTGTTAACTAAAAAATTCTCCAAATTATCGTTTTTTTAAATTCGTGAAAATGCACTACCTTCTGACCGTTTTATTTATTTTGTCTGAATAAATTAAATTATCGTACATATTGAATGATTACATTTTGTTACAGGAATACATTTCATTTATTTGCTAGTGTACTTTCTACATCTACGTTCAAGGGTAAAAATCCAACTTATACTAATTGAAAATACTTCGAAGAAAAAGAGTCGTCTACTTGTATTTGCTCGACCAATCGCACGGGAAGAATCGGACGCGACACATGGGAGAGAGAAAGGTTGGGGCCCAATTGGGCAGTTCGAACGGCCCTGTATCCACCAACTTGGTGCAGACGGCGAACGCGTTGAAGACTGGGACGAAGATGAGAGCGGGAACGGGGACGGGGACGGCGGCGACGAGGAGGGCGACAGAGGCCCGCGTCCATCGTCCGGCCGAGCGTGTAGTACCTACACCCGCGAACGTGTAAGAAGCGGCAAACCTGCCGGGCCGTTGAGGAGAAGGAGGAGACATGCTTGGGGGAGGGGGTCGAAAGAGAGAAAAAGAGAGGAGACCAAAGGGGAAGACCTGAGAGCTAAGGAGAGAGCCAGGGTAGACGGGGAGGATGGAGCGAGATAGAAAATTAACGAAAGACGAAGGAAAGAGAGGACGCGATGCGCTCAAACGAGCACTGACTGCCAGGGCTTTAGGGCTCGACTCGTTCGCCAAGCTGAAACCTGTTCTCTCATGCTCTCTCTTTTTCTCCCTCAAAGCCTTCCCAGCCCTCGCCCTCTCTCCTACTCTTTTCGATTCATCTCTATCCTACTCCTGTATTGCCCTCTTTTGCCGCAACTTTTCTATTTTCCCGGTTATTATGCACATTCACTCTGGACCAAAATCTTTGTTGCTTTTGATTGCTTCGCACGATCAATAAAAGGGATAATCAAGCGATGCATAACACTTTGAAAATTTGAATTATTCTCAACCACGAATGTAACGTACATTCATGATTTGAATCTCTTTAACGAAAACAATTAGAGATAGAACTAATTTAAAAAAAATTGTAAATAAAATAATGAAATAATACTACAATATAATCTTCGAATTTATAAGTCGAGTTATATATATTTATTAAATCTATACAAATATTGATTCTAGAATCTGTTTGAATTGTATGCAGTACGTAGTAAAAGCATAGTAGATTTGCTGAACTTTTTTGCCTGAAAGTTGAATACTTGTTGATTACATGAAATATTCTGTTATTTTGCAACATTTTTAATTTTCCATTAGTGTTATTTAAGCCCTTTTTAAATTCAGTCATTTTAAATATTCATTGGCCTGATCCATATTGAGAATTTTGGATGCCGAGTATAAAGTATGCAGCCACTTGTTACAAAAAAGAATATTTATTTGAAAATTACAAATATAACTATATATCTTCGTACCTGCAGGCATCGTTTACGTTTACACATTTGCATTCAATTTTGCAACCCACAATTATACTGCCTATGTTTCACGAGTCCAACATACATTAACTTCTTTTTGATTTAAAGTAAGTAAATCATAAATAAAAAATAATTATTTGCTAATAAAAAAATTTATCATTAAACATAAACTATCTTTGCATTTCACTTATTCCCTGCAAAACTGTTATTATTTTTTTTATAATGTGTACAAAACGCTGTCTCTTTTGAGGCAATTTGTTTCATACTTGCACCACTAATTGCATAACCATATACTGACCATATCAATAACAAGGAACCGAATTGTCAGCAGCATTATTTTGTTACATTTTGTCTATATCTAATTTAATCAACGGCGTCAGAAACATTAAGCATTTTTAATATATTTGTGTGATTTATTAGATATAGTAATCGGTACCCCTTAAAAGTCGTTCCCGCAATGTGTATGATATGTTGATCAAGTTTCGATACTATATTTTTTATATATATTCCTTCCTTACTAAATATCACATATAATGAACATAAAAGAATAAGAATGAATGAATTGTGATACTTTAAAACTTCTTATATATTTATAGCTTGATCGTTATCATTTTGAAATTTAATAATTAAGTAAACTAAATTAAGTAAACTATATTATAGTTGCCATAAATAGTATACTATTTTATAAATCACAGAAAAATCACAGATAAAATATTCCAAAATAAGAATTAAAAAAATGGGTTAGAAGCAAAAAATTTATGTGTGTGAACGCCTGCATGTGTATCGTAGTGTAGTGCAGACAGAGAAAAAGAGACGGATATACAGAGAAAGAGAGAGAGAGAGAGAGAGAGAGAGAGAGCAAAAGATTCGCATTCGGCTATTGTCGTGGGAGGCTGAAATCCGAACGCCGAGACATTATGTCGAGTTTTGTGAATGGGAAAAGGGAGAGGGAGGAGATGTAGAAAAAAGTATTACGCGTCGCGTCTAGCTTACTTCCGTTCCGCAAGAGCTCGCAAAAGCAAATGTACATTTACACATATATACACATGGCTATGCGCACTAGAATGCATAATGCGAGAATAGTTTCTTTCCCTCGTTCTTTCCCTTTGATCCGTGAATTTCTCTTACGATCCATTTGCTTGTAATAAGAAAGACACTTTTAAGCTAAATCTTCGTTGGTACAATTCTTTGCAATTTAATTATGACTTTATGGTTAAATTTTCACACTCACCTAATTTGTAACATTTTCTTTAAATAAAAAGTTATTATAAAAAAAACATACAAACATTCAATGATTTTTATTTGTAGTAATTGCAAGATTGAATACTTGATTTTTATATACAATGAATTTTAATTAATTAGAGCAATTAGGAATTTAAAACTGTCAATTTTCTTTATAACAATATAGTATTGAGAAAGCATTATGCAGATTAATAAAACCACCATAGGTTAAAATGTTGCAATCTTTGTCGTGTATTATATTACAATCTATTAAAACATTATCATATATTTACTCATTACCCACCAAAATATTAAGGTAATGGTAGAAGAGTCTTATTAATACAACACCTTAATTCTCTTTGTCATTTTGTGTCACCTACTCTATAGATACTTGTTCTTTATTCTACTTCCTGTTAACTGTCCTTCTTTGCGACACTTCCTTTTACTTCCGTTTTTCAAAAGCCTTGTTCCAAGCTGCTTCTCGTTACTCCTAATTTTTTTCATTACAACTCTTTCAATTTCTCTTTTCGTTTCATTTAGTCTTTGTATTTGTTTCCCTCTCTTGATCTTTTATATTATGCCCCATTTGTGAATTGTTGATTACTGATAACATTACTTTTTGTTAGTGGTGTGAAACGAAGTTCAATCTGATTAATAGGATTACTACGACATTATATATCCACAGCTTTTTTATTTTTATCTACACAAATAACAAAACCAATAGAATAAAAATAATCAGTTAAAAGTTAAACTAAGACTATCCTGTTTTTTATAAAACTTCATGTATTACATTACTGTAAAGAATTTTATTTTCATCAAAGTCTGTTACAATCACTTCATAAGTGGAAATTTAATAATAAACTAATAACCTACAAATTTCGCAGAGTAAATTAATTGAAAATAATAATAATTTTTTCGTTTAATACATTTCAGCTAATTTATTTCGTTTAATACATTTTTAAACCTGCATGAAGTATTTAATCAAGCCCTCAACAATTGGTACTTTAACCGTCCTTTTTGCGATCTTTTTCAGCTACTAACTCAGAACAGAATTCATTAACTATAACAGAGACATACATAAAAGAACCAATCTTATTTATTTTTACTTAATTTGAATTTTTAACATAAATCAGTCAATGACTTAATATTTTTTATATCAATTTTCTATCAAAAAATTATCAAAATCTGTTGTATTCAACCAAATAAATTTCATCACTTTTACAAATTTTCGATCAAAATTTTATTATAATAAAAACTTTATTTTATAATAAAAACGTATCTCTTCCAAATTATAAAATTGCCTTATGTTCAATGCTCAACTTTTAATCAGAATTTGCAGTTATTCAACAGAATTAAATAATCAATGTGCAATAAATACGCATAATAATTACAATAGTTCACAGGATTTTAATAACTATTTTAACAGAGTAACTATAATTGTAATTTTCTCTTGATGACTGTCTGAAAAAATCCATATTTCTATTTTTGTGTAGAATTTACCTCAATTTTGAGTGAAGCAGTTTTGGAAGAACTATCTTAAATTTGATAACCTCATTTGCTCGATTTATCTTTAATGGACTGTATTTTAAACTTTAATAAGAACTGGTAAATATTGAATAATTTTATAGGAAAAATTTTATTATAAACAAATATATTTCTTACTAAATACTTTTTCATAAAAAAATCTACATTTCATTATAACGATTTTTTAATCTTGTGTATATGTGTTAAACTGTCTTTATAGAAATTATTAAAATGAAAATTAATTTTCAAT
Source organism: Sycophaga agraensis (assembly GCA_018906755.1). NCBI lineage: Eukaryota > Metazoa > Arthropoda > Insecta > Hymenoptera > Pteromalidae > Sycophaga > Sycophaga agraensis. The sequence goes on from JACCIE010000039.1 coordinate 68,320, forward strand.
AACGATTTATGAAATTTTATACAAAGAAACATAATACTATGCTTCCCCGCGAGAGAACAAAAAAATTAAGTCTAGAAGCACCCTTCTGTGATCTTGTCAGGACATGAGTATACTTGTTTAAATCAGTTCTCGGAAAACGATAAAATTTAATACAACGCATTCCCCAATATACGCTATCATGAAACATTATCTGCGAATATTGTTATGGATTTAGCGAACTGTGTAATAATGTTCTTTCATAGGAATTTACATGCATACACATAAAATAATTGTACACTGGACAATTTTTCAAAAAAAATAATGTTACGTACATTTACTATATTTCTTTTTTTTCTTATAACATTTATTTAGTTTTCAAAATTGATCCTAACAACAGACTTTTTAATAAATAAATATTCTCATAAGTAAAAAATTTATTAACTTGATTCTAAATATACTTGTGCACTCGAACTTTTGTGTACTCAAAAAATTGTGTGTGACTAATCACGGCATCGCGTAGGTATCTTTATCAGTTCTGAATTTAATATTTCACTCTTGCATTTAATTTTGTTGGGGACTGTACATAACTATTTTTTAAACGATTCTTTAAATTTGATTTGTACGAGAGGTCCTCATCGATCCATTTGTCCGCACATTGAGGACAATAGATTTGATTACTAAACCGGAAACTACATCTATACTGAATAATAGCTTATAATCATTACACTTCAGAAAGATTATTCGTAATTATAACAAGTTTTATAAATGAAAAAAATAATATTTAACTGGTAAATAATTTAACATAACAGTTATTTTCATTTACAAGCAATGTCAAAATTTATCAATTATGAATTTATTATCTGTAGTATAAACCGAAAGAAGAATGTTTTTTGAGATTATTTACAAAAAATTGTAATTTAAATTGCACCGAATTAAATTAAAAATTTTTTGTTTTTTTTAAACCCAGTAAACATTGATTTACATACAAACACTAGCTTTGGTACAACATTAATATATATTTTTAAAATACAATTTGAAGCATTAATAAAGAAATAAATATTATTGCTCTTAAATGATAATTTGTATCAAGAGAAAGAAAAAAAGTTTCGAATGGGGCTTGAGACGATTTCATCTCTCCCCATTTCTTCGTCCCTTAGTCCTTTTGCGCCTAAACTCGTTTAGAGGCGTTGGGCACTTTTGCCCGCATAAATTACAGAAATTAATATTTTATGCATGGTACACTAAAAACTCTATTTTAAAGAGCACGACAAATTTGAATTATCGGTTTCGTTTCATTTTTCTAAAGGGGGCGTCACTCCAACACCTTTGAACTCGATTTCTTTGTATGCCTGGTTTGAGCCGTTCTTTCTCTCTATTAGCAAATCTACTTCAATCAAGTAGCATTACTTTGAATACCTCGATTAAAAAATTAAGCGTATATAACCGTTAAAGTTTAAAAACATTAAGAACCGAAGAAATTACTTTTAAACGGATGTTAAAATTTAATTGTTTATAATTTCAAATAATTACACAAGATACAAAACGGATGTTCACTTAATGTACGTATTCGCCATTATTTAAGAATGTTGGTTTATTCAAAGTCCCTATTATTTAAAAATATACAATGAAATCGGAAAGAGAAGGCGGATTATTTGACACTAACGAATTCCAGTAATTGGGAGAAGAGTGCAAATAATTACATAGACAAGTGTACCGATGCATTGGAAGTAGCCGATGCGAATAGAAAAAGAGGGAGGCGTGTGTATTTATGGCAAAAGTGAAAATGTTAGGAAGATTAAAGGGAAAGGGAGAGGCAGGGAGAATGAAGGAGAGGGTGAGATAAATGAAAGAAACAGGCGTTATGGTGTAAAAGTACAAGTAGGTAATAGAGTGCGGGGACCGCATAGGCAGGCAGTCTCTTTGTCTTTATCGCGTAACTCGGTGGCGATCGGGAGACCAGGAAAGGATAAATTACGCTCGATCCGATGCACAATTAGAATGAGCCGCCCCCCTGGGGACGCACGGGGCCGTGGCAGCTCTAGGCATCGCGAGTGGTCGAGGCAGTCGAGGGCAGTCTGGCGTCCCGCTCGCTCTCGCCTCGCTTGGGGCTGGCATCGGCACGGCGGCCTTCGATATAGGCATTAAATCCGCATCTGCCCCTCGAGGCGCGTTTCCCACGTAAATATTGGGAGGATCGCACTGGCCACGCGGTCGGGCGCACATGCAGGAGGCTTAGGCGCACTGCAGGACCGGGAGGAGCTCGGGGCGGAGGGAGGCCGCGGAGGAAGGGCGAGGCGGCGATAAAGGCTCGTTGTAAAGAGCTCGGGCGGGCCGGAGAGGGAAGAGAGGCTGGGGAGCCAGGCCGCGGGCACGCACATGGCGGCGGCCCGGCAGCGAGCGGATGCCGGAATTTTTCTCAGGATGAGCCGGCTGCCGGCGCTGCGTGTCCGGCAGCCGGTGCGCCGGCGGCGGCGGCGGCGGCGGCGCCGGCCGGTGGCCAGCGGCCGGTGCCGGCCGGCGCGCTCCCCTCCCGGCTTAGGGCGCCGCTGCGCAGGGAGAGGGTGCGCCCGTGCACCCATGCGGCCGCCGGCCGGCCCGCACCAGACGACCCCCAGCGAAAACCTGTCGCCCTCCCCCCGGCTATGAGAAAATTTCTCGGCGGATAAACACGGGGCGCACGCGGGGGGAGCCGGCCCCGAGCCGTTGCTCCGCGGCCAAAGCGCCCGCTCCCACCGCCCGAATAATCTCCGCGCGCCCTGCGGTTTGCCCCCTTATCTCCGCGGCCCGGCTGCCGATCTCGCGCCGATAACGCGCTGCGGATTTTCCTCGCGGTGCGCGGGGCCCTGTGGCTCCCCAAGGCCTGGCTCTCGCGACGCGCCGATTTTTACGACGCCAACGAGTAGCGGCTCGCGCGCGCGGAGAAAACGCCGGTGACCTCCCCCAAAGACGCTTACGTAACGCGGGCATACCTTCGCCGGCCGAGGCCCCAAGGACCGTTTCCACTGCTGGGCCACGCGCACCGGCTCGACGCGTCTGGGAGATCGCGGGGAAGCTGCGCGGCCTTGCTGCAGCCCGAAGGAACGCGTTTCGCGGCATGTGCAACGGTGCGTTCTTGACACGATTCCCAAGGTGACTTTTCGATCTGTCGCCGCGGCCGGCGCACGAGATAAGCCGCGCGGCTCTGCGAGAGAGCGGAGCGACACGGGCGTCCTTCGCGCCGGCGACTCTCGGCGATAAATTTAGGCCGGGCGGAAAGAGCCTCTAGCGGCGGCCCGCGCCCGGCTCTCCAGGCCCGGCTCGAGTGCGCCGGCAACAGTGCCGGGAGCGGAAGCGCCGTTCGGCCGCGGCGACGAGGCTGCTCGGCCCGGGGCTCCGAGCGGGGCTCCATCGGGGCTCCCGGTCGCCCGTCCGCGCCCGAAGGAGGCGTCCGGGTCGGGCAACCACGGAGGTATGTCCGCTCCGGCCCCGAGGGCCTCCGTCGCTCGCACACGTGTCCCGTCCACGTGTGCGGCACGCTCGGCTGGGCCTGGCCTCCCCAGGTCGGCCCGCGACATCTGTGCACCGGCCCCAGACGGCCCCAGACGGCGGCCAGGGGGAGACGGCCGCGCGCTGCACCGCCACTGCACCCTTGCCCCTTTTTTCCCGCGCGCAGGCTCTTTTTGGGCTGCACCGAGCCCGAGCGCCCAGCCTTTGTCCCCGGTGCATTAAGCGCGCGGCCCGCCGCCCGGTACATCCTGGCTTGCGCGCGCCGGCCCTCGATCCCCACCCCCCTTCCCCCCATTCACCCGTCGCTCTCGCATCCAGGGCCTGCAAGCGAGTGCTTTTCTCAAGCGATTTACGGGGGGCGGCCGCGGGGCTGCCCGGTTATCCCCCTTTCGATGAACGACGGGTCCGATTCGAGGGCGGCCGAAAGATCTTGGAGCGGGGACGCGGTCGCCTTATCGGCTCGGCCGAGGGGAGCCGCGGGGAAAGCCGCGCGCGCGCGCGCGCGCAACAAGTTATTCAAATGGAGGGCGCAGGGCCGCGCGGGAAATCCAGGGGCTCTCACGTGGCGGCCGGTCGACGGCTCCGAGGACGCGGAGGGCCGAGGGCAGCAGGCCCGGGCCAAGGAGGTCTAGCTCGGCGCTCGAGCGCCGCTGGGTCGCCGGCAGCGAAAAGCGCATCCGCGCTCGTGGCTCAATTTCCTCGATTAACCGGAGACGGCCCCGGGGAGAGCGACAAAGACCCGCGGCGCGGCTAGAGCAGCCGGTGGCCGCGGGGAGGGGCCCGCCAAACCCGTACTTAGAAGCGCACCGTAGAAAAATATCGGCCGGTAGCCGGACGAGGGCCGAACAGGGGCCGGACCGGGGCCACACCGGGGCCGCACGGGGGGTAGCCCGAACACGCAGGGGGTCGTTGGACCAGGGCGCTATCTAAATTACCATGATAAAGCCCGCCTCAATGTTATGTCCTATTAAGTCACAGCTTTGTTTTCCTCTCCTGCCCCGGAGCCTCTCGCTCGCACCTTTATGTACACTTCTCGGGCGGTGCACCTCCTCCTAGCCGACCGGCCCACCGGCTCCCGGGCCGATGGGAATCGCCGGGCCGCGCTCCTCCGAGGCGCATCATCCGCGTCACTCGCCCTCGCTCTCGCTCGCGGCCCCCATCGCCGAGGGCCGAGGGTCAGGCTCACGTAATGCGCTCATGCCTTTCGTCTTCTTCTGCCTCCCTCCGCAGCTCCGGCCCTCACCTTGCCCCCCCCCCCCCAACACGACCACCACTTTCTGCGCATCCATCTATCTGTTTTTGTGTTCTACCCTCTGCCTACCCTTCGTCTCTCCTGGACCTCGCGAGCGTCCGCTTGTCGCACCCGTGCACGTCCCCCACGTGAACGGGATTTCGCAAAAAGCGAGACAAAAGTAAGGAGATTGCGGTCAAGTATGAAAAGGGTTGAAACCCTGCTTGCTCCCGATATCTCCGACTATTTCCGTTCCCCGGGGTCGTTCCCGGCTTCGCGCTCCTGGCTCCTCGCTCCTGCCTCCTCTGCCGCACTTCGGTCCCTTCCAAAACTCAAATTGCGGTCCGCCTCGCGAATCACCGCCGCAATCCACACTGATTTGCCCCAAAAGGACTATTGATTTTGCCCTTTTTTACTTCTCACAAGCAGGATCATTTTCTAACTTATAATTTGGCGGTTTCGCCTGCTCTTGTGAGAACGACTATTCCCCAACCCTGCGTCTCACAAAATATAAGCTTCAAGGGAAATTATTTGGACCAGAGTCAGAAAACACGCCTTAGCAATATTTTTATTACAATGTCTATGTTGTATAAAAACATTGCACTTTTTCAGATGAAGTAATAATCGAAAAGAGTAATTTAACTTGAATAGAGGTTTAGGGAAGTGCTTACCTTATGCAAGTATTTTGGAAATACCTTTTTTTATGTTCCATTTCAAGTGGTCTTTTAACATTATAAAAATATTAGCATGTTGCAAAGTGAATCAAATAATCATAACAAAAAGTATTATATAATTTGAACACAATTAATCATGGATCAGTACCAATAATGCAGTTCTTCCACCAATTACTTTTAAATGAAAAATTAATGTATTCTATGGTACTATGACTAAAATAATATGATAATAAATCATATAATAATGTTATTTGTATTGGTTTATTCAAAAAATGTTCAATTTTTACTTTTCACCGTAGTCACATTATGGATCACTACACGACTATTACGGATCATTGAGTCTTTAGTTGCAAATAAATATTATACTACATACCAAATACTATATATTATCATGATGATCAACTATTAAACTGTATTTCGAATCAAAAAGTAAATGTTGAATTTAGACTTTTACTTGTTCATAGATCGTACAAGACACAATATAAGTATTATCAAAGACTTATAAAACTAAACTTATTACTAAATTTTTCAATGGACTTAATCCTTATGGTTTCGCAGCTATTCATGTCTTTAAATTATCAGCCATAGCAATACGTTTTTATTGTTAAATTATTGCAATTTAAATAATTCTTTAGAATTCAAAAATATTTTGGTTCAGCTAATTTTAAACTATTGTGCTACTCGTCATAAATAATATATTGAAGTTAAAGTTTTGAAATATTACACCGATTTAATGAACAGTTGAGATCAATCAAATTTTAAAGCCTGTTATTAAACATCATATGATTTTGCAACTGTTGCAATATAATACAGATGGAAAGTATTCCTGTAATTATTATTTTAAATGATTCATCTTATATTATATAATACAATCGTTTAAAAATATATATATTCGCCAAAAAAATTGCAGATCGATAGATAAAAATTACAAATGGCAGATAGTGAGCAAAAGACAAGCACAATCCGTAAATTGCATACCATACGCAAATTCATCTTGATCAGAAGTCTTAAGGTAAAGGCAAACAAAAGTATCCACGAGCGCAAAAAAATGCAGCTTGGGCGTTTGCAAAGATTGAAAAGAGACAAACGCAGATCGCGGTAACGAGTTGAGCAGAAAAGAGCTTACCTATAGCACTCGCGCTGGTCGCGCGGTCGTGAATCATCAATTCCACGTTTTCGATTTCCGTTCGCGAAAAAAGCACGGCGGTGGCGGCGGCTGCAAGCCGGCAGACTCGCTCTCGAGTGCAAAAATTCGCTCGTTCTCTCTCTCGCACGCGCTCTCGCGCTTGCAGTGGGCCTTTCGCCAGCCACCGGCGAACCAATGAGAAAGATCCGCGGGCGGAAATTATAACCTATCCGGATGGCGATCCCCGCTCGGTCTTGGCGAAACTTAACCTCATTTTTTCGCGAATGCAAAAAAGTCGGCGCGGCGGTACCTGGCTCCCGCTCGGAGTAGCCAGGCCGCGAGTGCGCCCGGGCAATGCAAGCCCCCGCCTAGCTCGGATTCGCACAAAAATGCAATGGGGAGGTACCTGCTAAGAGAGCGGCGAGTCGGCGATCTCTCTCGATCGGCAAAAGAAGTCCTTCGACAGACGTGCGGGAGGAGCGTTTGCCTGCGCAACTTGGGTATCGGCGACTGCTGGGCATGCGGTGGACCCTCGGTCGGTACGCACGCCTCCTATCGCAAAGGCCCCAGGAAAAGATAAAGCCCAAAAAAGACGAGGTGCCTGGCGCCTCACTGGTCCGGGCTTTCAGCGATTTTCATGCTCTCCCTCGGGAAATGTATGGACGAAGCTGCCGCCGCCGCCGCACTCGCTCGCGTGCCCCTCTCTCCGTCTCTCCGTCTCTTTCTCCGTCGCTTTATCCGTTCCTCTCTCGCGCTCGCCACCAAGAACGACGGCTCCTCTACACCACTCCTCGTCCTCCCTCTCGCTCGCACTATCGTTCGTCCACGGCTGCCGCGCGCGCGGGAGGCGAGCGCGACTCGCGAGTCGGCCCGAACGCACTATGACGTCACTGGTGCGCAACAGACGCCCTCTCTTTTAAGCCGCCCTCACAACGCCTCTCTCTCCCTCTCCTTCTCTCTCTCTCTCTCTCTCTCTCTCTCTTACCGATATCTTTTATCACCTAAGACATTTTTCCCATCCCAATCGACATATTCTTCTACAAACATATTAAGCAGCAATTACTCGCACAGATGATACGGGAATAAAGAAACTACAAATTCAACTACGAATCGATCGATTCAAACCAGCAGGCAGACAAGAATAAAATTACAAAAATAAAATTGTAAGTCTTCTATTTCAAGTAGAAGCATTATTGTTGATACATCATTTGCTATTACCTTTTTCAGCCTTATAATTATACTTCATATTCGAATTTGAAGTATAAATTCATCTTTATTATTAGTATGATAAATATTGCTAAAAACTGTTTTTTTTAACTATAACTCAAAACATTTTATATGTTGAAAAAACAGCGTTATGCAGTACACGATAATAAAAAAATTGATCATCGCATTACATTACGAAGAATTACTCAAGTAAAAATTTTTATTATTTTTATGGGAATTTATCTATAGAATTTCTAGCTTAATTCGCAGTTTTTCGAATTCCGCTCCTAATTAAATAAGTTTAGCTGCTCGTAAACACAAACACACATACATACATGTACACCTTAGTTATGTCATATTTTATCTCGTGGTTTCGATTGTCAATGATTTTTATTGCATTTATTGATTAATATTATTGATGTAAGGTCCCAATTAAAAATCATTAAAAAATGTTTAATGCATGCATAATATATTACATTATATTATATTACCTATTATTATTTTCAGAACTTAATTAATTTTTCATTTAAAGCTGTATATTTATATCACCATCTAAAACGTTATTTCGAGTTATAACATGTGTGGTATATTTAGAATGTCTTTGGTCGTGTAGTTTTCTAATTTGAAAATTTTGATGAATGTTTAATACTTGTACTAATGTTTTATTCTCGTATTCATAATGTAAACCTTAAGTCAGTATTTTTTAATTACGATATTGAATTAAATGCCCGAATATAGAAAATAGATTAATAATAAAATATTCAACATTATTTTTAATGTATGCAAACTAATATTTAATTTCAAAACTATGAAAGTTTTAATTTATTAACTTTAAATTTATTTCATAATAATAATATAAGTGACATATACGATTTCGTCAAAACACACATGCAATTCAATGTTATAGAAAGATTATACGTTTGATACAAAGACATATTTTAGGATTAGATTAAAGGAGTTGATGATAGCTCACTTGTAATGAATTAAATTTATCAAAATGAAATAACGTATTGACACATATATTACGTAAGCATATATAGTATTTAATAATGGATGACGGTTCCAGATATAATGAAAAATCGATTGATTTATTCGATTTTATTACACTTTAATTTATAACGTACACTAAATTACTTAAACTTTTTAAATATAAATACACAGACACAGCACGCATGCCGCATACACATCGTGCGCGCGCTCACGCACACATGTGCTAGTGCAAATTAAAAAGGTCGAACAATTTTGGTCCTATATCTGCATTGGTATCTTTTAAAATCATTGTAACGACAAATAACCTAAAAAATTTTATCAGGATATTAACTTAAGCTTCGTGTTCGTGTTTAATCGAGTGAAAAGTACAAAATAAAGTTAAACCAATCAAAGCGCTGCTTTAAAAAGTATTACATCTTTTTTGGAATACTCTCAGAATACGGCCCTTCAAATCAATGTGAAATCAACTTGACATTCCAATTCATGGGCGTGTTTGTTTCTCTCTCCCTCTCTTCCTCGCTATATCCTTCTCTCTTTAGCTTACTCACCGAACGGCGCGTGTGCATCGTTGGGCGTTATAGCTGGTTATAGCGTTGGGCTTGAGCAGGCTTGAGTTGCCTGCATCATAACGCACGCTTGAGAGACTTGTGAGTTGGCGGACTGATCGGCAACGCCCTCCGGATAACCAAAGTATTAGTTTTGTGGCAAATATCATGTAAAATTTAAGATTGGTAATTGTACTAATAAACAACGCCGAGAGATGTCGAAGACTATGAGACAACGCTTCGCTATAGCGGTGTTCATCGCTTGCTACCTGTTGGGCGTTGTCGCGGCACAGAACGACAAGAAGGACTACTATGAGACATTTGGCGAAGAAGTGCCACCGGACTGGCTTGCTCGTGATGCCTTCGACGAGATTCGTTATAAAATGGATAAAGTGAACCAAGATAATTGTCAGATTCAACACCTCGACGATCTTTACTTACCGTCCGACAGCGTTTCTCACCTGCCCGATATCAAAGAAATCAATGTGAATCCGATTTTTCCGAACAGAACAGCTTTGTTTCATTTGCATAACATGGCTCTAACTAGGAGTTTTTATTGGAGTTATATTCTTCAATCACGGAATTACAAACCACCAATTAATGATACTTATGATCCTGGTAATGATGTATTATTTCCTGTCTACAGTGGCTGATGTCTCTGCCAATCCTTATATTAATGCTTCTGCCATCTACTTTGCACCAAACATGTCCTTCTCATCATCTTATCGAGGATTCTTCAACAAGACATTGCCTAGATTTGCACCTAGGACTTTTAGGGCAGATGATTTCAATGATCCTATTCATTTGGAAAGAATATCCACAAGAAACACTTTTACTGTACATGACCTAGGAGCTTTTCCTGCTAGTCAACTAAGTAAAGATTACACAACTGATTATTATAGAATTAATGAATGGTAATTATATGATATATTTTATTATTTTCATTTTCTATTAGTTTTTGTATACTTTTTTCAAAATCATTTTGAATCTAAAAATTGTAATGATACTTTATGTACTTAACAGTATATAAAGTTAGAAATAGATATTAATGATTTACAATTTTTCAGGTACAAAAAGTGGTTACCAGATGATCCTACCAGACATGATACTAAGATGACTTACCAAGTGGAAATAAGATATGCAAACAATACCAATATTACTCATACATTTCATGGACCTAGAGGTCATTTGCAAAACATAAATAATTTGCAAATTTAAAACAACAGGGATTTTAAAACTAACTTGAATTTCAGGTGCTCACGAGGAAGGAGGACCAGTGAAGTGGATAAGACCTTACTTTGATTGTGGACGTTCAAACCGTTGGCTATTTGCAGCAGTTGTTCCAATAGTCGACTTATACCCTCGCTACACTGGATTTAGACACATTGAAATCCCAAGGTAGAATTTTTACTTTAAATTGGTGCAACGATATAATAGCCTACATTAAGTCTCAATTTTTTGTCAAAAATTGCATTGTCCAAAAAATATAAAAATAGTTGCCAGGGGATGCTGCTTGCTCATTATTATTATAATTTATTCGAATTCATTTGAAACCCCCCAGGAGGGTGTGTACCCTATCTGTACCAGTAAAACAGGAATGACCTTTCATAATGCTCACACATGTGAAATACCATAGGCAATAGGATTAAAGCACTTAAAAGATTAAAACAGCCTATAGCCTATTTTCAAAAATCTAAACTTGTAAAACTAAATACTTCTGCATGCAAAACATACGTTTCGTTTCATTTTTGCTTAGTGCATAAAAAATGATAGCTAACTACTATAGTACATTACTTACAAAATTAATGTAGAACTACAATATTTATAACAAAATTTAAAAATATTTATGTAAAATATTAAGATAGTAAGTACAAATCATTATCTTTTGAATTTTTTGATTTTTTGAAGATTAATTATTTAATTATTTTTTCTATAAAACATTTATACACATTTTTAAAACATGCATAAAAAACAAAAACTATTTTTAATAGTATAAAAATTTATATACGACAAAAATGAATGTTTAAATTTTAGATATACAGCCGTTTCTGTAGTTGAAATGGATTTTGATAGGATAGACATTAATCAATGTCCTAAAGGAGAAGGTAATAGAGGACCAAATAGATTCACAAATACTGCAAGATGTAAAATGGAAACCACAGAAGTAAAGTATCATATTTTAGAATTCTGTAAAATATTTGAATATAAATTTGGAATTCAAGACAAACATTAATTTAATCATTTTAATACTATTTTAATTTAATAGTATTAAAATTTAATTATAAAAACATCACCTTCGATTTCAGTGTGAGCCTTTGCATGGTTGGGGATTCCGAAGGGGAGGTTACATGTGTCGATGTAAGCCAGGATGGCGGTTGCCTTATGTGGTGCGACGACCTTATTTAGGCGAAATTATCGAACGAGCTTCACAAGAACAGTATTACAATGGATTTGATTGTTCGAAAATCGGCTGTAAATATTTATAACTTAACTTTTCACCAAATAAAGGTTTATTATAAACAATAATTTTTATTAATTTTTAGGGATTCAAAAGAGACCAGCAGAATTAACAAAAGAGTCAAATTATACTAGAGAAAAATATCTTGAACATTACTTTGAGTACAAAAACTATTCTACTGGACCTGATTCTTTACACGATAGTAAAATGAATATAGATCAAGTCTTGAAATTCATTTTGGGTGTACATCCAAGCAATTGCAAAATGTTAGTAAATATTATGAATAATACGAAGCAAGTTATTAAATAAAGTAATTTATTTTTTATTTAACAAATCTTGATTTTATTATTTAACTCAGGTACACCGAGGAACAGTTACGCTTGCCAGGAGATATAAGTTTCGGAGCTGACGAGTTTTATGAGAATGAAGCAAAAATGGCATCTCGACTAGCAAACTTCATTAGCTCATTCCTACAGATCTCTGACCCCGAAGAAGTTTATTCAGGCAAGCAAGTTGCTGATAAGCCTCTTAATGAGGACCAAATGATTGCGGAAGTAGTTGCACTATTGTTCGGAAATGCGAGGATCTGGTCAGCCGGTATATATTGGGATCGTAATAAGTTTACTAATAGGACCTACTTTGCTCCTTATGCTTACAAAGAAGAACGCAATGCTCTTAAATTGAAAGTTGAAGACTTAGCTAGACTCAATGCAACAGGTAATTATTTTCCTTTTGTTTCAATATTCGTTATTAATTCTTCTAGCATCAAGTAATAATTTATTATAAACCTTTAATTCTAGATGAGATTTACACGAAAAATGAATGGTTCCAATTACTGAAAAACCGTTGGTCTGCTAATTATGACGATCTCGAGAGATTTGCCCTAAAGATGAAGGTCCGCTACAATGAAACTGGTGAATCTTTAAAAAAATACGAACAGTTAGCAATCTTTTATAGGTAATCATAGAATAAAATTTAATTTATAATTATGGGTTCTTCGTTTATTTCGAGGAGTAATTTTTTCGAGAGAACTTTTACAATTTGTAAAAATTTTCACTGAACAAAAGTAACTTTATTTGAAATTCGATTGATGAAATTTGGTTGTAACAGAAGACCTAGAATATACGCTTCTCTCTCGGTCTCGTTTCTCCCTCTCTCCTCCCAGCAACCCTCGTTCAGATTTCGGTTCAATGCCGTGCCTGAACTTTCCCACATAACTCTCTGCAAATAGAGGAAGCCTCGCCGCAGAGGCGTCAACGATGTGAGAGAGGAGAAGTTGAAAAAAAGAGAAGAGAAGCGATAAAGGGATGAGAGAGAAAGAAAACAGAGACGAGAGAGGATGCTCTTCGCGGGGGGTTATCTGCGCTCCGTACGTGTAATTTATTTTAATGCGCTTGCGGATGGGGCGGGTCGTCCATCTCCTCTTCTTTTGCCTCTGTACTACCCCATGTGTTGTCTCGTGCGCAGGGCAGCAAACCTGAACCACGGCTACTGGACCGTCCCTTACTTCGATTGTAACGGCAAAGTGAAGAAATGGTTAATTACCTATGCATCCCCCTTTTTCGGCTGGGACAGCCTCAAAGACAAACTGGAATTCAAGTGAGTATATGCCGTGCGTGCACCTAACGCTCGAGTGTGAGATAGTTGGAGCGAGGAACCTGTTCTCTCCCCCTATCTTGCTCGTTCTCTATCACTGATGCTCCATCTCTCACTTTCTCTTCGCGATGATCAAAGGAGGAAGGTTAAAGGAAGATCATATTTAACATTAAGACACTTACAGGGGTGTTGTAACTGTAACCATGGACTTGCTACAGCTGGATATCAACCAGTGTGACGATAAATTCAATGTTCCCAACGCATTTAAGGAGACGCACAAGTGCGACAAAAAATCCTCATACGTGAGTCCACATTTTCTTTTTATTTCTCTTTTGCTCTTATTATTTTTTCACTTCTTTCGCATTCATACTCGGCTCGCTCACTCTCGCAATGTATACCCGCCCGTGCTCTAATTGTTCACGCGGCTTCGTCAGAATGCGCGAGATAAAGACGAGACAAAAAGAACCGCGCTTGTAATTAATGATGAATGCGCTAAGAAGGCATAATGGAGATCTTCCAACAACAACGTAAATCGTTAACCTGTCTTTTTTATATTTCATTTATCCGTCATCTTTCAACGAGAATAGTGCGTACCAATATTAGGTCGTGGATTCGACAGCGGCGGTTACAAGTGTGAATGTAAACAGGGTTACGAGTATCCGCTCGAAGATCAGATAACTTATTATGATGGCCAGCTAGTTGAAGCTGAGTTCACTAACATAGTTGAAGATAAAATGACCAGGTAAAATATAAAAACTCGATTTGTTTAATTTTACTCAACGATTTCTTAGTGCTTACTTTAAAATGTTTATTTATAGATACGACATATACAAATGCCGATTGGCGGGAGCTGCTTCGATTCAATTCAGCTGGGTCTTACTTTTAATCAGCATTGTTTTGTTTTTCCCTCATAATCGAAGATAAGAAAAGTTGGACCAAATGTAGTTAAGCACCAAATTTTTAAGTAATATTATTATTATAATTTAGGATTTTTATAAGAATAGTTCATTCTATATAGTCAAGATCATTTATACTATTGCGTAATAAGTCCGTCCATAAAAATGATGCTTGAAGATTGATTGTTTGTACTATACATTAAGTTTTTTGAACTTAACTTGGGACATTTAAGATTTCGATTCATCCGTCCATAATATTAAAGCAGTTTCTTATCTGTGCTTAGTTTTACTTACCAAGATACTGTGAAGCATTATACTGCCTTTTTGTATAGATTATTTGTAGATATTTGAATATGAAATGACTACTTATATGAATAATGATAAGTTATTGTAAATGTTTTATTTTTCAAATATTGAGTACCAAGATTTCAGAAAAGAAATTAACATCTACTATAATATTTAGTTCTTACATGATCATATCAAAAAATTTCATAAAAATAGACATTGAATTTGAATGATCAATGTCCATTGATCAAATCAAATTTATTTTTGCATACAACAGAATATTTTAAAAATAGTATAGAAATCAAAATAGAATTCATATTTACAATAAAGTATGTAAATGAAAAATTACAAATATAAAATAAGAGCTTAAAAATAACTTTTAGTTCTACAATATGTAATTATGTAATAATCATTTTAAAATGTAACTCATATTCTATACTGTCTAATGTTCAATCCGTCCATTATAACTTTTTTACAATTTATATAAATTTATATATTGTTTTCATATAAATAAATCACTGAAAACAAAGAAAACTGTTGCTTACTGCTCAACAATTATCAAAAATTATCAAAATTTATAACATATGTACATATATAGAGAGAGATGCATAATTTTGTCTTTAAGTAATGTGGGAACTAATACAGAATTTACACTAATCAGATTTAGATGAACTTAATTGAAAGTATTTAAATCTCAATATCTATTGTTACTGGTGCGGTTGGTCAGTTTAATAAACAGAAATCATGTAAAAATATGACATTGAAAAAAATTAGATATGCATTTGTCATTAAAGTAAATATTATTATATTATATTTTTTATAAAAATTACAATAGTAGTTGAAAAATCGGTAATGTAGTATCACTAACTGTTAATATTAATAAAACAGATAATTAAATGATATGAAGTGTTTAAAAAAATAAATGAAGAAACAGATACATTTTAAGTATAGCACTATTTGCGTGTAAAATTTGTGTTTTGTTAGAAGTGGCATTGCGCTTGCGATTAAAGCCGAAGAAATGCAACCCTTGACTCTTATGATTTAGACACTTACCACTGCAGGCGTCGACAGCTAGTCCATTCTCCACACAATTTGCGCTCTCTACATCCTCTTTTTCAGCTGTAGAAAAAACCATGGCTCTTTTTGAATAACTTATAATCTGCCGTATACTTTTTTCTTTGGAAAATTTGACGTCGCCATATAACGCTCCTCTCACCAATGAAAAACAATATCGAGGCGAGCCGCCTTGCTGCTAGCTTTCTTTCACTACGATGACGATCGGCCCGAAGGACGTACTATGTTCTGCGAATTGCCAGTGATTCCACCGTCGATGAAGTACTGCTGAGCCCGGTGGCGTAAATACAGCAAATACAAAAGACTAATTCCATATAGAATCAAGAAGAGGCAAATGTAGAATTTTACTATAAAAATGAATGATTTATCAACAGACTTTTCTATTATTTTATCTGACTTTGAGGTGTGGGGTAAATCGCTTAACATCTGTTTTATTCTGAAACAAATAAATATCTAGACATATGTACATTTTTTAATTGTATTTTCTTTCAAATATTTAAATAAGTCATCACATTTCTGTAGTAGCCTTAGCATTTTTGTTTATCACAATAGGATCTTGTTTTAATCTTTCACCGCTCGACCTTTTTTTTTCCACCAAGCTTTTATACAGTTCATTTGTACCGTTATTTTGGCAATTAAATACTCTGAGCACTTCCTCCATTATTTTATAATAAATTAAATATTTATAATACGTTTATTATGTTTAAAAATTATTCACATGCACGTCGTGTGAACGTTAACGATCCACGAGGTTAATTTTATCATTTTGAAAAAAATTAAATTGCTGATAAAGGTATTTTAGAAAAGTGAATTCGACCAATATTTACTAATTTTGATTTATTAATTTAATAATAAAATTACGTTTATTTGAAATTTTAATGTGAACTTGTAAATTTAAAAAAAAACAAATTGGCTTCACCACTAAAATCAAATTTACATTATGTATGGCAGGAGTCAAAACAAAAACTATTCAGATATCTTTTAATAAAGGTCATTTCAAGGTTTAATTAATAATAATTCAAACATTGTTTTTTGTAACAATTATTTATTTTTAAGTCAATACCATAAACAAACATTTATATCCACT
Organism: Sycophaga agraensis; assembly: GCA_018906755.1. Taxonomy (NCBI): domain Eukaryota; kingdom Metazoa; phylum Arthropoda; class Insecta; order Hymenoptera; family Pteromalidae; genus Sycophaga; species Sycophaga agraensis. The sequence goes on from JACCIE010000039.1 coordinate 84,953, forward strand.
GCTTTTTACAATTATACTAATAAATTCCACTTGACTGCTAAAATTTGTTTAATATATTCATTAACTTCTTCATATCTGTTCTGTTTTGTAATAGAAAAAACTAATGACAAACATGTCATACTATACACATCCCACAGTCTCGAATTAATGTAATAATTCGAAATACACTTTATAAGTATTTATTTTTATGATTTTTTGAAAATATTATTATTAGCTGCTTGAAAAACATTTTCCACTAGTGGTTATACATGCAAGAGGCTTATTTGTGCTTTATTTATCATTTTCCTTGGTGAAATAGAAATGATTTAAAAATCTATAACCTTGAGTAAGTTGTGCTGTTTCATTTGCTAAATGGCAGCTGAATAATAAAAGATTGCGAGGCTGAACTTTGATTGCAAACCTCATGAAACATAAGGAATATAAACATAATGCTAAAAAATACAATGATAAAAATTAATAAAATATATGATGAGTATGTTATTAATTATTGTTGAGTTAGCAAGTGCTTGTACCAAAGGTCATTTTCCCACTTATAAATTTAGGATCTCTGTGTATATCTGCAAAGGCAGCTATTGGAATTAACCAGTTAGCAGCTGGACCCCAAAAATGTGTGCTAGAAAATAAGTGAATGACTCGACATTAAAAAAGAATTTATGCAATTACCTTTGCATGCACCTAAATTAAAATTTAAATGATGCATTGTATTACCTCATAAAATAATCACGAGTTTCTTTACTTGTCAGCAATTTCTTAATTCGACTCATTTTGTCAAATTTAGTTAATTCTTAGTTTCACAAAAACAAATAAATTTTACTGAAGAATATAAGGTGAATCGAATGTTAAATCAACATCAGTCAGACATCTGCAAACGAACTGAAAGAAAGTCAATTCAATTCAATACGACTTTAGAGCGAAGAAACAACGTAGATATATACACTTAACATGCAGAGTAATGTTCTGCAACGAATTCCTACATGGATTAGTTATATTTGAGACACAAGTGCAATAAAGATAGTAAACATTTAGTATCCTTCTTATACTCGTGTACTTAAGAAAACAAGAGCCATGTGCACGTTAGTTTATTAGATACATACAGCGCTGGGATCGCTTACAACACCCCTAGGTTAAGTATATAGCGCTTCTATTTAAACAAGAATTCGTAGCAGTTACTGGCAGTTACTAAGTTGCTTTTCATGCAATTGCTTGATAAAACAATAATACTTACAATTTCGATTGGATTTTACTACACTTTTATGTATACATTTTCAAAGAACATTGAAATTAAAATTAACTATTATTACTGAAATTATTGCTTATTCTATTAAGGTTATAATTTTAACAAAAAATAATATGACGTATAACCAAAAAGAATGAATATTATTTTATAAACAATAGCGTAATAATTTTTTATATTTATTTGAATTGAAAAAGTGTATTATTCTACCTGGTATAGAATTATCAAATAAATTTTAATGTGTTTTGTAAAAATAATAGTATTAGTAGCATTTACTAAGTACTTAGCGCGACTAAATACATGAAAATATAAATTATAAAAATTTCATGCATTGAGTAGAAAATTCAAAACTAATTATTTATATGTATATTGCTGAAAAGTTAATATATACCTATATCTAATTCATACTCGTTAGTATAATATTACTTTGCATATTAAAATAATTTTATTCGTGCTATTTACGTTAAATTCGTAACATCTTAATGAAAAGTAAAAAATAAAGTAATAACAATTTTTTGATTGGTTTTTAGGTGTTATTTTAGTGTATATTTTTTAAGAATTGAAATTATATAAAAATATCTTTTTTAAAGACTGTAACTTTAAATCTTTATTATTAGGTAATATTTTGTTGATCTATGGATATATTATAATTGAAAACAGAAACAAATAATAACTTTGATTTTAAAAGGTAACTTCATTTCCATTAAATAGCTTAATAAAAAATATTAAATTTGAATGACTTGTAGAAATTTTAAAAACGTGATATCAAAACCCAACTAACGTGTGTTATTATTGTAAAACAATAATGGTAAAAAATGTTGAGAGTATAATCATATAAAGAAATGAATAAATCTAAGCATTGAACATACTTTTAATTTAGAACACTCATCCAAAATATTTACACAAGTTCGGTAATATATTATAGTACCTTAAAAAATTAATCTTAATTCTCGCTAATCTCTCGCTACCGTTTATTTTGCGTTAATTACAATTGAGAAAGAGATATTACAAATGTACACGTAAATCGAATCGATTTTTCGCTTCGCAACAATGAATCGATTGTCTTATATTTTTATATATTGTAAAACAGATCTCACTCTCACTCTATTTTTACTATCACTCCCATATTTTTTTTTCATTCATCTTTTTTATTAAATGTGAATCAGCAAAGCAGTTTAACGTCTCGAGTGACATCCCGTAGAATTAAAATTATATTCGATTATCAGGCACAACAAAAATTCTCTCTAATTAATACATTCACTTCACCCATAATCGCACTCAATTTACATTAAATCTCGACACATTTCACTGCTTTCATCACATATATTGGGTAAAGTGAACATTTCATTTCGCAATACCTAAAATTTTAACAAATTCAAAATATCTGTAAAATTTCAGCTAATACGCAAGGCAGCTAAGGTATTTGTTCGTTACATTAATTTCTCTGTAAGCAACATCTTGAACTCTCGCAAGAACGTAAAGTATTCCCTTTGTAGCACAAATTAAAAATATTAAAATTTGTCAGGCATCTTGGCACTGAATTGATCGAACAATGTAAATGCAGGTCCTTTGACAACACCATTCGGTCATCATTGAGTCCAACTCAATGCATGTTCTTGTACCTCTTCACTGGACCATCATTCGGTTACGATTTACATAGATTTCTTATAAATTAATGGGGACTATAAAGTCGACGTTTGCATGAAACTCTAGTAATTACCGCTTTACACCTTCTTGTTTTTTTATCATTCCTAAGCATAAAAAAACAACAAGTCACCTTTTTTCTATAATAATTGTTTCATTCCGATAACCGGCTCGTACATTTACATGCTTTATGTATAGATAATATATATGTATATAGAATTCTCCATTCTTTTTCTTTTTGTACATAGTACATACAAATAATAAAAATTCGATATCTTGTTTTCTTTTTTATTACAAGAACGTTTTAGAGGTTGACATATACCAATAAATATCGAAAATAAGAAATCTAAATTTTATCTAAAAACATAATAAAAAAATAGCGTGACGTCTTAATATAGATTAGATGTACTTGAATGTACTTCCTACTAGGCACGCACACGTTAACTCGTTTAACGTTTTTATTACCATGTCACTTAGCCATTTGAGAATGATTTCGGGCAATGCACATTTTATGTACACGTAGTACGCGATATCGATGAATAAGCCTTAAGAACTGATGATTTAAAAAATGAACTACCAACAACAAAGAACCTGAAGGCGAATCACTGCATGATAAAAGAAAAAATATACTTAAAACATAACAGCTGATTTAATAATACTCTTTGTTGCATTAGATGTTTAAAAAAAAGAATAATCATCAATGGTATATATAAATACATATACATATACATATTAAATAGGCTTCTCATCCATGTTCAATATGCAACTGCTTCAGTGCTTTTTACATAATTGGTTTTAATAAATAAGGTATTAAAATAATATAATTTATTAATAGTCTAAAACTTAAGAAATCATAGACTCTCACTCATTTTTCCTCTGAATTATCTGAAAAACAACTTAATTCAAAAGCATTTTGAAATTACATTAAACGTCGCACTCCAAATACTCAATAGTGCAGAGCAAGTAGGCGTTTACAAGAAAAAGAAGTGAAAATAGAAAAGCTGCATAACACAATATGCAATGAACACATTACATCCATTCACAAAATTTATACAAAAACGTGTGACGTCGATATGATGATGAATGACAATAGTGAAAATGACGATGGAAATGATATTAATAATAAAAAAATAATAATACATAACATATTAATAATACAATAATATATGTGATATTATAAAACTGTAGGTGAATCCATCATTTGATAAAAAAATGTTAAACAAAATGAATAATTATTTGAATAATTAATAGGAAAACGAATGACATTAGTTTGTATACTTTCTTGAAGTTGGTCTTAAAAATGGCCAACTTATAAATATTAATAAAGTCTAGTGGTCAAAAAAAAAAATTACAAATTATATAATTAATATAAGCCAGATTATGCTATTATCTGCAATATCACAGTACTTGCTGAAACATACTTAAACACGCGCGTATTTTCTCCGTACTTGAAGCCGATTTAATTATCGAAAAATGGCAAGCTAAAATAATAATGATAAAAGAAAAAAAAACAAAAAAAATTGTAATAAACATCCTCAGCAAACGCCGACGGCGGATAAATAAAAAAATCGGCCGTATTTTCAAGTCTTATAAGTTTTACCCCGGGGTGTTTAATAGCTTTCAATTCCTCGTATAGAACTGCTCGGTTTGTTCCCCTTCTTTTTTCATTAACGGTCATTGTATAAACAAATTTTACTATAACTTGATTATTTTTTAATAGTTAGCTTAACGATTTCATTGAAAACAATGTAAACTGATACCATTTTTATGTTTATGTTTCAATCGAATATCTAACACCGTTCAACGAAAACACAATGCAAAGCGAAAAATCAAGAATTCGAAAATCTAAGATAAATATTTTATACAATCATTCACGAAACTAGAAAATTTTCTGCACACATTAGGATTGTGCATTAAAACGTTTCTAGTTATTCTGTAACTGTTCAAGTAATCTCCTAATAAGAACTGCGATTCGTATACGTATTGAATCGCGAAAGCCTTCTTAATAGTTTTCAACGAAAACGTCTCACCCTTAGATGATAACGTAAATTGTGCACGTAACGTATTTCAAGAAGAAAAGGGAGACATGCGTAGAAATTCTGAACGCGCGTATCAGCGGGTGCGCGTTATTTGGCCTAATGTCATACGTAAACAGGCCCTTGATTGTCGTTGTCATCCAGGCTGATTCGACTAGGATAGGCGGGCCCACCGCCGTCATCAAAAAAACGTCTGAACGTAAACTCGAAGAAACCATGGAAAGGCTTGCCATTATCTAGAAGTTCATCAGATTTATTCGAATCCGAAGATTCTGAGTTTCTTAATTTATCGGGATCAACAGGGTCGAAATTGCTCGTATCCGTTGGATACTGAATGCGAGGTATGTGTGGTGCCACTTGGCGACGTAACCCTTTTTCAAAGTCAATACTCGAGAAAAATAGGTGAGATTTGACTTCGTCAGCATTCTTGCCGAGTCTTCGGTCAGCGCCTACACATAATTTCAGGATCAGGTCCTTACCTTCCGGGGATAGGTTTGCCTGTTTCGGTATGTGTAAGGTCGTTTCCCAGTTTATAACCTGTGAATGAATTAACATAATGCTTTAATTAAATACTGTTTTTCCCAACTAGCTGTTATTCTTTTCAAGCAAACTATTCATATTTGTAATAATTTATTAATGTAATGTTTGTTATAATTTTTAATTCATTGTTTTATTTAATAAACATTAATAAAATTAGGTAAAAGATACTTTAAAAACTTCAATTTTTATAATAAGATATACTATGAAATGCTTACTTATTCAAATTATAGAAGAATGACAAAAGTCCATTTGTTGTTACTAATACATTACAAAATGCGTTTGCAAGAAAGTGAAAACTTTGAAGTTTTTAAATTAAAATAGAAATGCTGTAACAAACCTTATATTGAGTTTCTGCTGGTGTGTTAGCCAAGAAAGGTGGTGAACCGACTAACATTTCATAAAGGATAACACCAACACTCCACCAATCGCATAATTGTGTGTAACCTGTACGTTGCAAAACTTCCGGCGCAATATAATTAGGAGTGCCAACTAATGAATGAGCCAGACATCTTTGATGTTCTCGATGTCTTCTACGCTCCAGCGGCTTCAGTTGTATACAACGGCATTCATTATTCCAATCATCAGCTGGATCCATCGAATCTTGTTTACCGTGACCTAGAAAAATAAATAAAGAAAACGTACATAGTTAATTAATGTTTTTAGAAATTTACTTTCAAATGCAAAATAATGTTATAAACACAAAATAAAATACCATTTTGCTGATAATATTTTGAATTATGCGTCCAACGAAAACCCGTACAGAGACCGAAATCAGTCAGTTTAATGTGTCCATCTCTGTCAATTAGTATATTATCTGGCTTTATATCTCTATGAATGAAACCCATCTTGTGAACACTTTCAACAGCGCAAGTAAGTTCGGCAATATAAAACCTAGCTAGCGGCTCTTTAAATATACCAAACTTAATTAATAGTGACATTAGATCACCTCCAGGTATGTAATCCATAACAAAATACAAATTGTCTTTATCCTGAAATGAGTAGTAAAGTTTAACAACCCATTCATTATCCGCTTCTGCCAAAATATCCCTTTCGGCTTTTACGTGAGCTACTTGATTGCGGTTGAGAACATCGGCTTTTCTCAGTGTTTTCATTGCATAGAACTGATTGGTATCTAACTTTCTTACAAGAGTTACCTCACCAAAGGCACCCACTCCGATGGGTTTAATTTTTGTAAACATAGATTTATCCATTTTAGCTCTCTTCAACCTAAATAAATTAAACAGAAATTATAGTACTTTCTCCAGAAATAACATTTAACAATTTACATGTAGGAATCCTATAAAAATGTACCTTATATAATTGGATTCCTTCTGTGACAGCATTTTGCGCATTTGGCATTGTGCTTCTGCACTTAATCCAATTTTTTGCATTTCAGTCTCTAGTTGAAAACGTCTGTAGAGCCGTTGTTTGTGTGACTTAAGAACATTTTCTACATGCTGTTCCATAAAAAACTTAAAGGCCTGGGGCGAGTAATTTCGTACTTTGCAATCTCGTCGCTCCTCTTCCTTCTCTTTACTGATATGCTTCCGTTCAGGGATTGGCGATTGATGCTTAATTTTGTATTGGTTCGTGCCGGCACCACCTCCGCCACCACTTGGTTTTTTGTCGCCGTCCGGCAGCGACGGGTGATTGTTGTTATTGCGTTGACCACTTGTTACTGAACTCGAAGCTGTTGGTGGTAAAGGTGGTGTTTCTGAATTATGTTGCTGGCAACCATCGCCGACTGTGATAGATGCTGGAGAATACTTTCTTTGCAAAGGTAAATGATGCGCTACAGGCGAGGATCGTGGTGCCGAACCACTTTCTACAGTGGAACCCTGAAATTTTTCCAGTGCTAGTGTAAGAGTCGACTTTGGCATTTAACCCATAATATTTAATTACAGTTTTATAATTTATATTGTAAGCTATTAGGATATATACATTTATAACAAATAACAAATAGATATACGTACAATTGTGATGCCACAAGATTCATCATTTGTAGGTGTCCCATACGGTGGCGGTGGTAAGGGATGATGAATACCTCTCTGGGCAGCGAGTGCTTGCATCGTAGTAGCGTAACTCGGAGGTTCAGTCGTAGGAACTCCAACAGGTACGCCGATGCTCATCGACGCGCCGGATGTACCGCAACTTGCACTACTACTTCCAACGACTGGTGGGTAAGCTGGCGGTGGTGCCTGTTGTTGCTGAGCCTGTTGTTGTTGTACTTGTTGCTGCTGCTGTTGCTGAGCCTGTTGTTGCGCTTGTTGTTGTTGCTGAGCTTGCTGCTGAGCTTGTTGTTTTTGTTGTATCGAAGAAGCATAACTGGGTGGTGGAGGTGGTGTACTGCTCGTCGTCGATATAGGTTGCGGCGACGTTGGGGCTATGGCAGTTTGAAGAACGGGTTTCTGCACTTGAGTACTCTTGACTGACTGCATAATTATGGGTGGCTGGGTTTTGGCTTGCCGAGCACCCCATGCCTGTAGTGGTGTTGGTCGAGCCATCGACTGGGATTGGTTGTTTGGAGACATAGTTGAGACAGTAATGGGACTTGGTGAGCCTGCTGAAGTGGGACCTGAGTATATGCCCGAAGAAGGACTTTTCCGGTAGTCTTGTTGTGATTGTGTTGGACTCTGACGATTTTGCATTGAGACACTGTATGAAGGTGGTTGCACCGGACCGGCCGACGACGATGAAACGATTGGATAAGGAGGTGGCGGCTCGACTTGATTAGACGAAGCACTATTGCTCGACTGATAGATGCTTAGTGCTTGCATTTGCTGGGAAAGCTGTTGCTGCACCTAGATTTTTAAAGTAAATACAATTTTGATTATTCATTAGCTAAAATTATGCAAGCAGTAATTTAAAAAGTTAATGATTTATTTATTTTTATTAATGACAGCAAAACAAAATACAAAAATAATTTTCTTTAAAAACCGACTATTGTAAAAAAACGTTTGTAAAAAACAGCATAATTAAATCAAAAACCCAGCACTAAACTGACCTGTGGTCCATTCTGTACAATCATCGGTTGCCTTCCAGCCGAGCTTGCGCTGGATGTAGAAACAGGACTGGTGCCTCTCTGGGGCATACTGATGGAGCCCGATACGGATCCACCACTACCTGGCGCGGTCAGGGGCGCTCTACTTGGCACAACTGGTGCCGGTGACATTCTTTTAAGCATCTCCTGCATCTTGGTCGGTACATTAGGAGGACTATAGGGTGCATGTGGTGGTGGTGGCGGAGGTGGCGTTGAGCTACATCTCGGTGGAGGAGGTGGTGGCGGCTCTCGATCCACGAAGCCACTTGGCGAGTACTGTCGACTTAATTGGGGGTGGTGGGGGCTAAGTCCACCGCCACCACTGCTGCCGGCTCCAGCTTCGGCGGGTAAGCGTGGGCTGTCAGAACGTGAACTTCCAGCTCCGCTGTCTAATGCGGGCGATCCACGCTGTAGCGAAAGCTCGCGTTCAAGGCTCGGTTTACGAATTAGCTTGGTATTGAGCTTGCTCAGTCCGTTAAGATTAGCCCCGTCTACCTGATGACAACCTGTCGCTTGCTTCAGGTAATCGACTGAAGCGTCCAACCTCCACCCCGTCATTTTTAGCGCTCGCACGCTCAACTCCTGAAAATTAAAGTTTACGAAATAATGTTTAAATGGTCAATTTAATATAATTATAAGAATAATAATTTAAAGCAATACATTAATGTCAACAAGAAAAACTGCTAGTACTTAGTCAAATATTTAATATCATTAGAATATTTTAAGTTATTTTTAGTACAGTATAAAATTTAATAATATTGAATTGTCAAAATATTTCATGTCATTAGTGTAAATTCCCTATTCATTTATGATAACAATATCTATAGAACTTTGTAATGATATAGAATCAGACTTTTTTTAAATACAAATAACAGGTAATTCATGAATAACTTATTAATTTTATGCAATGATATAATGATTTATTAACAAATTAAAATATACTCTAATAAAAAAAATCTTTAAATATATTAATAATTTTCATAAAATATCTTTTTCAATCAAAAATAGTTGATTTGAAAATGTTTCCTACATTTACAAATTGTAAGTACAAGTGTAAAAACATTTAATAATTGTTCAATATTATTTTTACCTCTGTATAACCCATTCCAACAAGTTGTGCAATGGCTTGACGTTGATCAGATTTTTCTGCAATTGATCCAGATGCACCAGATAGACCACTGAGACCAGAAGCTGAGCTTATACCGCTAGTTGTAGAAAGTGTTGATATTGTACTGGCAGCACTGGATCCAACTTCTCCTGTGCCACCTGTAATACAGTATGAATTTATAAATAATCATGAATAAACTAATAATACATATTGTTTTATCTACGGATTATAATTTTAAAAAAATGTAAATATAATTTTTCTTTTCATTGTTTATGTATTGAAGCATTGATAATATTTGGAGAATAATGACAAATAATTTCAATAGTATATTTTATTTGATACACTAACAGTAAATATAGCAAAACTGTAGTACTTACCAATATTTGCAAAAGGAAGTAATGAGTTTCGAATCTCAGCTAGAGCCTTCTGATGATATCCAGAGGCACGTGTGCTAGACTTGCTGACCGCAGGTGGATTCATAGTGGCCCATGCTAGGCCCTGCGGGACCTAGCTTTAATTTGGCAAAAACATAAATACACTGCTGATGCAATTGGCACATTTAAATTAATGCAAGATTTTGAAACCTTTTCTTTATCTTCAATATTTTTTTGCTATCAAGTGACATGTAACATCATTCACTTCTCATAATTAACAGTATTGCTTCACAATAACAGAAAACTTCTTTCTAAGGCACTCACTGACATTATTTGTTATAATAAATAGCTGATAAAACTAATTCAAGGCACAAGGAACTGGGAAAATGTAGTAAACATGTAGTATCTATGCATTAACTTGTGACAATTATCAATTTTCTCATCGTCTACTGTCATTGCTGTGACCAAACTTCGTGATATCCTTGCATTCTATAACTGTTTCATAAATTGATCCAAACACAGAAATAAGTCCATTGAAAGCCAGCAGCTGTCCTAGCTAGCTCTGATATTTTCTGCAATTCTGACATTCCTGTTTGACACAAACTGTTTCTCATGGATACTTACATACAAGATGTGAATTTAGTTTTTGACTCAATTTATTTTAAGATAAGTGAGTTTTCCAGTTAAAGTATGGAACTATTGTACAGTTTGAAAACCTGTAAACTTGGAAATAAATGATAAACTCTTGGGTTTTTTAAAGATGAAGAGACCTTCAGGGATTCGGTCTACTCCGAAAATCGGAAATCCTCGCTAACTCTGTCACTTGGGCTCCTTCTAAATTTTGACACACGCACTCGTTCTCTCTCTCTCCCTCTTCCTTTTTTCCTCTGCCGTCGCCTAGAGCCGTTGACGACGTCGCATATTTTCCGCGCTTCGTTGCCTTTTGGGCAGCTGCGCCAAGTGAGAGAGAGAGAGGAAAGGCGTGCGTCCGACGCGTTGAGTGCACGACGTTGACGACGGCGACGGCGACGGGTTCGAGATAAACCAGACAGTTCGTCTACCCTCGACCGCTTCCTCGTGTAACCTCTACTTTATTCACTGCTGTACGCGAGCGCACAGTCCCTCGGACCTCTGGTTAGGAAAGGTGAGGATTCCAAGGCGAGGACGTCAACGTCGAGGACGAGGAGTTTCGGATTTGGTGACTCCGAACGAGGACACACGCACACATGCACAGGGGTGCGAACGCGGAGACGTAGGGGCCAGCCCACGGACTACGGAGAGCCGAGCGAATGTAGAGAGAACCGAACAGCAGTTCAGACTTGGAGAAGCGTAAGCGCTTGAGATGGAGGCACAGCCCCGGGGCTCGCGGTCGTTTAGCACCCGGACGACGCGCTCAGGAAGCGGTGCTCGCTGCGCGGCTCCAACTGCGGCTCTCGATTACACTGCCGACAACAAAGAGAGATTCGGCTGTAAATTACTAAAGTAACTGGCAGCCATTTTGAAGTGCCACATTCCTGGGGACCGACTTGACACTCGCGCACACTCGCTGTGCTCTCTCGCGGCCGCCGCGCGCGCTCTGCTTGCTGCTGCTCTGCCTGAGCTTTGCTGCGCCTGATACACTGTACTACAACTCTACTAGTGTATCCTTCTCTCTCACTCGTTCACGCGCGCGTACGATTTTACCCGCGGCAGATTCGCTCGCACTCCTTCGCTCTTTCGCGCGCGCTCCCATAAGAGCGTTAGAGCCGTATACGTTTGTATCTATAGATATACACAGATCGCACGACTTGCGTGGTATGCAGTGCAGCTGTCTCGTTCCTCCTTGGCCATGTTCCGCGAGACTCTTCCTGCTCCCTTCTTCTCTCTCGCTCTCGTGTCCTCGCGCATAAGGTGGCATAAGGGAGCTCCAGGCACGCGCGCTTTGGGTTTAGACTGCTCTGTTGCACTGCTCGAATCAGGAGAGCTAGAAAAGAGTGAGAGAGACGACCAGCGCAGAATATGCAGCAGTAATGCATGCGGGGACAGTGACTATGCATGGATGCATATTTGCCTGCTTGTACACATACGCCAGTGTTCTCTCCTTATTATCTTTACTGCGAACGTATGCGCTTCTCCCTTTCCATCTTCATCTCACCAAGTATAAATGTGGCTGTCTCGTGAAAGTATTTAAAGCACAATATGCATTTGCATAAACGCTTATTTCAAAAAAATTTTATTCTTTAAATTTTTTAATTTTTTAATTTAAGCCCGCGATACACAGATATATATCGTTATCTGCACTGACATAACTTATAACAAAATTATTAGTCAATATATTAAGTAACTCATAGCTATAATGTATTTTAAGTAAGAAAACAGGCACGATTATTTTCATTAAATTCTTTTATTAGATTATTATTCCTTAGATCACAACATGTATGTATAGGGCAATATATTATTGTTTCATATATCTAGTAATTTCTGCTGTTAAAATGTAATTGTTATTTTGAAACACAAAACGAAATTAAATATTAATGCCTAATATGTAAGTGTGGCAATGTATCGTATTTTGTTCTTAAAACATATAATTCATTAATAAAAATCTTTTTTTAGTTTGTATACTAATGATTATTTAACATTTTTATCTATTTGAAATTGTGAAGAAATTCAAATTTAGTGCTCCTAGACAGGGCATGCGCACTTTCACGCACTACAGCCGAAAATTTTGTTAATTCGCAAACATAACCTTTAAAAATTTAAACAAAATAATACAAGGTTTCATAGAAATAATATTAATAAATTTTGAAAGAAATTAAGCATTTAAACAATTTTTAGAAGTTTTTTAAAATACAGAGACATATTGCAAACAAATAATATTAAAATTTTTACATAATATTAGATAGGTATTGTATAATACTTTAAATAGCATGTACTTCCGTAAAATGTAGAGTTATTCTGTTATTATATAAAGACAATTATTTGAATTATAGATATCTAAGAACGTTTGAAAATGGGAACTATTGTATCCCGTATATCAAGACCATTAAAAAATTGGAATATTGAAGAAAGAGCTCATAAAGTAATTTCAAAAGAAAAACCAATATCAGCCCCCTCATATAATTACAAAATGAAAGAAATAGAGTTGGTGAATAAAAGTTAGTTATTAAGAGGTCTAATGAAATTTCAAAATATAACATTTTACAAAAATAATTTAAAAATAATTATAATTAATTTAATTTTTAGTGATCCCTGATTATAAAAATATTGCCAAAACAAAAAATCCTGAATTGAATGCTTATCTTAAAAATGTATATGTAACATCAAAAAGTACACAGGTACAATAACATATTATTAACACAGTGCATTTTTAGATTTATAGAAATTATAATTTGTTCAAGTATTAACCTATTTAAATTAATTTTTTGATAGATACAAGAAATCGATTCAAGTTCAAATCCAGAACGTCCATTACCAATAAAAAAGACTGTACCAGAATTTTTAGAATATGGATTTCATGAACCTAATATTGTTAAACCTAACATGGTATCATTAAGACAAGTGATTAAATTTATAGGAGATTATGCTAGTGATCCAAAAAAATATAGTTCTGAAGTTATAGCCAAAGAGCAAAATTTAGATAAAAAGCTTGTGGGTAAGATTTTCATTTTAATTTTAATTATATTAAATATTTTTATAATTTTAGTTTAATCAATTTATGTATATCATTTAATGTTATACATGTGCATTATTTTTAGAAAATATATTACAATATATTTCACTATTTAAAGAAATTGAAAGTGATTCAAATTCAGATATAATAATGAAACGTGTACCCATATCATACAAGTCAGGTGTAACAGTGCTCGTTTCTGAAAAGAAAAAACGACACAAACCTGTGGAAAAAACAACAAATGCAAAATCAGATGAAAGACTTACAGAAATAAGTGAAAAGTAAATTTAAATAATTTCTTAATGTACATTTATCCAAATGTTTTGTAAATAGAATATATAGTTACTTATATAAGTTTTTACAAATAATATACAATGCTTTTTGATTTAATTCATTGTTATTTATATATTGTTTATAACTTGACTTAAATAATGTATATTATTATACATTGAAGTTCATTGGTAAATATGTTTTATAGTATATGTATATATATACAAATGAGAATTGATTTGAAGTCATGCTTCAACTTTAGCCATATAAGGTCATGCTTGTATATCCATAGACTCCATTGAATTCATAACCAAATATTAACCTGAAAGTTTTTCATTTTTAAGATATATATTTTACACAAAATCTATAAATCAAAAATTTTTATTAAATGATTTTAATACAATGAGTAAATTAAAAAATAAATTCACATTACTCATGTCTCATTATGCCTGTATTAGATTGGTAATCGGAGGCAATCGGAGGTTCATAATTGTACCGGGTATCTTGAACGTGACAACCAATCAACAGCCAACATGGCTAACATCATTTCATGGGAGACCAATAAGATTCCGTTTTTAAAAATAGAGAGAAAATTTAGGTAAAACTACAGAAGGTAATGTGTGTGCTCTGTGGTGCCTTGTGGTGCCCTGCTTGCTAACCAACGCGAACCAGAGATGAATAGAGAGATAGCCGATGCTATACGCCCAAGCCGCGCCAAATTCGATGCACCATAGCAATACGCACCCTCGCGGAGAAAATTGTAATCTGTCGCACTTGAGGGAAATGAGGGGAAATAAGGTAGAGAGAAGAAGTAAGCGCGAGCCACGAGTCGTGTCCATGTGACCGGCCGCAGGTATATGTTGGTGCGCTCGATTGCGGCCGAAGTTGGCTCGGCTCTGATCGGCGGGAGAAGGAGCGCGAATGACGAGCCACGTCCATGAGCCCGGCACTCTTTATGTGTGCGACTGTGCATGACTGGTCGTTAGCATGTGTCCATAACTCGCGGCCGCATCGGAGGAGCCAGCGCGAGCAACGAGTCAAGTCAAGCCCAGTCGGACCCGCGTGGCCAGCACTCTTTCTGCGTGCGTATGTGCATGACTCGGTAGCTAACTTGTGTTAGTTCGTCGGATTTTCGGCGGGTCTGCTTGCGGCTGCTTTTCTGTTGTTCGGCCTCACCTCGGACCCGAGGCTCGAGCTCGGACCTCAAGCGTGAAAATGATAGCAAACGTTTTGCAATGCACGCAAGATTTATGCCTCGATTTATGCACATTTTCAAACAAAAGTAAAGATAATTTAAAATCAATAATATTAATATAATTTTGACGATTACGTACAATAAATCAACTTTATTTGCATAAAAGTTACAAATCATATATATGCACACGAAAGAGCATAAGGTAGAAGCTTGTGTATATAATTTAATTAATAATTTTTTAGCATATTTTTTTAAAAACCATGTTATGTATAATTGTCATTCATCATTCGACAAATAACAAATTACTCGATAGTCGTTTAGAATTTTAACGACTTTATCTGATTAATTGCTAAAAGCATTCAAAATAGAATCGAAACGCGATTCTTCAGATAGAAAAAAATGTAGCCATGTACTTTCGTGATCTTAACTGTATGCATCGATGTCAATAGAGTAGGGCCGAGAATCAAGACTTGTATATCACTATTCTACACCAATTGATATTTGATTTTAAAACGCACAAATATTAATTTTCTTTTATTATAAAAAATTCTTTTGATTTAAAAAATATTGTTCTTTCATAATACAATATATTGTTTGCAACTAGAATAAATTACTTCAATATACAAGATTATAAATACAGTGTACGATGTAAATCATGTAAAAAATTATTTAATATAAATTAATTTATTTTGGTGCAAATAATATCATATCATACTGTGATGAAATTAATTCCTACTTAATAATCTTTGTATACATAGCACAATTTGTATACAACATTATATTTCAAGATAACCAATCATTGAATGAAATGCATTGATTAATAGCATTTTAATCAAGGAGCGATCATTTTTTATAATCAATATAATTTAAATTTTTATCATTATACAAAATGCTCTTCATAATATTTTTATACCTAGTCATGCATATACGCACACAGAAAGAGTGCTGGCCACGCGGGTCCAACTGGGCTTGACTTGACTCGTTGCTCGCGCTGGCTCCTCCGATGCGGCCGCGAGTTATGGACACATGCTAACGACCAGTCATGCACAGTCGCACACATAAAGAGTGCCGGGCTCATGGACGTGGCTCGTCATTCGCGCTCCTTCTCCCGCCGATCAGAGCCGAGCCAACTTCGGCCGCAATCGAGCGCACCAACATATACCTGCGGCCGGTCACATGGACACGACTCGTGGCTCGCGCTTACTTCTTCTCTCTACCTTATTTCCCCTCATTTCCCTCAAGTGCGACAGATTACAATTTTCTCCGCGAGGGTGCGTATTGCTATGGTGCATCGAATTTGGCGCGGCTTGGGCGTATAGCATCGGCTATCTCTCTATTCATCTCTGCGCGAACTAAGGAAGTCGTCCATTGTTATTTATTCCTCAGTGGACTCCACGCGGTTATTTTCGCCGGAATTAATCCTTCAATTTGGATGAATTCTCTTTTTTAGCGTAAAAATTGTTAAACTAGTTAAGAAATGTCGACAGTCGCAAGCTCACTAGCTGTCGGTGGTACCCGTCAATCAGGTGCTCCGGTTCGCACCCAAAATGGTAAATCTCTTTAACCTATATTAAACTTTAAAATTCACTCTTTTACAAGTGTTAAAATTTTATAATATTTATTTAATAACATGTATAATTTTAAGTAACTATTTAAATTTTAATTAATTTTTTATGTTGAAGTAGATTTTATATTATTTTATAAAATTTTCATTAATTTGATGGTACGATTTGCCTGCTTTTGATCCATTGTTAATGTTGTATCATTTATATTTTTTTATGCATTAATAAAGTTGAGCTAATTATAATATTACCTATTTATTTAACTCGTAAGATTATTGTATGCATCCGTGTAATTGTGGCATGCTTTTATAGTTTATATACCATAATGTATCCTTTTTTGCTATTATTTTATAGTGATGGCTGCATTAGCAATTGCTAACATCGTTAAGAGTTCTCTTGGACCAGTTGGTCTTGACAAAATGTTGGTTGATGATATTGGTGTGAGTAAATCTTAATTTTAAATTATGCTTAAATCATTTTTGCCTTTTTTCATTTGCATCTTTACACGTATAGGATGTAACAATTACAAACGATGGTGCAACTATACTCAGACTTTTGGAAGTTGAACATCCAGCAGCACGTATTTTAGTTGAATTAGCTCAACTACAGGATGAAGAAGTTGGTGATGGAACTACTTCAGTTGTGAGTTTGTAGTACATAATAATTTATGAATATTTTGAGAATATAATTTATTTAAATTCATATTTGTGGATTTATTAGGTCATTGTAGCTGCAGAATTATTAAAAAATGCTGATGAACTTGTGAAACAGAAAATTCATCCAACTTCAGTAATTAGTGGCTACAGATTGGCTTGCAAGTAAGAAAATTTTTAGTATTTATTATTATTCTTATTATTCTTTTCAAATATGTATTTAAATTTTTAGGGAGGCATGCAAATACATTCAAGAACATTTAACAGTTAGTGTTGACAAACTTGACAAAAACTGTTTAGTAAATGTTGCAAAAACTTCAATGTCCAGCAAAATAATTAATGCGTATCCTTTTTTATTTTCATAATATTTATATAAATCAATAACAATCATTGATTGCAGCATTCTTTATTTTCTTATTTTTTACATTATTCTTATTTTTATATTTCAAATTATTTTAATGAATAATGTATCTGAAGTCGTTTTAATCTGTTTAATAACAAATTTTCCTGAACAAAAAATTTGTTTAGTGACGCTGACTTTTTTGGTAACATGATTGTTGATGCAGTAAATGCAATTAAAGTTAGTGATCATAAAGGTGGATTTGTATATCCAATTAAAGCAGTAAATATTCTAAAAGCTCATGGTAAAAGTGTCCGGGAGTCTGTCTTAATTCCAGGATATGCATTAAATTGTACTGTTGCGTCACAGATGATGGTTAAAAAGATATCAAATGCTAAGTTGGCATGCCTAGACTTCTCATTGATGAAAGCAAAAATGAAATTAGGTGTCGAAATTCTTATTAATGACCCTGAAAAGCTAGATGGTATTCGTCAGCGAGAATCTGATATTACAAAAGAACAAATACAAAAGATATTATCTGCAGGAGCTAATGTAATACTTTCTACTGGTGGCATCGATGATTTGTGCTTAAAGGTAAATAAGTCTATTCAAAATTCTTTATGAACAATGTGAATATTTAATTTCAAATATTAAGGAAGGACTGTCACAGAGTTATTCAAATAAGAATACATTTTTATTTTATATGTAATAAAATAATAATTATAGATATAACATTAATTATGTAAAAAATTTTGTTTTTCGTTAAAAGTATTTTATTGATGCTGGAGCTATGGCTGTTAGAAGATGTAAAAAAGTTGATCTGAAACGCATTGCTAAAGCAACAGGTGCACAGTTTGTGACATCACTTACTAATATGGAAGGAGAAGAAACTTTTGATCCAAGTTTTCTAGGTGAAGCTGCTGAAGTATTCATAGATAATATATGCGATGATGAACTTATCATTATAAAAGGGTAAGGCTTAGATAAAAACATTATTGTGAAAAGTAATAACTATTTTTTTTATTTTCTGTAAGATATGATTAAATGTTAAATTTCAAATTAATAAATACACAAAATATATTTTTAGGCCAAAATCTAGAACAGCAAGTTCCATTATTTTGCGAGGACCTAACGACTACTATTGCGATGAAATGGAACGTTCCATTCACGATGCCTTATGCGTTGTGAAACGAGTTCTTGAAAGCAAAAGTGTCGTTGCTGGAGGTGGTTGTGTTGAAGCAGCTCTTTCTATTTATCTTGAAAACTTCGCAACTTCACTGGTAATTGCATTCATTATTAGTTTAATTATTGTTATTAACAATTGAACAGAAAATTATGTTAGTAAATTATTAAATTATGGTAATTCGTAAACAAAGCAAAATTAAATCTTAGATGTTTCAGTAACAGTTTAGTTGTTTACATTATTATTAGTATTCAGTTATTATTAATTAATTTATAAGTGTCATCTAAATTTAAAACATAAATTGATACGCAACTTATAATTACCATATTTACATTAGCAACAATGCTTAGATTAGCTAAATATAAGTAATTGTAAAAAATTTGTAGAGCTCCCGAGAACAGCTTGCCATTGCTGAGTTCGCTCGATCTCTGTTAGTGATCCCTAAGACACTGGCTGTAAATGCGGCGCTGGACGCCACTGATCTCGTTGCACAGCTTCGAGCATATCATAACTGCAGTCAAACTGTTCGTGAAAATTCTGATTTAAGATGGTAAGTTTGTTTGACCAAGTTAAAATCAACTTTTATAATAAAATCCAATTAACTACATTTTATAGACGAAATTGGAAACTTAGTTTCTTTAAATTTTATGATTAAGCCGTACATCTTTTAATTATTTTGTAAAGAATTTAATAATATTTAGAAAGATTAAATTTTAATTTTTATAAAAAAAAATTTAGATACGAACATTAAAAGTATTTTATTCGCCAATTTATCGTTAGAAAATTTTTTATTATTAATTTCATTTAACGGATATATTTTTCAATATCTTATACGTTATTAAATCAAAGAAATTAAATCCAAGATTGGTTAATAAATTTCTAAATTTTCAGGGTTGGATTGGACCTTAAAGGAAGTGTTGCGGATAATAAATGTGAAGGAGTTCTTGAACCAGCTATTTCTAAAATTAAGTCTCTTAAATTTGCTACTGAAGCTGCTATAACAATTCTGAGAATTGATGATATGATCAAACTTGATCCAGAAAAATCGAAAGAAGAGTCAGATTATCAGAATGCCATGCAATGTGGACAGCTTGAAGGTTAAAATTGAAATGTATTAAATAATTATTTCATTAGGTTATGTATGCTGCTACAATATTTTTACGGATAAAATTTTATACAAACCCAGTGCTTTTAATATTTTAATAATTCAAGTGAATATAAGAGCGATGAAACTCTATTGTTGGTATAAAGAAACAAAAATATTCTCATAATTATCGAACAAAGTTATAGTACAACCAATGATTAATTGTCATCATGAGATACTTACGGCGTTCTAAATAAAGCTTTTTTAATAACCACATGAAGTATTATTAATTCGTTTATTTTATATTCTTATCTACAAACAGTATAATTTTACTACGGGATTTAAAAACTTAACGGAATTTCGAATAGGAGATCAAAAGTATAAAAAATGTACCGAAATCGCGAATATCATTTTCATAATCCCGTTATATATTTTTTCACTTTACCGACTTAATTTCATTAGAAAATCGCATAAAACCGCAAGACGAACGTTTTGCTGTTCTTTAACACAATATATTACATCGTTCGCTTTTGACAATTCTATAACAAGGATCGTCCAATTAAACTACATCATTACTAAGAACGTAACATTCGTCACTCAATGTCGCAAGTTTGATATACTTATAGCGCAGAATACAAAATTCCGCTCGTTTGATCTATTTAAATTCTGGAAAATGTCCAAAATCCTCACGCACAAATTACTTACAATAAAAACGAACAATGTTTGATGAGTTTTCAATAAAGTACGTTTAAACCAAAAATATGTTGATTTTGTAAGATTGGTCAATGAGTCCACAAACATAAGTTCTCATTGATCATTCTTAAAATTATTTAGTCTGCCATCGAGCCTAAAATTACTAAAAATTTCAAAACATTCTGAAGCAAGCAAACAGTATGTCATAAATTTTCAATAAGTCATGTTAAACTTTGCATAGGCCAACTGTCAAGTGCATAACAAATTATAGTTATCAGTTAACTACTTCAAATTATCGAAAAATAATAAAAGAAAGAGTTGCTTGTTTCATAACGAAAATAAGAACACTGATCATACTTATGATAAACAATAAACATAAAGTGGTTCCACATTTATGCTTTTGTTTTACAAGAAAAATTTTTAATTACATAAAATCTATCTACTAGAATATGGTATAAAAATTAAAATTAAAAATATGACATAATTATTGAAAACTTTCTATTATATCGCAGTCATAAAAAAGTTTTTCATAGACTCATAAAATAAACTCAGTTTTAGATTTTATGAATCATTTAGTTATTATAGCATTTGCAAGACTTATATTCTGCTTTACACTTGTTGAATTTTAACAATAACGATATTTTCAATGCATTGGATGAATTGTATACGATATTTTAATCGTGTACAATTTATTCAAATCGTCGCAATCGTCAAACTCAATTAAGAACAGCAGATTATATATTTTTTGGTGATTAAAAGTAAATAGATATGTTTTATATGCAGACTCCATTTTCATGATTCTTTTTCTTAAGAATTTGACACTTTGTAAAATGTTTTTTTTAGAATGGACAAAATGAATATTAAAATTTTGAATTGTCTTATCTGTTAGCATCTAACAAAGTTTGTAGAAATATACTCTTCCTTAATCTTATATATTATATAATATATGCATATGTACCGAGGTTTTCTAAAAGTGGAAATAAATACTCATGGTCTGATAAGTGCATGATAAGCACCTACCTTAAAAAAAAGTAAACAAAAAAGGAAACCATGACAAAACTATTATTTGCACAGAACTTCATGAATCTAAAAAACAAAGAGAGTTTTATAATAATAGATGTACATTTACAGCGCCGGATTTTCGAACTTTGGGCCTTTGGTAACGTAAATGTCAGCATACGAACATTCTTGATTTATTTCCAAAACTTGGAACTTCTTCAAGACCAATAGCGTGTAGAACTTTTGCGCCGCCTACAAAAAATTTTATTTTAATTTCCAGCATTGTTATAACTTAAATAAATTATCAAATTTAATCAGTTTTGAAAGTAACAAGTTACACGAATAAATCTAATACTTATTTTTACCTGTTTACGACTATTTTTGTGGGTCATTTCAGATAATGTCAAATTATCTCTAGCATCTAATTTATTTTTAATAACATTGTACATATGTGCGGCTCGTTTATTGAGAACACGTTCCTCAAATTGTTCGTAAGTTTCATCCATTTGTTGTTCTTCTTGCTGTAAATTTATACACAAATTATTATTTTTTAGTAATATTACAAGTTTACGTATTTATTACAATAAAATAATAAAGTAAGTAAACTGTTAGAATAATTTTTTCTATTGCGAAAAAGCTTAGATTTACCGGTCCAACAGATGGTGGAAACTCATAATCTTCTTGATTCCATGGTGTAGCTGGACCTCCTCTTTCCGAAATAGCGCCTGGAGTGTGAGCAGGTGGGTGTTGATCATCATAACCCATGTATGAGACAGGAGGTGCATTCTATAAAAATTTTATAACAAATTTTGTAAAATAATTTTACTCCATGATTTACTAAATTAAATATACACGTTATTTAGATCATGTTTTAAAAAAATAACGATGCTCACCTGGTCATAACCCATATTTTCCATTTGCGGCATACCATCTGCATGTGGCAGCGCTTCTTCGTGTTGTTGTTCTACAGGCTCTTCAGCCATTCCAAGCAACGAACTAACATCATTTGGAGGTATCTGAGGCATTTCCATACCAAGCAGGGGGTTCTCATTAGGTGCATCTGCACCAATTATATTGGATTGATCGACAGATGATATGATGCTACTAATATCAGGTACCGCCGGCTCTTGCGGCATAGACACCTCAGGTTGATGCATTGGTGATTGTACAGCTGGTGAAAGTTCTGGTACTGCTTGCATACTTGACATCTCCATTGCATCCGAAATCGTTGATGGTTGCACAATTTCTGATTGTTGTGGCGATAAAGGCTGTAATTATTTAAGATAACATTACATTTATTAGTTACTTTGACACATATTTTTCTTTATTTCTGAGTCTACTCTCTTGTTGATAACAAAAAGATCAACTGGTTAATCTTTATATAAAACTTACTTCTTCATCAGCAGGAACTTTACGTTTCCTCGTAGAACGCCTTGTTTGAATACCACTTTGTTCAAATACAGGTTCTGGCTCTTTGGGTTCATCCCTCATCTGTTCTAAAGGCATTGCATCTTCATCAATACCGCCGATTCGTCCAAAGTCATCATGATCGTATGTTTTACTCGTCAAGTGTCGTTGATAAAGCTAGATTATAAAAATGAATCATAGTACTGCATAATCATAATGTTAGTATTAAAATTAGTACCTTAAATAATACTCTTGCTGGGATTGGCCTAGCAGGAAGAGCAAATAGTTTTTCGACTCCTCCTGTTTCTTTCCAATGCATCAATCTCTTTGTGGGTGGCGCTAAATCCAACGTTGTAACAATATCACTCGTATCTGATAATTGTGCCTTCATTTCTTCACCAGATATGTTCTTAACTTCGTCAACAATGAGTTTTCTCTTGCGCTTAGCTTTAGTGAATCCTATCAAAAAGAAAATTTTAAATATAAAAAAATTATCTTTTTCATCGCTAAGTTAATAATTACTAAATTAAATGTAAAAATATTTAAACCTTTAAGGGCAGAAGCATCGACTGGAGCTAAAGCAAAACTTTCCTCTTCATCATGCAATAATGTTGTTTGCTCTGGTAGCACAGGCTGCTCTTCATGACCATCCATAGCATGATCATCTGCTGCTATTTGTGGAGCTGGAGTAAATCTCCGACTAGCTACGCTTATTCGACCACCAGCTCCATCAACTGTTGTTGCTGGTGTTGGCGGCCTTGAACCATCACTACTGTAAAATTTATATTTCATTATATTTTTATCACCTAATATCAGTAGAATATTATTTTCTAAATTAAAATCTACTATGAACATTTTATAAATATGTCAGTTTACTGTATACCTCATTCCACCCATTGGAGATGGTGGACCACCAAAATGATCACCCATATCTTCATCTGAATCATCATGAACTGAAGGAGCAATTGCTGCTGCATTGGGTTCTTGCTGTTCGCTTATTGAACTTACATCTGGTACAGGAACTTCTCCCATAGGAGCCTCATCAAATAATCCACCTTCGAATAATCCTCCAGCTATAAAATAAAAATTTGTTATTTAATAGTTTTCTGATTGTTAACTAATATAAAAAAAACTTTTACTATAATGATTTTTTTATCTTTTTAAAAAATCCCTTACATATCATATCCTGTCCTAAATGACCACCAAAACCATCATCTCTTATTGGAGTATCTATATCCATTGGTTGTGCAGCCCCTGATGTTCCTGCAATAGCTTCTTTTTCTTGCTGTTCCAATGCAGCTTCTATGCCAGCACCATCATCAGTAAACAACATGTGCCTCTGTAAATTAAAATTAAAATGTTATCATTGATAAAATAAAGTAAATGTAATTAAAATCATTTTCTGAGTTGCATTTTTATACATACTTGATCCAGTGGGGCATCAATATTTGAAGCATGCCTTAATAATTCTGGTGGTTCAACATCAAAACTCATATCTCCAAAACCTTGATCATGGGTTACTAAAGATAAGCTTCCATAGTCTTCTCTCATGGTAATTTCTTCAGCTCTGGATTGATTTAAACTAAATTGGGCTTCAATGTCAACATCCCTATACAAAGTTAAACTATGATCGATAAGTCATAAAATAGTTACAAAATTTGTTAAAATTTCAAAAAGACTATTGAAAACTCACTTTAATTCTGGCATAGCAGTATCAAAATCATGAAAAACTTCTGGTAAAGTGATAGCATTCACTTCTGCCTCACGATGCTCTTCAGGCAAATCCACCATGCCTGGCCGAAAGGCCATTTTAATTTTAACAAAAGCTTCATTACAATCAGCTAACAAATACTTTGCTTTACGAGAGTAGATGCGCACAACTCCCAATAACAAGTGACCTGATGTTCTCAAAGCCATTTTAACCTTAAATGTTTAAATATTATTTACAAACATTATATACATTCTTATTTTAGAAACTTATTCTTTTTGTTATTTAATATTAATCAAATAATTCAATCCAAACTTTAATTACTATGTAAAAAGTGTGGATGTTTAGTTTTAAAAGAACTTCCAAGCCGAAAAACTTAAGTCGTTTAATACAAATTGATAACTTAGATATTGTTTTATATTATGTCACATTAATAACTAAACAATATGATGAAATGTTTACCTTGGGTTGTAAAATTCCATCAACAGACTTCTCAATATTGGTTTCAAAAACATGAGCTTTGGTCAACTTTTTGTCCCAGTGAGCAGCTAGCCAAATTCGGGCCAAAGGGCCCTTTTTGGCCAACACAAAGTGAGCGTAAAACATAATTGATACCTAAGATGCTTGCAGCACCTTATTCTAGAAAAAAAAGATAAACATACAATATATTATTTAAGTTGCATTCCAACACGGTATTGTATTCAACTAGTCCAAATAACCACAGAGAAAGACCTGATTCAAGTAAGTTCCAAACATAAATTAATGTCAAAAAGTTCACTTTCAGTTGAAGAAAAGTTGCATATATAATACTCCAAAAAGTTCTTGAATTATTTACTACATCTTACTGTTAAAAGAGAAGAGAAACAGAACGAATGAAATTGTCAACAAAAACGAACAAGATGGCGTCAGCCCCGAGGAGATTTTGGCGGTTCACCGAGCTCGCGCGCGATTCCCGCCTATGCTTTCGACTCCGCTCGTCTTCTTGTGTAATCTCACCTCAACGATAAGATGTACTCTTAGCCTAAGGAGTTCAATAATCTCATTTTTCCAGAGGCGTCTCCTGCAATTGCCCGTGAACAGCTCTTTTAGAAGGTAACAACGTTGACATACGCGGCAAATCACACACACGACCACACACGACTTTCAAGCGCGTCGTTTTCACAGTAAGTAACTCAACCTAAACTGTATATAACTTTGTCTTTCTCTTCACCCACACAATTATACATAGTATATACATACATAAGACGCTTTTACGGTATGCTAACAGTCACTATAGCTGCACAACCATGTATACCATTCATGGATAAAATATAATGCAATTGTCCTGCCATCTACCATTAGCTATCTGTACTTCAATATTTTTTGTCTCTCACTCTTTATATTTAATATTTTTGTGCAGTTATATTAATTTTCTAATATTTCAATTTTCAGTATATTGCATTTTTAAAGAAATTATAATTCAAAGCAGAAGTTCACTTAACACTGACGGTATTATTAATACCCCTCAGCTCTTGTTAAGTATTGCATTACAATATTTGCAACATGTGCGACATTTCGATATCATGAATTCTAGTGTATTATAATGGTTCTAAATATACTAACTTAAGAGGATACTTAAAATTAACAAGCAATCGTTTAAAAAATAATAAACTATTAATTAAAATATTAATATAGTTTTATAGTTCGTAAATTAAATAATGCAATTTAAATGTTTCAGATGTAATTTATTTAAACTACAAAATATATAAGTAACAAAAGCTGATCTAATTTATGTACAACATATTCGTCTTATAAATTAAGCTGATTTTTGTTAAATTTAAATAAATGATTTCTAAATTATTAATTTATAGATATTTTATGTCAATTTAATATAAAGGTTTTTGTACAAATTCATGAGGTACAATGGTTTTATTAAAAGAAGAATAAGCTATTATAGAATAATAAGCTTTACGTCATCGAAGTTGTGTTTTTGGTTTCATGATGTTTGGTTTACTTCCTCTACATTGTGGACAATACCATTTTCCTTTTGGCTTTGTAGTTAAAGATACACAAGAGAAATGAAACCATTCAAGGGAACAAGAATCATTATCGCACATAATCATTTTTCCAAATGAAATTTGATTGCATATACAGTAGAGTGGCTCATCTGGATCTACATCCGGATCATCTTCAGGTGGTGGGGGAGTTTCTTCTCGACTTTGATTTTGATTGCTAACTGACTTTCTCTTTTTCTTTTTGCTAGCATTTGTAGAACTTGTTCTCTTTTGAGTCCCATTTGATGTACTTGGAAGATTTGATGATTGATTTTCAGATAAAACAGTTGTGTCAACGATTTGGACTGGCTCTACTAATGTATCTTGTCTTGTTCTTCTTCCTCTCCGTGTTAACCTCTCGTTATTAACAGAATTACTTTTAGAATTCAAACAAACTGAATTTGGGTTAGATATACTAAGTGGTTCGTGATTTTCTTGTTCCAACCGAGGTTCTGAAAGAATTATGTTAAATCAATGTTAAAAAAACAACTACATACTACATTAATAGTTATATTGAACATACTTATATTTCTATAATCTATGTCTAATTGACGAGCTTTTCTTTCTATAAGATCTTGAATGGTTTGCATTATTTCTAATTTTTCATCTCCAATATCTTGCATAATTATTAGTGTTTTCTGAATACGTAAAAGAGTTTGTCTTTTTGTAGCTGCATCAATATTACCTTCTGCAAGCATCATCTGATGTTGATCAAATTCTTGAATATACCCTAAACATGAAATACATCGATTTGTTTACACTATGAAAATTACTACTGATGACATTGACAATACAATGAGAAATTTTACTAATAATTATTTAATTATTGGCATTTATTTTAAATTATTTCATATGTATTGTTTTCATTATTATTGTAGAATATGAGTCATATAATTATATTTTTTATTAATAGTTTTTGGTCTTAAATTTGTAACATATATGTACTTGATATAGTTTTCACAAATGTTATGTAGACAAAAGTAACTTCCATTTTTCTCTTACTTTGACAAGTGGCATCGAGATCTAGCATGCGCGACAATTGTCTCTGCAAATCATTTGGTAGATTTTCGACAGAATCCAAGTAGTTTTCGATGTATCGTACTGCAGGCAAATCTTCATCATCCGTTATTTGATTCACCATTATGACGATCAAAATTATTATCTGTATGATTGTTCCAGTACGTTTTCTAAGAATCACTGATCAAGAACCGACATGAATGACAATATTAACTGTATACCTATGCTGTTGTGACATGCTTTGGAGTAGTTGAAGCCTCACATAAAAGAATGTTCGTAAGTGTGTGTGTCACCTGAAAGTAACTGTGGTGCGGACTTCGGGCACTGCAATGTTGTATGGTCTGTGGCTGCTGTGATATTGTATGCTTATACGCTATTACAAATCGTAATGTTGAAATAATGAAGTAAAGTTTATCAAATATCGACTGTTATTAGAATATCGCTTTTAAGTGATCAGCGATCATCTGATGACAATAACACCATAGGTCAAGCGTAAATATGACCCAAACATACGCTTGTGTTCTGTCCTATATTTATACTCATCCGCCTATATCCAAGTCTATATATGTAGGCATTTATGTACAATGTCACTATGTTAGTTAAACGTTTATGGTGGTTGTTTTTATTGTATAATTTTCTCATTTTATGCTATAATTTATTAAATTTTTTAAAACTTCAAGCAAGATTTATAGTATGTAAGCGATATTGTATATGAGGATTTACAGTATGTACATAAAACAAACCATTAGTTTACTGCATAGTGCAGTACAGACCAAGTACAGACCTCCAACAGGGCTTACTGCTCGTAACCGTCATTTGATCAGATCTGTGTAATGTTTTTTAGTTTTTTTTGATTGACAACATTTGAATAATAATTATTCTGAAGCTGTGAATTCTTTTATGAAGTTTCAATATATAAAATATGTCAATTCTAAGCAGGGTTGGCTCCTAATGTGAAAAAAGAACCACGCAAATTCAAAGCATTATACATTAAAGAACTACAACAGTTTAGGGCATACATTCTCGTGAATCGCGGTAAATTCAAAGCGTCGATTTGATAACTAAGCAATTTCAGCATGCATCCATGGTAAATTTACGACAACTAAACACATGAGTATGTATACAATGTTTAATTTACCATAAGTAAACCTTTCCTATTGTGTATAAGATACTTATCGTCAGTATTATTGTAAATATTCCTACTCAATTTATTAAATTAAATTTATACTCAACATATTTAAAAATAAAGAAGTGGGCATAGTATAATGACGACTTAGATGTTACTCTGTCTATTTCAAAACTAGTAAAAGTTAATTGATTTTATACGAATTTATAACTTCATTTTAGGAAAATAGTCGAATTTATGCACACAAAAATAAATTTCTGAGGCATTAAAAATTCTACTGCCCTATCTGCATTTTCAATTTCAACTACTTCTTCAAATGTTGATATCTTTATGTTATTGACAAGTATTAATAAAAAAAACCTTAATTAATGGCTATATATGTATATATGTAATAATAATTATAATTTTTTTAGTAATAATTGATTTAATTTATTTATATTACATTATATTACTTTATTACATTTAAAGGTTCTAACGCTGGATGCTAAACATTAATTTGTAAATGACTAAACTATTTTGACTACTTAATAAACTGAAAAAAAATAAATGATTGACAAAAATTTAGAGATTAAGAGAAGTCATTAAAAAATAATGAAAATTATTTATATTGATTGTATTTAATATAAACATATTATTAAATTCTACTTTGTAAAGTATTTAATATTTTACATACACGCAACCCTGCAAAAAACATGAAATTGTAAAAATTAACTATGCAAATATAGCTATAAATATAGCAATTTTGTTAGAATGTTATCTGCATTCATTTGGATTCTTTAACTACATATGTAGTATATCTTCCAGATAAAAACAAAATTTTTACCTTTTTTAATTCATTAACTATTACTCTAATGTAAATTAACATTAGTTAATTCTCCTTTTTTTATTTTTGTATCAATAAATAATTGACAGAACTGAAAAGTACTTTTATTAATGATTTTATATTAGTTATTGAAATACTATATTATTTTGTAAATATATAAACAAATTACTTACATTGTTTTCCCTTGACTAATTTTGGTTGATTTTTAAGTGGGCAGAGCAACAGATTTACATCATCTGACTTCTAACTTAACTCAAAATCACCTTTTTTTTAATACTTTCTATAACAAATGATTTTGTTCATTCTCCTTCATTTTTTTCTCTTCAACTTTTAATTTTCATTAGAATGTTAAATATTTTGATAAAAAGGCCTGTAAAAAACACAAAGTATCATTGTTTTTAATTTAAAAATAATTTACATCGCTAAGGATTACTTATCTGATTGTTAGTTCTTGAATAAAACATTATTCATCGTAATCTTCAAAAATTTGTAATAATATTGTCGATAAATAGGTAGCACATTACGCGAAAGGTTAATTTATTAAATAAGGTAAATACAGTGTGGGAGTTCACCTGTTGCGCTGTGATAAATTTATTGTCGATTCGCACTGAAAATGCCGTAGTTCTCTAGTATACACCCTGAATTTGTGGTGGATACGTTTTAAACATTTGGAGCTCATCCAGAATTTGTATCAACTCAGTAATCACCTACCTTTTCTTCTTAGTTTCCCTCAAGTGGAGTAACTTACAATATTGTCCGCGAGGGTACGGCATAACTGCTTTCAAAATTAGTCGGACTGCTTCAGGCCATGGTAGCTGTAGTTCTGTACGTCTAGCAGACTGCACATGGGCACACGTGAGGCAGACTGGGGTCTGGGGACGATACATTCACCAGTCCGTAGTCAATACCAATTACCCAGCTGCACCACACAGTCACTGCCAGTTAATCCAAGATAGCAGTTGCTAGTACTTGCCACTTGCCACTCACCGTCGTTTCGTCCAAGTGATCAGTGGCGATCAGCTCTGCTACATACATTGAAATGCGCTGTTATTCTGTAATATGACATCGCCTACACAGAGTGACAGATAGCTACACACAGAAGAAAATGTTCATGCTATATCTATTATCGAAATGAATGTTTTCTATTTAAATTCAATGACCTAACGACAAAGTAAAATGCTCAGTGCTGACGCGGAGGTTGTGTAAAATTCAGGTTGCCTTGTGCCATTCGCTGGTGTACGGTGCCACAAACTGAAAGTATGTCCTACATGCATTAGTGCAGATACGGTACTTCACGATTCACGTATTTACATCAGATGTTCTATCACGATGTTGAGCGAGTTGTATATTGTCCTCAATTTCTTAGAGATATAATCATATAACTATAAATTTTATGTAGTTGTAATTTGCACCAGTGCCGGTTTGTGAGTGGCAGCGATGAGCTGTGTATAAAAACACTAATAACGTACACGTGAGTTTCTCACAAATCCATCGGTTTTTTCTGATTAATTCACACTGGGAACATATCGCCAACACGTATCATTGAAAATGTGCAGTGTCAGATTTATACGTAATACTCAATTACATTTTTTTTCCTTATTTGTGAGAACTGATGTATTGCAGAAAGGAAATTTCAAAAGTGATGCAATTTTGCGCGATTGTGTTAAAGTAGCAACCTGTACTTAAAATAGTTGCTCCGACCTATTTCATTTTATTATAAAATGGTAAATATGTATTTTTAAGTCTTTTAAATTCATTCGTATTATATTAACAAGTATTGTAAATTTTACATAATTAAAAGACATCTCAAAACTTATTTTTTGCAATAAATGTAAAATACTTATAATACATCTCAGAAATTTATTATCTACTTATATTTAAATAACTAGATTGATTATTAATGAATGCTATTTTAAATAAATTTTAGTATGAATTTAAAACTTTTTAAATGAATCATTTTTAAAAAAATAACAAATTTTATAAAAAAAATGATATAAAAATTATATTATTGCAGGAAATGATTGTAACATTTCTAGTTCTTCTTGCATTTGGGCCAGTAAATGGGGAAATCAAAGTAATCGTCAAACAAACAGAAACACAAACAATCATTCATATGGATGATGTTGCATCTATTCCATTTAGCATTACAGGATTGACAAACAATATTTTGAAAGTTAATTTTTCAACTATTAGTTCAGATCCAAATATTATTTTAGTTAATCTACCAGTCTTTGACACTGATTTAATTCAAGATGGATTGTACAGCAGCTCAATTAATGTTAGTGGAGTCTTTCTGGGGAATACAGAAATATCTCTGTTCGTTCAAATAGATGAGGTAGTAATTTATTTAAATTAAAAATTTTATTTATAAAAATAAAATTTAAATTATAATTAATTTAAGGATTAAAGATTAAAATTATAGCTGAATGAATAATTTGTAATTTTTAAAAATTTGAAATTAAAGCTTACCAGCTATAAATATTATTTAAAATAATTTAAAATACAGAAATATTTTATAGAAATTATTTATTTACTTACATTAATTATGAATAATATGTTTTTAATCATAAAAAATGATTAACATTTCTATTTAAATACAAAGATTAAAATTATTTTAATTTATTATAATATAAATATGCTAATAATTTATATATTATTATTATTGTATATATATTATTAACATTGTAGATAATTAAATTGTATGTTGATTATTTAAAATGTAATATTTTCATTTATAGGAAGAAGTTAAATCTAATGTTCTAAATATTGTTGTAATTAGAAAAGTACGTCTAATTGATACTTTATTTACTGCTAGTGTAGCAATATTAGTTTCGATACTATACATCAACTTTGGGTGTGCTATGGATTGGGATATATGTAAAAGGACAGTAAAAAGACCAATAGGACCTCTGATTGGTTGTCTGTGCCAATTTATTCTTATGCCATTGGTGAAAAATAAAATTTTTCTCATTAATTATTTACCTTTGCTTTAATTATAATATAATAATACTGCATTCTACCTTTATAGATAAGTTATGTACTTGCTATTATATTATTTCCGGAATCACCTGAATTACAATTAGGACTTTTTTTTACTGGAATCAGTCCAAGTGGAGGAGCATCTAATATTTGGACAATGTTATTAGGTGGCAATTTAAATTTATCTGTGACAATGACTACTTTATGTACAGTTGCAGCATTTGGTAAATACTTACTATTTTAGATTTATGTACATTTATCAGTTATTTAATATGAATTTATTATCCAAACATAGATTTTTAAAATATTTCTGATTCTGCTTTTATTTGATTTAGGTCATTATATGTTGAAAATTACACTCCTAATATATAATTTACTTTCAGGATTAATGCCTATGTGGATTTTTACATTAGGAAAACACATATTTAAGAGGGCTAACTTGACTATGCCTTATGGTAAAGTAGCTACTTTTGCTATTGGACTTATAATACCTCTAGCTGTTGGATATTTGATTCAAAAAAAATGTCCAAAATTATCAAAATTTATGGTTCGCATGATGAAACCATTTTCAGCAATACTCATTATTTTTATTATTATTTTTGCAATTGTCACAAATTTGTATTTGTTCAAACTTTTTTCATGGAAGGTAAACATAACTTTCTTAGCAGAAACTAAGTAATTTTATATATTCATGTATAGATTATTTTGTGTAGATTATTTTGGCTGGAATGGGATTGCCATGGTTAGGATTTTTGTTTGGAATGGTTGTTTCACTTATTTTACGTCAACCAAATCAAGACGTTCGAGCAATTGCAATTGAAACTGGTATTCAAAATACAGGTGTTTCAATATTTTTGCTACGTTTTAGTTTAAAGCAACCTGCTGCTGATTTAACCACAGGTAATATTTGAAAAATATTATAAATTTATTTTGAATGTAATAAATTTATTGAAAATATAAATTAATTATTTGTTTAAAATGTACGTTAGTTGTTCCAGTATCAATTGCAATTATGTCACCACTACCATTAATGATTCTATACAGTATAAAATTAGTACTTGACTGGAGGAAAAAAAAGCAAGCGATTTCAAAACAGAAACTTCAAAACCCCCCTCAAAGTACAAATTTAATTCCATCTTAATTTTATTTAAGTGTTTGAGGCATCTATTTAAAACTGGCAGATAAGCAGTAGTGAAAATGTGAATTATTCTTAAAATTCAGATACTTAATATTATATAAAGAAATCGATATTTTTTAAAATATCACTATTTGTATTTAAATTTTAATGTGGATTATTTAATAATCTAAAAATAGTATTATTCCCTGTTACGATATAATTCAATTAGGCTATTGTTAGATTGTCAAAACTGTAGAAAATTATTCTAAGTATTAGTTTAAATATTCTGTAGATAATTTTTATATTTTTCCTATGAATTTTAGATAAACATTGTTTTTTTATAACTTTACATCAAATTATCTAAAATGTTATTGTTTTATAAAAATATAAAAATTCTACAAATCTACAAGTGTTTTAATATAAATGTATTGTTGCCATGACTACTTTTAATATGTGAAATAATGTACTTCAAAAAGTATAACATGCAAATTTATATATCTTATAGATATAATGCAATTTATATAAGCATTATTTGAAATCATATTAATATAAATATGGACATGTATCATCAAAGAATATTATATTGTTACAGATTCTGTTAAATAATTTGTATTTGATTTTTGTTAAATATCATTATGTGGAAATTACAAATATGCCAAGAGAACTATAAAATTTAAGTTCCTCTGAGTTAATTTTTTTAAAAACAATAAATCTTTATTAACTGTGTGTACAATCATTTTTATGAATTTTGTTGTGTATAAATTGTCTAATAAAATTTTTAAATATATTAAATCAATAAAGTTATTACTTTGATAATCTTAAAAGCTAAATAACGGATCTTTAATATCATAAAATGAATACATTTGTTTTGCCCTTTTAATAGTAAAACTAATCAAGCTAATGTGTATATTCCGTTTTCAAACTGATTGATATGATTAACCTAATTATGTTTACCATACCTACGATTTACTCACTTTGTGATCAATATTTTCATTAGACTTTGTTTTCTAAATTAGAGTAAGATACTATACAGATGCATTTTTATCGTGTGGTTTCTATCACAACTTTTAAGTGCTCAATTTTTTTATTTTATGCCTTTAATATTTTCATGTCTTATCGAGTACTCTATTATCCGAAATTTATTGATTAATCGTAATTATAGGATGTAGTGAACATCTGCAACTTTATTACGGAATAAAGGGGTATCTTATTCCTTTTACTCACGATATGTCGATTATGGTTTATCTATTAAGATTTATGTTATATGGATACTTTTATTTTAATTTATTTCTTTCTTGTTATTAATAAATATTATATTATTTGCATAATTTCATTAATAATATTCTGAGACAGATGTAGTAAACCATTTTTGTATTTTTATAGATTTTTGTTAAATCATAATTATTGTATCAACAGTATTTCATTCACTTATAGTAACGATTATTAATTAAATTGTTTTATAAAAATGTCGATTATATAATATTTTTTTATATTTTCTCATTTCAAATTACACGTGATTGATTGCTTATAAATAAATACACCTTATCTGAAAATTATTTGAAACAAAAAAATCACATTTTTCAAATGTTGTTAATAATAATAATTTTTTTTAATAATAATGAAAATAAAGACAAAAAATATTTTATTTTTGAATAAAACAATTTTTATTGTGATACTACATTTAGATACTGATATTTTCTAATTAGAATAAAATTAACAATTAGCGATAAATTATACTTATGACAGAATCATATTATTATATTTTACTAATGAAATATTCTATGTTACGGATATAAAAAGAATATTTCTGCATACCCACGTTTTATTTAATGTTATTTATTTTTTCCAACAATATATTTGTCACGATATCGATTACGTACAGATATATCGAGAAGTACTTATTAGTTTTAACCAATCTATTTTTCTAACGAACTCAAAATATTGATAAATTTATATTTACACGTTTACCATAATACAACCATAAGCTGAATTTAATACAAGTTAAGATATTTAAAAACGTGTAGTAAAAGAAATAATTTATTTATTACACAAACACGTACGCACGCGCACACTGTTAACGAAGCAATTAAAATTAATATTCAACTCTTGTATACAATTTCTGTTACGTGTATAATAATAAATCGTATGGAATATAAAACAATAACAAAAATGATTCAACAGTAATATTTTAAGTAAACGAAGACAAATATCGATCATTTATTTTTTCTGATAAAATATTTCACATGTTAAACGATACATTGTACATTAATATTCTCTTAAGATGCAGATTATCATATTTGTAATGTAGGCGATGTTTGCAAAAGGCTGTCATATCATGCTAATGTAGATTTGCTTTTACAATCAGGAATTGTGAATAGCAACATGAAGATAGAATACCATCAAGCGATAAATTGCAAAAAAGTTTCTGAGAGATTTTATATAGATTTTCTGAATATTTTAGGACTGAACTAAATTTTTTATCGAGGTACAAAGAGTTCAAAAATCAGGCGGTGAAATGGTATTTCTTAACTTAGGGCTTAATTTAAACAAAAATTTATATTTGCATTGAATCACTCGCACAAAACGATCCATATCCTTTATTAAAATTATTTCTCTATTTGTCTAATTACACATTTATATATTCTTCTCGTTTTTTTTTTAAATATTTATATATGATTTAAGGATTAGGATCGACTAAGCGGTATCGTTCGCGTGTCTTAGCAGTGATCGACGTGATTCAGGAAACTGCAGGAAACCATATGCTAGAAAACCCGACAAAAACCAGCCTCCCTTCAGTTGTTATTGCATGTATTTGTTGCAGATAATCTATGGTGGAATGTTTCTTTATGTTCGTTCAATTTACTTCAGACTTATTGCATTAACAGAAATATATATTTATATATACTATATTCGTTAAACATACATTTGACGTAACAACATTGTACACGATGCACAATTCTTTTTGTTCCTTCAATTTTAGTATCCGCTATGTTAGACGATCGTTACAGATATTCTGCCCTCTTTTTTATCCAATATTCCGTCTTTTTGACTACTGCGGGTAATACATTCCTACATCCTTGCTTATATGCTTAGACTCTGCCACGTAGCTTATTCAAAAAATATTATGTATGTTAATTGTTTATTATGAAGTTTATAATAAAGATTAGTTTTTTGCATCATTTTATAAATTCTAAAATAACCATTCTATGGGCTTAATTTTATTCTCAACAGATTGATCGTAAGATTTCTTTCCACCGTCCGTCGATCGAGAAGCTACCTGCACCACCCTGAATGGATCAATGACAAAAATAATATGTAGTCTATGGTACAATATAATCGGAATGCATTATATCGTTTATATATTTAAAAGATAAGATGCATCTGAAGAATCATCATATAGTGTTTACAATATAAAATTTTGGTATATCGATCGTTTACAACTTGGACATTTTCTTCTCACAGTAATTGAATAAATACATTGAAACATCAAATCAGCGCACGTAATGCATTCATAATTCGTAATATATAGTTACGTCGTTCCTTATTTCACACTAATATCTTATTGACAGTTCTGTAAAGTTGATAGTCTATAGGAACGTCAAAGCCCATCTATGTATTGCACTTCTGCTTAATTGACTATATACGCGTTAAAAGTACAGGACAGAAAGCACAGGTGAAGCAATGCGAGAGTGAAAAAAAGGATGAAAGGGTTGCAATGGTGCAAGCGAAGGGAAATGTGGCTCGTCGATAGGAACTAGCGTGTGTAGACTGTCGCATGAGCGCGGAGGGAGCAAAAGATATTCGCATCATCAGTGGCGTTCACGAGTCTGTAATAGTGGGTCAAGTGCATGTAGAGCGAGACGCGCTTTCGGCGCGAGTTTTGATCCAAATGCCCGTTCATCCCGCCGTCTATCGTAGTCACAATGATCGTCTCGTAGTCGCCGTCTCGTCGCCGTCGTCGTCTTAGCAGTACTCGCGAATGACACGGAGGCAGGCGAGCGCCGCCTCGCATGCGTCCACAATCTGCTGGTCTTTTCCTTCGGAGCTGGCGCGCGGTCTTCACTTAGTAGGACGTTTTGCCGAAGAGGAAGTTGCCTGCCGTGCTTGGGTCATCCGATGTGAAGAATTCCTGCCAGAGCTTTTCAAACTTGTCGCGGGTTACCTCACTGCCCTGAAAGTCCATTCAACGAGTTAGTTGCCGAAAACTTTTGTATCAATGCATGCATTCCGCGTCTCCGTGAGACGATCTGATTTACATGATTTTGCAGTGTCATTTGTACTGCGTGCATAATGTTACAACGTGAAGCACTGATTCTTTTGGTGTATTTAGCGAGATTCTTTATTACTTATTTATTAGACAATTAATCTGCAAATCGGTTAGGTTTAAAAATATTTTCAATCAATCGCTATCAAATTTTGTCTTAACAGACTCGTGGCTTGTCTACTAATAAACATAAACTTCGACTTTGTATTAAGTCATATTCTTATATTACTGCCAAAATAAGTATTAACTTATTTACAAATGAATTTATGAAAGCAAAAAATTACTTTTAAACGTTATTAAATCAATACTACTAAAATTAGTAATGCTAGTAAAGTTAGTTATATAGTAGAGAAAGTAATATTATTTACGAAATTTGGAAACTAAGAAAATTTGGCTAATTTTCATGAGCTAGTGATGGCTTTCAAATTTCAAATATTTCGAAATTCGCAAAAAAAACAAAATCTAATAGAGATAACTTACGACTTGCAATTTCTTAAAGGCCTCCCGTGATTCGCTTTCTTCAACACCGTAGCTCCTGCACACCTGGCTGAACTCCAATTCATCAATCGTTCCATTGCCTGCCAGTCATTAGATAAATATTGTAATTTTTACTCGGGTTTTTGACAAACGTGACAAAATCGACAGATGCAAGGTAAAATAATAAAGTGAGATACTTGACTCACCAGACGTGTCTTCAAGGTCAAAAACAAGGTTCATGTAAATCTGTTGCCAGTCCACTGCCTGGTTGGGATTCTTAGCGTAGTCCTCCCACATGGTGTACCACTCATCCCGACTGATCTGAAAATTGTCCATTTAAGTTATAAATCAACTAATCTTTCTTTCTTTATAAAGAGTATCTGTCATTGAGAGACAAGCTAGCTGCGCGTGATTTACATATTCGAACGCTTCTGACATTTCGTACCGATGGGACTTTTTGAACCCGCGGGTAATTTCCCAGAAATCTAAATCACTTAATTCCGGGGCTG
This sequence comes from Sycophaga agraensis, assembly GCA_018906755.1. Taxonomy (NCBI): domain Eukaryota; kingdom Metazoa; phylum Arthropoda; class Insecta; order Hymenoptera; family Pteromalidae; genus Sycophaga; species Sycophaga agraensis. The sequence continues at coordinate 124,017 of JACCIE010000039.1, forward strand.
ACTCAGCACGCGTATAGTTTGATATGCTGAGCAGTGCACGCACTACAGATGTTTGAAGTTGCTTTGATACAAGGAAGCGCGTTCTACGTGCCGAGGTACGCACTTGATAATGGTTCACAGGAATGCCTGCAACCTTCAGGTTTCCTAACTTATTTATTTGTCAAAAGCTGAAGACGCTTCCCTGGTAAATTGTTACATCGTACAGGCGCGACGCGTTTCTAGCCCCTCGGATGAAAATTTACGAGCTTCTCGAATTGAAAAAGATTTTTCTGACGCCCCTCTTGTTTTGACTGCTTTCCTGAAAAGCGTGTTTGTGAGCATTTTTCTATAAGTCGAAAGTAAAGTCGTGAATCAGACCATTAAACGATAGCGGACTACATCATTACGGTGATTTATCGTTGTTAAAACGATGGCGAATTCTGTTAACTTTATTTTATTCCTCTTAAATAATAATATTTACTATATTATTCTAAACAATTCAATGCTTGGTTGTCAAAAATTGAACGAATAAAAATACTGTAAAATACTTGTAGTAGCGAATATAAATTTATTTGAAAATTTTATGAAAAGTAAAAATATTAAGTTATTGAATTATATAGTATTTGATTAAACGGAATTGTAGTTAATTACGTGTATCGTTAAAACAATTTACTATATCGAGTTTATAAAAATGAAACTTCATTCTAAAGCTTTTAATAAAAATTTTTTTACTTGTTTTATGCAGACAATCATATTAAATTAAAATCTTATAAAATGTTATTAAGTAAAAATTTTTATAAATCACTTTTAGTCTAAAATTTAATTATATAAATTAAAACGTATTTACACAAAATAAATTTAAGAGTATTCCAAAAATATTTAAATTTTAAATCAAAGCTATAAAATTATCCGTAATTACCGTTGTACTTATGCGTTGTACATACTAAAATAATTTGTTAGAAAATTAGTTGTTTGTAATCATCTAATTTAATTATTTATTTACCTGTCCATCATTATCGGCATCTGCGCGATTCTTTAGTCCATCCCAAACTTTGTTTAAGGTATCTTTTGTTTGTTGGAATCTAGGATGTCCAGCATCCCAACCTCTTACCTCGCAGATTTTCTGGTTTCAAAAACGAAATTTTATTAGTACAAAATAAACTTAGCCAAAAGAAATCGCATGCTAGAAGAGAAGGTAACTCACATGCACTGCTATGTCAAAATCTTTGACATCAATTGAACCACTCTGGTTGACATCTAGAAAGGAGGAATAATTATGTTAGAGTTTAAAATATTAAATTTATCGTATATAACTAATTGTTATTCTTCAACAGTATGAAGCTCAAAGCTGAAATTTCAGAAATTCAAAAAAGTTTCTCGATGCGATAAAAATAAAGTTGGGTCACATCGAGTTCATCCTATTCGTGCATTTCTAAGTCAATTTGAACCTCGATTTGAACTTTTAGCATTCACTTCAGATTTTTAGCATTCATTTTGTACATTAGTAATAGATTCCAACTATAGTGTAACTGTTACTTGGTAATTGTTCTTAACTGGAATTTAAGAAAAACACTATTCATAAATAATGCAACATGTATATATTGAATAATAATTCATTTTTTTTATTCTATTAATTGATGTTAATATCATTTTAAAAGATTGGTTTGCAATAATCAGTCTAGCTCTTTGAGTTTACACACTGAACTTCTGTAGAGGGACAAAGGCGCAGTCCTCTCTTATTTCTCGCGTAAATAATGAAAATTGTTGTGTAAAGTCAGAAAAGTCAACCTCTTCAAACAAACCTTTCAATTGTCCCAGTGTTAAAACATCTTGGTGAGCATCCTGCCGTCTCCAATAACAAAAAGGAAAAAGGCTAAAGTCGCTTTCATGCAACTGTAAATCACAAAACCGAGCACGAACGTGTGCGAATGACGTGTAAGATAGAGCAGCAATACGGTACATATCTACACTACCCGTAAAATACAGAATCGATTTTGTTGCGGTTTGCATTCGTTTTGCTTTCTTCAATAAATAGTCATTAGTTTTCTAAGTCTTGGTCGACACTTCTGAATTACACTGTTATATATTCATTTATAATTCAGTCAGAAGCATAATTTAACCAATACCGCACATCACCAACATCTTGATTAAGTGAAGTGATTAATTGTCCTAATGTCAAATGCAGATCTTAATTTTGTCGAACACGTACCTTTGACGCAGTTGATAAACTATACATATAAAATCGATAGATTGATATTGATATAAAAAAATAATGATAGACTATAGTATTATATTCTATTTTGCAATGTATGCATTACAGTAATAACTATATTTGATTAAATATACTAAACTTGTAAAATGTTTTGTTCTTTATTATTACGGATCAAATAGATATTTAATATACCTATTAGGATTTATCGGAGTATAGTAAATAAGCGATTTTATTCTATAAACTTTGTGTATGTATTTGTTTTTATAATTATTTGCACACGCATGATATTATGATGACGTATCTATAATAGAGTTTTTTGTGAAAAATTTACTGACGAGTTCAACGGACGAACCTAAAATGAAATGCAATATATAGCGAATTTAACTAAACATCTGGGAGTAAATATATACATAGATGTACAAATGTTAATTCAGTTAAAGCTAATCAATTTTTTATTGCTTTTTTAAAATTAATATGACTTAATACAGAAACTATATCAGGATTGAAAATAAACTAATGAAAATGGCTCATTCAATAAATATTACGCAGCTAACATATTTTAGTTAGTAATTGACTAACTCCCTAATAGTTAAATTAACCGTTAACTAGATGAACCATTATTACTCTTATTGAGGATATTTTCCTAGTAGAAATTTTACTAGTTTTTCTAGTCTATATATTATTCAATCGGAGTGTTAAATGAATAATAATATTGGAAAATTTATGGAATAAAATCGTAAAAAGTTAAAATCACGATTAAAATTAGGAGTGGAATTCCAAAAACTGATTCAGACTAAACATTACACCAATTAATTCGCCTAAAAATGATTTAAATTACTATTTATATATGTATATGTAAGTAAGATATAGTTAATCGCTCATTTAATGTGATTAATAAGGATAGTACACATTAAAAAATTTTTTTTATTGCAATACTTATTAATATCCTTCAGAATTATCATTAATTAAGATTTTAAATTACCGAAAAACTATAGTATAATAGTAATATTCGTGTATATACTCGAGCTTGAATTGGGTTCGAATCCGGACTTCTATTACCTATAGTTAAATTACTAATTTTTCATGCCATTTTATCAATCATATTAATTTAATAATAATAGATAAATAATACATGGTAAATAATATTACCGGACAATTTTATCGGACAATTTGATTTTATAAGGAAAGGAGACATAATACCAGTAATGTGCGATCGACCACGAAAGTTTTAGTTTAATACATATTTATTATTCTCAATTTAGCTTAAAATTCGAAATGTCGGTAAGGTAGGTATTTTATCAGACTTCAGAGGCCTCTTAAGATAAAACATAACATCTTTGAGACTATCGAACCTGCGAGGCAAATTTTGAAGTGACGTGAAAATATCTCGAAAGTGCTTCTTGTCATAAATTAAGAAGTTTTAGATCGGCGTATTTTAATGATCCGAATTTATCTTTATGTGTAAGCTTGGCAAAAAGTAAAGTAAAAAATAGATATAATGGTGTATAAGTACTTTTATTTTTTGGTTACTATCCTACGATATTTTATGTAGGCATGTATTAATAAATATACGTGATACATAGAAAAATAAAATATTTTTTCATTTGACTGTCCGAAATCTATTTTGTACGATAATCTTTTGTATGAATCCTTTATTCTACTTATGAAATAAATATAAGTTTATTATACATAATCATATTCAATCGCATTTTTCAATTTAAAAGAATATGAAAGTATTTTAAAATGCAGTATCAAATATAAAATATTATCAAAATAAATTGTAAACAATAATCATTTTTATAAGATACATGTGATGAAATTAATCCCAAAGGAAAAAGATTTAATGCTATCTTTTTAATAGGAAAAGATAAGGATGCACTAAATGACAAGATTGAAAACTTATGTATACCGCATGTTGCATATTATTCTGGATTTGTGTAATCGAAGATTTCGTTCAGAGACGAAGAAAAGGGAGAAAAGGTTATCGTTGAGAGAAGCGAGAAATGACGCTGCTGTGAAGCCGCTTTACTATCCAGAGCAATGAAATACAGAAAGGGCCGCGGGTCGTTAGACATAATAAAATAATACATGAAGGGTACAAGAGAACTATACATTTATTTTTGGCGATTTAACATCATCTTCCATGAGATTGAAAAATAAGTCAATAAAAAAATTATACTTCAGTGATTTTTGTTTATTTTTATTACGAGTAAAATAAAAATGATATACATCACTTTGTGTTTTCGAAAATTTTATTAAGTTTCTATTCGACTTATGACGCTTAGTAAAAACAGTAAAGTAAAAAAAAGTAAAAAATACTAAATAATGCAAAAGAAGAATGGTTGCAGTTAATCGGTAATCGTTAAATTCAACTACAGCAAGAACGAACTGTCATTCAAAAGCCTGTTTTAATTTACTAGGCGATTTAGCAGAACCAACAAGTTGCTCTATCTCTGTGGCCCTTATAAGTGCGATTTGCAAATAGGTGGAATGGATAGGAGAACAAATAGACATTATGAGATATAACGTGTAAGAAAATAAATCCGCGAAATATGAAGTATCATCATCCTATTATCATTCTGTAGGAGCTTTCTATAAAGAATATAAATGAAGTTTCTAAAATGAATAGCTGTATAAAGACGAACTTGACTGGTCATAGCCTCGAATCAATGCACTCCGGAACACGTTTACAAGTATCAATAGCGACACTAGGTCACCAAATCAGTGTCGTGAAATAGTGACTGTTTCTAATATGCAGAGGAAATCATATTACGGTAGACAATATAGATACAGTAATCTTTCATGGTTATACTAGGCCTTTTTATACAGATGCATAAATACAATGGTATTTTATGTACAGAGACATAGTTAATAGAACTAAATAATTATATTATGAACTATTATTTAATACTTTAATAAAAGCAAAAGATCAATATTTATAGATAGTTTAACGAAAATTATTAGAGTTTGAAAATTTCTAATCTATTCCGCAAATAAAAATCATAGCCAAAAATTAAAATACAAAAAAATAACTCATTGTTCAATGTAATTAAATTGCGTGTGAAAATGTTATTAATTTTTGCCTTAAGAACTTATAGATTATAGTTTACTTTTTCTATTTTGATTATAGCTTAGAATTTTTTTTTATATCTTTAATCGCGTATTCTATTTTTTAGCATTACGTGCACATATTATACTTATGTTACAGATCTATTTTGAATTAAATACAGGTTTAAAATAATTATTAGAAGTATTAAAGATTTTAATGCATAATATAAATGTATTATTAAATAGGTAATATATATTAGATCCCATTGAGATCTTATGAATTATGAAGTTTTTTAGATAAAGAAGAATCGATGGCATATTAATGAAAGATTTCGTAAAAAAGGTAGGCGTTATTAAAAAATCTGACAGACAGAAAGAGTTTCTGTGAGAAATTTCAACTAATTTAATCTTTCAGCGAATCCATTTAAGATTCAAAGTCTTCTCAGTCAATATCTTTTATTAAGTTTTTAAAAATAGCCTTGTAATGAAACTTGTCAAATTGGATTCATATTTATGAGAATGAGTCCCTAAACCGCGTTTATATACAACTACATAAAGCATGTTAGCCAATATACAGTTTGTATCTGAATCGGAAATTTAAATATAGAGGCATATATAATCTATATTCTACGACCTACATATGACTTATTATTTGTGTTATGTATACCACTAAAGATTGCAAAGTGAAAATAGAAGGTATTATTGAATCAAAGCATATGTTGCATATAAAAAGTAATTTTGAAACTGATAGTTTCTGGTCTTCTTCCTAACAGCTAACGAGTACCGACGGGTGACGGAAATTTTGAGATTTAAATCCGACGGTAAACTGATCACTAGCAAAGTTTTTGCGCACGCATCGTGAAATCTTTATGGTTTCGCTGATGTATGCTGTATACTTGATACAACACCCACTAGAGAATTGGCGGGTGGTGCGGAAGCTTGCGCCTCGGGTGAGGAGAAAAATCAATTTTGGATTTGTGAAATTAAAGGAGCGGTGCGAGGTCGCCTGCGCCGGGCGTCGAAGGCTGCGTTGCGAGCCGCCCTTCGTCTCTCTCTCCCTGCGCGCCGCGCCGAGTTATGTTTAGAGCGCCCCGTCAAAGGAGAGCCACGCGACTAATCAGGGCTGTCAGGCGTGCGCTCGCACACACGGCCGCCCACCGGCCAAGGGTCCAGTCTTGCGGCGCGCGCGCCAGATTTATCGGCCAGCGGTTTTCGTGGGGTTGCGCCGCTCCCGTATCGCCATGTGTATAAGAAAGTGCGCAAACGCGTTCAAAATCCTTATAAGTGGTACAAAAGTATCTTTGAGAATATGACCTGAATTTGGCATCTTGAAACTTTTTCAATTTCTTAAACATTTTTTAATATTTGCTTTTTTACATCAGCTTAATGAATCACTGATATCGTGCCCAATCATAACAATCCATTGTTATTTGATTTGACAATCCAAGTAGTACCTGTAAGTCTATCGAGGCGACTGGAATCGAAACTGGAATCTTATACAGTAAGTTAGAGATTTCGAAGAAAGTCAAGAAAAGTATATATGAATTCCGGGTCATAGATTTTGATGGGCCACTGTAAAAAATGTCTTTTGCTATCTATCAATAAAGCCTAGTACCCTGTATATGTATTTATGTGCGTATAAAAATCACGCATAATGAGGATTTGCGCAAGGATATGAGAGTCCAAAGTGCGGTCACTGAGTTTTATATTTAGTTATCACAAAACGACCTCTAAAGGCTTATCAAAACCTATAACTTGACTTATTTAACATATCTTAAGGGACTGAATATACGAAACTTAAATTAATTTTTTTAAAAGTATTCCAATTATGAAAAAACGACTATAAATTAATAAGTCTGAAAAAATTTAAAAATGTTTTTAATGTAACGTTGTATCAATTTATATTTATATTTTTAACTTTTACAATTTCTCATCGATTTATTTAAATAGTAGCTGTTTTTAAAAAAATTGTATTACAAAGTTAAAAAAGTATGCTTGATAATCTTTTTATATATACAATAAACAGCTTTATTATAATATGTTAACAGTATGCGACTAAGACTAAAGAATTAAGCAGAATAAAATAGCTAGTGCACTTTTTAAAGAGTTGAACTTTTTAATAAGTTTTTAATTCCTATTGCATATTTTCAATTAAGAAAATATTTTTCCCTTTTTTGGTTTGTATAATATACTCACTAAAGCGACATCAACTTTTTGAAAGAGTCTAACAAAGTTTATGTAGATTGTTTGATGATTTACATTTTTTGAATTACGACGGAAAAATAATCGCGAGCTCAAGCAAAAGTTTATTTTAACCGAATAGCTTGATAAGTATAGTTTAGACCCTATATATGGAACAACTATATTGAATTATTTTTCTAAGGCTGTGTATAATTAATAAAACATTGAATTTATCAATAACGATCTATAAAGCCCTTTAAAAATAAAAATAATTATAAGCGAATTTTAATAAGATATCTCATGTGTCTCGTTCCCAATTATCGTCTTTAATTTATGTGCCAATTTCTTCTAATCACTGCTAATAAATTTGTCATTTCAATATTTCATATAATTCTTTTCAATCACGCTTTAATTCATAGGGTTATAATATGCAAGAAGAGATGCCCCCAAAAAATAGAGTTAAATAATTATAAAGTCAGCGAAATCCGATCAAATAACTCGTTGCAGCAGTCGCCCTTAATAAACAACAGTTAGCCATCCACGCTTCACCTGGATTAAAGTGCCTTTTGGTTGCGTTGAATACGAATATTTTTCCCCTCGAAATCCCGCAAAGTCGAGAGCCATTCGCGTTGCACTTTTCTCGCCGCAAGTACCCGGGACACCGATGCTGGACGAGGCTTCCCGTATGCAAATTAATCTCGGGGCCACACGGGCTTTTCATCCACTCGCCGCTTTTACTTCACCGCCCGCGTATCCTCTTACGCGTCACTCGCCAACTCGAGTGATGAAGCGAAAAACTGAGACGGGGAAAGAGGACATTTCTTTACTTTGCTCATCCGTTTTTTTCTATTTTGAACTTTATCCAGGACGCTTAGGAAGGCGTGCGGTAACGAGGGGATGTATAGGATTGCAAGGACTCACCAAAAAATGTGTTGAAGACGAAGAGCAGTTTCTTCTTGCGAAACTCAGACAGCGACATGATGCTTCTGTAACAAAAACAGAGAGCTTTAGTGTTTGCACATGTCGATTATTGTCAATTCGGCGTTCCATAGCGCAAAGAATTTTATTTCAGTTGAGAGGAACATCGAACCTGAAGTCGAGAACGCATTAATTTTCTAATTGATTTTCTCGAGGATTTTTTGCATACACCATTTCAAATAAATTAAAGTAACCACTCCCTTTTCTATCTCTTTTTCCCTCCACCCTCTATTTTCCTTTATATTTATCAATTAATACCCCTGATTTTTTGTACCCCTTTTTCACTTTTTTCCTGAATTTATTTTTGGCAGTTAAATCATTTCATATCTATTCATTACTACATTTATTGCTGTATGTTATAATTAAAGTTATTAATTCATGTAATTATTTGAATAACAAGTAGAATATATGATATAATGCACATCAAATGCACGTACAACATGTACAATATGCTGTTTAAAATTAACACACAATTTTATATAATCGAATATTAAGAAATCGAGTAAAATCTTCAATAATTAAATATTGCAAAAATGGATATGTATTCTCTTTAAATTCTGTCTGAATTTAGCTAAATTATTAAAATAAAATATACATTAATATCATTATTCAATTTAACTTAAAAAAATTAATATAGATAAGTTACTCGAAATAATTTAGTTTTTTCTGTGACCTATAAAAACCTGTAATGAGCCATGCATTAACAAACTCTCATCCTACTAGAAATTTTAAGCTCAGAATTTTAAAAGTTTCTTTGCGAAAAAATTATGTGGTCTCCGTTCGTTGGAAAAAGTTTGATAGTCACTCCACTAGAGATCAGGATTGAAAGCGGTTTAGGCCTGCCTCAACTCTTGCGTTTTGCTATTTCTCGACTATGTGAGCGGTTTCCTGATCCGCTTGTCCGTCGATTTTCCGCTCTTTTATACCGACTTAGATTTGCATGTGCGGTTTCGGTAACGCGATCGGGACTGCATCTCTTTCTATCGGATTAGAACGAGAGTTCGAGCTACGAATCCGCGATTCCCGTTTCGTTTAGCGAACCGACGGATTATGCGCGCCCCCTCGTGGCTTTTACGGAATTAGAAGAGAAATAGCAATGAAGATTTGAAGAGAAGTGCAGCTTATTCTTTTTTTCAATTCAATCACGTTGAATACAAAATTAATTTATCTTTACATGCAATTCCAAGAATGGATCTTTGCACTTGCTTTATCAAAAACAGATATTTTAGAAAAAATCTAAAAGATTAAAAAAAATGTATTTAAGTAATATTTTAGATTCGCTTAAGTCTTTTTAATCAATATGGTTTAATACAAAGTTAGTTATACAAACTTATTGTGATTGCCTAAAGAAGGAACAGTAACTATAACTTTAATTTTTCACGTTCATATCAGTATAATAATGTTGATATATATATACTGCAATTCCAGAATGATCCATTAATAATTTAAAAATGAATTAAACAATAAGTTTAATTCAATTCAAAATCACGTAAATACGAGTTTTAATTGAATGGAAAGGGAAACCTGGCATTTCGCAATGCACATATTTTTACACAGTACTGTGACTAGACTAATTAAAATTAACGAACGTTCTCGTTTAGAGTGGGCCCTTGACTAAACCACCCGAGGCTTTCAGAGATAACACACGCGCACTCGCTCATCGCCGCACAAATTAAGTGCGGTTACAGAGAGCGACTCTTTATCCCGAAAAAACGGCAAATCTTTCTTGACCTCACCTTTTATTAAAAGCTAAGGGATCGAGAAAATATTAACACAGATACGCACGTGCGTACAGATCAAACTGTGAGTCGCGACCCTGGCAGTCAGAGACTTTATATACGCTTGGACGCGCTGATAAATCCGCCGGAGATGACAAGAGCCTAAGCCCATTGTGACGCAGGTCTCGCCTCGTAATTTTTTTACGGCACCGCAACAGTAATCAGTGATATCTAAAAATATTGCGCGAGCGCGTTTCATTCTCGCCTTTTTTCTTTATCATATAACCGAGAGTCGTAAATTCGGTGACTGTGTGTGCGTTTGTATGTGTGTGATCGTGATCTGTCAAAAGAGAGGAGAGCGAAGTGCACGTCGTCGACGATTTCGAGGATTATACCCTAGGGGGTGGGAGGGGGATGGTGCACTTTCGTTAACGGGGGCGTCGGATTCGAGTTTTTAACATCCGGAGTGGAGGGTCCGCTCGTCTCTTTTACGAAACTACGGGAAGTTTAAGGGAGGAAAAGTTTGTTGTCTTGGTGTTTGCACCTCTTATAGTCTTTTCTCAGCATTTTTCTCGTCTTTCGGCCTTCTCCGATCGAGCTTCTATTTTGCGGTGTCGATTTATTAACGAGTTTCCCAGATAACGACAGTGAGTTAGTTGTCTTGAGAAAACTATATCGACAATGGTCTTTTAATTATAGCACAAGTTTAACCACTTTTCGAACATTCAGAGTTAAAAGTACTTAAAATAGCCCCCGAGGGATTTATTTTCGTGCCTTTTAAGCTTGCTGAATTATTAGGTCATGCATTTACTAATTTCTTGTGTAACATTCAAATTTAATTATGTATTTGCAAATGTTCTGTAATATAAAATTAATGATTTAATTATAATTAATGTTGAATATTTAATATGAAATATTACACTTGAAATAATTTTTCATAATCACAGATTCTGTTTTGATTCTAAATTTTATTTTGTTAAAATAAGATTTGAATCAATAAACAAAAATATTTCTAATAGAAGATATATAGGAAGATATATATTATAAAAATTATGTTGAAGTTAAAGTATATCAATCAATACGTGATGTTCATTCCTAATAAAGATTAATATATTATACTATGTAGAAGAACAGATACATGAAAAAAAGAGATGAGGGGTAAGAGCGACATGAGGCGCGAATCCCTAATAAATTAAAATCTCCTTTATACTCTACAACCCTTCGTTATCCAGTTAAAATCGCTAGTTAAATATAAACCTCGAAAGAGGGGACACAGATCGCTGAGCACTAGACCTTCTATACTATCTTGAGGCGTACCTGTGATCAAAGTATATTCGATAAGTTTTTTGCAGCGATTAACGATGGTTGTTGCATTGTAAATATTAAAAAAATGGTTCCATCGATACGAAATAACTGATTGCAATAGTTGAGTGAACGAATATTTTTTGTACAATGTCGAACCAATCAGTTAATTGGAAATTCGAGGAACGTGAGCTTGTGGGTTTTTTCCCGCTCCAAAAATATAAATTGAAATAGGTGCACATGGGCTCCCAAATAATTTGTGTGCCAGTTTAACGTATTTTGTTCCACTCGAAAGCTTTGCGAAATTTGATTATTTGCTTATTCATACATTCTATCAAAGGGAAAATCATACACGCTTTGATTCAATACATATGAGGGATTTCTTCATTTGGTATATATTATGCTATTAAAATGAATCATTTTGAGTTATGTATGAACAATGAAGTTTATATATATATTTAATTTAATGCGTCACAAAGAATTTATAATAGTGAGTATTAGTACATACTGACAAAAAAATACAATTTGATAGTTATAATCTTATTACAATGTAACACCCTCCCTACTTTGAAACCAAGTAACAACAATAAGATACGACACTTCGCTTCGCACATTTTGCATTAGCCCTCCTTTCTTGTCTCTCATTAGCCATTACAGTCATCCAGCTCGTTAGTGACAGTAAAACTGGTCCACCGCCTCTATACGCTCTGCGAGCTCGTAAACCATTTTACTATTGGAGAGCCACGCATAATGTTCTTTATGCCCCGCAGAGGCTAATGGCTGTAAACAGTCAAAAGTTGAGGGTGTAAAAACATCTTATGCTCAGAATCGTGTTCTCACAAGAGAAGAAGAGTCGGAGCGCCTGACAAGGACTGACATATCTGCCTTAGCTACATCCACATACCTACCTCCGCTATGATTTTGGGGAGAGTAAGATTCGAAGATGGTTGTCGTGGCCAATAATGCGGCACGCGCAGAATTAGAGATAAATGAACCTACAATTTACTGTCTATATATGGAAGTCGACAACGCATACAATATAAGATTAATGACAGATAAGGGTGTCCTTTTTTCACGTTATGATATTGCCTTATAATTTAGGGCTATTGCTATTTAATTTATACTTTAATAATGTAAGACCATGTATGCACGAAAGTAGCGATTCGCAAAAATAGTTCGCTGGAACTAACTGGCAGCTATAATTGGAGCTACAAGTAATAGATATATAGGTATAATCATTCAAAGTTTAACTATAAATAAATTCCTCATATGCGGATTATGTATTGAATTTTTGCGTCAAAACGTTTGTGTTCCATTGATGATGAAAAATTGAGTAAGTTAAGAAAGAGAAAAAATAAATAAAGTGGTGGAAAGGCTCTCAAGGGAACCGAAATGAAAGGGAGGGAGCAGCACGATGATTTTTTTCGTACAATATAAATGTATATAACGAGATTCGAATCGTGGTGGAAGTCGAAGCAAACGAGCCACTAGGGCATAATAAAAGATCCATTTCACAAACTGTTGGGGCTAGATGAGCCTTCGACATTGGTCATCTCTTGCCTTGCGTCGCATCGATACCCTCTCAAGATTGTTCCCTTCGTTTACATCTCCTTGTGTTTATTCTGTAAAACTGCGCAGTAGTGATGAAAAGCGTGGCGTTACTAAATTGTCTACCTTTATCGTTCTGTATAATTAGGAAAATCTTTTTTATTATCCCTCTGTTGGCAATGCACGCGATTGCTTCAAAATGTTACAAATATTCAACGAAAATATCTTCATGTATATAATATAGATGATCAATTTTTTAAACTGATAATTCTGAGTATATATATTTTCGATATGATTATAAGGGTACCGTGAATCAACAGTATTTTTGTACTCAATATATTAAGCATCCAATTTATAATACGATGTGCACCGTGTATTATCAATATTTTCGTAAAATACAGATAACGCTATAAGAAGAGTATTGTATAAAGTAAGATATTTACGTATAAGAAGACTCCTAAGAAATACGTTATTTAAAATTCATTTATCATATAGATTGATCTCAATGTTTTCTTTATGAACTGATCTATCATACATTGATGCAGACACTATATCGATATTTACTTACTAGTATTTTTTGTGAAATAAGTTTTATGTATTTGATTTTAAATTATCGGAGTAACCTACTACGTTCAATGATATAGCTTATGAGTATTGATCAAAAAATATATTTTTACAACAATTACAATAATTAGATTTACTGCAAAAAAAATATATATATACTTTAAAAAAATTTTCTAGTTCAGCAATTGTATTATAAATATGATAAAATAATAGTTATGCAAAGAAAAATCCTTTCTTCCCCCAGTGCTGTGTATTCAAGATGTCAAGAGTTAAAATTTACTCGAGCTTTCCAATCTCTCACGTTGATCTCTTAAATCGATATTTCACTTGCTAAACATTTTGAAGCGAGGTTTCAGACCTTTTAACTCTGATTAGACAAACAACAATATTTCAGTAGTTAAAAGAAGAAATCAACTTAACGTATTTATTAAATCTTGAAAATTTATATAGATAGTTTCCATAATATATTTCTTTTAATCTGCAATACGACAGGTAATTTAAATATAACATATATATATATATATATATATATATATATCTTATATTTAGACGATGTAAGAATATTTGTTTAACCGACATTATAATTGCATTGCTCGTAAAATACGAATTAAAACATTTCAAATACAGTAAACGTAAATTCGTACATTCATAAAAACGTACATTCATGCGTAGTTTATAATAAATTTTATTTACATCTTATTTAAAAATATTGCAATAATACAATTTTTTTATTATAATTGTTTACTTAAAATCTATTTCGTATTATTTTAGGTATATTTTTAATATTATAAATCAGAAATAGATATCATTTTTAATTACATTGTATATGTAATTTGAGAGTAATACATGGCTGGAATACACTATATTAATCTAACCTTTGATGTAAAATTTTAAAACATATGCACAAGATCTGCGCACGTGTTATTCTTTAGAGAATGACCTAAATAAGCGTAAGCTCAAGCGAAACAAAATCTTGTTGAAACGCGAGATAATGGAAGTGGTCGAAAAAAGGAATCAGAACTATGGTTAACAGTGTACACGTAAATCCTGATTATACTCAATTAACCGATTCGCCTGTCGGAATTAGTCGCTACTTGCAGCTTCATTAAAAGAAAAGGTAGAAAGAATTTCCATCGTTCTGCCACCTATATAAATAAGCACTCACGAGTTGTAACTTGACGCACAAACACAAATAATTAAATAGTATGCTTTAATCGCATTTATCGATGCATATTCGAGTGCAACGACAAACGTGTGTATTATAGTAGCTTCCGGTGCGTTTCGATCTCTGCACTAATTGCTTGTGAATGGCACCGACGATTGTAAATTGACTACGAAGCCTTGCCTTTCAGTTAACGGGTAGTACTCATCATCCCGCACTCCTTAATTAACATAATTACCATCGAGTGAAGCATTAGAGCCAGGTTATTACTGCAATCGAGCATTCAAGAGTAAGTATTATTCGTAAATCGTTTAAATCAAATGGATCCGATTAACATTCGTCAACCTACAATGTTATGCTACTTTGACTAAGCAAACATATAGTAATCTAATTATAACTTCAAGTAATTTAGATAAATTATTGTGATATCACGGTTTTTGATTTTATAACAATAATTTTTTTTGTTTTTGTATATATTCTACATATATACAATATTCTACATATACACATATATCTCTTATTAAATATCTTGAATCTATTATATTAGATTAGACAGAATCTATTAGAATTCTATATTAAATAGAATGAATAGATAGAATGAAGCAGAATACACTATTTTCACATTTAACACTCTTGAAACAAGAATTATATACATATACTATTTTAAATTATAATTATGATTTCTATAATTTTTTAAACGAGATTATTTTAATACTTTACATGATACTCATAATGATAAAATATATTTTTGACAAACAAATTTCATATTATAATCTCAAAAGTTTTTTATTTTAAAAGTGCAAATACAGGTCGCAGCAACAAAAGATCGTCGATAAAAGAAAATGCTATTTCTAAAAGCCATTATGGCAAACGTACAAATCTCATCTCGGTTGTCACGGAAGCTATGAAAGTAGGTTTATTAAAAGGCGGCTTGCAGCTTTGCTTGTAGAGCTGTCTTGTGCTTTGAACCTGTTTAGCAAACCAAATGCAAATTTCTACGGTAATAAAACCAGAATTGTGTGCGGGTAATACCGAGTGACTGAGCAAGCAATACGTCCAAGCCTATAAACCAAAAATATTCATATATTAGATATATGGGAAGGAATTCAATTCTTACATTTCTTGACGTGAAATAATTTGTTAGAAACAACTTTTAAGTTAATTTTTTTGACAATTAGTTGCTCATTCTTAAGTTACTTATTCGATTTTGTTCGATTAGATATTCTCTATTCTGATGTTAATATTGACGGATATTATTTATTTCTGTCACAAGTTTGATTCACATATACACATAACGATGTTTTTCACAAAATAACGGGGTTAAAAATTTTCGCTTTTCCAGAAGAGTCCATGCAACTAAAGGTTACTTGCGCATTTGTCTTCACCTGCACCTAACTGCGTACATATAATAATAACGAGCTATCAGCGTTTAACGGTTCTTGGCTGCAGCAAGTGAGAGACATAAGTTTTTGGCAGCATGGCAATGGGATTAAGAAAAGTAGTTGCATCGTTTATTATACTTTGCGTCCTTGGGCACGTACCAAATGTCATTAATATATATACATTTATTTTTATAATCCATCTCCGGCATCGAGAAGTATCTTCTGCTTCATTTGAATTTTTGTTAAAGTTTATTAAAAAACAATGTTAACTCTTTTTTAGTAACGCATATTAAATATTTTATTTTAATTTCATTGTATAAATAATATTATCCACAATTATAAGATCTGTACTACTATATCTGAAATAATTAGTCCAATTATAACATAACGAGGACAATATTATTATTATTTTAAATGAATACTGAAATGGACAGCGAGATCAACCGTTAACGAGCCCGATGAGACCCAAATTTATCCCAAAATAGAGCACATTCAAAATCAAAAATGAAAAATTCACGTTACAGGATATTGTAATGACTCATAAAAATAATAGGCAAATATAGTGAAAGGCGAAAAACGGAAAAAAAAATCGACTAACAGAACTTGGAGAATAAAATCGGAAGGACGTTTGATACCTTTGAAGTTGCGCGCATGGTTTCATTGAACAACAATGACTGATAGTAAATTTACAATACGTACTGTTGGGTCCTATACTTGGCAATTTTGCTTAGCTTCCTGAATTCTAGTTTGCACAAGACCACTACACTTCTTATACTAACGCATAAGCTAATTTTGTTTCGGTAGATCTTTTCATACCCTACACTACTGCGGTGCTGAGATTTATTGATTGATTTAAATTTATTTAAGCCTTTGGATATAACCCCATCCAGCTATAAGATCGTATACAAAATGAAAGTTTATTACAAAGAAATTTCTTGTGACAATATGGTAGGTGCGTACATAGTAGCTATTACAATTTTTGAAGAATTTTAATAAGAAATTTAATAAGAGAACAACTATGGTTTATAAATTGAATAATAATACTAAAGAATACAGAGTAAAATACAAAAATAAACAACTTCAAGCGATTTAAATACGGCCTCAGTATAATTTCACTAAACCTGCTTTTTTCTATCACCTTACAATCTAAATTCTTGGAATCCTACCTGGCGCATTCACAACGCGTTCCCCTCAATGTATCAAAATATATCAATTTTATTCATAATACAGGTCAACCCCATTTCTGTTTTATTGAATTAGCAGCTACATGACTATTACACTGATATAGCTTCAGATTTTTAAATTGCATTACTATTGTATTACTATTGTACATTACATTAAATCGTGAGCTGTTTAATTTGTGTAAATTACTTATTTACTTATAATATACCAGATTCTATACTTTGTAGCATTGCTTGAAAAGAATTATTTTTTCTTCGCATATGGTTTTTTAAAGTAGTACCGATGTCTAAGCGGTACATCTAGGAATAGCCTCTATTCAAAATTGAAATATTTGACTTGCAAAAAACTCTTCAGTAGAAGTCACTGGTGACGGAGCATCGGTTGCACTCTCCCTTTCTGCTTTATTCCCGTCACAGTAATCGACCCGTGTCTCATTCTGGGGCATTTTAAATTCTAAGGAGCATCGCGTATTTATGGACCGCCACTAGTCCGTAGGCTCTTTGCACTTCGCCACCTCCCGTATATATTCGATGAGGGTTCTGGAAAGCTTTTTGCGTTAAAGTACTTGGACAGCTCACCACATCGAATTTTCTCAGTCATGTTTCCCGGTTCTGTTTAAAGAGGATTAAATTAGCGAGCATCATAATACTGAATTGGGCGTGGTTTTAGTTCCAATTTATCAACAGTTTATTTCACTTAATTTATGGACATTTATTACTTCTTATTTTTTAAAGTAGAACACTTTTAGCTTTTCAGGTAAAATGAATTTCTAGCTTTCCAGAAAAATATGACGCTTAAAATTAAACTACAAAATTTAGAATTTTCGAATTTAGTGATATTTTAGTTATAAAAAAATGTTACTAAATTGTTCATTTATCGTTTATTAATAAATTGTTTATGTTATTCAATTTATTCTAAAACTGTGTATGCTATACATTTTAACTACAATGATTTGTTAGGAAATGCTAACAGTAAGTGTTAATCTATTATGTGATACTAATTAAATGAGATAATGAAACTTTGCGTTCAACAATTTTATTGCGATGCAAATACACACTGAGTTAAAAACTCGATATCTATATTTTCATATCATGAAATAATTTTCTCTTTTATTTTGATAGCTTGCATCAATGCAAATCTAAAATATTTGTTTGTTTTTTTCAACAATTTGTAATGAAAGTATTTTGATCTTTCCCTTTACTTCTAAATTAGGACGCTGATTCAAAAGGAGTTGAAAATTTGAAAGATCATTACGTATGTAATTTTATAATTTTTTTACAGCTTGCCAATTTTCAATATTTTGACTTTTTAGGACTCATCATGAATGGCACTAAACGTTAGAAAAAAATAATAAAAGTATCTGGTGAGCGATTGCGATCAAACGTTACGTCTCGAACAGTCATAAATTTTCTTACTTTCATAAAATTTTTTTTGTTAAAACCAGCGTAAAAAAACAAATAATAAAGCGTTCTTAAAAATTTCCTCGCGTACCACTCATGAAAACGAAGAAGCGATAATATTCGAAACTCTAGAAGCTATACGGGCGCCATTTACAGTCAATATCTGATATACGGAAAGGAAAGAAGTAGGATCAAAAGTGACGTGCGCAAATAAATATTTTTTATCTTCTTTGGAGTAATCTCTAGCACATTTATGGAGGTGACATTGAAACACAAGGAAGGAAACTCATTCGCCTGTGACGCGCAGAGAAGGCTCGCCACATGCAAGTTACACAAATCCGACGTCACACGAACCGATCAAATAAGTAAATAAATAATCAACGTCTCCCGCTGCTCCTGGATTTAATCGAGGTCCATCTACGTGGGGGAGATGGATTGGCTAGATGGGAGCGGGCCTCGTCCGAGGAATATAGAAAGGCCATTCATTGCAGATAGGTGCGGACGAGATATCGAGAGGCGCGCGCGCACCCCTACTATAATAACGACGGGCGCGGAAGGAGGCGGCATTATGTATCTTCACTCGCCTAGACGCCCCTTACTTTTTTATGAGGCCACCCGGGCGAAAACGATATTTTCCCTGCCGCGAGCAATGATGGCCGCTGGGGTGTAATTCCAGAGTTGCCCCTCGTCTCGGATCTTCATCTTGGACGCTGCTCCTTATTATATTATTGTCGTGCAATTTTGCCGGTTTCTGACTCTGAACGACTATAAGAGTTGTGGTAAATTTTGAGACAATGCTGTACAAAGAAGATAATACCATTTTTATCTTTCAACATTTTTTAAAATCATTTAAATTATTTAAGAATACGTTAATTTATTTGCTGTATTCTTATATCGAAAAAGGCCTGAGTATTTTTTCCAACTTTTAAGAACAATTTAAATGCGAATTTTAAGTTTCAATTCTTGTAACATAAAAAATTGTTTAGATTAGTTTATATTAATTACCTTATTAATTATTAGTTAAAAATTAGATTAATTTATTAAAAGATCCAGTATATAGCTGGCATACAAAATATGTGTACTAATGAGTAAAACTGTATTTTCATCATCTTAGTTGATTCATTATCTGATGCATTTCTCTAAAGAAACAAAAGACTGCTCATATAGCTCGAAATATTCTTTATCCAGTAATTCCTTGAACTGTCCCTATCTGGCACTATGACATCCCTTTGTACCTTTCTATCTGGTATAACGTTCCTTCGCCAATCTAAAAGATCTTTTCGAGGCTGTCGTCCACTTTGCTCGAACACTTCATTTCGTTCCCCCAACTATGCAACGGAAGATAGGACAAGCGCCTCAATTGCGCGGCAGATAAATAAGTAGAAAGACGCTTGCTACGGACAGACTGTAACTGCGATTTGCTGCAAGCACGACAAAAGCTAGAAACGTATTTCGCGTCGTTCCTTCAGGGCTCGAGATAACTCACAGAATCGTATATAAGTAACGCCTCCTTCTTTCGCGCCTTTTATCCCAAGGGAGAAAAAAGAAATAAATTATACCGGGGACCTTTTCCTATCTATGCGTCAGCAATATGGTTGTTCAAATAAAAAACATTATGTACGATAATCGAGCACTGAGTTTACCTGGCGCTAAAAAATTCGAAGTAAATCAAGTGGCACTGATGACTATTCGTTTTCCGGTTACGTACTCGACCTCGTGATTATGGGTAAATAAGTTAAATTGTTCCGTTATACGCATTCTTTCTCTGGGGATCAATTATTTGATTCGGGGATCGAACGCATGCTTCGACATTGTTCATCAAATGATAGTGAATGCGATTGCTTCAAATTATCCGTTCTACTTTGACAAATACGTTAAATAATAAATTTAAGGGAAAACAAAAGCGATCATTTATTATATAAGTTTCATTTGTATTTGAAGTAAGAGAGTTCCTGCATTATAATTAAAGTAGAAAAATACTAAATAACCTGAAATTATAGTTACATTGATATTAGGTAGACAAAAACTAAATTACAATAATAGGTAATCATCACTTAATTGTATACTTAAATTTGTTTTAAAATTATTTAAAATATTTATATGAATTTTGTGTACAAACTTCACAAAAATACGATAATATTGTATATATTATAAAAAAGATTTTAATTCCAGTTTGAAAGTTAATACAAATATTGAAGTTATCAGCTTAATTCCGTGTTTAAAATAGTTCCCTTTTAGTATAACACAACCCTTTACCCTTTTATTACAACTTTATTTTTCTATCTTTCGTATTACCACATATATTTTTATATCAGATTCTCTCGAAATTGTGGTATGTATATGTTAATATAAATTTATTACACAAACTTTATTCTATGTGTATATATCTATATATTACTATTAGTATTCTTATTATTATCATTATTACTACTCGGAAGAAAGTACGTATAAATGCCGCAAAATGTATAAGTACTTGTAGATTTTATATTGGTACTATATTATTATACACAGAACTATAATAAAAAATTCTTTTTTATAATTCCTATGTCTAAATGATTACAAATGGTATTTTGGTGAATATATTTTATTATTTAAAAATGTTAATATAGTTGAAGTTAATTAAGATTGAAAATCTCATATGTATTTTATTTTTTGATTATTAAACAATTTTATTTTTTATCTATTCGTTAAGATTTTTTTCATAATCCAATATTTCACTGCATTCGATCAGTCGAAATTCATTGTAGAAGCTTAAAAATTATTTGCAATGAATTCGATGAATCCTTTCGTCCAAAAACGTACTATTTAGAAGCATTTTACATCCATACAAGTTAAGGGTATATCCGTAAGCTTGTGCACATCTTCCTGAATTCATGCAGATGTACGCGACAATGCATTTTGATCAAATATTCATGAATATGATATTCCGAGATTTTGTCAGCCACATTCTCTATACTAGGTCACGTTAGGTAAATGCTTGCATATCGCATATTTTGGAAAATAAGGTGGACAATGCCTACGGGTAAGGAGCTATGAAGTTTTCTCAAAAACTTGCATATACGAACCTTACTTTTGGCGGAAAATGAGCGGTTGCAGGGCATGTTTAGCCTTAAGAAGTCAGCCTGTCATTTGTATGATAAGTTCTATATTTGCACGAAGTGCTGTTCCTATTAGGCAAGGAAACTTACCGGAGATTAATATGACAAAAAAATATATCGAATTTCATTAAGAGATGACATGCTTTTTTAAAATCTTATGTTGATTCAAATGTGGCTAATCCATCAAATTTTATGCAAGATTTTATATAAAAATATATTTATAGGCATCCATCTGTTGATTTGATAAAAATGATAACACTTTTATGCGTATTAAAGCCTATCAGGAATATTTTAGTATGATATAATCTTTGCCAAATATCTGACTGCAGACAGTACCTAGTTAACACAAAATCTAAAATACTTAATAACTAAAAATATGTATAAAGATGATTATAGTTCAAAATTGAATCATCTTTCAAATTAATTCTTACTCGGATACAATAAAAGAATACTTCAATTCTCTAGAAAAACAGAAAACAAATATTCAAATTAGAATTATATGGGTATCAGCATGTATAGCAATTCATGGCAATAGATTGGCAATTCAATACGTGAAAAACGATAAAATAATATAAATCAATTAAATCAAAAATACCTTTCATGAATGTGAAATCCAGCTTCATCGAAAATAGGATCTGAAGGGCTATACAAAAGTGCCTCGTGAAGAATATAAGGTTTTTTTAAAACTTTTAAAATAATCAAAAGTTTACAATACAAATATATTGGCAATAATGATTGAAGTGCAAGGTATCAACTGCACTAATATATGAATTATAATAAATACGATTGTATCTGTAATCGTTTTAGTATGTAATCCGACACACAGTATGTGTAATATATTATTTATATACTTAAGATAATATTGTAACTTTCTATAATATAATAAATGTAATGTATTTTTTGCATAATAACCAAAGATAGCATATAATAATCTCTTAGAGAGATTAAATTCTATTTATTTCTACATTTTTCCTTCCTTAAAGGCCTTTAAGTCCTGCCAACGACTAAACATTATATCTCTACATATCTTCGATACTTGTTATTTAATGTTATCTATATAACATTCAGGTGAGCCATTAGCGTCAATGTCCACTTGAATAATCACGCTACCTATTCAAATAAAAAACCCATGCATGTAAAGCAAGCGGCCGGGTGATGTTGCCGAGCATCGAAAGTAAAAAGACGATAAACGAGAGCGACATTTGCCAAGTAAAAAGAGAGCCTAAGAGAGAACGGGCTATCTAGCATGGAATGGAGGATAATGCAAATTGCTGCCCGAGATTGCACTCGAGAGCAGAGCTTGCCACGCGGCGTCTATTGTTGGCAGGGCCGATGAAAGCGACCGGCGCCGCAGTTCCGTCCTAGACATGGATACACTTTGACCCAGTGTGCCGTGACCACGCGCTCAGGCGGTACATGTTTTTCTGCATTTTCAATTACCGATTCTACGTGAAAGAAGCTGGTTCTGTATGAGGGCTCTTTCTTTGAGTTGGTTACGAATTCGACAAGCAAATACGCAAGGATCGGTAATTGCAGGACGAATAAGCGAGATGGTTGAAAGGGGAAAATTGTTAAAGGCCGGCGCCATTGTAGTACAAGCGTCGCTTTCCA
The DNA here is from genome assembly GCA_018906755.1 of Sycophaga agraensis. Taxonomy (NCBI): domain Eukaryota; kingdom Metazoa; phylum Arthropoda; class Insecta; order Hymenoptera; family Pteromalidae; genus Sycophaga; species Sycophaga agraensis. The sequence goes on from JACCIE010000039.1 coordinate 147,382, forward strand.
TGAAGATCCTTTTCAAATAACTCTAGTGGACATGGTGTAAAATGACTACTACAGATAATGGATGGTTCGAGCTACTCCATATTTCAATATAAAAATGAATTTGGAAGATGACGATGAATTTCTTGAAAAGCTTCCTCCATCCTGATCATCCTGTATAATCCGTTAACTTCTATCTTAGGTATACATATAAGAGTTGATTTAAAATTCTACTGTAGAAATATTACGCTTATTATCCTACACTCAGACAAAGCCAAGTTATAAAGAGAAATCCATGCATTTGTAAAGAGCTTTCGTCTTGCAGAACAGTAGACACATGCATGGAAAAACAGGAAATACATGGCCATTTTATTTAAAAACCATATACAAGGATGCATACTCTTTGTTACAGCTTACAACATAATCTATACCGCAGACGTGAGATCCACAATAAATTCCGACAAAATCTTTAATTAAAAATAATCTCATTACGTCGGTTGAATAAAATTTGAATTAACTACCGTCCCTCGAGCCTCGGGATTATGTATGCGTGTGTGTGTGTGTATATATGTATATATATATGTATATTGAGTACGGGCTTTATAGGAGCACTCTTCACCAGCCGCCCGTTAACTCTCCCGCGAGATTTAATGCTCATGGTGGTTATAAAACGTTCGAATGAGAGGAAGTGGGAGAGAGAAGAAATGGAAGAGACGCCATGATGAATAGGCTAGCCTGTTGCTTCCGCTACTTGTGTGCATCTCCTTCTACGTTTCAAATCCTATAGCTTCTCGGCACTCTTCTTTTGTCTTTACCTGCTTTTCAAAGCTTCCATCCCCCGTTTGAACGCCATCTCGCAGCTTTTAATAATCTAGATTTCCAGAATATGTATGTGTTAATTATGAGGTATAAAGATCAATCGCCTTCTCTATATTTTAGTGATATAACCACTCACAAATTGATATTCTCGCATATTGGAAAGAATAAGTAGCTAAGTACTTTTTATTACAAGTGATTCGAGCGCGTATAATGATCAGAAGAGTGTCTAAAGTAGGGACTACCTTTGTAAGTGTTACTGATGAGTTCAACAAATAGTTTCGATATAAAATACAATGTACAATGAATAAAACAAGAAAATTAATGTAAAAATAATAAGCTCATATCAGTATACAGTTATGTCCGTTTTACCGAACATTAAAAGCCTGTTTATGCTATGCAAGCCATTTGATGCTAATTAAAAATCAAAGCTATAATATAGATTATTTTTTTTAATCAACGTTGACTCTACCATAAGATTATACATAAATAATTATTCTATGTATGTATATCGATAGTCAAAAATTTTAATATAAAAGTTTAAAAGAGCTAATCCTTAATCTCTATGCTATAGTCTGTCCTGAAAATTGGTTCACGCAGGTTTTTGATCGTCTAATAATTTTAATAGTCTGCATCAATTATGTTGTTTTTGTGTTGTATAATTACTTTGTCTGATAAGACTCATAGAATTAATTGTGCTCCACTTTTTAAGGTTCTGTTAGATATTCCTATTCATTATAATCTTTACTTTATGTTTCATTTTAAATGAGCAAAATTTTGAATCTCAGAAATGACAGTTTAATCTACCTCTACCTTGAATTGAAACTTTGAATCTAATAAGATTATAAACTATGAATTCTACCTTGAAGTCAAATATGATTTCATTGAATCTAATTATGATTGCAGGGAATTTAGACTGTATCACAGTATAAAAGTAAATGACTAGAGCTAAATGAAAAAAATTTTAATGCAATCCATAAAAGTTTTTATCGCCTCAACAAAAAATTCAATAGATATTGCAGACTTATTAAAGACTTGGGTTTATCGCTGCTTTCAGTAACTAGCCGTGGAAAAGAAGCGCTACACGCTGCGGATGAATGGCGGTCTTTACGCCTCTTATGAAATCCATTCGACTCGAAAGATTATTAAACACTTCAAAATTTAGATCTGATTATTACAGCTAAATCGGTTATTCCTGCAAACTAATCCAATTGGGAGATCTACATTTATTTACATGGTAAAGAAACTCTTTCGACATTTTATCTCGAATAGGCGCGCCCTAGGGTGAAGTCCGACAAAAGTAAACATCGAGTCGAGCGGATTTTTCCATTAGAGTGAGTCCCCACGGATTCGCCACTGTAATTGGCCTATCCAATGTGCGTGGATAATAACAGCCGTGCAAAGAAAACTGTTGGTGGCCTTTGCGAAAGCAAGCAAGTTCGTATGTAGTGCAACAGTTCACAACAAAGGCGCTTGAAAGTTTCTCCCGAGATTTGCGTACAATGCGTGACGCGAGGTGCGGAGAATGGCTCTATCCAGCGAAAGTCCTGATAAAATTTACAGAAATACGCAAATCCTGTGAGATTACGACGATCTTTTATACTTATGGAATTTCTTATCATTTTTCCAAAGGGAATAAATCTTATAGTGATTTTAAGGAATGTATATTGAATTTATACCCAATTAAATACTGTTGTCTTAGAACTGATTAAATGCTTTCAAAAAACATAATAATTTCATTAAAATCAAAATAATTGATTTAATTAGATTAAAGTCAATTATACTATTCATAATTTGAGGGTACATATAAGTGCGAGATGAATTTCACTTTTTATTATTACTAAAATAACAATTTTTATTTTGTTAACATATCAATTAATGAGTGTAAAAAATGAAAGACTGAATGGCATTGCAAGCGGGCGAGAGATAAAAGAGAGAGTGAACCCATGTAGATGGCCACCCAGGTGGTTTGCGCGCAAAATAAAGAACAAATACGCATGGAGTTATTAACGTGCTAAGTCAGCAAGGTACAGGTATATGTATAGTGGTATAGGTATTTATTGTTTACAGTAATAATGATTTTTCAGCAAAAAAATATAGAAAAAATTAGCATAGCAGATGTGGAAAATCGGAAACGAGGAAAGGATGAAAAATATTGTCAATTGTTTTGTTATCTGCGCATAAAAATTGCATTTAAAATTAATCAAAATTTAAATATCAAATTTCATTGCTTAACTCAGCAAATCTTCAAATTTACAAATGATTGTTATTTTTATACATATCTAATTATATCATATGTTTAAAAGTTTAATGAATCAGAAAGTTAAAATGCAGATGTCTTAATATTGTTTATAATATACAACACTATAGAAATAAATATTTTTTATTATTGCATTTCGAATGTTCAATAAATCTCAATTGCGCTGAAACCACTAAACAAATTTAAGAATTTAAATAAATTAAAAATAAATCTATTTCAAACATACTTACACTTATATTATTATTGGAAAAAGAATAAAAATCAGAATAATCGGCTTATACACTTCCATTATAAAATGATCCTATAATAAGAGACGGTCCAAAGTGACTTTTACATCAGGGTTCAATTAGTGATAAGAATCATTGAGTAATGAAAATATACAATAAATGTATTACTGGATTTATTTATAAAAGGATTAATTTAACAAAATAATGCACTGTACATTATTTATGTTGTCGTCAAATAGTTTGGAGCGAGTATTATGCTAGTCTGCGAAGGACAGTCTTTACAACTGTACAATACACAAGATTTTTAAATTTTCTTTGAAGGATAACAATGTACTTTGTAGAAAATAGCGAAGATTTCAGGAAATGAATCCCCTGGAATCGTTCGTAATGAGATAAAATTTCTTTAAAATCTAAAATATATTTATCAAAAGAAGAAAAAATGCAATTATTGATAAAAAATAAGAAGTTGTAAAAGAGAGCGAAGGAGAAAGTCAAATGAGAAACCTTGGCATGCTTAGCATTAAATCTTATCTGTATGTGTTGATGCTGACTCATAGACAAGGTAATCGCGAGTGTAATATACAGTCTTAGTATAAATATTAATTGAGTAATCAAACGTGCTGCATTTGTGGGAATCTTTTTCGATACGCAAAGGATTAATTGATATGGAGGAGTGACGTACGAACGTTTGTTTATCTTATCAGTCGAAGATCACGTTACATGATATTATGTTAAGATGTATTTTTTAAAGCTAATATATAATTTGCTCTGTTTAAAAACGATTTCTCGAGGCAGATTAGCATAACATCATAAATTTCATGACGTACTTTAATGAAAATAATTATTAAATGGGAGAGTTAATTATAATAATGAAAGAGTTACAGTCAGTTTTAGTTAGCTATAGTAGTATATTAACGAATGAAAAAAATAATATATCAGAAAAATTTTAGTGGATCTGCAATTTTTAATATTTTTTTAATTCAGACATCGTTATGTGAAGTATTTGAAAGTTTTGTAGATACAATCTTATTTTTGTTCATGAGTAAATACAAGTAAAACGCTTTCAATATCTAATTAGTGCTTTTATTTTGTAAATAAATAATTTTGATATTGGCGATGTAGTTTAAGCTCCATCTTTGTAGCTCAAAAAAATTTTGAAATCCATAAGAGAAGAGATAAAATGATAAAATTGAATTTTGAAAATAAAAGAACAATATTTTGGAAGCAAACAAAGATATTTGATTTTTTATATCGTTATAAGTACATCCAATTTTGTAAATTTGTAAAGCAGCGGCAAAACATTGTATAAATTTTCTGATGATTCAAAAGCGTTATTTTATTAAAATAAAATATATAAATAAATTCTTTAGAAGTGATAGACAGAAAGATTAATTTCTCGCTATAAAAAGCGAACATAAAAATCAATTTTATAATGCAATTTTTAATTGAATCACGAATAGTATAGCATATCCGAGATCTATGATTTAATCAAATCTACACTTTGGGATTAATGTGTCATCGTGTATACAGATACTTGACTTTTGTATAATATTATTTAATTTCCTCATTTTCCTTCTATCAATTTTTATTTTGAAGTACGTAACATTTTTATTTTATTAGAACAATTATATTTTATTGAATTAAAAATATGTTTTGGATGTAAGTGTTAACAATTTTACAAAGCATTCAATGAATATTTTGTCATTAATATGCGAATCAGTAAATTATTTATGTCACAAATAACTATAAAAGTCTGAAACTTTTATCTGACTTTTATGTGAATTCTGATGCGAATATGGAAAACGCACAATGTCCATCGCTTTGCTTGCTTTGTTTCGTTTTAAAACGAAAGCGCCTCGGTCAACAAGCCAGCGTCAACAATCCTTCCTACGAAAATAAACGTTTTAATAATACACACATCGCGGGTGGCTAGTCAGTCGATATATCCGAGCAACCCCATCTCCAAGCTCCCATATTGAATACCGAAAACATTCGAGAACGAGCTAGCGAAAGAGCGCACTGTCGCACGGAGCAGCAACAATATTTGGCGCGAGGTGTAAATTCGCTCCCCACACCTGACATTTCTCGCCCGAGGAGGCGTTCCACCTCGTTCACTCCCACCGACTGTAGCTGCCAGCTGGAACTTCGCGCTAACCGCCTCGGAAGTCCGCAGCGTTCTGCGCTTTTCCTCGACTGACGCAACTGCGTACGCCTCTGCTTAGCCCAGGGTTACAGAACGCGTTTCCCGCGAGTTTAAAGCCGGAGAAACGGAGAAACATCCAGCAACACACGGGGTTTATCTAGCCGCTCACTCGTTTATTTAGTTCTCTTTCCTTGGCTTGCGATTCGCGAACGATGAAGTGAGTTCTTTAAAGTAATTACAACTTTTCGTTGCTGCACGCGCTAAGAGTTCAAATGTGATTAAAAATTCTCTAAAGAGGCGGGGTTAATAAGCGATTATACGACAGGAAGGAATTTTCAATGAAAATACATTCAATAGAAAATGGAGCTCGAGATCCTCGTACTACGGAAAATAGTAGAATATAGCAGTACTGATCTGGCGTGCGTTTCTAGTGCAGCAAAATTTTTACTGTAAAACTGGTCATCGTAAGTATATGTTCAATAATTTGCCTTGGTTTATTGAATTATTTAATCTATCAACATATACAACTTATAAAATGCAGCTCATATAATTTGATTACACAATTTGTAATATACCGCAAATATTTTAAAGAATCATTATTTTAAAATATATATTTATAGAAGTACATTTATACAAAATATATACTATATGTAATTGTATATTTTGCATAAATTTAAAATTTTCTAACTTATGTTTATAGGTATAAAATGAAGGGTTAGGAAGTCTTATATTGTGATCTTATATTGTGTCTTGATAAGAGATTATCTTAAGTGATAGGTTCTAAATAAATTTTAAAAAGCATTAAAGTGATAAAAGTCTACGCAAAACCCATCTATTTTGATTTTGGAGAAAGGTGTGAAGGAAACAGTATTCACGTTCATCTAGTGTTCATGACTTCAATCATAATACAGCTACTAGTGACTTTTATTTTTTTATGCTATAGTGTGAATAATTTTCATAATTCGCTGAAGAAACGCAATGAATTTTTATGGTAATGAATTTCGTTTTATTAACTCTATAAAACTTCGTTTTTTATACCGTAATAATTATATTAGTATATATTATTTTTATTACTACAAAATTTGTTAAAAATAAATTACAGTCTAAGAGACATGATTTTAAGAATCAAAAGATTTAAGTGTCGGTTAAATTACAACATTAACATACATTTTTTTAAATTTAAACTCTATTTTTATTATATTTCTACTTTATAAATAATATACTAACATAAAATTTATGAAGTATAATATACATTATTATTGTTTTTTAAAATAAATAACCAGGTTCATTTTATGAATTTTAATAACAGTGTTTCATTTCTAAAGGCATGTGTTATAGATAAGATTTTATACACGCAAATTAAAAAGTATTACTAAGCTGTACTTATTAAATTAAATATTACAGAGTTCAAGTTCACATCATGCATAGTTTTATTCTACGCTTGACGATGAAGAGCTTACTTTAAGAGGATTGTATGTGGATGTGATAAAAATTAACAATGGATAGTTCTATATGCCAATACTTTTTGTAAGCAATATGAATTAAAATTAAATTGCAGATAAATTTTGTAAATAAATCATGTATTGTTTTTTGAATAAATTTTCCACAGTTTTTTATCAACAAAATACAAAAAATTAATCTTATAATACAAGTCGTTATAATATTTTGTGAAAATCCTTTAATCGAATAACATTGGGCTTATTTTACATTTTATCTTTTTATTACATCGCTGAAAAATTTCGTTTTTAATTAGCTAATAATAAATACAAATTATCTGCAAACATTCGTATAAATATGCTATAAATTACTTTGAAGTTATTTGAATTGCACATTAAGGTTCAAAAGAATGTTAATCAACAAAATTAATTTCGTCTGTGCATAGAAGGATGTTGTACTAAATTAAAGTTCACAGTAACAGTTACATCAAAGATAAAAGCAGTGATTAAATTTTTTAAATTCATATAAATTATGCATTGATATTGATCATTAATGTTTTAAAGATAAGTAACATTTTTTTTAAATAATATATAAATATTTTCTAAAAGTTATTAGGATACTGTGCTAAAATCACTCTGTGATTTAATCAGGATTTTTTCTTTTTGACCAGGATAAAGCTTAATTTAATCGATTTAAGACTGTGTTTAATTAACGCGTCAATCCGTCGATATGTTTAATGTTCTATCAGAAAGTTTTAATAAATTTTGATTGAATTATTTTTCTTCTCTACAGCTTTCGAAAGATAATTTCTGTAAAATATTTCCCCAGAGCTTCAATTGTAACTATATTTTTTTTGATAAAATATCTTTTCTGTTCGCTCTTGGAAAATAAGTACTGTCTTCAAAAATGATTAAAAATGTTGATCTGGTCTAAAAATGTATATTATATTATGAATGACATAAATTTTTTTAAAAAAAAAGTATAAATTCGAAACGAATAAAAGATAAAGATCTTCAATTTATATACTGAAATATTAAACTTGAATAATTTTTAGTGAGAGATCAGTTTTTCAAGTTAAGAGTTTAATTTATTAAAGAGCAAGACTGTTTGATGTAGTAACAGGATTTATAATTTTTGTGTTAATTGATCCCACTATAAATAAATTTAAATATTTAATGGGAATGAATACCAAATATACTATAACTCAGATTGGACACTTTAATATAAAACATAAAAGTTTGTTAAAATTTTCACTAATAAAATTGTTTAAATATGTGAATTTTTTTCACTAGAAATAACCGCTTTGATCTATTATAAAAACATAAAAATCTTTAATCCATCTTATAATCACAAAAATACACATTTTTAATGTTCATGAAAGATCGGTTATGACTGAAAATTAACAGATTTTACAAAATTGATCACTGCGTGGTCACAAAAGGATTAATTGAAATCTTGAAAAGATATTGAATTTCTGCATATGAATTAGAATAGAAATACTTTCTACTACAATGAATGTCGGAAAAAGCTTCTTGGAGCAAACGCAGGACAGTGTACAGAGACTCCATTAATGAAAACTACGCCTACATTATCGTAGACTTGCACTCACGTGCACATTGGACGACGAGGCACCCCCGACAGCGTACAGTCCTACGCAGTGCTGGTGTAATCAGCTAATAGCCTTGCGGATGCTCAACTTTCTAATTTAGGCTGCCTGCACTGGGGGCAACATCCCTACGATTATATATAGTGAAGGCCCTTGTCAGGGAATCGAATCCATTATAATACGCACCAGATTGGTAACAGGATAATTATGTACAGCTGCGCGGTCTCCATCCTGTGGATCTTGCGACATTCCCTAAGGAATGATCCCTTCCGCACAGGGGAGGTGCCTCTTTCTCAGCCTCTTTCGTCCACATCGCTTTTTTCCTCTCGCCGACGTCGATAATTTAATTAAGGCTAACCCAATTATCCAGCAGTATAGCCACCTCCTCTATCTTTTATCAACGCGCCCGCGCGTCGTGCATACACTTTTTGCACGACCCTTTGAGCCGTACGGGAACTTCAACTGAAGTGTTTGCGGGCTGCTGCCGTGAGTCCCGTTCAATGGAATTTTCCCTTTTATTAAACATTTCAATAAGCACGATTTTGAGCTTGCAAAAGCCTTTTTTCATCGCAACCCCTGTGATTCAGCCATGACTTTATTAAAGTTTAAATTGAAGATTGAGGTGGGGGTGGAAGTTTTGACAGTGACGCAGTGCGCGCCTCGTTTCTTGAGTCGACCTGTTTATTTAGGGGGTATTAGGCGACGTAATGTAGCAACGCCAGAGGAAGAATAATATTTGCATTTTCAAAAATTATGCGTGTCCTTTTTCTTCTAACCCCTCTTTTGTAAATGCTTGCTATGAATATTTTAGACGATAACATTTTCACCGTCATTTTTGTACATTGCCTATGATGAGAAAATAGCCTTTAATTAAACTTGATTGGAAGTATTCAAGTCTACCTTATGAAGTATATTTTATCTAACAATAGCGAATAAATGGCTAAGTGGGATAAATTATGAAGAACAACAATTTTTATATCAATATAGCGCTGTTAAGGATCACCGCTAACATGAAAGAAATAAACGAGCATTTTTACAAAGCATAGTATAATGTAATCACTGCTGTGATAAGGCGACATTAATTGTAGATAACTTGCATACTAACTTGCATTCAAAGTAGTAAACGTAAAACGACCCAGCAATAACTTTACAATAGCTCGTTCGGATGTCTACTGCTCTAGTTTATATTACATTGCACGTTAAGTTCAAGCCACAATGTTCCGATTTAACAAGTGTAATAAATGCGTTTAAGAATTAAAGAGTGAGTTTATGTTTAATTTTTTTAAGTGCACACTTATATATATCCACTTACTTCTTTGTATTTCTCAGTATGATAGATGCATCGCTTAAAACGAGTTAAAGAGTAATAACCATTGCGGATTAAGTGATAACAGCCATTAGTGTTTCTCGAAGCTTTCTCTTTTGTAATCTAAAAGAAGGCATTTTTAACTTATGTCTTTAAAGAATGTAAAGTAATATTTTCAGCAGCTGATGTAACTTTATAATATCAAATACTATAAAATTTATGTCTATGAATTGTGTTTCCATGTACCATAAATAGAACCACTGTGCGCAATCTAGACAACTTTTAGAAATATATGTACAATAATAAAATAATTAGTTTAAAAATGTAAAGTAAGCTTGTCCTAAGAAGATTGCACATATAATTCAAACTAGTACACACCGGAAAATTTTTTATTTTGCATGTGCTTAATTTTAAGCCCTTAGACTTGTTCGCTGACCTTTGCAGGGACAAGTTTGCTGTGGGTGGCGGAAAGCAAAGGTGTGGAACATTGGCTTACGGAAAGCTCATCCTCACCTTCTGTGAAATTAATGGCCTCTCCCTTCGGAGAGTGTATTAAAATAAATACGCGCGTTTGTACCTCGTGCGGAAATAGGGTAGCAGTCGCAGTCTCGTGGCCATTCTCCCAATTCCCACAACTTTCCGGAGACACACGTGCGGCCAACGTACGGCTAAACCTATTTTTCGTTTCCTGTACTACTGTAATTAATGTTCCTTTATGACTCGAACGCTGCCAAAATCCCGCTTGAGCTTTTTTGATCAATAAAATTCTTTTTCATATTTTTCGTTTTTTCATCTGTACGAGACCTTGTACATGACTCGGTATTACCTTGACCTTTCCTTGACGTAGAAATTTATTCTGGATCTTAACTTTTCAACGAGTGAACTTACGTTTTAGTCGAAGTTTTAGTTGCTTTATTGTTATTGTAACTGAATTTGTTTCTTTAATAGATCGTTATATAAGCATACGTTCTAAATGCATCATTTTAGGCATTTTCTATGGAAAAATAAGATGTAAAACAATAGCAAAACAAGAAATATCATCGTAGATTATATGTAAGAAGAACTATAATAACCCATATATTTTCAATAAAAGCGTTCAACAATTTAGACTTTTTTCTTTAATGCAAAAAAAGAACTCTCCGACGAATAAATGTATAAAAGGATCTCGAGAATTAGCATACCGTGAGAGGGCAATGAAACGAAGGGCGTATGCTAGAATAAAGAAAAGTGGCTCCTTAGCCGCCGGGCTTCGTAACGCAGTAGGCGCCGTTTAACGTGGCAATAATCGATGCGAGTTAAGTCACCACCTTTTGATATTCAAATATCTCAGATTCACTTTTACGGAAGCCTTCCCCACGTGATACCCACGTGAAATCGTCTAATTTTCATCGCTTTCACAGAATTCGATTGCCGCGCAGTAATTAATTTTTTTTGAATGGCTACGAATAATGTTTAATTTGATAATTACTCTAAAAAAGTAAGCTCTCTTATGTTTCATTAGATTCCCTTACAATTTTTCAAAAATTCCAAAGCTCTGAGGCTTGACTCGCAACAAGAAATGTCCTATGTAAATACTGAATGTAAATTTCAAAAGAATTTGAATACTTGAATTTTAAGGACGCCTCTGTAAATTTTATTTAAATTGCTAAGTACGATTTTTCATAAAATTTTTATAGTTAGATTCCGCCTGCGAAGAAGAATAGTAGATTCACTCGCTACTTCAGAACTAATAATCATGGATGTATCTAAATCGTTAATTTATTTTGTACACTTTCATTCAATATCAAATTTCACTTATTTCAATTATAAATACACCTGTAGACGTATGTAAAATTTTGTGTAATAATCGTTAGCTTAATTACCTACACGTATATTTCGTGGCTATTGTATCACAAATTGTAATTTTTTTCGAAAAACTCCTAAAAAATTTTAGATAAAATAATACCCGACTTGTTCTCAACTCTATGTTATCTTCTTATCTCGTTTCTCCCTTTTCCTTATCTTTGTTTTTTTCCCATTCAACAATGGCTGTTTCTTCAGTCATTGTTCCATAACTGTCACAAATTGGATTCAAGTCCGAGTACTAATTTGCGTCTCCCGAGCAAACAATATATTTTACAAAATTTTCTTTTGTATAATACAATGAAATAAACAAAATAAATTAAGTAATATAATAATAATGTGAATAGCTTAAATAAAAAGAATACTTTTTGGTTGACGTATTACATTTCACTTATATCTACTTACATAAATTTCAGGATATTCAAAGTTTGCAATTAAATTATATAATAGTAAAATAGGAAAAATGGTTCAAGCTAAATAATTTAACTTTTTTACTGCATTGTTTAAATTTAGAAATAAAAGACAGAATTTAATAAAACGTTATGGCATTTTGAGTTAACGAGATAATAAGTGTACTTTTACAAATTGAACCAGTTATAAATAGAAGAGGGGAAGTAACTTGCTAATCGCTTGTTTAACAATATTAAAATAAAGTTTTCTCTTACCTGAGACCTATTTTGTTAAAAAGATATCTTTTTCGAGTGAAGCGGCTCAGAAATTCAATGTAAAAGTTACCTTAAGAAAATTTTCGTGGTTTGCACAGTAAAATAAAATTTTGTAACAACTATTCATAATTAATGTAAACTTCAAGACAATAAATGTTTTTTAAATATATGTACATAATTAATGTATTATACTTGCACTAATAAATGTTCTTATTATTATCAATTACTGAAATTCATACACGTTAGACAGTTGGCAAATACTTATTTAATCAAACTGACATTGAAGTTTTAATTAGTGAATTGAATTTGAAATTGAAATAGTCTTAATCGCGTAGTACATTGGGAGCTTGCATTGAAATTTCTTAGAACTACACAACTCACGTATATCTTCTCTTGCATTTCCTTTGTCGCTGACTTTGTCAACGTTACTTGAGTAAATACGCACATGAATTTATCAAAAACTTACCGTAACTAAGGTACACATAATATATTTATATTAATTATGTATTACGATCATCAATTACATATATTTTCTATTGCTTTAATAAAATATTAATAGGTTATTTCTGCAAACAGAATATTTTTAATTAAATCATAATTTACTTAATTACTTAAATTCATTTTTGTATTTAAGATTTACCAGCCGAATTCGAAAGAACCACTAGAAGAATGTAAAATTATATGAAACGATATCAGTATAATATAATAAACGACATATTTGGACTAGTAAAATTTGACGAATATATTGTATTTTAAATAAAATCGATGTGTATATTATATCAGCTGATTAGAAATTTGATTTGACTACACAAATCAAAAAATCATCTCATATCTAAGCAAAGTTGAATAAATGGTAATTAGTGGTATTTATACAAAGGTTTCGTGACAAGTAACTCGCCCAAATGTAAACAAAGAGAGAATTCTAAGAAGAAGCCGGGAAATGTAAGATTGGTTCGCAGAATGGGTGCGAGTTCACGCGCATTGAATAATGTCAAGTTCAAGCTGACAGAAAATAGGGACGTACTACTTACTAAAGATGATCGTAATCACGCAATTAATTTTATATCTCAATTCTATCGCAGCGTTAAACACTTAATGGAATCCACTCAAGCAGGTATAGGATATGGAAATGAATCGACCAGTATAATAATTCTTTCAGTATAAATAATTTTTAAATGTATATCTTTTACATTGATCATAAAAATCAGTCCACTTATTATTTATTTACTTGAGTATATTAATTATTTACAATATATATATAAATATATTATATTCTGTGTATAACTTTTAATTAAAATTTTTTTTTACAATTATGAATAATTTTTTTCTCAGAATATCAATGTATGAAAGAAAGAGTATATAAAAAAGTAACTTTTTTGGATCTCACATACAAGACTTGTTTATTAAGTAAAGAGTGTAAAAGTATTCTTAAGAGTAGTACCTCTGTTGTTGCTTTCAAAGACTCGAAAAAATATTGACAAGCTCCTTTTTATACTAGATTAACTTTAACCAACTTTTATAGTTGAAAATATTAAAGTTTTCATTAACATTTGTTGTGTAATGGGATAAAATCACAGTTTTAATATGGTTATAGGACAGTTGCACGGAAATCACACAGAAATGAAAACGTAATATAACAATATTGCTTTTCTCTAATTCCTCTTGCAACATGATTTACTTATAGAGTTCCTCAAATACATTTCTTTTAATTAAGTATCTAATGAAATTAAACATCTGAAATGAAAATAATCCGAACGATCGGGGTTTTCCAGTCAAACAGTGGCAGCCTGCCAATACGGGAGAGTCAAAAATAAATCCGAAATCCCATGAGGATTTATCAGCAAAGCGGAATAAAAAATGTTGGTCTATCTCAGCAGGTTAAAAATATTCATTTTGAGATTTCTTGCAGCTCTAAAAATGGAGGGGGTCGTCGAGCTATTGCGGAGAATGGGAAAAGGGAAGTCGTGACGGGGGTCGGAAGGGGGGGGGGGGTCGAGCAGTGACATAAAAGCAGGGGGAAACGCATATACGCGTTACCGACTAAAGTGCCGGTAAAGCACCATTCAAATTTTGACGAGCGCTCCGCGAAAACAGCAGCCGCAACAGTTCCAACTCGAGTCCTCGACCCCCGGGTGTCCCGTAAAAAAGCGCAGCACGTGCAGAAAAGTGAGACGGGAAGCGGGGAATCCCAGCTCAGCAGGGATACGCCGCGCTGAGATCCTCGGGAGCTTCCATCAATGTCGCTAGCCACTGCGACTATAGCCGGGGGCCTTCACGCTCCCCTGGCGCATATGCACTTTTTTATTTCGCAATTCCAAAAATAACGAAGTTTACATGCGCCGGCTATAATAATAAAGGTGGGACGTGCGCTCGCCGCGGAAGGGCGTAAAATATAATAATTTATCTGGGCGATGGTGCGCGAAGGACGCGATACGCCATAGAGCGGCGCGCAACACCGGGGAAAAGCTACTGCGGCCACGCGCTAACCTTTGTGCTTATCGCTCTTATTCGCCTCCTCTGACACGAGGCGTCATTTTAAGGCCCGGGTGCTTTATGTCTCTGAACATTCGATAGATTTGGGTGCCCAAGCATTTGTGGACGTTCAGGGTAATCGAACCGCGCAATCAAGCGGAAGGAGGAAGCTAGTCGAGTAGCGGTCCGAACTGTGCATGGAATCGGAGAATAGCGTTCCGTCTTTTGCTACTTTGTCAATTAACAATGAGCTATTGTACTAGTGTCCATTGTTGTATTACCTCAGTGTCTTTAAATTTTAAGAAATTTATGACCATCTAAGATGATTATTAAAATCGTATTTTATTTTTATACTTTTTAGCAAATCCATTTCCGCCTTAACGCAATGGTTGACTCGAATGTTTCTCAGAAATATATTTAACTGCTAAATTTTCAGTCAAACTTGTTTTATTTTTATGTACAACTAAGCAGTTTTATTAAGGCAACTGATTTGAGAAATTGACGATTCCAAAGAAATTATTATTATAAATAATTAATTCTTCTTTTAATTTCTCGAAAACTTAATTTTTTCCAAGGTTAAAACAAAAAATCTTAAATTCCAATGTTTTCTATCCCTTCCAACAGAACAGACCTTATAATTTCTGACACACTACGCAGTGTGACTAATGAAAGCTTGGGAAGGTACGTGTGGCCTAGAATTTAATGCTCGCGTCGAGCGGATTCCGCATTGTGCAGCTTGATCCGTTAATTATCGGCACGCGCAAACGGAGTTGATCGAAAGTGTTAAAACGATATGAGCGTGCTATATCATCGCAATAAGTAAAATATGTCCACCAACTCTTTCTAACAATTCAAGATTTAATGACCAGAGCACAATGATGTTTTTATTAATTAAGCAATAAAACTACATAGAAATATGTGAGAAAGTGTGTAAATTCAAGTTGTAAATAACAGTTTATTTAGCGGAGCTCCGATCGAACTTTATTGAATATTTTACAAGTGGCATTGCATTTTGTATTACTTTGTCTTGTAAGTTTTCTTACTATAAGTTTCAGAGAAAAATATCTGTAAGGTGGCGATAATAAAACTATATTATTTTTTTAAATTGCAAGAGCGAATGTGCTTTCTAAAAAAAGATTTTCATTTTCATTTATTAAATTCTACGAGTTTCTCAACAGAAAATAAATACATGAAATATGGCTTAATAATATAGACAAATAATTTTAGAATAATTATTTTATAAGTAAAAAATTAACTTAAAATAATCCATTTATAGTTAATAATGCATTCGAAACAGTGTAGCTTGAGTAAATTATACCAATTGAATATAAAAAATACTATTATAATTTTTATAAATTTTTCGCGTATTTTTCTTTGTATTGCATAAAAAGAAAATTATATATTTCTAATCATTTTATGATAGGATCGAATATGTATAATATGTAAAGAATAACGTTGTAGTTATAAGCGCATTTATTTCATCATTATAATGTCCGGCATTATGTATTATATTAGATTAAAACATTTTCCTTTTGAAGGTTGAATGCAAAACTAATTTGAGGGAAGACTCATAAGTTTATCGAATTTCGTCGAAATAATCGCATAATTCAATATTCCGTAATGTGTGCTTGTAATACATAAAAAGCACGAGGTTTTAATGTTGAAGAGATAATGGCAATATCTAATAAATTGGTTAACATGTAGATGAAATTTGAATTCTGCGAAATGACAGTTTGTAAACAATATTTGCATATGACAAAGCATGAAAAGTTCATTCAATGAGTAAATATAATTAATAATTTCATTAAAATTGGTTTATACCCTAATTAAATTCTAATAGCTCTAGACTACCCCGTAAAACTGGAACTTTATAAACTAATATCGGTTCAACTGTATACGACTTATCGGCAATTATGTAATTTGTATAAAAATATACATTGATCGAGGGGGCAAACAATGCGCATAAAATGATAATGGTCTACTCGTATGTGCATCAAATGAATTTGATGCAAATTCAAAGCTCTTCACTTACGCATGGACTGATTAATATGAAACCATGGAAAAGCGGATTGCGGTAATGGTATCTAAATAGAGCTCGTGCTGTATAACAAAGGGCTAGTGGAAGCTCGATAGAGATATATATCAGGTGCGAATTTCTTAGTCCTATTAGTCCCATCAGCATAATTAATCACATTGTATTCCATCGCGAGACTTTACAGCTGTTTTAATTTGTTGCCGCGGGCACGAACCGAGAAAGCTTTATGTCCTTCGTAACGAACAGACATTACAATTGTATAGAATTGGGTGAAAAATGCGCGCAGGGGATAAAAGCGGGGCGAAGGGCGCAGAGGGCGCGGGTGGCCTCCTCATAAACCACGTTCGACGCATAGCCGAGGTCTGGCAACGCGGCAAAAACGCGGGGCGCACATTCGTCAAGGGACGTCGGGCGCACGCGCCGCGGACACCTGACAATTAACCGGGATAAAATAAAAGTTGAGCGTCGGGACAGGCGTCCGCGGCAGCCCGGCGAATTCGACAAATACATCGGGGCGAAGGGGCGCGCGGCGCATCCGGTAATTAGGGTCGCGCAGCCGGCGGCCTTGGCCCCCCGCTTTGCGCGCCGCCCTCCGAGGACGCGGCTTTGTTGCGGCCAGGCCTCGCGGCTTCACCCCGGCTGCAGCCGCGGCGGGCCCCGCGCATCCAGTCCGGCGCTCATCAATTTCCCGGCGAGGGGCGCGGAGCCGCGGCGGGAGGCTCCCGCGCCGCCGGAGAACTCCCGCATCTCCCGAAGAACGTTATTGATCGGTATAACAAGCTGATCGTTTCCAGAGGAGAATTGATCACGTATCATATTGGAATCCAGCGAAAAACCGATGGCTTTTCTTTGGGCTTTAATCTAAGGCGCTCGGTAATTAATAGCGTGACGCGTGCGAACTTTTGAATTTATTCGAGCCGATCAGAAATAAGGCGTTGTGTGGGATGCTGCGCCGGGCGCATATCGCTTTCCCGATTCGCGGCGGTTGCGCAGCTTCGAGGCGTCTTAAGTTTTTGACAAACTAGATGCAAACGGCATTTAGATTCATGCAAATTCGGCAAGGAAGTTAGTTAGATTCGAAGCAAATTAAATCTCTGTATACGTAAGAGTTTACCGGACACATAAAGCGGCAAAGAGGAATCGCAAAACTTTTAAATGGAAATCGATTTCTCTATATTATGCAGTTCAATCAACAAGCTTAATACGCTGATATTATTTCACCGTGAAATGCGATTAAACCGAGAACAACCATATAAACTTGCGATCCATTGGACCGACTCATTCGGCAGGAGGCGAGGAGGACAGGGATTACAGGGGAAACCGGGCCGCGCGCAGGAAGCGGGCGAAAAACCGGGGCCGCGGCCCAGGAAAACCGAGGCGCAAAAAGCCGCGGGGGCTTTGGTCCGCGGCCCGGTTAATTGGACTCCGGCGCGTCTCGCGGGCCAACTTGCTCGGGCTCCTCCAAGGGAGTCTGCGCAACTGGGGCCTCCGGTGCCTGCGGGATTTAGCCGCAAGCCGGTCCCGATTAATTCCTGGCCGCTCGGCGGTCCGATGCCCAGATTGACGCCAAGTGCGCGCGCGCCGTCGGATTAATTTGCCGAGCGCGCTCGAAAATTCGTCACCGGCAGCGCACTTGTCGCTTACCTTCCGCTGCGGTCCCGAATAAACATACGCTTTAATTCAGACTGCGTTTGCTTATTAAAGCGCGTGCCTCCCTCTCGCGAAAGGACTACTAATTGAGATGGATGTTTATCTTATTTAAATCAGTCGAATCTTGGCCGTGTTTGCCGCGCGGTATTAATGCTTTTTCGAGAGCCCCTTGGATTTCCCGGGGATAGGACCCGTCGCGGAGACTAAGTCCACTGCCCAGCTTTTATAAATCCAACTCGGCCCCTCCTTCGCTCCTTTCGAATAAAATAATTCTTTTTATCGCATATTATTCTTCGTGTCAAATGCAAATCAGTCTTCGAAAGCGAACCTATCACTCCACATTTTCGACTGGCGAGTTTCCGAATATAATGCATATTTTAATCTCAGCCGCGGGAAACGAGAGCATTTTTCACAGTTTCTCCTCCGCTTCAATATCTCCGTCCTATTTTCTTTTTTTCCCCAAACAGCGGCCATTCAAGATGGATCGATGCAAACGCTCCTACGGGCTGTATACGCACATATATACAAGACCTACGTAATTACCACCGTAACGCTATCATTCATCTCGGATTCTTTACATTGCCAGAGAAGAAAGAGGCGCGTCAAAATATCGGGAAAAAGCGTATTTCGAGCTGAGAGCGGGTAATATACTATCCTGATGCCACTGGGACGCGGAAACATTCGGGGTGAAATTCCCTACCGTCCATAGTTGCACCCGTGAGCCGAAGGCGACCTAGAAAAAACCTTTTCTGACCCCCGTGGCATGCGTTTGTTTCGGGACCTCGGGGCTAGAACAGGGGAAACTCTGAAAAATTGCTTGGACGCTAAAACAACCACAACAGCCCTCGCCTCGTCGATCAATAATAATGGCAATGGCGAGAGTTTCCCCTTCTCGTAGCTCCGACGCTCTTATTACCTGGTACGTGAGAAATTTAATCGAGGGAATATTTTATAAGAGTCGCTAAGACGGAGCTGCGCTGACTAAGAACTGCGCGACGCTGGCTTTCCAATTGACGGATATGCAGGTGGAGTGAGGTTCGATACAACTCCGACCGCAATCGATACTTCATTAAGTACGAGATCAGCCGTCTTCCACTTACGATACTGCACGAATCCTTATTAATCAATCCATATACACTTTCCCCATCCTTTGCTATTTCTTCAATCGAACTCGGAGGTAGACGGTGAACTTAATTATGTCTGAATGCCAATGTTTCGTCTTTATTTTCCTAGGGAGAATTTCCGATGACAGAACTGCGCCTCACTCACGGTTTTTATAGTTCATTTATACACACAATGAGCTTTAATGTCTGTTGTACGAATGCGGCCTTCTAATGGTTGTTTATCATCGAGACGGCGAATAATTACAATTCAACGGTAGAAAGCATCAGAAGTTTTCTGGTACAGAGATGCCAATTAACCGTTAGAATTTGTACAAACTTTCAAGCGGGGTTTCCCTCGAGTAAAAATGACTTTACTTCCAATTAATTACAATACTGCTTTAAGGGGAGAGCTTATTTGTTCAAAACAATAGATATATTACAAACTTTTTCACTGTAATGAAACTAAAATGTATAGGTTCACCTTTTTGTTGATATACACTATTTAATATTTAACATAGAGAACGATATACTTAAATAAAGTACTTTAAAACTTTCGTGCTCATATAACCGTGACGAACCTCTCATTTTCCTTAGGTATTTAGTTAATTACTCCCATAACTTGAAGAATAATTAACGAACTATGAGCAGGTAAGATTTGCGTAAGCGCATATATGAAATACGTGCATTGAAGGATATATAGGAGTTGAAAAAGAAAAAAATCACTCTTAGTGAGAAAAATCCTTAATAATCCATCGTATAAAAATCAGGTAAGGGTCTTTTTATCGAGATACGACGAAAGAGGCGGCGGAGTGAATCATTTGGCGATGGGACAGAAGGCGATCGGGGATCCCCTGGAAATTGCTTCCCGCCCGGTTACACTCGCCTCGCCACCAGTGAAATGATCAAGAAAGGACACGATTCCTCGGGGGTCGTCCTTCCTCTCCCTGAGCCGAACCTCCCACGTGTCCCACGCGAGGAAATAGGGGGCTTTGCAACGCGGACATGAATATCCGATTCCTGGTAAAAGAGTCGAGTTTCGCCTTTGACAGAGGGTCGCTTCCTTTCACAATTGAACGGGAGCGATCTGTTTTTAAAGATTCAGGGGAAGCACTCGGTGTGCGTGCGGGGCTGATCACTTCATCCTAGCAGATTCATCCGAACGCGTTATATTTTATTGCGCAAACACCGGAGACTAAATATTTACCTACATATTAATTTTTTTCTCGCTTATTTTTGGATTTCGCTCGAGATAAATTAATTAGCGATTCTATAAATGAGCTTTAATTAAAAGTGTCACCTGTAAAAATTAATCGTTTGTTTCTTCAGTATATCTTAATAAATTCACATTTATCATAATATATTGACATTACAATAATTAATTATTACCATAGATCAATTATTGTGTACGTACATTCATAATGTGATTATAATTGTTGACCATCAATTGGTATTTAAGCAAACGGAATTATTGAATATTTAACTATTTTTAAAATGTTTTGGCTGTATTCAAATGAATATTCGATTCTGGTAAATTAATATTCTCTTCTTCAATAGTTAAGCATCATAATAAGGGAATGAAATGAAAAACGTCGACATATTTTAAATTATTTTCAACTTTCGTACCTAGTTAGTGCTCTACTTTGTGTCTAATGTAAAAATAATGTACCTACAGCAATTTTGTGTAAAAGCTCGCTTAAATCCAAATAGTTTGTAGGAATCGGAGCGCCTTCAATCTGTACAGTTGCATTCCTTGGTACTCGCGTAAAGATATTCGATAAATGTTAAAAAGTGAGTGCTTACGCTTACAGACGAACGTAGCGCTGTTTCAACGGGCCCTCGGGCAGACTCGGTAATCCCGAGCCAGTACTACTATGGAATAGCCTCCGGTTAGTGATTAGAAGCTCTTTGAGAGAATGTATCGGTTACGTCGCAAACTCGGTTTCGTAGAACTTCTGATGCCAACAACGGATGAACAAACAGCATTGACCTTGCTGACCGACATAACGCATTTGCAATACACTTTCCGCTTGACTTTCCATTCGCAAAAGTGATTAGGTACGATTCTATCTAACAAAACAATCTGAAAGACTCTGTGCAGTTTAATCAGACTTCTCAAACGATAATTACGAGTTACAAACAAGAGAAATGTAAGTGAATAGTCTGACTACGCTCGATGATATCTACTGAAGGGAATGCAATAGTATTTTATTGATGCTAACAGTGGTGGTAAATTATTGCATTAGTTTTTCTCATAAATATCGAATATGATTTTTATTGAGGCACTCAATAAATTTATATCAGCAAATAAAGACTTATGGATTTATTATGTGAAAGATACTACATGACCCTTTAACCTATTGAAACGTCGAAGTGAATAAATTGACCAGAAAGCTCTTTGTAAACCACCAACTGAGGAGAAAGATAGATTACGCATGCACGCTGCTGGTTTTAAAATGTCTATAAAGGTTGAAAGAGTCTACAGGTAGCTGTATATAGGGTTGTGATTGATACCTAATGTAGGCTATTAGTAACATTCTGTGAACCTTTAGCAAAGTTTGTAAGGGAAAAAAGTAGAAAGTTTTAATACCGATTTAACACTTTTTCCCGTGTCAACTATTTCGCGCTGCGGAACTGTCATCTTTTTTGTCATTTCAAGCTTCGCGCGGATCAACAGCGAACATATGTGCGCACTCGCCTGCTGTTGAGTGAGTGACATTTTTACAAGGTCGAATAGCGCGGCAATGGGGAACAATGATTAAGGACGCGGACGCGCGAGTGCAGCGCAAGACACAAAGGGAGACGGCGATCATCAATTGCAGCAGCAGAACGCGAGCGAGCGGGAAGAAAGGAAAACAAGGCCCGAGAACGGGGCTAAATAGAGAGAAGGAGAGGAGTTACGATTCTCGTATAGATTGCGGTTCGTCTATTATGACGGAGCAGCGAGGCACTTTTTTGCTCTTCCGCGCAAGCTCCGGCTTTTTATGTTCCTCGTGCTTGCGCGCACGCCCCGCGAAATTCCCCATAACCCCGTCTTATGAATACGCGAGGGAAGCGAGAATCTGCACTTTAGTACACTTTTATGACTTTTTAAGCGAATTTTAAAATTGCAACTGATTACTACAAAAATTCACTATATCTAGATACAGATTTATTTCAATATTTTCGTTCGCTTAAAAAAAAAATGTATATATATGATGTATAATTTTCTTTGAAATTTTGTAATTTTGAAGAAACTTATACATTTTATATTTAATTCAAGTAACTGAGATATTATTTTTTATATTAATTTGTTTTTTTGCAAATCGGAGATAACTACTATTTTTACAAACCTATTTGCAGAAAGTATGGGAAAAATAAAATTTTCGTTCAATAAGTTCAAAAAGATTGTACCAAGTTCCATTGAATCGCTTTAAATTTACTCTACTAATGAATTAATGTTTAAGATTGAGCATTGAATCTAAAGTTTATGTGTATTTAATATTCTGATTCGAAACGTAAATACGTAATCATGAACATGCATCAAGTCAGATTTTAGATGACGCAAGCTTGCGCTGATAAATTCGCACTAGGATTTTTACATTCACTTAGCATAACTACTTAAATCTTTATAAATAGCGAATATTGAGATATTTAAGTGACAATATACTGGTGAAGCGCTATCTCCTATTCATCGATATCCGCTTTAGATAAAATACCTAATTACCAAGCTAAAGTTTAAAAAAATATTGCTCAATTCTTCAAGGCAACTCAAAGAAATCATATTTAAGAGGTATAAATTTAAATAAATGTATATCTAGTACGGTAAGACAGCATCTTGCCGTAGAAGAAATTCAGCTTATGCATAGGTACTAATCCGCATATATATTTATACTTTCTTCGTATTTTTATAAGAATCCTTCTACAGCAGTGATTCTTTCTCCGGTAATTTTAAATTTCCCTACTTTTTTTAATACAATTTTCTTTGCAATTTTACGAATTTTTTATATAAAATATATTACAATTATTTGGATATTTTCTATTCTTTCAAAATAATATTATACAATTAAAAATATAAGAAACTATTTAATTATTATAAATAATTTATGCATTTTCTCTCTGGGGCAAGAGTTGCATTTACTTTATGAATAAGTAAAAGTAATCACTTAAAAGTAAAGATACAAAAGTCAATCTGACGCATATTTATATAA
Source organism: Sycophaga agraensis (assembly GCA_018906755.1). Lineage (NCBI taxonomy): Eukaryota > Metazoa > Arthropoda > Insecta > Hymenoptera > Pteromalidae > Sycophaga > Sycophaga agraensis. The sequence goes on from JACCIE010000039.1 coordinate 171,107, forward strand.
TGAAATTGTCATTAATTTAATTACATACGATATGCATGCGTTGATTTTAAAATCGAAGAAAACATGATTATCAAACTTTATTTTTTTACAATTAACTTTTATGCATTGTACAAGAATATTAATAATAATCAACAGGAACACAGATTCAAAAAAGCAGCTAGGTAAAAATGCCGTGGACGACATCTTTTCACCTATATCTATTTATTATTTTGAGCAACTGGATTTTTTTAAATACGTATTTATAAATTTTTGATTTCAAAAAAAGTAAGGAGTTGGGTTTTATACAAAATATGCAATGTAAAAAGCTTATTTATGTAATTCATATATTGGTTTGATACGGTTAAACAGAATCCATAATTCTGTATTCGAGAGAAAGTTGAGCGGTATAAATTGCGACTTTAATACACGGGTCTTTAATTGTATTAATTTGTTAGATTTGCAACTTAAGGCTAGAAAAAGTGCTGAAGTGAGGAAGCGACTAAAGCGAGCATCTAAAGAGAAAATTGACAAATACATTTTCTACTTCTGGACATCGACGGACATCGACAACAATTACACCGAGAGATCGCCCGTTTGCTTTTTCCCTCTCTTTTTAAGTGAGTGACTCCAATTCAGTCGCGGAAAAGAGCCTTTATTGGGCCTTTTTCGCGCGCGACCCGTTTTATATGCGCATTCAACTGCTGAATGTGTTCAATTACGTATTTCCGGGTTAACGAGACCTATTGAAAGCGCTTTTCGTTACGATATTACGACCGGAACAAAGTGCAGCGGCCGAGATACGCGCAAAAAGAAGAGAAATGAGAGACAGAGCAATAATACACTCCTCTCAACTTTCAGCGACTATATAAGCGAGGGATGGACCCTTGCAGTGTGACATTTTTCACCGATGGTCGTTCGTTTTTTACTGCGTGTCGACGAGGCGATGGTGTAATTCACTTATTAGTATTTGACCAGCCCGTGTTTGATTGCGCGTTTTTAGTTCTGTGTGAAAACTGGTGCAACAACGAACAATGTTGGTTGCCCTTTTTTTAGTATCGAGAGTCTTTGCAATGACTCGCAGAGAGCGCTGAAAAATTATATAGCATTTGGGTACAAGTTGAAATTATATTAAAGGTATCACGGCAGCGCATTTATCCTTTGGCTCTAAACTTTCATGCGTCACACAGTTTGATAATTCGGCTTATTACGTTTGCTACGCACATTTCTCCGGTTATTCGCATAAAAAATATAAGCAGGAGTTACGTTAATAGAGGAATATTTCATTTTAGCGTTTCGCTTCTCTTAAATAGTAGGATTTAAAAAAGTTAAAACCATTTATACGAACGTTTCGAAATAACTATTATTTTATAAAATTAAACGTTTCTTCTATGTTAAATCAATATTTGAATTATTAACTTTTTGTAAAGAAGAAAAAAGATTTTTTAATTCCGTGTTTTAGGTAATAAATATACAATCTATTTTTGGAACGAAATATCAAAAAGATCAAAATACTATAAGTCATGTTTGAAACGGAGTAGATAGATTAAAATGAAAACTTAAAACATAAAAATCCAAAGGACGTGGCCAATCTTCGTAGCAAAAAAACGATATTCATAGGATGTGAAGCAACTGAAAATTTTACCTTAAATTGGCGATAAACGAGTATTATCAGAAGGTGGACGAGAGGTAAAAGCAACCGAACGAGAGCTCCAATGCAAATTGATATTGGATAGCATGACGTAAAAAACAGAGTCTAAATAACTGGCAGCTTAGTTCAGTTTCCCTTAAGTGCGCACTTTTAACGTCGCTCCTTTAGATTGTCAGAATACACACAGAGAGACAGAGACAAAGAACGAGAGAAGAGAGATAAGGGAGATAAGAGAGAGAAGAGAGAGAGAAGAGAGATAAGGGAGAGAAGTTAGAGAAGAGAGAGAAGAGAGAAAAGAGAAAAGTAGGCAGAGAGAGAGAGGAGGTCGGTACTCACTCGAGCGGTCCCAGAGGGTGGATGCGCGCAACAAGGTGTCCCGGCGGTGGCGGGCGCGCGAGGTGCACGAGTCCGTGGGCGGCGGCGGGGGTGGCGGCGGAGGCGACGCGGGAAAGCTCGGTGCAGGGCCGCGGTCAGTCGGTCAGCCGCCGAGCGTGGCCTGGGTGCGCGCGTGCGTGAGCGAGCAGTGGGACTGTCCGCGCGGCTCCCTCGGCTAATTGCGTGGGGGCCCTGTGTGCGTGCGTGCGCCGTGCGGGAGACAAAGTGCGCGCGCCCGGCGCGCGCTCCCGCTCTTTATACCCCCTGGCGACTTGCACCTGTGCTTGCGCAGAGCTTGCTCTTACAGAGCGCCGCGCGCGCCCTTCCCCCTCCCCGGTCCAGGCGGGCCCCCTCCCGCGGCGCGCCGAGGCCGGCGGCCGCCGCTGGGCTCGGCCCCTCCCTCGCCGACCCGCGCTACCTGTTTCGATCGCCAATCGGCCGCGGCGGATCGCGCGCCGATCGCCCAGCCCGGGCCGGTCGATGGATCCGCGGCCCACCTGCCCCCCAGCTCCCGTCCGCGCCCACCCCGACCCGTTAATCAATGTCGCGCGCCTAAGCGCCGCCCGCCGCCCGCCGCCCGCACCCGCTCTCCGGCCTACACAAATAACCTGTTACGCGCCGCGCCCGATGAAAAGCCCCGAGCGCCGGCTATCCCCCGCCCTTCCCGCTTTTCCCAGAATCTCCCGCGCATTCCTTTCCTTCCCGCTTGTCGCCCGCCCGCTTGTAGCGGTCCGCCCACGCTCCCATCAATTCCTCGCAGCTCGATTGACTCTCGGCCTGCCACAATGTCGTTCTGCGCTGAGTGCCCCTGCCCGACTACGACTTGGATTTGCCTTAGTTGCCGGACCTTTTAGCGCTCCAAGGGATGTACCGCTAGTTCGAATCGAATAAATAACTCTATCTCTCGATACGCTAAGATCGCGTAAAGGTCACTGTAAAGATCACGCTTGCAAGTGAAAAGTTTGCGCATAGAGATACCTATGCCAAATAAATTCTTGAATGAATGAAGCTAAACTATAGCATGTCACTAGTTGAGTTCAATAGCACTTCGAATACTATAGAGCCCCAAATATAAAGTTGGTTTGTCCAATTTTAAGCAACATATCATATAAAGTCATTTATAATTGAGTCAAAAAAAATTGAATTTGAAAAACTTTGGTATAATTAGATATATATAACTAGATACAAGCAGAAGTTTCGTAAATATGAGTTTAACAATACTTCGACAGTAAATAATATTACTTTTTTAATAAACGAAATTATTCTACCGCATTATAACGGCCTTTTACGCCAATATTATTAGTAATTGAAGCACGCAGTTAAGAACCTTTGAATGATTAGATAAAGCGAACATTTTCACTTTATTTTTAATTATTAAAAAAATGTTTAGTTTCTGCTTAAAACGTAAATCATAGTGTTATTTTTCCCAATAAATCGTTTGTCTTCACTTCGTTTAAAATTTATTTGAATCTATATTAGTCATTAAAATTCTTCTGATGACTAATGTTTTATAACATTAGTTTAAATTAAAACTTTCCTCTTAATAATAAATATTTATATTTATTTTTAAATTAATAATTGCGAAAATATATTTCAATAGTTTATATGTGCCGTGCTCCCCGATTAATAACAGAATTATACAAAAATAGAAAGATCAAATGACAAGTAAAACTTAGATATAAATATTTGCGCAATACAATGCGATACTAGTAATACTAGGCACTTTGTAACTGCTTCACTTGAGCACTTCATCAATCATTTTGCGAACGTTTGTTATATGTAGACTTTGCGCGATGCTTGTAAATCACAAGTGCAGTCACAATAACCTCGGCTTTGCAAGGATCAGAAGTGTGTCCGCTAAGTTTCAACTAAAGCCTTGAGTAAGTGTAGTTTCTCTCGGAGAGTGACCGAGAATTGAACGCTTTGTCGAACAGAAAACATTTAAGATTTTTAGCAATTTCCAGTATAAATGTGTATACAATTTTTCTCTTATGTTAATTAAAAACTAATTAATTTTAATTCGAGATTATGTAAATGTCCAAGATTTAATAACTGATCAACAAGATTTTAACTTATTACATACTATACATATTATAATAATATTAATTAATAATCAAAAATAAATACGCATTTGAATTCATAAAATGAACATTTTTTAAAAATAAATTAATTATATATCGTACAAATAATGAAGAAACAATTAAAGAAAAAAAATAAAATATAATTGAGTAATATATTTTTTTACAAGTTATCAAGATCTTTTCAGAATCGACTTTTTATTCATTACAGCGTTATTCTTTGTTTCCTTTGGTTTGCGTCTATGCTCGCTGTATGAAAGAAGTAAAATGTCGACGAGCTGAGTTGTCGCAATGTTTTGTTATCCAACATTTATACATACACACCAGTCAAGCATTTACATTAGAACCGTGCCACGTTTCCGCAGTATTGCTGCTGGTTCCTGAACATACGAGAATTTTATGTATTTCAAAGTTGTTTATTCTGCCATCGGCACTTATTCCTTATACTATTTTATAACTGTCATTAAAGATGTACTCTATTTTTCAAGAAAATTTAATCAGCAATAATTGCTAAAGTTGTCAACTTTTTACACGATTAACAAACAGTATAAGCTTTTCATACATCAGCTTCACACCAATATAGTTAAAGTGTGATCGTAACACTCTTCAGCATATCTGAAGGAATATACATACATCTGATAAATGAATTAAAAAGCTGTAATTTAAAGATTCAAACAAAATTTGTTTATCAATGCCAAATTGTTAATATAGTGTGCGAATTTAGTTATCTGTTACTACTGAACGTCTGACACAATATAGTCACTATCACTGAATTTTACAATCAAAATCAAATTTGGTTTCATATTTTCACATTTCAATTAGCTTTAAAAAAAAGACTGTCAGTTTTCTAGGAAAACTTATTTATTGCGTATTTGATAACAATATTTTGATAAATATGAATATTAAAAAATTAATTACCATTTTTTATTTTTAGAATTATAACTAAGTACTTTTTTTAGGCCTTTATCTTAAGAAGGTAAAACTTTTTATTTTGAAAAGATAACCAAACCTTCTATAAAGAATTGTCGCAAGAATGAACAAGAGAGTAAAAATAGACATTTCCCTTATCTCACGGGAAAAATGACACGATTACGATGCGAGCGTCGCATCTCTCAGGGGCAATTTTTTTCTTCTCATCGTCCCCAGTAACAATTAGAATTTTTTACAATTAACTTTTATCACTTTGCAAGGATAATTAGTGTGTCGTTTGTGGATACAAAAGATTATGCAATAAAAAAACAAAGGGTTGAAAGGAACTAGTTATTAATTTCGCTCTGAGGATAATCTCACCCATCTGTGCTTGTTGCTCGATACCGGTAAGGATATAATGCTACGCATGACAAAAGTTTAATCGACTGACTGACGACTTGCGTATCCACAAGAACGTTATATACAATCCAACTTTGTTAGGAACGAATTTCAAAAGATACTAGATATTCTGTAAAGATTTTCCAATAGTAAAATAAACGTTTTGATGGCTAGTTCGTAGTAATAGTTTTTTGTATGATCAGCACAAACTTTATTTCATTATGTTCATTATAAAATTGAATAATGAGATAACTCTATGCATTAATAAATATCTCCATTATATATTATTATTAATATTTAGAGAAAACAAATTTTCATGACAAATTAATTTTTTACTTATATTTAATTATTGAAGATAATCTAGAACAAGCTTAGACTTTTTGTTAAATGAGGTTGTTTAATTATTTATTTACTTACCTAGAGGTTCTTGAAGCTTAAACATGAATGGTTTAATGTAAGGATTAAATATTGCATAAAATAATTTAGAAAAAGTTAAGACGTTTCTTATAATTTTATTAACAGCACTATATAATAAAATGTATTTTTAATACGTGTTTTAAAAAGGATTACCTTAATCATGATTGAAACTTGTTTACTAAATTAAAATAAGATGTAATTAAAAAACATGAAGTAAACAAACTTACTGAATGAATAAATAGTAAAAAATAATTATTTAAATAATTATAAAAGTTTACACCTCTACGTTTTATCTCTGCTTTGATTCGTACTAAATTCCCATAACATAATTAGTAGAAGAATGTAGTTTACATGAATTATTTGGGATAAAAGATTTATAATATTTAAATATAGCGAAGCATTTGTATAAGTTAATAAAAGAAGAAAATATATAAGATAGCTTTTGACATTCTTAAAATAAGTTACAGTATACTTAATATAAATTAAAAATATTTTTTCACGTTTGAATCGCTAGAGTTTCTAAAGAAAAATTGTAAAATAAATTAATACGAATAATATAGATACATATGCATCATGTACAAGCGCGAATTTAATTTTTAAAACGGTTGTGTCTTTATTTGATTTGTAAATGTTATCTGTGTGAAACGATAGCGATATATATGAACACCGAATATAGTATCAGGCGAAGAAGGTGAAATACGTTGTACAAGGTGTTTGGATTCTGTTTACGTAGAATTCAGTTTCGTATAGTAGCTCGAAAGCCACATGGAATGGGTGAGGTGATTGGCGACATTGCAGGTCGTCTGTATGCCAATGGACAATGGACCCTGGATGCGATACTTGTGACATGATACTGTGAAGAGGTAACGGGTCCAATGAAATTGCCACTCATTGTCATGTCGGAGTAAAAGAGGCTTAAGAGACTTAGATATGAAAAGCATATTAACATAAAGTGTAGACAAAACACTACATTTATTGGATTGGAGTGTACTGAATTTACAACAATAAAATAATTCTTTTATAAAGAAATAAATCAATACGTACCTACTGAGTTAGTTATCAATTTATATCAAATACCGTTAATAAAAGCGGACGTTTTGTATTTGTTTACTCACAACCGAATACTTAAAAATTTAATTTCAAAAATAGTATCATTTAAAAAATAACTGCTCTTTTTTCAGTTTTTATTTGGTTTCACAATTGCTATCATAATGATTATAAACGAAACTCAACAATCTATATATACATTTTATATAAAAAAACAAAATCTGTAAAGCCTAATATCAATATGCCATTTTTCTTAAATTCGAAATTACATTTATGATTATATTGTAAAAACGACGTATAATATATATAAAATATTCCTGTTGTATAGAATAACTTTCATATGCTTTATTTGTTAATGATTTGAATTGGTGATTAATAATCAATATCAACCGTTAGTTGTTTGATTCAATAGTTTATGACATTACATGTTTAAGAATGAATATAAAATTTGCTGCATTCAATCAGGATGAAATTCAAACTGTAGTATAAAGGTGATCTTTTAATACATGTTTTGAAAATTCACCGCAACCTTAGACTGAAGTTCCCGAGGGGCAAGCTAGAAAAAAGTGGATGAACAACACCCATGGAGATTCTGTACGAGATCGTAAGATTGATTGTGTCGAGTCAATACAAATAGAAACTCTTGGAGCAAGTGGATAGAGTGTTGGGCAACCCTCGTTGCAAGTCTCCCTTAAGCAAGCATTTCTTACATTTTTAATGTGAATAGCTCCCGAAGGACTTAGAAATCCTTGAGATTAACGGAATAGAATTGACTTGCCCATTAAAAGTATTCTTAGTGTTTAAGGCTACAATGAACTTTAACATTGCGTTAACGTTCCTTGCTGAAGGCTATCTTCGATCCTCGTCTACCATAGCTGCAGATGTACGCGGTCCATTATCAGAGGCAGCCACTGATTGATTTCCTACGCTGCATCTAACCTTAACTATTTAAGTCTGATTATTTATGAAGGATATGTGCAATTTATCAAGTCTATGGTGGCTTCGTTTGTCGCAAATTGAATACTCGTATATCACTCTTTGGTTTGAGAATGCATTAGCTAAATGTACGACAGTTTTGTTTTTATCTGTTTGAAAACCTGATATTGTTTACTTATACCGGTATATCATTTACTTTGCGCATAGTATATTATTAATTTTACCTCTTTTATCGATGGCTTACTTTAGAGATATTTTTGATAAAAATGTACATAGTAAGGGAAGACTGAATATGAAATTATGTTTTATATTAACTTTTTTCCATTTACTCCAATATTGATTGTATTACTAAGGAAACACACAGCTACCATTGGTGCCGGATTATTTACTAATAACGAATAAAATAATCTACAATATTATATTTTCTTATAAAGTAAATGAAATGTATATATATTTGAAATTTACAAGATAAATACTGGTAACATTAATGGTCGTTTATAACCAAGCAGGAATGGGAGCAGTTTAAGATATACTATTCCTACATATATACGTGTATTTTAACTCAATCAACACATGTCGGAGAACTGGGCTGCAGAGAATATTAGAGGACTGTACCGACGTACGAATAATGCATGCAGATAGACCCAACGATATTAATTTGCAACCTTCGCTGACAATTTCTCAGATTCACCCTCGCAGCAGCAGATGAACCTCTCATCATTTAAATAAATAATGACACACCCAGTGCCAATTACTAGGCACCTTTGACCGACTGAAGCGAGATTCAATATGTATTGCAGTGGGAAGGATAGGGGGCAGGGCGACCTACAGGGGTGGAAGGCCGCCCCTTGAAGAGGAAAAAACGGGAGGGAAGAACGTATAATATACGCGGGAAATCTGGGCTTGTGGAATAGAAGCGAGGGGCGTATAGGCGCAAAGTCGAGCATTATTTCATTGCAGGCAGTCAGTGCCAGCTCAGCAACCGCGCGAAATTCAGCGAAACTCGCGCCCCGAGAACACCCTGGCCAACTTCGCACCGCGTCAAACTTGCGCGCCCGCCCTCCAACCCCCGTCCCCGGCCGAACCCCCGGCCTCTATCGGCCTGCTGCGCTGATCGCATCGACATCCCACCTTGAAGGTTTTCGCTACTTCGTACACCCACACGTGCAGTGTCCACGGCTGTATGTGGGCTCTGGAAACCGGTCAAGTTTCGCTAGCTGATTGTAATCGGCAAATTTTGGCTGAACGCCCATCCACTCATTCCCAGCTGCTGCTGCACCTCTGTCTGTCTCTACATGCACACTTCCGCCTGTGGTTCGGATTTGGACTTCTTTTACTATAAGAAATATGTACAGTTAAAAGTAAAATGCAGGCAGAAGTAACATCCAATAGGTTGATTTATTTTGTTCTAAAAATCCTCTTCGTATCAACAGTAGAGGTGTGTATAAATCTATCCGAGAAGCTATCGTGTATACCTTTATGCGAAAAGTAATTGGTATAGTATAGCTTGATGTCGAATTCGAACAGACACGCGTCACAAAGGTAAAATCCGCTCGAAAATTATAGTCTCAATATCCTCTATTCATTAATTTATAATTATACAATTTCATTCTTTATATTACATAAAGTGGCTAATTATACAGTTTTTGATTAGCTGTATTCGCTTTAGAGAATCCTCTTAAATTACACTTCTATAGGTATACTGCAGTGATAACAATTATATAGTTGCTGCGCTGAAAAATAGTTTTAAAAAATATTATAATGACGCCATTATCAACAATTGATAATTATTGTTGGCATATTATTGACATACAATTGAATTATTTGCTCGATTATTTGCTTGGAGACACAAGCAGAATCAAGGAAAAATCATCTTTCCTTTGTCAGAAAAAGTACTGGAGATGCTGTAATAATGTAGATAATTATACAAATAAAATAATACAAAAAAGCGGATGACACATGCTCCAACGAACTAATTTAATCTGGGTCTACGGTCCCCGCGACCCGCATGTAGGTGACGTGAGCCACTCCCCCTTACACCCCTACGGGTGCTTCCCTATTTCTCAGAATGCAGCCCCGAGTGCCACCCTCGCGGCTCTTTTTCAAAGCGGCTAGCCGTTTGTGTTTACTGCACCTGCATCTAAAATAAATCTAGTGAGATTAGTCAGCCCTTATAATGCCAAAAATATGTTAACATAGGACTGATTGATGTCCGTAGTAATTCGATTCGAAGATTAGGACTCGGGCTAGTAGCTTGACTCCTATTTCCATTAATTTTAATTAATCTCGAATTAATTAGACCATCACTAGCCGCAGCAATGCCTTTGCCTTTTTGCCAACGCCCTGACGCGGCCTTGAAGCCCTTTACTATTTGGCCAAAGCGACCATGCAACCAGCATCAAAAATAAATAAATTAGACCTTTAAATTTTCAATTACAAGTCGGAGCGCCACGCAATCATTATAAAGTAAATTTCTGTTCATTACAGTACTGATTATAATAATACAAAATACTGATCTACATCTAAATCAATTAATGTGTACTACAATATCATCTACATAATTTCATTCAATTTTAATTTACAGTTTTTAAACATTATTTTACAATAAAAATCAATAAACTTTTTTATTATGCTACATTCTTAATTTAAGAATTTTTGTTTTTAGAAGCAATATTAATTTAATATTAGTACTATAATTATATATTGGCATTTTAGTTGACGGAAATTTATTTAAATTTTATACAAATTAATAACATGTATTCAAAATATGGAATATAGCAAAATAATAGAAAAAATTCCAATGTTTTATCAATTTCTTAGAAAAATGAGACCAACATCGTTATTTTCTTCATAAAATAATATTCTTATATATATCAAAAACAATGAAATCATTTGTTAGATAAAGATAAACAATGTGTAAATAGATTTCTGTTTACATAATAAAGTGAATATTATAAGATTGTAATGTTGATATAGTGTCCAAAATTTATAAAAATTACATGTATATTATATTTTTTAGTTTGTAACATATTTAAAAAATGAAAGGTAAATTGAATCTTTAAGTTGAAGTTTAAAATGAAATTTTTATTTAAATCTAATATTATTAAAATTTTGTTATAGATACTACATAAAATTAAAGCATGGATAAAATCATGAATTTAATATTGATTGCATTAGAAAATCAATGATATTCGACGTCTCTATTGTTGACTTTCCTAACCTTGAAATTATTAAAAGAAATTACAACAAAAATGAAAAACAGAAAGAGCAAAAGAAAAAGTCATTTAAGATAGATTGGGTGTGCTAGAGATAGCAAGAAAATTAATGAAATTCTTCAAAACACCAGAAAGAAGCAGGTATCCAAAAATAGAAATCAGTGTAAACAAACATGATAAATAAGCAATTAATCCATAGCACTATGATTTAGATTAGGTGATGAAAAATAAGACGCATATCTAGATCGGGGATGCTATTTAATTTTTTAAATTTGATGAGAGATTAAGGACACTGTTTATAACACATTAAAATACTTAACTATGTATAATAAGATTTTTTTATATTCATTTTTTGAAATATGCATATCGCGGGAGTTTGATAGCATAAAAACGTATACACAAGCTTAAAACTAAGACCCACTGGAACATAATATATGCTGTGATATAACAAATTCATGTTTATAAATCTACTTATCACCGACAAGCTGTTATAAAAATTGCATATGTAAATTCACTTAAATCGTCCCCCTATAAGTTTTAATAGCGCACGACGGACGTGGAAAATAAAATCTGACTGATCTGAAAAATTGCTGGACTATAAATACTTACGTGATATTCCCATTCGAAATGTAACTTTTAACGGGGACGAGAACGGGGACTGGAGCACGGGGTCGAAAAAAATACAGCATATAAATAAAACGAGGAAAAGTGTTCGGGTGCGAGCGAGAAGAAAAGTGATTGAAACCGCCTTTTCATGGAAATAAGGAACAAATGTAAGTACAGATCCAGCGATTTTTGCCTTGTAATTTGCGCAATCCGACAGTTGCACGTTATTGAAGGGTACGCGTGAATCTCCCGAATGCTAGCCCGAATGATATGACTCTCGAATACTCGCCAATTGCTTGAACATGCATGTACAAAGAAACAAAGAGGAGAGAGAGAGAGAGAGAGAGAGAGAGAGAGAGAGAGAGAGCGAGCCAGGAGAGGCAGTTGAGGATGCGGGTCGAGAAAACTGCAGGAGCTGCCACTTTCATAGATTTTATCAGCTCGACCGGTACGTGCTAAAGCTCAATAAAACGTCGATTCAACGAAATTGTGTGCGTGACGTATAATGTGTATGTGCAGTATAGTGAGATACATTTGAGAACTAAGCAAGAGGCACTTCAATCTCTCTTCGAAGCTTAGACATGTATTGAATAAATTATATATCTTTGCAACTTAGATATTATTGTAAAAAAATATGTTAAATTGCGTAAAATATACTATATCTAGTAATATAATATGTGAATAAGTTTTAATAAAAGATGTGTTCAATCATTCATCAGTGTTCATGTTTTGGGTATTTTGTTCTATGCGTAGTAAAATCGACTAACGGTACAAAAGAAATTATAAATTACCTTAAATTATATTTCTATAATTGAGTAGTAATTGTATACATAATTTAAAAATTATATTTGAACTTTTATAGAAACATTACTTACAAATTCTGTAAACTTTAATTTTTAAATTTTTAGTTTTACTTTACATTGTTTTCACATTTTTTAAACAACGTATTATGCATAAAACATTAATACAGTATCATAAAACTAAATTTAAAGTTTTATTCATTCAATTTATTAAACATAAACACAAAATTATAAATTAATTGAATTTATCAATTTACGTTTTAATTGATTGTTTCAAATCAAAAAAATAACCTCGTATTTTCTGCATCATTCATAAATTCTGAATCATCCACAGTTAAAAACTTACTCATTATTTTTTTAATTAAAAAAATTAACGATATACTTAAGCCATGCATTAAAAATAATTATATTGAGATATTGTTGGTGGTACAAGTAGATCTCTTTTTACTTATCTAGCAAACTTCTTTATCGATTGAAGCAACTTTATAAAGTTACTATGCGATGGCAACAGGTATGATGTTTCTGCTAATAATCTTCCATATTTGCATCTAAAGTCTGAGAATTGAAATAGATTTCTATATCATTCTAAAACCCTATAAATAGTCAGCTTCTATTCAGCTAAATTGGTATTTACACATGTATTCATTTTTTTATAAAATCAACGTGATGCTTGCATTGAATCCAAATTTTGAACTAAAATCTTTTTAGCCTTGAAGTAGCACAATGTGTGACAAACAAATATTATATCTGTCAACAAATGCATCTCGATATAATTTTTTGGTCCATTTAAAATTTTATATATATTTCTTTTAATGGATTTATGTTTGTTTGAACTCTCTTTATTGTTCATCAGATTAATTGCTAATGGTTTTTTCTCTGCGCTACATTGTAGATTGAATTCTTTTGTAGTTTTTTGTTCATTTTTCTTGACTTTTAATTCAAAATCATGCATTGTCATAAATTTGATATTACTCCATTCTAATTTCATAAAACGAATCCAGGTGATGAAAATATTTTTAATGTCTTTTAATGTTATATCAAATAATATACTGATTTCATAATGAGATTTATGCTGCCTAAGTATAACAAGAGTCATTAAGAATTGATCTAAATGTGTTAAATTTGTATTCTGATCGTAGTAATAATATCGTAGATTATAAGCATCAGGTCCTAATGTTTTGAAGACATACAAAAACTTTTCAAAGTTAGGCAAGCCAGTCAAAAACTCAATAGCTTTTTCATTATCTTTAATATATGCTATTGATAATAATGGACACTTTGTCGTTTGAGATGAAATAGATTTGAATGTTAGATTTATTTTAGATAAGTCTTGGATTTTTGTAAAATGATTAATGATTTTTGTATCTTCATTCTCAGAAGTATTAAGTTGGTTGTTGGCTATAGTCTTAGATTGTAAAAAATGATTTGTTCCTTTTTCAAATTCTAATTTTATTTTCTTTTTCTTAGACTCATTGTTTTGTTTTGTATCATTTAAGATTCTTTTCAAACTATCTTGATTTCCAACCATATTATGATGAAAACTTTTATTAACACAATCAGTTATTTTTTTCATGGAGTTTTTCAGTCTTACTTTTGCTAAAAATTGAAGAATTAATTTATTAGTATTCATTAATTAATTATAAAAATTTTGAATTTTTACTTAGATAATTAAATTAAAATATTAAAGTTTTTCATGAAGAAATGATTCATAGTAATCACAAACTAATAACATAACCTATACCTATAAACGGATAAAAATAATTTATGCATATATTCATACCTGAACAATATAATTTTTTTTGTATAAATCAAAAAAGATTTATATTTATTATTATATTATTTCAAATGTATATAAATCATTTACATCGGAGAAGTATGATTTTTCAATTATCCTCTGATTGAAACTTGGTTTCATATAGAAAATTAGAAATTTTCGCAAATGTCAAAAAAATGAAAGTAGAAAGATGATCAAATATAAGATAATAGAATATTATCTTATCTATTTTAACAGATAATACATGTATAAATATAGGTATATTATTTTTATTAATGCATGTGAATCTGGGTATATGATGAGTCGAGAGACAAACTCAGATCCTTTTTACAAGTTTAGCATGTAGGTAATTTAGTAAATAAAAAGTAAACTAATATTTATCATTATGCTGTTGCCAAATATATAAGTTCTCTCGACAGGGCTTCACTTGGCCCATGAAAAAGGCTAGAATAGTACAACTAGACCGTTGCATTTAACTGTAAAAAAACGGCGCGCTGAAATTATATGACTAATGCTGGATACCACATTAAAATCAATAAATTAGACAAGATACGGTTTTTCACTTAGCGTTTGAAGAAGCCCTTGAAACAACCGATTGTCTCCACAACAAATATGGCACAAGCTTTAGACTTGTCATAAAGTATAGAAATCTAACCGAACGTCGCTACAAGACAATAATGAATGGAGTAAATTGTTTTTAATATATTCTTTGAACTTTGGTTCTTCACACTTTTTTTAAGTTTTCGATGTCCAATGCAGGAGTAACATGTAGTTTGCTCTACTGTAGTGATGAAACTCTGTCGAGGAATCTGTTGACAATTTTTGGATATAATTTGAAGAAAGTTACATATAAAAATATCCAATCTATACTTACTTTGCATACAGAAATGATTGAGAAAGTCTGAACATATGCGGAACTAATACCATTTACGATGTGATATCTGCACGAAGACTTTAAAGCAATTTTTATGCAAGATGTATAATTTGTAGAGACCGTTAAAAAACTCTAAATTTAACGTATTATTTAGTTACAATAGTAGGACAACAATAAACTATAATGTATTATTGTATTTTTGAGTGATTGGCTGAAAATATGAAATAAAATTGCATAAATTGTAATGAAAGGGCGTCTATTTTAATTATGTTAAATAAAAAAATTTTGGTAATAATACAGTAAATGACTAATAAATAGTTATTTAATTCTAATATACTTTTTAAATTCTCTTTCAGAAAATGTAGTTAAAGTAAAATTGTTACTAAGATATTCTACACATAAGTGTTTATTGCGAGGTGTATTGTGAAAAAATCTGTTTTCTTAAATTACTTGCTGAAAGTTTGTAATGTGATTTTTTCACATAAAGGAAACTACAATTTATTAAAGTTATAGCTATATTGGAATTGATGCAAAATATTAAGAAGAAAAGGATCGTATCAGTTTTAATAAATATAGAGAAGGCCAATCTAATCTTAGTCTAGTTAATTGAAGCTGCAGATTTCGGTAAACGAATATCTGTGAGCATCCAAAAGATAGGTTTGGACTGAAAAAATTTGCGATAGCATAATATTATACAAAAAGCACAAGATGCAGTCGCTTTTTGGACACTGTATTCGCTTGCTAATGTAATGAATTCTTATTCTTTTTAGTACGTTAAATTGGTATTTTTTAGGTACCAAACACAAGAATGATCAGATTGTTATAAATTCATTTCCAATTGACAGTTCTTTATTGTCAAATTGAAAATATGCTAGATATTAACGACAATCGCTTAATTGCTGTAGAAGAACCTTCCATTATTGAATTAGAGGGATGTTATTTTAATGTACTTTGTTATAATGTAACAGATATATTAAAGTTTTGATTTAAGACGTATAAATCTTCCTTTGATGCATAAATGTAAAAAATCGAAATTGCATAACACTATATATTTTATTATATAGAACTGTTTTCTCTTTAAAACGATGAATAAAAAATAAGGTTTATGTAAAAAAAAAGCATAGTAAAACTCGAAAATTAAAATAACACTAATTAATTAAGAAAAATTTATTTCATTTCTCAAAAAATTTGCAAACTAAAATGACAAAGTAGGATTATAGGAGACTGATAAATTAGAACAATACAAACAATGCATAAACATACTACATTCAGTAAAATAACATTTTATTTCTAGACTAACTATAAAAGCGATGACATTTCATTTAACAAAATTGTCGTATTTTTTAAATGGGAGACTGACGTGGTTGCTCAACCAATACAGTTAAGCTCTTTGCTTGTTTTTCGATTAACAAATATTTTTCTTCTACAGTTATTAGATGAAACTGTTCGATATGGTCAATCTCTAATGTATTCATTATTATTTTTTTCGATTTTATGATTGCTATCAATTAAAATAAAAATTGTGAGTGACAGTATTGATAAAAAGAAAATACTGAAATCTTTTTGATTTCAAACTATAATGACAACGAGAAAGTACAAACTATGTAAGCATAAGTAGTTATGGTTAGGCTCCAAAATTGACTGTAGGTACTTTTAGTCAAACTCTATACTTTTTATCTACGCAAGCGCAAATGCAAGTACTGAACAATTTTGGATCCTAGCTCACTTACATCAACGAATGTCATTAGCGACTTTAAATTTTAAAGAGATTTATTTCTCTTGTCTCTAATAAACGCAAATTAATCTTATATAATGATATTTCACTCGTACAGATTTGATTCAACAAAAGTTTCTGTCATAAAACTTACACTAAACTTACTCGGTTAATATGTACACATGCCTGCTTAATTCGTATTATTGTTTGATCATTCACGAAAATCTAACATTGCATTGCATCAAATAGCAATAAAGATTATTGCAAATCGATGTTTAATTGGTTACGATTGGACTGTCGATAATTTTTTATTTACTTAACACACAAGCGCTTGCAATTACCATTATTCATACGTCGTATGTATTCGTTGTTTTAAGACAACCTTTAGTGATATATGATTCGGTTCATAAAAAGTAAGATTTTTACCAGGCAGCTGTGCTACTGTCTATCAATATTCAGATAAAAAACCAATAAATCCAATTTTTCCATATATTTTTGGAAGGATTTTTATTTATGTCAGTCAGTACATCTAACGTAGATTAGAGTGTTGAAAACGAAAATATGTACTTGTGTATTAAACTATATTAGTATATCATTTCACCATACTGGCGTATTAAATAATCACTAGTCGTTGATGAAATTTTAGTTCAACAAAGACTCTTGCGGCATTATTTTCAATCGAACTGCAATACTTATATTATCGCGTCGAATTTTCACCCATTGTAGGTCACTAAAACAAATCATCAACTCAGCAAATAAATTGAAAATGCAGTTTTTAAATCAGCATCGTTTTATTTTCTCAAAGATAAATTAAAGTGTTCATCATTGAGACGTAGTTTGAATAGTTCTGATAGGGATCAGATGAAGAAATGATGTGCATTCCTGGTCCCCTTATTAATAATGTGCCAACGGTTGCCGTTACAGAAAAATGTATGTAAAAAATATGGAATAAAAAGTCACTTTAAATTTATTTTCATGCTTTGTTTAAGCAATAGCGGGGTACCTTTCTAACATGCATACGTAAACATTCATCCCGTCGATGCGCATTTATAAAAATGTCGATTCGTTTATTATTTTATTTTTCGAATTATCATATTTCCTTAAAAAGTCCTAAAAAGAGGTCTTTCAATGCATGGTAAAAAGTGATTTGTCGATCTCTAGCATTTCTGCTTAGTTTGAAATACATACTTTTTATTTATGCATACTGCGCATTTGTTAACATCAATTGTTTTATGAAACTGACTTGCATAGTTTATGTATCCGCTTTCTCTGTCTAGTTTATGTATAAAAATGTCACGTCATCTTTTATCGTGGCAAATAAGTGCAATCAAAATAACTCTTATTATATTCTAAACTTTAAGAGTATCTTCATACTTAAAGTAAATGTAAAAAAATGCATATGCAATAAAACTAAAAAAGAATTGTTTATTATTAGCTATTAGAAAAATCAAAAAGAAATAACTATAAAAATGAAAGTTATTACATTATACACGTATCGCTACATATAATCACTTTTAAAAAACAATCAAAGTCGACAAATGAGAACAAATTTCATTGAATAAACAATAAAGTAGCACATTTATTTCAAAGCTAAGCTGAAGTCAGCCGCGTCTCCTAGCGATAAGAAGCTTTTTGGCTTCCACTCGGCGCATTGATTGCGTGGCAAACCTAACATCTTTCTTGATAAAAGTTTAGTGCGCCAAGACTTGCACTCAATTGCCCTTGCTGGTGCGAATGGCCTTACAGATCTCAATCCACGGATGTCCGTAGGAACTACAAATGTCGCAGACGCTCGGCGAGCCCGATGTCGTACTATGGTGCTGCTGCTGGTGCTGTGATACATCGTGTCTCGATGGGCTTGCGTTCGAGACGCTATTCTCTCTTTTTGAGCAAGAAGGAATTCTGCTGACGGTGCCCACCTGATTTCCCTCGCCCAGTGAAGCTAGGATGAGTTTGTCGCGTTCACGACTTGACTCGTGAGAGTCCCGCGAACACTTTTTCGAAGGGCGGCAGAGAGTCGAAGAGAGTTGTAACAGTTCGGAGGCGCTTGGCAGCGAGACGTTGCTCCTGACGCGGTGCGAGGCCGGCAGAGTGGCCGAATTGTAAGAAGTGGAACTGCTGGAAAAGAGCGCTTTGGGAAGACTGCGTTCAAAGAAGGGTGAGCGCGGCGCTTGTAGTTGGACGGTGGTGGTGTTAGATGTTGTGGTAGTAACGGTGGTGCGGCCACTGCCACCAGAGCTCGGCGAGGAGAAACGTAAGCACCGCAGGAGACTGAGTCAATCGTTGAGCAGACCTTGAGATACGTTGATTAGCTGTTCCTTCAGCACGCGGAACGAAGGTCGTACTTCAGGGCAATGCGCCCAGCATTTTTTCATCACCTAATAATTAAAAAAGAAATATATTATTAAGTTCATTGTTTATTTAACATTTTGATGATTGATTTTTTTGTTTGGTCATATAAAATTAGTAATTTCTTTGTTAAATGAGCACGAACCTCATAAACTTCTTTGAAACACGCTTTTGGCTTCTCTAAGATGATTCCTCGTTGAACGCGTTCGACAACTTCAGTATTCTTAAGGCGACCGTATGGCATTTTACCGCATGTGAATACTTCCCACATTAATACTCCGTAAGCCCAAACATCGGATTTTGAACTGAATCGAGTATAATTCAAGACCTCGGGTGGAGCCCATTTGATCGGAAACTTTGTACCACCGCTACTTGTGTATTGGTCATCCAAGACATACCTAAAATTAATACATTATTAAAATTCAATTTCTCCGATTTAATGTATATTTTAAAAATTACCTTGCTAATCCGAAATCAGCAACTTTCACAACATTTTCCGAGCCAACCAAACAGTTACGAGCAGCTAAATCCCTGTGGATGTAATTGTGCCTCTCTAAATAAGCCATGCCTTTGCAAACCTAAAACAATCAATATTGCTAAACTCGACGAATTTTTAAAAATCTTAAAAGTAATTTTTATAAAAATTCATTTACATTATTTATATATAAATGTATCATATGCATAAAAATTACCTGTATGCACATATCTAAAAGCAGCCCAACATTTGCTCCGAGAGTAGTTTCGTGACGACGGAGGTAGTTGAGCAGAGATCCATGTCGCATATATTCTGTTACAATGTAAATAGGTCTATCCTTACTGCAAACACCATACAGCTGGACTAGGTTTTGGTGTTGTAATTTACTGAAAGAATTTAAAAAACCATTAATTTGCAATTTAGAAAATAAGTCTGAGGAAAATAGAATAATGTTGTCAAAACAAAAACTGATATTATATAAGTATGTACATTCCTGGCCTACAGAATTAATATATTTATAAATGTATTAAATTTTAAAGATAATTTATTTTAAATAAAACTCACGTCATGACTTTAGCTTCTTCGATGAAATCGTCCTCGGACATGGTACCTTCTTTCATCATCTTGACAGCCACGTCGAGGGACCCACGCCATTTCCCTCTGCGTACAACGCCGAATTGACCGGATCCTAGTTCTTCAAGAAGGTGAAGTTCAGCCGGATCGATTTCCCATTTGTCTATACAATCGTGACAAAAAACCAATGAATATACTTGGTTAGTTACATCGGAACGGACATGTTATCGGTAAAGAAATATGAGCTAAGTATGTATCTGGATTTTAAATGCCACCTAATAGCTTGAAAAGATAAGAGGAGAATAAAGAACGCACCGTGGCTTAGTCCGGCAGTTGGCGGAACAGGGCGATCACAGGGGCTGGCCTTTAATCTGCTGGCGAGTCCTCCACTATTGTGTCTGTGATAATTAACGAGATCTGGAATTGAGCCGCAGCAATGCTTTTCCGAGAGATAAAATTCCCCTCTCTGATTCTGTTTAATGTGGTAGTGTTTTACATGAGGATGAGGGCTGAAAGATTTTTTTTCGTTAGCAGTATACAGTATACAGTATATATGTTTTTACAGTATATTAATGTTTTGAACTATGTTCTTTATTTATACTTTTTAAATTAATAAAATAAATACGCAAATCTATTTAAATATTTAGTAGTTTAATGAAACAATTGCATTTAATATTCTGCTCAATCATTCTGCTCATTCAAGTATTTCCTCGATATTAATATAATTTGGAAATTTGTAATACTGTAATAATGTTCTAGATTTGTATTTGACTTTTGTAACTTACACTTTTGTATATAAGGAAAGTGTGTACAGCCCCTTTGTTGATGAATTACGAACGACGAAACAGCCTTCTTTATCTTCTTGTTTGAGTAGAGATTCGGCCCGCTGTCTAGACATATCTCCCACGTACCATCTAAAATATTTAGAATCATCATAATCTCATATTTTTATATATCTAAAATGTTTTACATTTGATAATAATTAACTATACTAACTCATATTTTTGCAGGCCAAGAAGCTCTTTTTCTTTAACGTAGTTGCTGGGAATATAACCGATAGATCTAAAATATTAATTAATAGGTTTTGAATAAATTCGCTCTACATCTCTTATAATAGTTTAGAATTTTTATATTCTGCAAGTTCTTACCCATGTTCATCTTTAACCTTCCACCAGTGTTCTTGGGAATCGTCTAACACCTCATATTCTGCACCCTAAAATATTCAAATTAGAAATTTTGTTGTCATAACTTTTACAAAAATTTATTATGGAATTAAAGTCAAATATTTCTCCTTTACAGTAACGAATCTGTTTAAACATTAAATTTTCGGTAATCTTACTCTATATTTTAGTTTACGAGCGTCTTCATTTATACAGGAGCTCAAAATAAATTTTACAACTTACTTAAATTTATGATATATTATAAATTTAACAACTTAATGCATTTATCATAAATAATAATTATTATAATGGGTAATAATTTATATTAAGAATTCAAATTTCTCGTTGAATTTATAATAGCATTCGCTGTAATAAGTGCACCAATCATTATGAGCGTCCGCTGCATTTACAGGTAGTAAATCTGTCTATTGCCGTTACATTATCTATTGCAAACCGGCTTAAAAAATTAGATCATGCTTTACCTTTTCCAAAGATAGGTCACCACCTTCGATAGCTCGAAATGGATATAGAGCCACGACTACTTTGCTGCGAATCATCAGTTTCTCCTAATTTGGCAAACAAATGCAATATTTGGTTGTTTGAATATGTAATCAAATCAACATATATATATAATTCACACATGTGAAAAGTAAGACTGTACCTTGGCCTTGGATGACGGGGTTCCTGGAGTTCCACCCGGCATCACTGGAGTTGAAGGTGCAGCTGAAAGAAGAAAATAAAAATTAATTTTTTGAAACTTTATATTGTATTAATTACATATTAAAGATTGATTACACTATCAGAAATATTAATAGTTAGTTAAATATTGTTATAATGTTTGTTAAGCCATTATTCACAGTTGCAAAGAATCACGTACATTATTTCCATATTATAGCAGTATATAAATTTATATATAGCATAATTATGTCTACAATAAATATGAGTTTTCAATAAAAAAAATCATCATTAGTGTAAGAAATTTGAAGCTGTCCTAGATCATCTTTTCCACTATGAAATAAGTCGGTGGAAAGGTACTCCCCTAGCGAGAAGGTCTAATCAATCGTGCGAGCGCTCGATCCAAGAAGAAGGAAAAAAGGAGAAGGGACTAGGAAAGTTCGGAGACAAAGCAGAGTGGAGGCTCTCTAGTTCCGACTGGTTCCGACTGGGCGCGGAGCTCGATAATGGGGCTACTTTAAACGGGTCTCGCGGCACTGATTACTCGGGGAGCGGGGAGCGGTGGCAAGTGGTCGGGCAGGCACCGAGCAGTGTACCGGCGAGCCGCGGGGACGCGGCCCGCAAATTGGGCTAATTTATGCTCGAGCGGGCCCTCGAAAGCGGGCGGGGCGCCCCGATAATTGTCGCATTTCACATGGGCGCGTCGCGCCCGCGTTTAATTAAAACGCGCGGCGATCGAGGGTGGCCGCGACGGATTTACGGGGCGGCCCGCCCGGAGGTTTACGCGCGCGCGGATGGATTTATCGAGGACGCGATTGAAATAGTTGAGCGGCGGGCGCGGAAGGTCGCGCCTCGCGGGAATCCGAGATGAGCTCCCAAAAGGGGTTCAAGGATTGCCCGGCGACTCGCCACCGACAGATGATCCGCCCGCCTTACTTTTATGCACTTCTTCGCCTCTCCCCTTTCTTTTATCGCCGCGTATATAACGCAAGATTTACGGCCAGATTTATTTACGGGATGGGAAATGGCACGCGGCCCGCATCGAGGCGCCACACTCGATTTTCCCAAATGGGCTCGCGCGACTTCTCTGCAGGCCGTAGCGGCTCCTTTTATACGACCGCGCTATCGTCCTCGCATTATTAAAACCTTGCCTTGCCTTCCCTCTTATCGCCGAGCACAACGAACGTTTATTCCGCGAGTGTCGGAGGACCTTCGCGCGCTCCCGTACAGCCCGCCTCCGGGGCCCGACGAGCTACGAGGAAATATTTGCGCTTGAAATATCGTCTCTCCGGAAGACGAGTAGTATGCAAGGATCTTTTCGCCAATTCCCTGCGGCGCCTTATTTTATTAAAAATGCCCCACGTTAAACTGTAATATGAATCAGCGCCGAGTGTGAGTCATAACTTTTTCCAACTAGCTTGCTAAAATCGATCCTTCAATTGCCTGACGGACTCTGCATATATTACGACAAGTATATTTTATTCCAAACGACGAGTTATTAGAAAAACGTTGGATATTATATATATCAATCCAACTCGCTGGATCATAATAACGAATTTTAATTTCAATTGTATAATAATGTTATACAATGTACATGTATAATTGGAGATAGTACTATAATACGTATGTGTATTCATAAACTATTGTTATTGAATTATCTACAACTGCATATACGTTGAACTATATAAGCACCATTTACCTTTTAGGTCATTTTATCGCATTAAATTTATAATATGTTGGTCCTTCTATATACATTGGAGCGTATATAAGCATAATCATTTCCATGAACATTAAATATGCGGTAACAACGGTTTGATTATTGTATCTTATTGTATACTGATATTTTTATTTTTACGACTTGCCTGCATGTATGCGAATATTCGATTACTGCTTTTAGTTTCAATATATTCAAGAAGTATTCGATCAATTTTTGAAAAGGTTTAAAAACTCTTCAAATTCTGCGAATAGTAAAATATTTCATAATATTATTGCTAATGTTTCTAAAGTAATGGTAATAAGCATCAAGCCGATATTTTTAAGAAATTAGTATTTACCAATATATTACATATAAAGTAATCGACCTTGTGGTATATACGATTTTTTAATCCGCACCTTTGACACGAGAACGAACGATATTCCGTCCAACTATAACGTGGGAAAGTTTTTGTGCTGTCAGGAGATCGTTAACTAGAACTAGGAAGACAAAAAAGTCGAGAAACTAGCGGGAAGGGCAGAAGTTGTCTGGGCACAAGAACCGCACCACGTATTCGCGGCCGGTGTGGCGTGGAGCTTATCAAGGGCCCGGGGGGGGGGGGGCGACATCCCCTCGCTTGCGGCGGCGCCTCGCACGCAAGCCCCCGAGTAAGTCCCGGCTTCCGCCCCGGCGTCGATTTATCCGCGTTAGGAAGCGCGCGAGTTTCGAGCAACGGCTGGGGCCGCTCAGCGGTACCAATCCGGGCTCGTGCACGATCTACGACATCCGGCGCGGCGTCATTCGTCACTATGTCTTGCGCGCGGTTTTGCTCGGACAAAGTCGCCGTGGCAAGCGAGCGGGAGGAAGATTCCGGTTCGAAAATCGGCGAGATCTGCCATGACAACTGCGTGCAGCGGTTTCACGGGCATTGCAGGACTCGGAGCGGCGGCGCTTCCGCTACTCTCCTTTATTACATTTTCGCGTTCGCGTTTGCGCACAGGTTCAAGGTCACTTGGCGAGGGGCAAAAAAGTCGTCGCTACCGGCGAAACGCGACGAGGAGCCTGGATAGGTTAGGTGCAGGCTAACCTTGGGAGAACCGAGGGAACAGCGCTTCCTTACCAAGTGCCCAGGAACAATAGCATCGCCAGCGGTGGGGTTATAGCGGTGGTGGACGCCCACGCGGTATCTATAGGCGACCGGCGCGGCGTGCCGGCTCTCGGCGGGCGGCGCGGGCGCGGCGACGCCTCCTCCTCCGGGCGCGCAGCGGCGGCCTCCTGGTGTCGGCCGGGTCGGCGGTGGACTCCTGGGCCGGGCGCCCTCGCGGTGAAGCCGGCGTCGGGCGCGAGCGGAGCCGGCGGCGTGGGCCTGGCGCGCGTCCCTCGGGCCCGGGCGTCGCGGCCACTGGCCGCACTGCCGGCACTCCCCGCGCACTCGAGGGGCCCTGCGGGGCCTTGGGCGGGGACGCGAGAACTCGTTTAAAGGGCGGAAGGCGCAGGAGCCGGCGAGCGGCGCGCGCTCCGCGACTCGTCTAGTCTCCACCCCGTCTAGACAAAATCAATGCGACCTCAACCTCCGCTCCGCGCGCGCATCTCCCCTCCACCTGCGCGCGCCACCGCCGCTGCCGGCGCCGCCGACGCCGCCGCGCCGCGGGCCTCGGGCGCGTCATGTGCGCCGGGCCCGTGCTGGCTTCCCCGGGCTTCCCCGGGCTTCTCCGGGCTTCTCCCGCCCGGATGCGCCGCCGGAGGACCTCGATATTAGCGCGCCCGAGGCAGCCCCGTTATTCGTTACATGCCTACATTATTGATTCCTTCAACTCGATTTATTCTCGCTTATTCTGCCTGCCTCGCAGCTACTCTCGGTTCTTCGCCCGAGCCCCGTCCGAGCAGTCGCACGCGACCGAAGCGCTCCTTCGGTTTCGCGCTCTTCTGCCTTTCCTGCGACTAAATTTCTTACAAAAACGATTGTATTTCAGTCTTCCCAAGAATTGACCGATTCTAAAATTATATTCTACAGGCAAACCATGTATAAGAAGGACTTCAAAACTAAAGGATATAATCAACGAGGAGTTGTTCAAGGCCTTTCTCGTTATACACCTTTTCAAAGGTTCATTGCTTTGTTGCGCAATCATCAAAATGACTAATTACATAAGCATAGACCTATCATTGCAGAATCTACTTGACACATGTATAACTTGTATAATAAGATACAATGCAGAAATGTTTGTATTAGCCCGTCTATTTTTACGCCATTAAGATCGACTATCTCCATGTATTAGTACGAGATCTTGCTTTAGTGCTGCGTAAATATTAACTTTTCTCAAGAATTTATATTTACTAACCGTAACGGTCAAGCATAGAGCTGTATAAATATTTAATCGAACATTATTTGAATCTTCGCATAAAAGTTAATTAATGTTAAATCAACTGACGAAAAATAAATTATACTTTCAAATAAAATTATCGATCAAAAATACTCCGAATAACTAAAGATTAAAACACATGTAAAATATTTTAAAAATATAAATAATATTAATAAATTTCTAAAGCATAAGAATAATTATGAAATTTAATTAATATTACAGTTAAAAACTAATTATGATTTATATTCTATGGGCTATTTCCTTTCACTCTCCTCTGATTTGATAAAGCCAGAGAGCATGCATAAATAGAGCTCAAAAAAATGTGCTGTACAAAATGTAGCTCCATTATACGAATCTACATATAGCTCTACTGTACAGTAATTTCTTTTTGCAATTTTTATTTATGCATATGAACAAGGTTAGTCTCTTCGTTAGTCTCACTACCTTTTTCCATATGTAAAGTACAGTTTGGAGGAATAAAGAATGAGTCACAAAAGTTGAAATCGCACAAAGAATTTGCAAAGAGAATTAACAGAGAAACTGTTGAAGTTCTTTGTGTATTTAAAACATTGCCTATTGTTTATTTTTTATTGATCTTCAAATTACGTTTCTTTCTGCTAATAACCGCCTATCCTAAAAGTCGAATTCGACTAGTGATAAAATGTAAAAATATGACAAGCTTGGCAGACGAACTGAAAATGCAAAAGTATTTAATGCATAAGAATATTGACTGTTTATGATTAAAAGTAAATGTTGATATGATCAAAAATGAAACAAAAATAATAACAATTTGATTTACAATCGCTCATAAACATCTTTACCCTATAAGCCAAAACGAGGTCTGCTATATACATGTACTATAGCACTGCCACCTTCTTTTCCATCTCATCCTGCGCTCGTTCATACATTCTTTCCCTGACGAGACTACCGATGTGATCGCAAGATTTATGTCACATTTATCGCATGCTGCATACACACTGGCGGCCTCGCATATATTTTTATATATTATGCGCCAAATCCGCATTCAAAGCGAAAAATTTTATGCAATATTCAAGATACGATAATATTTTACGTATAGGCAATCTATAGAATCCTCGAGGTAAAGTAGATTTATTAATTTATTTCAGCGGCTTGATCTGAATTTTTTTAAAAAAACGTAACTTAAGAATTGAACCGTTGCAACTTTTACTAAAAATAATCTTCAATGTGCACAAAAGGAACAATAAAGACAATACCACTCGTACGGTACTACAATAGTCTAGTAATACCGAAAAGCATATGCAATATAATGATTATAATTGTATTCGTTCACTTTTGTTAGGGTGGAAGCCTCGTCTGATGCAAACGAAATTGACGACCGTGATAATTGCAGGTATACACAAAAAGTCCACCGTTGCGTTTATCATTATGGAGTTAGAACCCTCTTCATTTACCATTCGCAGTGTCAAACTCGGTTTCATCCTCCCGCGTCGCTGGAGTCCGCCCGTCTCGCGCATCCGCTCCTATTCGCTTCATATGCAGCGGGTCGCGAGTTTGCATTCATTGTCGCCCTCGACTTTTTTCCTCAACTGCGTGCGCGCACACAACGGTGCGCACGTTTGTCGTACTGTATCTTTACCTCGACTGCATACACGTCGGTCCAACTTAACACTCCCTGACAGAATTTTTCTACCGCATCTTTTTTTCCCCTGCGGAGGATCCTTGCCAAGCCTCCGGTTTTTTTGGTATCGTCACCTTCAGGGGGCCGCATACAAAGTGTCGTGGAATACATTTATAACGGCATGCGCGACAGACGGACAGAAGGCAATTTTTAAAGATGCGTTATAGAACGTGGGTATACCGCAGGCGTTGCCCTTGTGCCATTTTTCAGAATTTTTCAAGCGGCATGCTTGAGGCTGTGCCCTCGGCTTTTATCCATTTCCACGCTCGTTCCCTCTGTCCCGGCTCTGTCCCCCCGAGCAGAATGCCGGCTCGCTTTCGACTCCATCAAAAGCGTTATTTCATCAATATTCTTCGACAATACGCGCACTCTCTTTCGCAAGATATACACACAAAGCGTAATATTGTCGCGCGCGTGCAATGTGGGCGGGCGATTGCAATTTCGTGCGCCGCCCGGCGCCATTATTCCGATTGTTTTAATGCGTTATTCCGCACACGGCGAAATGCATTCAATTACGGCGGGCGCATTGTTCCCCAGGTTATAGTGCCCGCTTCCGTGGGGCTGCGCCCGCGGTGCGCCGGGACGACGTCCGCGGAAATAAGGAACAGAGAGGAGCTCCTCCGGTGCCGAGGCGCCGCTGCCGCAAAGCCCCGCGGCTTCTCTATATGAGTACACATCGCTTTACATTGCGCCGCGAGCGAGTTGCACGCCAGATTCTAATGCTTAATGCTCGCCGCCGGGAGTGAGGAACATGAAAGGCAGCCGAGATGCAACTTGGCCCTCGTGCTCTTGGGGAAGCGAGAGAATAAATTGGATTGCTCGGTCGACGGGTTATTTAGCCGGTGCTTGCCACTCCTAATGCCACCGCGTCGGGCCTAGATTGCCAATTCGGATAAGTAACGCGCCAAATTGTATTGTTTAGCGCTTAGATTCTACTAAGCTCCGCTTTTCAACTTTGAGAGATTAGTAATGTTCCCTCGTAATATACCTCTAGCATGTAAGAATCTTTATTACACTGTACATAATGCAGTTCATTAGCTTTTATGAGGATTTAGTAAGACGAATTTATTAAAAATATTAAGAAAGATACAGCGAGAATCATGTAAACGTCTTTGCGTATACGCAAATGAGTTTTACGCTCATGCTTTTCGTATTTATACACGAAGAGAAGAATATAGTAATGATTACCTACCCAGATTAGTGAAGCAAAAGTAATAAAATTCAATAGAATTCATTTCCTGGCTGTTTATAGAGATTATTGTATTATGAGTAATCAAAAATCCCTTAATTGCGTGTCCCTAAAAAATTAGGGAATATAGGTCTTATCGAATTTTATCGGTTTCGATTAATAGTCTCATTCGTAATTATTACCATACCTTTTTTGGGTAAAATTATTTGTTTATTTTGATACGAAATTAAAGATATATTTTAGTAGCAAATTTACTTCTTTTTATATTTTTACTAATTTAAAATTGTAAACAGGCAAAGAATAGGGTGAACTTCGTATACGATGAACGATCTATTAATCTCCCGAAATTTTTCTGTTTGCCGACAGCCCAATCGATCTATGCATTTAAATGCATTTTACGTTTTTCAAGAGGAGAAAACGTTCCATTGACACGTACCTACTTCCAATAATTCTTCTTGCAACTCGTTTTAAGAAAATGAGTTATACTGAATATCGTTCAAGGAATCAATAAAATTAATCCTATAAAGCTCTCAAATCCATTTAAAAAAAGAACGTGACCAGAGTCCAAAATTCATCTTTTCAAAATCTTGCACCGCGACGAAAACTCTAACCAAGAATAAAGCACATGAAAAATTATTCGCGTAAGAAGCAGATAACAGATGCGGAAAAGTATGCAGGTAAACCGCGAATGTAAATGCCGATGTTATCAATAAAGGATCTTCGAAACGCCTGCAGCAAATGTAAGGAAGCGCCAAAACGCAGTAAAGAAAATAAAAGTCATCTCGAGTCATCTTTGTCATAGGAACGGCCGAGTAGATAAGCAAATGCGCGTCTCGAGGTGCATGCAAACTCTGTCCGTTAATATTCCCGAGTCCTGTGTAATTTTTTAAACTGGATCACGTTTTTGTTCGGTTTCTTCGCTTCGTAGTCGCCGCGGCGGTCCGTCTAAGTGCATGGAGACGAGAAAGTTGAACTGCGCTCTCGTAAAAAAGTTTCATAGCTTGTAAAGAGATTACGCGCTCAGCGCACGTTTTGTAATCTTCCGTTTTTACACGTCGTTGAAAATGCGATTATCCCGTATATTTTATAAGCAGCCTCCTCATTATCGTCATTATTTCTTAAGCTAATTACATGATTGTTCTTTTTTCCATCTGACACATTAATACGTCATTTACTTTTCGAAAAATTTTCTAATACGTATTTGATGATGTTTATATAATATCGACAACAGATTCTATACTTTTAAAAATAAATTATCTAAATATTCACAAAATTAAAAATTCAGAATGATACAATCTGCCCTAAGTTTAGTATAACTCTCAATACGAAGGGATCACTATTATTAAAACACTAATTAAGGTTCGCGAGTGATGCTGTTAAAATATAAAGCTTGACATTAAGGTAACGTGCAATTAACGATAAGGCTGCGTTTCGACATCAATTTATTACCGCGTAACTAATATCCCATAAAAATTCCTTAATAACACCGTCGCAATTCGCCATTAAGCGTGGTAGCTTGCCTACGGATACACGTATAGTAGCAGTCTAAAGAACAACTAAACCAGCAATATAAGTATGAAGAGAGCGATTGTTTTGATGCAAGGTATTCTAATAATGATTTTCTATGCATGAAAAGAAAATTGAACGTAGGATAAAAAATATCTGGCCAAGTGTGATTGATCTGAAATATACATTAAGATAGATAGGTATTAATTAATTGTAAATATATGCAAAAAATATAACATAAAATAAATAACATAATCATTAGAAAACATCTTTAGTTATAACTAAATATAAAGACTAATATCTTAAATGACTCAATTCGTCAAATATAATTACAGAGATAAAGTAGCATAGTATGTCTTTAACTGATCATTAAATACGAGTATCTATGTATGTCAATCGATTCACTTTTACCACAGCATAAACTATGATGAAAATGAATTAAATGAATCGTGAATTTAGTTATACACAAGCATTCAAGTATTTACTTGCCGACGCGCACGCTTAGGATACAAACAGTAAAGCAACTGTTAGATCCCGATCGCGAAGGTGCCCTAGAGAGCAGCCATTTAAAATCGTTTGGCGAAGGCACGTTTCTAGATAGCAGGTTATTATTCCACAGGTGAGAACCTTGAACAAAAACCAGGTTTCTTTCCTACTTCATTACATACGCTCAAAGAACTGCAAGTTCAGCAGAATCACCGCTTCACAGGTTGACGTGTTGATTATAAACCTTGGAAAAGTCAAATAGTTTATTAGTGAACTGATATAATGAAGTGTTTAATGATCTCCCTGACGTCCTCTATAATACTCAATAGTACTGTTTACTGGAGCGATTATTTTACAGACTTTATTTCTATATAATGTGAAAGAATTCTAATATTATAAAAAACTAATGGTTTACAATTGTGATAAAATGAATGTATTATGAGATTTACGCGGTACCATACCACCGAGATTCCAATTTTTCAACTAAAAATGTATGATCAAGCCATATATAACTTAAGTTGGGAACATAAGCATAAATATAATTTTATTTAATTGTGAAAAAATCTCTTTAGTTCATTTTGTACTTTGGGTTGTTTACATATAAAATTAAGAATTTGGTAAGAAAAAGAGAAGGCGAAATGAGTTTTTGTGGATAAGTGGATACCTGAAACCAATATTTAGTCATCATTCTTAATGTTGAATCTGCCTTTCACTTTTTTAAATACTATACATTTTTTTATAAAACGAATTTCTAGTGTTTAATTAATATTAGATGGACGTAGACCTCCAGTGGTATAAAAAACAGACGTTGTTTTATTAAAAATCTATCAAACAAGCATAGTTAGATATTTTTGCACAGTGAAACTATATTAACGCCCACAAAGAATCAGATCGTGTTTATAAAATAAAACAATTATTTTCAAAGAAATTTCCCATTGGAATTACTTCTTTATATAGAATTTTTTTATGACTGTAAATATAATCTCTAGGATAATAATAAATTTATAACA
Organism: Sycophaga agraensis; assembly: GCA_018906755.1. Lineage (NCBI taxonomy): Eukaryota > Metazoa > Arthropoda > Insecta > Hymenoptera > Pteromalidae > Sycophaga > Sycophaga agraensis. Next base: position 203,014 of record JACCIE010000039.1, read on the forward strand.
TTTTATTATTTCCTTTCTGTTGCGGGAAAATCAATTGACCTGTATATACATTCGATACAGAATATCGAATAAAGGACAAATTAATTGTACAAAGCTTTTTACATGTTTTAACCCATAGAAATCTGCATAATATATGTAAATTAATTATAATAATATTAAAATTATTAAACAGTACAATTTTTTGTAATGTATAGAATTACTTATTCAATGGTACTTTATTGTATAGATTTAGCTTGCTAATTAGAATTTCTAGAGGAAAATTGTATTAATTTAATTTAAATGTGACGTAAATTGTAAGATTCAGCATGGAATGCAGGTACAGCGTAGCGCATCACAAAGCCGTGCAGGACTGCGCAACAAAGGGCGCCGCCGACGGCACTCGGCCGAACGAGCCTGGCCTAGCCCGGTCTGGCTATTGTAGCGAAGCACTTTTCCAAGAGGCGCACGCACCCGTTGCCGGCAGCTTCCACAAGAATAATTTCCGGGACATTGTCAAATTGTGTTGCGTGTGGGAAAGGAGTAGGGAGAGAGGAGGGGTGGGGGCGAGATCACATTGAAAGAACGGGCGCTCTGGTCGAGCGCGCGCAGCTTCTCGCGGCAGCTCACCAATCGATCGATCGAGCGAAAGCGCACCGCACGCGCCGTACCTCCTGCCCCCTTTTTTCGCGGCTGATACACGCGCTTCCCAGCTCTCGGGCGCATCCTCAGCTGGTAACTTAAGCGGACCGTTTACGGCTCGGTGTGCAATTGGTAGCAATGCAGCGCGCCTAAGCCACGTGGACCGTATAATGTCGGGGTGTTACTGCGATTCAAAACTTATTACACTCGTTGGCGCGTCTGGCCTTTTCTCGATTGCGCGATAGTCCACCCAGCGCCTTGGAGGTTTCGTTTCGAAGTCTTCACGCGGTCACATTATTCCTCTGAGGGGCTTTTTGTGGATTCCTCGTGAGCTTTGTTCAATAGCTTCCACCGTTCGAGAAACTCACGGCAATGATTGAGCGTTATGCGATATTCTCGGATATCGCGTAGCTTTCGTTGACATGGGTAACATATTTACGAAAAATATTTCATGAAATTGCTTCTTTGCAATGCTCAAAAGCTTTAAAATTAATCCATTACTTCTAAATTTTACAATCGTATCATGAAACATTCTAATGTTTATCCGAAAACGAGGATGTAGTAAGTATCAAAATTAAAGTTTATGACTACTTCTTATGAGCTTTTTGGTTTTTTCAGTAAATTATCAATTAATCTGCTACTTTTTATGCACTAAATTTGTATATATTATAATTTTTTTATATTATGTATATGATTGCACCCGAATTGCGAGCTATTCTGCAAGTGAAGCGTAAGCTGTTGCAAGCACAAGCTATACCTTATAATAAAAAAGTGGATTTAACTGTTCCAATTAATTTTATTTATTACATATAGATAAAAAAATAACTGGATATACTGCATTTGGCAAATATTATTATGTATACATAGCATAAGCTTACTTGTAAAACAATTGAAGTATGTAAAAGTATTATATTAATAGAATATTTGTAAACAATTTATGCAATATTTTTATTATCTTCGTTGACTGAAACGCGCCCATTTCAATTTGGTGCTGCAATTTTGTGGTTTGCATTCTGTACAAGAATAAGTATTATATGCAAACTTGATAAGTAATATATTTTATCTGACATCATAAATACAAACAACTATATCACAATATAATTTTATAATGAAAATTATTAAAAGTTTACGGTCAATCATCGAATCATATAGTTTCGCTATGAAAATCATTTCTCGCATGTGTAATGAATGATTATTTATTTTACGATTAATAACAATATAGCATAACAGAATAACCTAATTATGTACAAATATGGTATACCTGTATTAACTCTGTAATATATCCATGTAACTATAATTTATAACTCTTTATATTAAATCTAGTAAATAATTAATTGAAAACTTTATAATAAAAGTTTCAAAATGAAATATACGTATTGATGTACTAATAAATTTTTAAATGCGATTACACAATCCAGTACGATCAATCGATTGGGACACTAAATTATTATTCCTACAAAGCTACTACATAATAACTATTATACGTTCCAAGTTTGGAACACAGATCGCGCAAGCTGGTCTATTGAGGCATCGGGGGGGCTCTTAGTGCAATCCCACCTCCACCCGCGGCACAGCCCAGGCAACAAAGTACGCGGTCCCCGCAAGACTGCAACAAGCCTAGCGCATATACGCAAAACCGCTGGCAGAAAAGAAGAAGAGATGTCGGGTGGGTTGAATGCAGAAAAACGATGGGCGGCGTTGGCGGTGGCAGCGGTGGCGCTCGCCGCAGGATTCTCCCACGCGCGGTGACCTCGGGCCGCCTTTGCCTCTCGCTCCGCGGCCGCCGCAACTCCGAGTACTCCCGTATTTTCGCGTGGGAGATAATGCACGGGGCAGGCCGCCTATACTCTTGGCCGCTCGACGCGATTAAACGCTTAGGCGACGTATTAACCCCCGCAAAAGTTTCTCGCGCTCGCCTTGCTGCTGCAGGCAATACCAAGTGGTGGCGGCCCATCGCGAGTGACTGCCTTCCGATACTTGGCCGGATTTACCCCGGTACAACCCTTTTGCTTCAGCGACCCACTAACAGCCTCCAAGTATCTTGTTACCTTCTCTCCTGTCGGCAGTGAGGGTGGTCGAGCCAAGTTGTTTATTGTACGCGACTTGCGAGCTTACGCTTCACTTGCAGAATACCTTGCAATCATACGCAATGCGAAATCGAATATGAGAAATGGAAGATAACTTATTTCATAGTTCACTAAAAAAGTCAGAGAAATTATGAGTAATTGTCGTAAACTGTAATACCGATATTTAGTATATCTTCATTTTCGGACATAAATTACAAGTTATTTTATAGCTCAAAAGATTATCATATAACATATATTAGAGCTTCAGATATCGAGTCACTAAAGTTGTTTAACTATCCAATCGATGAATTTTACGCTTAGAAAATTTTATTAAAAATTTTTAAGTATGTTGTATAACAAGTGTCCTCTCGCTCAATAAAGTACTTAACTGGTTTAGTAAATATCTCTAACTAATTTTTCAGTGTATATATAGGTACCGTTTCAAGTACGACACAGTATTCTGCGCATGTCCGACATAGTGAATAACATCCACAATATGTTTTCCTGTGAAACTCAAAAATAATACGAGAATACGATACAAATGTTTGCAATAACTTGCAGACAAATTGTTTCGAATAAAACGAATCTCCATCACGGTTACGGTTTCTCTCCTAGTATTGCGTTGTGTACCTGCAAGAAACGAGTGAAAGGTAGAAAAAGTGATCTTTCTTTGCACAGCATTGAAATATATGCATTGACTCCGAGAAAAAAATATCACAAAGTCATTTGATCGAAGAAATGCTTGAACAGTTGAGAATGGAATTCTGTTTCGTAAAATAATGGTATTTCTTGTGAAATATATAACTGAACATTTTTGTCGATGCGAACATGTACATTTATATCCTTATTGAACCGTTTTATTCAAGTTTTGTAGATATTCAATTTTTCTTTATTATCAATATTTAAAAATGATCATTCAAATGTTTTCATAGGTCAAAGAAAACTAATAATTAATATTTAACAACATAAAAAAGAAAATATTATACTTTATATTCAGAAATATTAATCAATAATATTTTTAAATAAATAAATTAAATTTAATTTGTATTTTCCAAAGAAAGTTATATATAATAAGTGTGAAAAATTGTATAAAAGCGAATATTTGTAAAAATTTCTTGAATGAGCTTAAAATTTTTCCAATACCATTTAGCGTTAAAAGCTTTCAAAAGATAATGAATTTACTGGGAGTATTTGTTCTCTTTGTATATGCTAACAGGAACTGCAATGTTGACTTTTAAATCATGTAAAGAGTTCTTTGACTATACAATTTACTAACATCTCGTTAAAAATAATTTTTGAAGTTGGATATGACATAGCTTATAGCTTGCAAATGAGTTATTTTCTTTTTTTAAGAGGTGCTTTTTTAAAGGTATGAGAGTTTAAAAAAATACAACAAAAATGTCAAAATATGTAGTTTGGTGTATTAATAAACTTTGGTTTATTTCCTAATATAACTTCGATTTAACAAAATAACTTTATTTTGATAAGAGAATATTTTATTGGCATTAGATAATAGTATAAAACAAATTACATTAGATAGCAGAAAGTAATTCTTGTTTATATACTGACATGTTTTCAATTAGATTTACTTATGGAAAAAGGTAATTTTTCATTCAAGTGACAAGTAAAAAAGAGAAACAAGTGGTTAGGTGAGGGGGATCTACGTGAAGGGTTAATCCTCTCCAGCAAGAAAACCCTATGCATTAACAGGGGTAGTATTTATAACAACACGCAGACATAAATCATTCGCGGCTCCGTGGATACGCGAGGTAAGTGAGACGGGACACGCGGCCGCGTATAAATCCTCGCATCCTCTTGACTGTCGTATGCCAACTGAATTATGCAGGTGCAACCCCAAAATTCTTTTCAACTGCCCAGGTGTCGCGCAGCATACGATCCTCCGCACATCCGCGCTTAATCTTGGGGGCCGAGCTTCGCATCCTATCACCCGGACAACGACTTTTTACATCCCGGTGGGAGAATCCATTCGGTCGCAACGTGCTGCACTGGGGTGCGCGCGTTGTGGCTCGTTCGCGCCAATAGAAGCTATTCCGTGGAGAGTGCATGGTAATGAGGCAGTAGCGAGGGAGGGGCCGATTAAACCCGCTCCCTTCACAGGCCAGTTAAAGCAAATTGAATTTTTTTATCCAGCTTAATTAATTATCGAGTGAAGGGGGTATTGTGAGCAAACGCTGCTTATCGATTCAGGGGAATAGCGTTTTCTTCTCACGAGATCAAGTTAAAGAGCAGCGCACAGGTGAACGTCTACTTTGGGACTACATTTGGATTTTGTTGGTTGCATCTTCGCTTTGCACAACCTCCGAGTCGCAGTCACGTTTTACATTTAGGAAATAAAAGAGGTTTCACGGCGCGTTTATTATTTTCCAAGTTAATTTTTCATCAAACTAAGACTAAATTTGAATTCTAACAGAAATTTTATTTCACGTCATTTCAATGCCAAGCGAAGAATGATTTCTTTGTTAACGTTTGTAAATTAGAATGAAATGGCAAAATTAACGTACTTTTGTAAGCAGAAAATTAATATCGAAAAGAAAGTACGATATTGTACTAGCGATGTTTTATTGGCATTCTTATGAAGTTTTTAATCATTTATTCAAGATCATAATTTTTTCTATTCAAATGTAAGTTTTCTCTCTGTTCAACCTTGCAGACGTCGGTACTGTACATTTTTTTCTGCACAATGATTTTGCTAAAGAATAAACAATTCCAAGCTCCTACATAAAGAAAGCAATAAGATTTAGTAGGAGAAGACGGCGATTCGGCTTATACGAAGAACAGCATGTGAGAAAGCCAGATAGAACGAGGAGGAATGCGTGGTAGACTTATACTGGGATATTCGGATGAGGGTGGAGTACATTTCAGTTAAGGAAACGAGATCATCTTTTATCGAGTGCTTAAGGCGTAAAGCCGAGAGTCAGAGATAAGAGTAGCTTTGTACTCACGCGCATATTTACAGAGAATGTAGAATCTCGTTATCCAGCAGTCTGCGAGTAAAACGAGCAGATGGAAAGATCGAGGAGAATCGCGAAGAGAATCCGTATACAAGGTTGCACGCATGCATAGAAGAACGCGGCATTTAAATGGTATTAAAGTCTTTGTGCAGTTTTGTAGATCGTATAGTTTGTAGGTCGATTGGCCTTTGAAAGGCTTCCAGGAATTCAACGGCGTGCCTTTTTTAAATTCGGAATAAATCGAACGAAATCAGATTGTTAGCCGGGAGGAGATTTTTATTTTTCAATTAAAAACAGGCCGATGGGAAATTCAGTTGAAAAGTTGGCATTTGTCCCCGAGTATCGGAGTACGCATTCTATAGAAAAGCCTTCCGTAGAAAAAGAAAGACATTAGAACAAAAGAGAGTCGGGCGGGCGGCGATCGATCGGCGGGCAAGAAGCTCGGGCCTCGGCGGCAGCGGAGGGATTTCCCGTGAAACAAAAATGGGCGAGCGCGCGGGCGAATAAAAGAGGACGTCGTTTGCAGGCTCGGGCGCGCGGTCCCGGCAGCCAATTAAAAGGCCAGAGGTCGTCCCCGGGCAATCTGCAACAGCGAGACAATGGGCCCCGGGCCGCGGCGAGCGCGCGGAAAAGTGCCGGCGGCGGGCCGGTCCTCGCGCGGCGCAATATTAAGGGGCCGGTCCGCGCCCCCAGAGGATCCGCCGGAGCCCCGGGGCCGGGCGGAGATTGGAGCGGCCGGCCCCCGTAAATTATCTTATCGATCGGCCGCGGCCGCTCGGCTGCCCGGGCCAGAGCCCCTCGCCTTTCCCTCGCAAGCGCCGGCGTCCGGGGACCGCGAGCGCCCAATAAATGCACCTTAATGGGCGCGATGCATAAAAGATAGAGTTTGGCCGCGGGCCCGTGCGGCCGGCGTTCGGCGGCCTATCAATTCCCCCGCGGGCTAATGAAGCGGCGCGGGCGCCGTCGGACTCCTGCCCGCGCCCGCTTTGATCCGGCGCGGCATTCACCGAGAGCCGGTCAGTTGAGCGGCCCGTCGAGTTTAACCAGCTCGCCGGCCGGGCAAACACGCCGCGGGCGGCCCAAGGGCTCAACCGAGCCGCTTTGCAATTTAAACGTCTTGAGATCGGCGCGGTGCCGGGCAATCGGGCGGCTTTTCGCGCCCGGCTTTTAATGAGGCCGATTTATGCGGCTCCTCGAGCCGCGATTAAAGGTCCCCGTTGGCCGAGCTTTCCTCCTTGAGCGTCGCCGGCCCGGGCTAATCGGGCTCACCGGCCGATAGTCCCGAGGCGGCTGCACCGCACCTGAGAACAAAGCGCCGCGCGGCCTTATCCCACCTTGGGAATTATACTTTCTAATTTTCGGCATTGAGACGCTTGCTTAATTCATGGCTGCGCGCGCGCCCGCGCGCTCCAATCGTATAATGCCTATCGGGCCGCGTTAAATCTTGCACCGAGTTTTCCGTCTACTGCACCAGCTGGCCAATCCACCTCGATCTTTTTAGACATTCTTCGCATTCTTCGCATTCTCTTTCTGCGCGTAGTGTCGGTTCGCACGTACGGCTCGAACGTACGGGCCTGCCTGCTCCGATCACTGCATCTCCTGTCGTTATCCACGGTTTTTAATCAGCAGATCGTTCGCAGAGACTCGGCACAGCTTTGCATTAGGTCGGACATGATCCTTTCTCGATCAGAAACGCGTTCAATGCGAACTCTACGCCATGTAATCACTGTAAAACTCTCTAATAATATTTCGGTTTATAAGCGCATTTGTGAAAGGTAGCGTAAAATTAGAAAAACGTCGTCATGATGGAGGCAGACATGTTATTCGTTCACTTTAAAGTACTCGTAAAGATGAAGAAAAAACGTATTTATGTCTCCGCTGTAAGTCTCGGAGCTGTCTTAATCAATAACAGACCTAGCAATTGCATACTGAACAGGTTAAAAACTTCATTCATTAGTTACGAGTATAATCTGGAGTCTTTCTTTAAGGCACGTTTTTCATATTTTCCAACGCAGCCAATCTCAAGAAAGTTAATATTAAACCTGGATCAAACTGTTTTTTCACTCGCGATAGTCTAGAACTTTACCTGACACTATTAATGAGACGCTGAGTGAGTGACTCGGTGCTCTTGATTAAATCGCTCTCTGAATTATTATTGTATCAAAGGAAGATAATGAATAGGGAGGGCATAAAAGTGACGCGAAACGAATAACACTTGTGAAGACACTTTGATGCCAAATAAATCGCGTGGATTTGCCGCAAAGTAAAAAGTACGTGGATATTCCTTTGGAGGATAATATGAAGGCGTTATTATTATACAATGCAAGAGGTCCAGCGCTTTGATAAGCATTTAATTGAATTGGATTTCAGTTTAAGTTGCTGTCATCTGGCTGTTGGGCGGCTGCGGCGAGGCGGCAATTGAAATCTTATCCGATTGTTGGAATTCTTCGTTCGAAAGTAGACGCGCAATCTCGCGCTAACGGGCACCAGCGAGCGGAATTCCCGCAGAAACGTCACTGACAATGGAGCGCAACAGCCGCGCGCTAGGACCGCGAAAGCGCAAGTTGGGGACTAGGGAAAAAACGAGGGGGCGCGAGGGCGTGGGGCCGCGGGGGCGTGGGGGCTGGCGCACTCGATCGATAGCCGCTCTCGCGGGTCCGCCGCCGCGCCGATGGAATTAGGGAAGACTGCGCGGGGCGGGAGGCGGCCGCGGTAATTACAGCCGCGGCGAGAAGTTTATGACCCAATTGGGGCGGGCCCGCGGCCGCGGGAGATAAGCGGGCCCGCGCAATTAGGATCCCCCGCGGCGGGCGCAACAAAAGTTGCCGGCCGCGAATCCGGGTCAAAGTTGCTTTGAAAGCGGCGCATCTCCTGCGGCGCGGGCGGCGCGCGTCTTCCCCGGGGCCGGCGCCGAGTGGAAATTGGATTCCGTCGCGGGCCGCGTCGGCGGCGGCGTAACGAGGCGCCGCGGCCTCGCTACTTTCCGCCGCCGCAACTGGATCGCCCGGGCGAAAAAGGACCGCCCCCCGGCTTTCTTGTTTACGGCCGGCTATTGGGAAACTGTCCGGGCCGCCGCTGCGAGATTTACGGCTGATTCCGACGCCCGAGCTAATGTCGTCTTGAGCGCGCGCCTGTTATTCAAATTGGTGCAGCGATGCGCGCGCCTCCAAGGCGTAATGCTAGTGTCAAGATGACAAAAGCCGCGGCAACTTGGGGAACAATGACTGCGCCCCCCATGTATAACCCCCTTCGAGACGAAAACCTTTCATTATGCATTGCTCGCCCTGTGTGCGCAGTGTGTGGCTTGGACTTTGCCGCCGCCACTTCGTATTAATTAACCTCGCGCATCTCGTAATAATTCTGCGGCGAGCCTTTTCTTACAGGATGTACACTTACCCGTGGCCTGGCTCTCTCTTCTTCCCAAATTAATTGTGCTTCCGGACCAAGAGGAAGAAACTTATTATACAACTGTACTGTGCCCTTTAAATGACGAATGTATATAGCTCTGGCCTTACCCTGCATTTGGTATTTATCGTCGTCTTTTATGTTAATTCAGCTTGTGCACTCCGTGACTCGGTGCTAGCAATTAATAAAACTGTTCTTTCAATGGAACAAAATAGAATCCCTGCTAATACCTATATACCAACGGCATCGAATTAATTTTCTTATAGCGTTGGCACAAGTCATTAATTAGTGGCGCTCGGTACATATAAGAACCATGAATTTTCGGAATAGATACAACTTGTAGGTTAGGTACGAATCGAATTTCGTGGTTAGTTCGTATGCATTGAATTTGACCAAGAGAGTTCACTCAAAGGAATAGTATAAACGTTATAGAAGCGGTAGATAATACGCCAAGGGATACTCGGTATAGAGGCGTCGGGCGCTAGCCGTCAGCCACTCCCTTGTAAACTGAGCACAGGTGTATACTTTATTCCTCTTGGGACATCGCGAGTATCAGTAATTACTAAATGGATAGCCCCGTATTCTCCGTGGAGCAGCTGCATTGTGCATAATTATGCTGCGCGCATATGCATGCATCTGTGCCTGAGCCAGTATAAGCATTAATCCGCTGCCATGGGCTTAGGTTCCTTGAATTTATTAAGAGCCGCCGCTCTAATGTTCTCCTCTCGTCAATTCTTTCTGCAGCATCGGCCTCGTTTCGTCGCTTATAAATGAGTGATTGATGCAGGGGATTCGCTTTCCATAAGGAACCTCCAGGAGAGACAAAAAGCCGAGCGATTTAACTCCATACATTCATCTGGACTGGTGTAACCGCTTAAACGTTATAAAATGGAAAGGAAATGGATATGGCAACGAGCTTTTCAAATTCTTTCACGGAATAAAATTTAAGCCAGCCTACTCGAGACAATAAATTGCAATCATCGGAGCTCGCAGAAAAGTGACTAAGACGTTTCCAACGAGTTTGAGGAAACATTGTTTGCAGGGGAAAGTTTTTCGCGCTGGTATCGAGGCTGGTATTCTTCTGCTGCAGTTTCGACGAGAAACGCACCGAGAAAGTATTAGAAAATTGATACAAAAATCTTTTACCGCATTTATTTGTTTCGATGTTTACTCGAATGACGCGGAGAAAATAAGGAAATATATTCTATTTAACTGCTAATTATACAAACGACTGTATATATCGCTTTGCCAAACTAAGTTAATGAATGCAACTATTAGTTACTCGTAGCTTGAGAGTCAACAAATATTTGCCTGGCTATGATTAAACGCGTTTGAATGAAACATCGAGTCAAGTGAAATAAATATTAATTCGCGATACACATTTGCCGCAATAATTTAACATTACCTTAAAATTTAAGTTATACTAACGGCGCATTGCAACGGTGCGCAGATAAAAGCAAAAACAGAATGTGTAAAAAAGTTGGCATAATAATCAGGGCAAAATATAAGTAAAAAAATATCGAAAAATGTCGCGCAGATACCCTCCGGGAGTTAGATTTATGGGAAAAAGTTTAGATGGCTGGAAAAATGTCCAAGGGGCGGCCGTAAAAAAGTTAGCGGCCCTTAAACAAATCCTCTTACTCGCGGGTGCGCAGAAAGCGCTCGATATCCGATCTACATCGGAAGGCTTCCCTGGCCAAGATCCTTTTGGAGAATAGCGCGGATTTTTGAGAAAAAGCGAACGGCGAAAATAAGAATGCGGTAGAGGATTTAGAAAGCTCGGGCCGCGGCGCGCCGGCTCTCCTCGTTATGTAAACACCGAGTGTCAAAGAAAAGTGAAATTTAAAAAACAATCTGCGCGCGTGCGGTTGAGCAAACATAAAGAAATTTCCGAAAGCCACGGGGCAAACACGTTCAATAAATCATTCCCGTTTATCCGCCCGGCGGATAATCTGCACTATAATGCACAAACGCGCTTATACGCGTTAACCTTCACTTGTAGCGGCCGGCGGCCGCGCGAAAGGTGCAGGTGAGCCCGTGGTGCCGAGTTGCAGGGCGCCCGGCTGCCCCGGCGACGCGGGCCAATTAGTCGGGGCACGCACAAAGCGCGAAAAGCCCCCGGGCCCAGCGGGGGAGTTTGCCCGCGGATGAGCATCCGCGCGGGCTCCCCGGAATCGCGGCCGGGGAACAAAGGCGCGCGCGGCAAATTAGGCGCGCGCTCCCAATCCGCGATTTGGCCTCTTTGCGCAAGCGCCAAGAAAGGAAGAGCCTCGGCCGCAATTCGAGGGGAACTAATCAGCGGCACGAGCGGTCGTTAATTGAGGATAATCAGCCGGCGTTTACCGCTCCCCTCCTTCCGCCGATGGCCCCGCGCGACGGACTCCCGGCCGCGGACCGACCCGCTTTTGCACCCGGGTTTCGCGACGCCCGTTACGTCGCCGCAGACTCAAAGTAAATAGCCAGGGATTGGGGGCCGCTCCCGTGGTTTTTTAATTGGCCGCTGTTGCGCGAGCCTCATCGCCGCCACCGCAATTGTGGCCGAGCCGAACTTCCCGCGGGTAAACAGCCACGATTGCCGCAGCCGTGGCCGAGCCAAGGAGGGGATAAAAAATGGAACAGGAAGCCCTGCTTCCTTCGGCCGTCGGCCCTGGAAACGCCCGGTCAATTTTTCGCGGAAACGCCCGATCGCGCGACACGCTCGGCGGAACCAGTAACGCGGACACGCGACGGACGCTAATTAATTATTTTAATAAGCGCTCGCGCCCCGCACCTCGCACTTTTGTCATTTATCTTGACTTTTATCTCCCTCCTCGAGCTGTTCAACTTCTGCGCTCGTTTGCGCACTTTTAAACTTTTTCACCTCCGGTTATAGCATCTGTAAGCTACAGTAATGGGCATTCTGTAATGTCTCCGCTAGGCCATTGTGACATTTTCATACGTGATACGTTTTAATATATTGCCGCAGAATTGAGCGAGAGCCATACAGCGATATAAAAGAAAATTGCTCTTTAAAGGAAACGAATGCCAAGTCACCGGAAAACTTTTAAGCCCAGGGACATTAAAAAATAATGGATGTTCCTCATTTTCAAAATTCATGCATTATTTCTTTGTCTACGATAAAGAACTATGTTTATTAGTTTAACTCTATCTACTTACATAATAGTGTACACTCAAGTGTTTTCAGTATTGTTTTCGAATTTTAACTTTCATAGACCTTAAATCAATCAAAAGTCTACTACGCTGCCTTTTAAACGCAAAGTGTTATCTTTAAACATCCTTTATAACTTTCGTGATTCTTTTATTTTGAATTGTTACTTACATGCAGTCAAACTACTAGACAAAGAATCGGCTTTAGGAACTCACCTGGAACATAAAATAAAATTCATATTGTAACGAGCTGTCGAGTTAAATGTATAGATATACGAGTAAAAAAGATGCTTTTGAAAAGCGTGATTTGAAAGGGAGCGAGTGGGAAACGACGCTTACACCATTTTAGCGCAAATATTTATGAATCCACCGGTCGTCCAAGTAAATATAAACATAGGATTGCGAGGGTCATACGGGTAGCCAGGATCATTATGATAAGTCAATTGGAACAAAAGCAGGGAAAAATCGATTTGGGATCTGGCGGGTGGGTGGGCCGCCGAGCGCTCGGAGCAATTATGCATACGCAACAACTTCATCCCGAATTAATAATGCTGATTGCGCCTCGTTTCGTCCGCAGCGCGGGCACTCGTGCAGGCGGCCGAGCTCGAGGGCACAGATATAACAGTTCCGAAGTGCATTACGCAACCGAACGTCCGGGCGCGGGGTCAACAGGGCCAGCGAGCGGCGGGCGCTCAGGTGCGCCGGAGCCGATGGCCCCGCGCGCACGACTCGAGGCACGACCCGCCGGGCTTTATTTCGGGCGCGCGCCGACCATTTTATTTCCGAGTGGCGCGCGGCCGCTACGCGGCGCTTTCCGCGGCGCGCTAGCTCGGCCGGCTTTGATGAGCTGCTCGGATCCCGATACTTTCTCCGTGAAGATCGGGCCGGGTGCAGGTGCGCGCGCCGCTGCGCCCAACTTTGAGCGGCGCGAGCGGAAATTCGAGGCCGGCGCTGCGCGCGCGGCTCTATTTTCCAGGCCAGCGGCATTCGGGCTTTCATAAGCCATGATTGGCCAAACGCATATCGCAATCCTTGTAGTTTGATGCGCAAGTTTGCTAAACAAGCGTCGCGCATCAATATTCCGGGCGGAGGGTAGGCAGCTGTCAATACCGCGGGTGCGCGCCTCGGCCCGGCAGCTGTGTATCGCCTCCGGGCCATCTCCTGCGCTCGCCGGCGCGTAAAAAAACCATTCGGATTTCGCGGCGCGTACCAATTTCCACTGCTCCCGATATGGAAGAGGCGAAACTGCTGGGCTATCGAGTGGAATAAGCGTAAAACCTTTCACTCGCAGCGGCGCAGCCGAGTGCGAGCCCGCGAGGAAAGGAAAGCCCGCGCGCGAGTTATCAAATTCCCGGGGGAGGGCGACTTAGGCGCGGCCCTCCTCGAGTGCCACTAAACTTTGCCCGCGCGAGGAAATAAAAGGACCTCGCAAAAAGTTGCCGGCCAAGCCCGAGAGCCTTTTAAATAGTCCTCGACTTCCTCTCCGAGCCGTCCCCCGGCTCCCCGCCTTCCCGCTTCCCTCCCTTTGTCATCGGCCCGAGTTTGACGAGCGACAATACCCCACACGCCCGCGCGTGCGCCCGCCACCTATAGATCGCATTTTATGTGCAGGCGCACCGCTCAAGTGTTTTCCAACCTCGCCGCCCGTTAGCGGTCCTCTCGGCCAAACCTCCTGCGCCCTGCACTTTATCAGCCTTTCCGACCTTACACACCGGGCTATTAATTAGTTTCCCGCCCGGCGGTCTATCGATTTCCAGCTTAATCTCCCAATGCCCAATACATGCAGCGCGCATTTAACGACTTTGAATTTCTAAGGACCTCCGCGGCTCTCCACCGCTGGCCCCTGCTGCTACCGCACCACTGCTACACCCTCCGCATACATATTACACCTACCCTTTTTTCCTTCCTTTGCTTTTTTTCGTTCGCGTAAAGTTCCCTATCGCGGAATTATATATCGTTACCATGTATTTTTCATGTCGATATAATTAATCCAAAGCGAATATAGACTTTTATAATTACTTCAGATATATTAACAAGTTCGTATAATAGTCATAATCATAATGTTCAGTAACATCCATATTATCTAAACATTATCCTTTCATTGCTCAATTATTTTGGTATTGCTTTATTCAACTCCGTCAAAAATAATATTTAAATTTTGCTCCATCGAAACAATGGACATTTTTTTTATTGCGTTATCAAATATAAGTAAATGTAGTTATGCGTGAGAAAATCTTTTTTAAATCACTCAGCCTTTACTCATTTTTCATAAAGTAAGGTTTTGCTTCAATGGATAACTTATTTATGTGCTTAGACTTGTGATGCACTTGCTCGGAACAGAAATGCACAAACTTTTTATTATACAGTTCAATTTAATAAAAGTATAAGTATACTATAAGTAATATTGGAAATGTTTTACGAACACGCTGTAAATAATTCTTACCAAGAATACAAAGTTTCAACTAAATCCGCTCCTCTGTACTCGCAACAGCAGTACTTGTTAGATTGTAATAATTTTAATAGTATGTTCAAGAATAGTACGTGGAAAGTAGACAAGATGGCGTGTCAGACGTTATAGAGATACCTGCAATTTTTTACGCTACATACCGACTAACGAATTAACGTAAATGAATGATCTCTCACGATGTTCTACAATTAGCGAGTAATTAAATTATACTTCTATGAAACTGACTCGAATTAAAAATCGACATGTCAATAGTTATGTAGCATGGTTTTAATGTACTCACACACGCGTACGCACTACGCTCGCACACCGCTGCGAATAAAGACAGCTTCAATTATTGTGCCCGATAATATAGACAACAAATCTGTTAAACCCCATTAGTGACTTCCATTTCGTTTGATGCATCTACATCAAACAAACTTAAGTAAAAGAAGAAATAGTCTCATGGTCTTAACAAACAGTCGAGTCACGCCCGAGCAATCTAATAATTAAGGCTGGATCTCGCCAAAAAATAGTGGAAGTGCTGTGTCTGGGTGCAGGGGAAGCTGCGCTCAGACAGAAAAAGGAATCCAAAGAGAAGAATAAAAGTCTGAGAGGGTAAAAAGCGCGCTTGGGTCACCGACTCTATCTTCATTTCGGCCTTGTTTTATTATAATGATAAATGGCAGTGGGGGTAGGGCGAGTTAGCAAGAGTTTCCTTGGCTTCTCACTCGATTGGATGGGTCGTTTGTCTCGCGGCTCTCCTGCTTGCGGAACGGCCGCGGACAAATCGAGCGAGAATTCGAAATGGAAAATCGAACCTCCTGGGGTTACTTTGGCGTCATTACCGTGTCCCAGCATGGATATTACGCTGAATTTGTTCTCCACGAATCCATCGATCGATCGCCAAAAATTCGAAGATCGAATCTGGTCGGAGCGATTTAAATAATGTATACGAGAGCAGCTACAGAACGCAGGATTCTACTTTGTAAATGGCTTTGGCGAATTTCAAGAGAGGATAATGCATTCAATCAAATAATGCAAAGTGACATGTTTTATATTATATTGCAAATCAATGTCATTATGGAAGAACTATATCCATTTACATCGTTTTACAATTTACTTAGAAAATAACGAGAATGGAGTAGAATCACCAAGTTGGATAAGTGGTAATATAGTATATCTAAGTAGAATCCAAACGAAGTTTTAGTCAGTTAATATTACAATTACAATTTACATAGTAAGTTAGCTTATTGATTCCGAATCTTAATTAAATACAAAATTAAACTCACAAGGCATACACGTGTTAGATACCTAACGTTTAAGCATAAAATAGTAAGAGTAAGAGCAAGAATCGAAGTTAGTTCTACTGCAGTGAGATTAATTGTATTAAATGCTGCATTTGATTAATATGTTCATTTGCAAAAGAATTTCAATTATAGGAAATATACTATAAATTATATTCTAGCAAGTAACTTATGCCTTCGATTAATGGTTATGCCCATATAATTTTTTAGTAACATAGTATGCCCCAATTGCATAATACATACACACACGCGCGCGCACACACACACACACTGTATATTACGTGCATTACGTAATCAAATAGCTAATTCTCAAATTTACTATATTAATATTTCAATATATGTACACTTGTACACATACATAATTTCTCTATGTACATAAAAGAAGGCGCTTATCAATTGTTTTAATGATTATGAACTCAATATTTGAATTGCTAAGGTTTTAAAATTGTTAATTAATGTATAAAATAGAAACAGATTTGTATTAAACTGCAGACATATCTATACCTCTCTTTCACGATATTGTGATATACGTAATTCCAAATTTTTATTCGCGTACTTTCAGCATAATTTTGAGTATATTATGTCCACTTACCATCGTCTCCTTGACAGGGTATGTGAGCAGAATATATTATGTAATCTAACCATAGAATATAAAATTTAACATATGGTCAGAATCGTTTCAATATCCTGCCTGGGCTTATCATCGTTATTAGAACTTTTTAACATTGTAATAGATACTTTTATAGTTGAAATTTTAATGAATTTTTGGTTAATTTATAGCTTAACATTTCTAGTCTAAATCAGTTGTTCATCAATTAAACTTCTATTCTTTAGGGAAGTTCATATTAATTCCCTATTTACATTATAAATATCTGTAACAACAACCATATTGTTATAAAATATCAAATAATTCATCAGAATAAAGTAACATAAAAATACTATCATTTAAGCTTTAAATCATCAAAATTCATTTATTTAAGCTGTAATCTATATGCTAACATTAAAATAAACATAAAGGATTATGTAAAAAGAGAATAAGCCAATAAATTCTAGATTGATCTTTTTTAACTATACTTTAAATTTTCTAATAACAATATATTTCATGTTACAAATATTTATAATAAATGTATAGTAAATTAGTATAAACCCTCTTTAACTTTATTGATTTTATAAAGATGATCCACAATTATAAAAATAATTTAATAAGAACCATGTTCGCTATAGAACACAAAATCAAATATGGAATAATAATAGAACATAACACTATGTTATAATAAAATACGCACGCAATCTACTCAATATGATGTATGACTGCATTATCTGATGTTTAAATGCTATCGTTATAAATTTCGATTTACATTAAATCATTTTAAAAATAAGCCAATGAGAACTTGTCAATCAAGCTGAAAGTATATTAAAGTACAGCTTAAAATCATAACATGCATGAAAATTCGCACCTTTTTCAAAAACTAAACAACAGCAGCAAAAGTAACTATGGTAACTTACTAGAAGAATATTGTGTGTGAAATTAAACAGAAGACTTGTAGCCAAAATCAACGACGGATTTTCCGCCTGTCCTATTTCGCGATTTTAGATTGGAAGGGACGAAAGGGGCGAACCGCTAACTGGTTGTCCAGGGTGGCCGGCTAAAAAAGCGTAAAATCCGTGGCTTTACGGCCTCGCACTTTGTCACGGCTCATCCCCAGAATCGCGGACGCGAGTGGAGAAAAAGAGATACGCGCGGTCAATGCGAACCCCGCGCTCGCTTACCTTCGCCCCGTCCTCCGGGAAATAGAAGAGAAAAAAGTCGACGTGCAGTGCAGCTCCTCGGCGGCGCAAACGAGGGCTGCCTCTTCCCGTGTTTGCTCGGCTTTAAAGCTATCTTTACGGCCGCGCGAGCCGGATAAATGAACTTCCGCCGGTATTGACGGTGCGCGTGAGCCAATGTGTAGAACGAGCTTCCGTCCCCTTTGCAAAAGCGCCCCTCCTTAATGTTTATGGAGGACTTTCCTGCACGTGTCCGCTTTCTCTTTTTTCTAAGTGTCTCGCGCAGATCCTTCCTTTGTTGGCTCTTCGTTACATTATTTTTGACGTCTATAGAAAAACGCGGTAAAGGGTATTTGAATCGTCGCTATTTTCCATCCCGCACACTTTTCTGTAGCGCGCTAGGGTGTGAACGTTCCTTTGCAATAATTTAACAAGTTCAATATTGTTTGCGTGTGCAATGGAGCCAATATTCTCGATTCTCTTACATTTTCTCTTGTGATGCCATACATGATTATAGAGATATCGTTTACTTTCCGCTTTCCTTTTATCTATCCGTCTCTCTTTCCAATTTTGTATCTGTGCCCTACAGTATTGAGCGCTTTTCCCTTACGTTACTTTTCTTCATTTCATCTTTTCTTATAAAGTAATATTAGACTGTCAAGCGAATCTCTATCTTTTCTATTCAGGTTGATAACAATGACTTTAAGATTTTGTTTTTTTCGCTGAATTTTATCAAAACATATTGTCAAAAAATTTACAGTTTAAAATTTAAAAAGTATTGTCATTTTTGATTCTCAAAACAAAACTGTATAATTTTGTCTATTTTAAGAATTACTTTTGTAGCAAACAACTTATTGTACCTATTTATATGTTTTCATATTGTATTATTATATATGTTATATGTTTGTCTTAAAATAAAGATCACGTTTCGATTTGAAAAAATAAAATTGTGTACACAAGATTTGTTAAGAATAATTTATATTTTGTTTATGCCTATTTTTTACAATTTTTTTTAATTTATTATAATTCTAATTTATTTATTAACATATTTGTAATTCAAAAGTCAATCTATGAATGATTTATGATTCTTAATTTTATAATCGCAGATTTCATTTAAACAGACTCACAGTCTTACGATCTAACCAAAAAGTTTGACGAATAAAGCAGAATCTTGATTGAATTTCTAAAGAAGATGCCCCCTACGCCGAAAATTTCCTTTGGGGAATAAGAGGTACGGCTCAAGTTATAAGATTAGCATGATAACCTAAATCTCGAAGGCTTTTCACGCAAACGTCTGTTAAAGGGGCCACGGAAATATTGTGCGTGTCAATCATCCTACTGCAGAGACGTGATAAATCCTCTCTAGCTCGTTCTCCTTACGCCTAAGAACGATCGTGCGATTAGAGGCGGAATTTCAAACTGAGTGACACAGCAGCAAGTCCTCGTTTGCTCTCTTCTCGTCAATATCAACAGTATTGATTCAGTACCCTGCGATCGGAGCCAAGCTTATAAGCGTGGGTAAGATATCGGCGTGACTTTTGCGCTCTCGAAATGTCTGCTATATATGTAAGATGTTTCAGTGAATAAAATAAAGATCATGCGGCTAGAAATTAACCAGCTAGACCAGATTTTCTCGTTGTATCATGTGCGATTCTTCTTTCTCTTTTATAAAGCAAATATAAATGTTGCATTTGAAGTAGGCTTTTCACCTAGAACCCACCCGGAATATGTTACCAAGTAGCCTTTCCACTCAGGATTGAAAGTAGAATACAGCTATGGCAAAACATTCTGGTTGATACCTGGGAGGAAATCCAACTTCAACTTTAATAATAAATAGAAGAATAACTATAATTGACTCATAAAATTGACTATTTGGAGGTTAATTTGATTTTTTGGGCTCGACTATTTGTAAGTCAATTATAGCTTGGGATTTATGTAAATTTACGCGAGGTAATTAGATATTATAGATTTGCAAATATATCATATTCTAATTAAATAGAAATAAAATTATTTCACAATCGAATGAAATCGCATTAATAAAATTTTGCAATGTTTGGTATTTCTTGTGCATTGCTGGAAACACAAACACGGTGAAATACTTGTCAATTCATAAGCATGGAATAGACCTCAAAATGAAATAAGCGAGTAAGTAATTTTAATTATTTTTCACAACTACAATGAAGTAGATATTGTTAAAGTGCGGTATACTGGTTTTTACTTTTTAGCAAACTTTGGTGCATTTATTTTTAATTAACAGGACAGTGAGCAGCTTAAGATGTCTTAAAAGGAAAGGTCAGCTTAATAGTTTACCCTGTAGGTGTACATTTTTCAACGCCAGAGATGCCTTTATTGCCCGGACTAAAATAAAGCTTAAACAATATTACGTGCTTGCGCTTCGCGCGAGCGTCTTTATAACCGAGGCGCAGCCGATTCCATGGCACAAAGAAGGGATCGCTGCCGCATTGCGGTGCAGCAAATTGTTTCCATTCAATTCCTAGCGTTCTACGGCGTATTATTGCTCGAAACAGCGCCTACTCTCATCAGAGGAGAATCTACGAGAGCTCAAAGAGCCGAGGGCTCGGCCAGGGGCTTGTTTGCCGAGAGAGGCGCGCTTCAAAAGCTCCGGAGGCCCCGCGGGGAGCAGCGGGCCTAACCTCTCCCGCGGGGCACCAGCGCGACCCGCGCCGCCCGGCTTTTGCCCGCACCGCCGCGCAGTCTGGACCGACGCCCCGGGCGGAGTGCCGGTAAATGACTCGGCAGTCTGCAGCCGCGCCGCCCGCGCCCCGGGCGCCAGCTTCCTGCAAAGAATCGAGTTAACCGCCCGCTGGCCCGAGCTTTTCATTTGGCAGCTCGAACTTGCGCCCGCTTTTCGCGCTTTGTCACCCGGCTAACTTTGTTTATCCTTATTTCCCCGGCCCTTTGAGATGCGGGATGAGGGTCTGCGCGTGTATCTTCGCTTCGCTGCCTCTTATTTGTATCTATTCGCGATACGATGTACTGCATACTTTGCACCGAGTTTCTACTGTTCTCGCCTCTTTTCTTTATCGCTCTCGAAGAGCAGTTCCTTTCAATCTAATAAGTGCTTCTTTGAGAGAGCTACTGTGCCGAGTGCCGCAATTTGGAATCATCGTCTAGGTGATTCGAATGCATTTCTTCAGCTACTCCAAAGAATCTTTGATGTTGCAATGAAAAAACAACGAGCGCACCGTAGTTTCATTTAGTCTATTTCCCGACGTGCTACTTTCATAACGTTTAAAAATATTTGTATCCTATAAAAAAAGAAATTTCCATTGTATGATCGATTCAATTATTGCAATCGGCTTTCTTTAATTATTGAGTTCGCTTTTCTATCTACTGAAAATTATTATGCCAACGATTATGTATAACGTACTTGCAACACGATTGTTGTCGTCTATATCTTAACGAGAAAACGACATTCTTTAATTATTTTGCCTTATTGAATGAGCAGACGATAAATTGCATTATTCCTCAAAAATCCCGAAGTTTACTTAGCAATTGCAGCAGGAGAAAGAAAGGAATGGTTGGCATCAAAGAAATCGGAGAACTGATAGAGAAAGTGCAATTACTCGATAAGTCGTAAGGACTGCAGGCCATCCCCGTCGATTTCCACACGGCCGACTCTTAACTTTCAATACAGCGCCGTTTCTTTTCCCCTGGGTGCCGCGTGGGCGTCTCGATCTTCCATTGCACTGATGCAAAGGAACGAAAGCCGCTGCACCCCCTTGAGAGCTTTCCGCTCCTGTTTTTCTTGCGAAGCACTCGAGCGAGATGGGTATAGGTGTGAATGCCGCGCGCGACGCCTCCCCCGCCCCGTGACAAATGCACGAAAAATGCTTTCGCTCCTTCTTTTCGCACGAGTGGATACACGACGTGCCGAGTTTGAAGCTGCCCCCAGGCCTCCCTTACCCACAGTCGGTCGCGCACACGCGAACCTTGAAATGCGATTAATGATAGCGCAACTTAACCGCGGGAGTACAAAGAGACAAAGATTTCTTTAAAATATTCGAATATCTTAACTTTTTATCTTGTCGACTCTATACTATGCGACACTTTCTTCCCTGCGTATAATTCATTTGATAAAAACTGCGGTTGATGTGTATTTGAAATGAGCCTCCCGCATTTTTCCGCCTTGGCCGTCGTGTCTCTTTTTCAAGTGGCATGCAAATAACGGAGAGAGGACGGTTGCACATGAATTATTTCGCCAATTATATCAAAGCGATTTATGAACGCGCAGGGGCAGTTCCGCAAATGAGCATTTACATAACTAATGGCTCGTTTAATTGATAAAAGCCACTGGAAATGAATACATCGCGATAAAATGATACAGCGGCTCGCTACTTTGATCCTTGAGTCTTTTTTCTCGCGATCGTTATTATTTATGTCCGCGCTAGCCGCGCACTCCTTGGGGTACGCGCTAAAGGGTGTCCGTATCCTCGCTAATGATTTCGTCATTCGTAATTGCGCCGACGCGAATACTTTTTATGCTTAATAACTTTAATATCATAATTCCCGCCGAGTCATCAATTTAAGGCTCATTCGAATTTACGATGCAAGCCGGTATAAAGGGCGGGTTTTTCACGGTCCCTTGAGCGCGAATATCCCGAAGATCCTTTGGCATCGCGATTTCTGCCCCAGATACGGTTAAACAACCCAGTTGGCCAAAACTAATGCGGGCGGTATAAACGGGGGCCGCGGGACCGACGGCTCGCCTTCGACAGCGGTTTTAATTCTGGGCGAGCGCGTACTCGCCCGCAATTACAGTACAATGGAGGACTCTTTCGCCTCTGAGAATCAATTGCCGCGCTGCGGGTCATTATGCGGCCGCGCGCCGCGAGCGCGCACAATGCGCGGGACGGATAACCGCAATAATCGGCTTTCCGCAAGGCGCTCCTGAAAGGCGAGCATTGCGCGGATGCCGGGGCCGCGGGTGGCGACAGGTTCCTCTGGATTCCGGACGCGCGCCGGCCGCACCTGCGCTGGCCTCCGCGGCCGGATTTTTAGCGGAGCGCCCCGGCCAACCCGCGGCTATCGAGGGAATACGGCGCCTCGTAAAAGTCGTGTCAAGGCTGCAGTTTAATGGCGAGTCGCGCGAGGGATTTGGGTCGGCCAGATAATAAATCAAAAAAACTTTGCCCGCTTCCCGCCCCGGCACTCGACTGCCTCCTTTGAGAAAACGAGATATTTATGGTTCCGGTACACCGAGTCTGTTTTTTCAGGCTTCTTTCTCATTTGTGAAAATCGCCTCGTTAAAAGAGGAAGTGCGCCAACTGCTGTTTTCAAGGGACCGCGACCACACGTATAACTCGATCAAAAGTATAGCGCGTATTTAGACTCCCATATAGCGACTCGTATTATACGAGTATAACCACCACTCAAAAGAAATGATTGCACACATCAACTTTTTATTAATTTATCAATTAAATATTAACTTATTAACGTACTGAAAACTTCAACTATAAACGTTTCTATTGATTTTAATTTCAACTTTTCCATTATCTTAACTTTTTAAAATCGAGAAAATGCGCAAAAAACTGAAATGATTCAACTTTTCGTGCGCAGTTACTAAGTTATACAAACTTTATTAAAAAAGTGCGCTGAAGGAAATGAGAATATAATGTAATTATAATACCTGTAATGAATATTAATTGAAAATTTACTGGGTTTACAATTAATACAAATGGCCCAAATAATTTAGGTCTGCAATAATTCTAGACACTTTCTATGTTCAGATATATCTACGCGTACATTATCGTCAAAAACTTTCTAGATTACGTTAATTTCCAAAGTAAGTGTTAAAATAACGCATCAAGGATGCTCTTATGCGATACATTTAGCTGGTGTTGGCACAATATTCGATAGGACGCAGCGTCCAAATGTCGATTGATTCCATAACGCCTTATAATCTCCAATGTATACAATAAGTACATCGCTCATCCTCTTCATTAGGCTCTTAATGCACTAGATCAGCGAGCGCACTTCTCCGATAATCGAGGATCCACTTGAGGCGACAAAGGAACGTTGCCTCGGAGTCATTAATCAATCGAAGAATTAAAGTCGGGGAAGAGCGCGGGCGCGTCGCCGGATCGGTAGGGCGGGGGCAACACAGCATTGCAAGTTGCGCGGGATCGGGGCACTAGGAGGCCGCGGGTCGATCGCGGGCCGCGTGCCACCAGGTGATTAATTGCTCGGGCGCACGTGTAGCCGAGCCGTTATTAGAAATTGAATTCCGCGCGGCCGACGATCGGCCATAACTCAGGCCGGGCTCGCACCCCCGCGGCCCCGATCCCATCGAGCCGGGTAATTAACGCGTCGAGCGTCAGTGCATGGCGCATTTGCAACGCTCCCCGGAAATTAGCCCTGATCAATTCGGCCGAGTTGCTTTAGCTTTGCGAATCGACACTTCTTGATTCCCGTCGGTCTAACTGACTTTTTAAAAATCGCTGCTGTCGGTCACACGTCCAGTGTAGTATATGAGAAACGTATCACAAACGTTCAGGGCGAACGTTGAAAATATTGCGACGATTTACTTTAACTTTACCAATAATACTCAATTGCAATATTATATTATTATCGGTTAAGGCAAATGTTGACACTTTATTTTATATCGGAATTCGAAAACTGATTTTTTGGAACTTCGGATCTACCTGTCAGGGTCTCAACTTAATAAAGCCTATAAAAAATTAATTTGTATAGCGGAATTTTTCGATACAAAAAGAAAATAGTACGTATATATTGATCAAGAAGCAAAGGATCAAAGTTTAAATTCCAGTCTCGGAATTTATTTTTCTTTTAAACTTTAAAATATTTTTAGTATATTATAAAATATATTACCATGGTATTTTCAATTTAACGGCGACATGTTGGTGATACATACATATATTAAATGTACTAGCAATATTTGACCCACGTCAAAGATTTTTACGCGATGCGTCGATTTTCTTGACATCTTCAGGAAATATGGAGAAGTATTTTGTCGTATGCGCTTATAGAGAAGCACATCAAGATCGATCTCGCAAGGATTTAAGCTTCTGTATCGAAAAGTCATGCCGCGGAACAAGACGTTTCTAGACAATATTGTAATATTTATACACGTCATAAACATTATTACACGCTCAAAACGACAGGAAACTAATATTATTAAGCAAAAGTTTTATAGATGTAACAATACAGAGCCATGACAATACGACGTAATAAAAGAAGGTAAACGAAGCATTGAAACGCGGAAAAGAAAATTAAAGCCGATAGAGTCGAGCGTCTTGCTCCACTTGGACCGCATCTCCTTGCGCGCAGCTCAGTTGGCGCGGCTACGCGGGCGATAAGTACACTTATTTTTAATTCATCATCGGGCCGTAAAACAATGGCGAGCCGGCAGTGATCTTTCCCAAAGATCTCATTTCTCTTCCTTTTAGGGGGTCATTAATCGTGTCTCTTGCGCACAAAGGAACGCGAAACAAGGTACACGGAATTGATCGAGATCTCCCGCCGTCCCGCCAATTCGCGGTTATGCCTGTCTGTCGCGAGATCCCGAAAGCAATCGCGAAGCGAGCCGCCTGTCATCGCGCGTTTACAAGCGACGAGCGCAAACGACGTCGCCGCGATTTGTCACGGCTGGCCAAGAAGCATTAATCTTTCCGCGATGAGTTAGCCATCGCGGGGAGAGCTGCGTGTGCATACTCTACGGCACCTCGGGGCGTGCGTGAACGCGCCATGAGAAGATCAACGAGGAAGCCCTCAAGCGAGCTCCGACATGAGTTGATTTTCCGTTACAAGCGAGGTTATAATCGGTGAAGAGCGAGACGTCCCGACGCCGCGTCGCGCGCCCGCCTCGAATTGATAATCCTCGCGGTTGATTTTCCCCGTTATGCTACATGGGCGGTGCCCCGCAGGGCAGTCTCTGCTTGGCTTTGGTATTTTCGAGGCGTTTCGCTCTATTACGCTAGTTACGCAATAAATTCGAGTTCTTTGACTGACTTTCGTTGTTTGACGAGCACGCGATTCTCTGAACAAATTAGAATTGTATTTAATTGAGGTACCGTGTTCGTAGAGAGCAACTAAACTGTACATTAAACTAAACAAAAAGAACTTTTATATTGGTATTAATAAATTCCTCAGATAAAAAGCCATCGTTCTACTGCATTGTTACGATAGACAATGTATATGCATTTTAAACGGCGTTACTCCATCGATAATGACTCTTCAATACAGACGAAATTATATATAAAGATATGTTGCAACATTTTTAATCATTTTTAGAAACAATTAAGCAACTGTACTAGAGTATAAACTTTTACATCAGTTTATCTGAATTGAAATCGAATTTTTTAAAACAATTTGCTTAGCAGGAAACTGGGGAATTCTTGTTCAATTGAGGATGACAGTGAAAATAGGTGTCTTTATGTAACGTGTGAACCAAGTAACTGCGTATAAAAGATGGAACGAGTACGGATGCCGCGATAAAAAATAATATGTATGATGATAATGTAAGAATGAACAATTCACTGTTTTCTATCAGCGTGTTTTAATTGATATATGTAGTCACATTGTTATCATAAGTCGCGTTGTTAATAGATGATGTAGTAAAAGATTCAGCGACTCGTATAAATTATGATTTAAATCAAGAGTACCATTACTTCAGTGTTACGCGCGAGCATAATAATAATGAGAGTTAGATCAAACGAGATTTAATCGGTTCGTTGTAACTTTCACTTGAGCACCATTGAATCTTGACTTGAAGAATATTATTCAAATTTTGTAACTTTCATTTGTATTAGATGGGCCAAGTATTGTACAAGTTACTTCTATAGGTCTTTCAGTTCCCAAATTGAATTGCGTTCCAAATCACGAGTTCTGCACACGACAAATGTAACCACCAAGTAGAATCATGAGACGACTGGACACGAGATGACTATATATATATATAATATATATATAAATAAAAGGTTCGGGGTGAGATCTCTGATGGTTATAGTTATGCTACGTCCAACTGTGCTGAAACGTGCCAAACTCGGAGATGCAAAGGACCGCGACCATTTGTGCAAATCAACTAGTTTCCTATACACTATAGACTCGTTCTCTTTCGAACATGTCCCTCAGAATTCACGCGAAATTTGGTTGCATGTAAAGATATTGAAAATTTTATTTTGGTATCGGCGTCGATTATATACAATATATTCGATCGATAATAAAAATTCGAAATACAGCACCAGTATTCATTTCTAACTTCGTATGAACTTGAAGTTAAATACATTTTCATTATTCTGAAATTTAAATTATGAATATTATCAACTATTATATTACACAATGTATTTTTTATATTTAAATTTTTTTAAAGCGTATAATACTAATACTTGATATTCTGATTACAAAAATGGATTTCATTTAAGAATTGTTTAATTTTACTGAATTTTTACTAATTTTTAACGAGCAATAATGTATGAATAGATTTTTTTATCATATTTTACAGTAAAAACTGATGAAATAATTCTTCTTAAACTATGCCTTTGATATAGTAAAGACAAAAGTTTTTAAAGTAGGACAAGCAGGCAGCAATTTTTAATTATTTAATATCGAAGATATCATGAACTTTTTTTTAGTATATAAATGAAATTATATAAACAATAGTTGATAATAAATTATCATATTCTAGAACATTTCGTTAACAATTTTCAATAATTTAAACGTACAGATAACCAAAAGGTTATTTCGAAAGAGCGCGGTAAGATTTGACAACTTCGCAACTTCAATTGTATCCACAGTATTCTTGTACAGGCGGGAACAGTATGTGCTTCTATCAGTACTTATTATAGAGTAAACAAAGAAAAATATTATAAGAATTTTTACTATACTTAACTATACTAAGTCTAGCTCTAGGTTACTTAAAAATATAGTAAAAATTCTTATTTTTCTCATTGTGAATTAAAAAGTACATTTATTATTTGTATTTAGTGTTACTACATTAATATTATTAAATCATTAATGCATATTGAACATGTTTTACTTCTAATAGATGAATATTCGATGAAATTTAAAAGCAAATATTAATAATAGTAAATAACAAGTAAATTAAATTAAAATTAAAAATATATATAAATCTTTAATACTTTTTAAAAATTCTACAATTTTTAAACTATACCGTCAATTTCAAGATTTTGTTAATTTTTCAGTTTATTTTAATCTGAATCTACTTACGTAACAGATTTTGAATTATCTAAAAAGGAACATCATCAAATTTGAACGACCTACATTAAAGGTTCATTGTCATACATTTGAGCCGTTTAAAAAGCGCAGTGGTTCGCTACTACAAATTACGTTCTGGTACGCAATGGAAACACATAAAATCAGTTGTTCAAGACAAAATTAAGATTAGGTAAGACTGTGATCAGAGAACATCCTTAATCAAAATATGCAAAGTATATCAGAATGAATTTGATTACGTCACAGAGCGAGCGAAGTTAATTGATCCACAAGATTAGAAAATTTCATGCTATGGCTGCAAGACAAAGGATCGGTATTGTTACAGTAATGATATGAAAAGATGAAGTGTCATACTACGTAGCTTAGAAATAATTTGACTTCAAAAAAGTATTTGCGTTTAAATGGAAGGGAAAAGTTTTCTGAGTAATAAAGATGGGTATTTATATGAACCTTCAGTGCACCTAACACTTATATATATCTGGAGAATGTTAGATAATTGCTTCTCATGAGCATGATTTCTATATATTTAGTTCAATTATAGATACAACTATTGTAGTACAAAAATCCTACGATGTTTTTCAGAATCATTAGTCAGTCAGATATTTGACGTATACATTTTCATAAAGTAGCTAAAATAGCACACTATTGTATACAGCAAAGTATTGGAATACTATATAGCAAAGAATAAATTAATCCATGATCCAATTTATTTTTACTACGTACGTAAATCAGCAATTTATGTCAGAGGTAGACTTATGTCTCTATTTTGTTGCAGGAAAATCGAGGAACCTCCTAGTCACAAATATGACCTTTCCTCCTTTCGTTCATTATGTACCCTCTATGCATATGCGAAAGGTCGTCTTTTTGTCCATCCACAGCATATGCTGCCAAAAGGAACGGAGTGAAAACGGAACGTGTTGCATTAATTAATGGACACATTTCATGTACAAAAATATGCACTTGCTGTTCTATAATAAGAAACGATATCGATTCATGAATCTTGATGTATAGTAATTTTATGCGCGATTAATTGTAATTTAATTGAAGGAGATACTTTAACCATTATCGAGTTGCCCACTCGTTGGTCAAAGAATCTGTAGAATTGATTGAAAAGTCAATACGTCAATGAATAACTTACAATGGATGAATATTTATCTTTTCAGGTACTGGGTCAAAGCCTCTGCGACTGTGGCAACATTGACTCATGGAAAACTCCCGCTTAAAATTATAGATATTTGAATGACTTCCAAACAAGGGACATTGCAGGAAAGAATTAGTAGTGGATATAAATGAAACTAATTAAATTGAACAAGAGGAAAAATGTAGTATTCAGAAATTGCGATTACATAATTTCACTCGCAAATCACGAAAGTAGTACTCGAAACATCTCGTCACTTTCTTTTAGCTACTCTAGTTAAACATGAAGTATTAGTCAAACATGTTAAGTTTCATAGTTACTACGAGCGGTCGCCCAGAAACTTGGAAATCTATATATGTTACCTTCCAACATAAGACTGTATATTTAGTGGCAATAAAATAGTTTCGAAAGTGCTTGTAGACAGCAAGTGGGAAGGTTGATACCGTTCGATACAATAATATAAAGAACTCATAAATCCATGGTACGTACCAGATATCAATTACATTATACCCTGAAATTGTTGTTTTCTCATCGGTTGCTTAAAAGTATTAAATATACGATATACGAACAAAACAAGAGACAATGCAAGGAGTACTGTACGAAGAATTTCTATGCGCTAATATTCGTAATGCGTCGTCAGTGGCTATTTCTAAGCGAATGTAGAACATGGTAGATGAATCTACCATAAAGAAACATAAAGATATATATAAAAAAGGACGCAGTAAAGAAGGCCATTGAGTAGGGAAGACGGGTAAAGCACATACTTTGATGGGAAGCATTTTCCTTGAAATCAAGCGCATAACCTATGACGGATAAACGTCTTCCTCAAAGGAATAAAACCTCGCTCGAGCCATTCACTCGGTCTTTAACGCAGAACGATAAATTGCACCGGCATATTGGATCTTGAACAGATGCATTCGCTCGTCGATCGCAAGCGATCGCGTAGACACTTAAATAGTTTCCATTTTACGCAGAGGATGCGGCGCGAATTAGGAGAGCGGCCGGAGGAGTGGACGAGGAGCTCGGAGCTGGCGGCGCGCCGAGTATTTAACGAGCTATTTGACGCGAGACATAATTGTATAACAAGCGCGTCGTCATTAGCGGAGCACGAGCCCGAAGAGCCTTTGAAACGAGCGGGGGAAACAATTGGTTGGAGCACGCAGCCGCGGAAAAGCGGTGTAACGCCGCCGCGGAGATCCGGCGGGCAGATAGAGGCGGCCGGGCGCGAGCCGAGCCGCGGGCCCGCGCGTCCCGGGCCTCCCGAGCCTTTAATCAGCGCGGGCTCGCGCGACGCCGGCTGACCCCCGTGGCAAACAACCGGCTGCTTAGATAGCTGCCTCGGCTAATCCGCTCCCCGGTTTATCCGTCCTCCGGGCCGCTGCGCCCCGGCGATTGTCTTCCGAGAGGTTAGACTGGCGCGCAGGATGCGTGGAGAAAGGGACCCGCCGGCTGCGCTGAACAATTACCTTTCTTTCGCTCCCCCCGGGTCTGACGGGAGCGCGGGATAAGAGTTTCCAACGTGGCTCCGCGGCCACGGCGCAGTCGAGCTGCCTCGTCGCGGAGCGCCCGTTGCGCAATATCGGTTTTTAAATGCATAATGCCGAGCGCGTCCGGATAACGATCTCGCGCTCGCGGACCGGATCGAGAAGCGGCGCGGCTCGAGTGCCGGAGTAATAATAATTTCCCGCAGGCCGCATGTTTCTGCGCGATCAAAAATTCTCGTCAAAATTTCAATTTCGAAATAGGGGCAAAAGGAGGGGGCGGCCGCACCGCGGGCCGAAGCCAGGATTGAAAAGATGCGAGATGCGATTGGAAAAAGTATCCCGAAGGTCGATTTT
Organism: Sycophaga agraensis; assembly: GCA_018906755.1. Classification (NCBI taxonomy): domain Eukaryota; kingdom Metazoa; phylum Arthropoda; class Insecta; order Hymenoptera; family Pteromalidae; genus Sycophaga; species Sycophaga agraensis. The sequence goes on from JACCIE010000039.1 coordinate 233,930, forward strand.
TCCGCTTGGCTTTTCACCCGGGGACGGGGGAAAATTGCGCCCGGAACAAGACTAGAGCGGTGATTTCGGTCCCGAGGAAAGACGAGCGGCGCTCGCTGGATTAGCGCGGGCCGATGCGCCGAGTTTTTAGCCATCCTTAGCCGAGGAGGGCCCGAGCGACTCGCCGGGAAAAAAGAGGTTGGAGCGCGGCCGAATAATATAAGAGGACTCCTCGCGGAGGAGGCCGGGCTGAATAATTCACGAGGCGCTGGCAGGAGAAGAATTTAGGTTGGCGGCTCGGCGCGCGGCGCTCGGCGGGCGGGTGCGTGTCCTGGTCGGCGCCCGCGCCGCCCGCGCCGCCCGCGCCGCCCGCTCGCCGTCGCTTTAAAAGGGAAAGCAGAGGCTTGGAGCGAGAGGCTGGGCCTCGCGAGCGGTCCAGCTCGGGGGGAACGTACCCGAGGCGGCGGCCGGCGGGCCGTGGTGGGCGTGCGCGTGGTGGCCGCTGCCCGTGGCCGAGTGGACGGCGTTCGTCGCCGCGGTGGCCACCTGCTTCAGGGCCGTGAGGACCATCATCCTGGCGGCTGGCGCGCGGACCCTCAGCTCCTCCCGCGCCCGGCGGCCATGTCCTTCCGCGGCGCGGCCCCTGAGCCTCGAGGCGTAACGGCACTTTCGCAACGCGCTGCCTGCGCTGCCTCCGCTGGCTCCTTGTCCCCCTTTTCACTGGCGCCGCTGCCGCTCGCCGGCGCGCCGATAAGCCCGCGTACGCGCGCGATCGCGACCAGACTGTCTTCCGAGCCGCCGAGGCGATTCCCCATCCCCGCCAGCCGGCAGCCGCGAGCCGCCCGCACCGCCGAGCCACCGCCGAGCCGCCGCCGCGCCTTTCGCTCGCCGCCGAGGCCCGAAGGCTCCGCTCGCGTGCCGTGCCCCGAGCGACGGGCCCGAGCGCCGACCGCGCCGCCGAGCAGCCGCCGAGCAGCCGCCGAGCAGCCGCCGACCAGCCGCCGACCAGCCAACGAGAGAAAGCCAGCACCGCATCGTTACGCCGCCCACCGCCCTTTTTGCCTAGCCTCCCGCGAGATGAGTGCACCTGCCGACCTGCCCGCCCCCGTCCTTACCAAATCGTCCAAATTAATTACGGCGAGCCTGGCTCCCTCTGCGGCCGCCGACGACTACTAACCGCCAGCTCGCCCGCGCGGACTGCCTCCCGTCGCCAAATCTAATTGCGGCTGCTCTTCCGCTCGCCCGACTTCTTTGCAAACTTTTCCCCGATAATTTTCAAAACAAACTTTCTTTCAATCTTCAAATGCTCCAAAGCTATTCAATTGCTAATCGACTTTTTTCTCGCGGAGATACGCATTTTTGAGCTTGCCCAGCCCCTATTCAGGAGCTCGATACTCCGGAAGCAACAGATCATCGATGCTTTTAGCTGAATATCAATTACATCTTTATGCTCTGATACTAAAGCTTGTAATGGTATTCAGACCGTTAAGTTTGCCCACTTTTTCATTTAATAAGGATTCATCTAACATTAATTAACGTTGTTTTTATTACTTTTCCATATTAAAATTAATACTTAATTAAATGTTTTTATACGTTTCAATTATCCTGACCAAGTCTTACATTTATTTTAAACATCTATTTTCTTTTCATAATTCATCTTAAAAATAGTACACGTACTAGAAATTTAAACTATACCTTTGAGTTTTACGTTTAAAACATATGCATAATTATTACAACTTTTACTTTACATTTTTTTACGATATCAAATTAAAGTCGTAGTTGAACTTACGTGATAAATGAAACCTTCGAGACAATGATTTCTTCGACTTACCTGTAACAAAAAGTAAAATTGTTGGCAAAATTATTATAAAATATTTATTTACTTTTAACTTATGTTCTGTTTAACGTTTTTATTATATATCTACGTAATTAGAAAAGGTATAAAAAAAAGGAAGAGTGTTAAATTTTAGCAGTACACTTTCAAATAAAACATTATATACCCTATGTATATATTATCACAGTAGAAATAATCTATAAGCATCAATTTCCCAATCAAGAGAAATTATAAATTATTTAATATCATTTAATGAACGACTAAATTAAAAGAACTAGCACTTTTTATCTAATAACAAAGGATGATAAGATGATTTAACTATTATAGTTCCTGATCGATAATTCGAAGCTATATAATATCAAACTTCTATTAATGACTTTAAAATTGCTGAAGGCTGTTTAAATACAGTAAGATCAGTTAAATTAAGAATTAGCTAATTATTACAACAGATACAATATTTAAATACGCTTTAATCTTTTATTACTACGGAAACAGTTTTAAAAAACGCATGAATGAATCTTAGAGTATATTTACTCTTTAATACTTTACTCTATTCTGACGATTCCCAAATTTCATAATACATACATAATTTAATCATTTGATACACGATTCAAGCTGGTCACTATTTGTTCGATTATCACATATGCTATGGTGTAATATTGAAGGCAAGCGCACTAATCTGGCTTTTAATTCATTATAAATTAGTCGTAACGAGAATGACCTCGTGATTCATCTTAAAGTATACATCATTCTTCACAAGTACTAATGCAACATCTTGATGTAAATCACGAGCCCACGCAAAACCAGTAAAAGAAACTAATGCAGAGCATTTTGGACCCTATTAAAGAGGACCGCGGCCCCAATTCAAGCCGAATGTTTGCGTACTGAGTCAATAAATTCCACAGCACGTATAGGCGAGCAATATTTTTAGTGCTATCGCGATATCGAGGCCCTGCCGCTCCAAGGAAATTTCACCGGCCTACTGCAATGCAAACACAACAAATCACGCTTAATAGGGAATCGGGCGGGAGAGAGTCGCTGGCTCGCATCCAAAGCCGGGTATATCGTGGGCGTCCGCGCGCGCAGAGTCCCAGGTGCCCAGGGCCACCTCGGCCTCAAAGCCTCGCGCTATCGCCGTTGACACCCGCTTCCTATTTCTTTTCCCGTTCTAAGGAAGTCATCTCTCGCTTCTAGCCTAGCGCGCCACCGAGTCTAGCATTTTCCCGGCGTTGGTGAAAAATTCGACAGCCGAATTTCCTTGCCGAAGTGAAGCGCCCTTTTGTTTTTGACAGATTAAAACTAGAAATTCAGACAGTTGGACAGGCTCGCAACTTTGCCAGATCGCTCGTTTTTACTTTGGCGGGCGATACAGGAGGCACACGGGCAACTAACGACCCGTTTTATCGAGTAAAACGCTTTCTCAGCTTTCTTGAAGTAAAAGCTAATCTAATGTGAGGTGGAGGAGTTACTCATGCATCAAAATTGGTATATATTAATACGCATTAGTTGCGAATATTCCAAATAAGCTTGCCTAATTAGCCTACAATGATTTGATTGTGTTTTTTCAATTCCACTGATTGTAAATGTTAATGAAATTCTTTACCCACGGTGCATCAGCACCGAGGTTAATAAATAAAACGAGCGACCGCGGCGGACTTCTTTGGATCTGAACGTGCTCAGAATACAAATCTCGTTGGATTTAAAAGTGAAGTGAAGGAAATCCCGACGTGCGAGTTTCGCACATACCACGTATTGAATTAGAAAATTGAGCTAAATGCTCGACTTGACTTGTCTCGTAGGTATACCTTATAAGGAAACGTGTATTAGAGAAGTCAGCCCAAACGAAATCGATATTGTCCGGGAAGAAACTATCGAGTTGTCGATCGCGAGCAGTGCAAGGTGGTGTTAGTAAATTAAGCGCATCGTCGGAAGTGCGCCAAGTTTTCATGACACTTTGGCGAACGGCGCAAGTAAATGAGCTGCGCCGTGAAAAGTGTGTCGCACCTGCGCCGACTCCCGTGGCAAGTGGAAAGTCGGGGGCCACGGGTGAGCGGCCCTTCCTCGACATTCAAATGACAGGCCGAGCGCTGGCAGCCGAAAAGCTCGCGCGCCCGGAAAGTTCGCGCGTCGGCTCCGGCAAAGCGGTTGAGGGACAAACCGGGGGGAGGCCGGCATCGGCTGCAAGCGCGCGCCTCGGTGCCTCCGAGTACAAAGGCCCACATCGCGCCATTATAGTCAGCGGCTGCCCCGGGGAAATGCGGAAAAACATATTTACCGGCGCCCCCTGAGCCTTTCTCCACTCGAGCCCGGCCTGGACGCGATTGCTTTTGAGGCCGCGGCCGGCCGCCGCAGCGCCACGGGATTCGGCGATTATTCCGCGCGACTCGAACCCGAGGGCCTCTCGAGGATGACCGGCGAGGATTGGCCCAGACCGCCTCGACCTGCGGGGCCGCTTGAGGTCTCGCTTTCTCGAGTGACGGGCTTTATTACGCAAGCCCCGCCGCCGGTGGCTCGAGTCAAGTGCAAACCAGTCTAAAGCTTCCAAAGCGTTTTCACCTCAGAAAAGATAAAACTTTAATAACTCGGCGTTTCGCTCGACTTGTCAGACATCTACTTAACTACACTTTTTCTCACTTGTACCGATAGAAGCGCAATTGTGACCAATCGAATCGAATAAAAAAAGTTTAAAAACTTTAGAGATGAATAGATGATGTGCTCGTTTTAGATTTTCCTAACGACCTTAGGAAATTTTATGATGCTCTTTAGAAATAATAGAAGCGAATCGTTACGTGCACACAATGATTCGGGACTTTCTCAAGTTAAAGGGAAGGCGCTAAATGTCAATTCCCGAATTTCATGCGACATTCTGATTTAGCGCCAGAAACTTTGACAGCAGTAGTCTTCGCTTTCCAAATTGCAGTTGACTTCAAGAGTTTCCGTACTGCATTATATTTTCTACAAATACTCTTAAACTGAGATTAAGACTCAAATACTTCCACGTACATCAAAATAAATAGAATCACAAAGGAATTGTATTTTTTTATGCGAGCAAACGTTCGACAAAAATAAATTTTTACATATTATATACTCGAACAATACTGTAAAGTAAAATGTATACGTGTTATAAAGATATTTATAATGAATGTTACTGCGAATGACATTACATGTGTTATAAAGATATTTATAATGATTGTTACTGCGAATCTGACACAACAAGATGGAATAGAATGTATGACTCCATTTAACGCTTTTCATAAATAATTCACTACATATGTGAATTTGATAAATTTAAATTGCTTAATTAAAATTTGTATTGATGGTTCTATAAAAAATTTCTTTAAAGAATTTCAACGTAGAAGCCGCCATTTTTTAGATCTTGTGTGATGATTTGAGTTTAAACTTTAAATTCTTGAATGAAACCGAATCAAAAAAGAGGATTTACATACAGAGACAAGTACAAAATCCTTGCTCCTAGCTTAGCCAGAACGTATAAAAATAAGAATTCATAAAAATTGTACAAAGCTGTAAAATAAAGCATGTAAAACATTTATATTCATAGAATTTTATGTACCAGTCGTTTAGCACTTTTAATTCAAATATTTTTTACGTTCATATTTAAATTTAATTATTTTTTCAAATCATTAAATTTGTCAAAACTCCATACTGATTTAATATGGTCATAAATTCGCTGTATGAAATTATAAATGAGTGTGATAATAAAACAAGTTATATACAAACAACTTCTGAAATCCTAATTAAATAACCACTTTACTTCTCATCATACACTGAAAACTTTATGTAAGAAAAAGTAACTAATTATTTCTAAGTAAACAATTTTAGTAGCTGGCTACGGACTTATTATGCAAAATCAGTGCAGGTTTTTGGCCAGAAGTTAAGAACCATATATACCTAGACGAGAAACCGCATCGAAGTTCCAAAGTTGGCAAACTTTGCTGCTTCTTAAAGCAGTAAGGCAGATGCTACTTTATGTTTCGCGAGATAGTTAAAACTTCCGTCCTCGTTCTCGTCACAAACAAAAAAAGGCCATTTACAGATCGGGATTCGGGTAATTACAGAAAGGACTTGAATCATCAGAAAAGAGCTTCGATTTGAAATGGTTTATTGCTGATAGAGTAGCTATAATAGTAAAGAGATTAAAAGTGTATTCTGCAACGTAAAGGATCTCCACTAGACTAAATGAGTATTAAGACGAGTTCACTCTTATTCTTGGTCAGAATTAAAATATATGTAACAAAAATACACAATAAAAGTTTAAAATTTTTTTTGTAAAATATATTTAAAATTGTTGTTCAATGAGACAAACTATAAGTCTCTAGGATCATTTAACTTTGATGCATAAATTTTTTTGATTTTAGGGCAGAGTAGACTCTGTTGTTCCGATCACTGAATTTTTTATCAATTTCAACTTTAAGGTACAAAAAAATACTTTATTTAAAAAAATATTATAAAAAAATAATAATAATAATTGGAATTTTTTTTCAGTTTAATTAAATAAGAAATAGAAAGACTTCTAATTCATTAAAGTTAAATGAGCCTAGAGACTTATTATTTGTTGTTCATTTAACTACGAATTTATATTTTGCCAAAAAAAATTTAATTTATTTGTATTTATTGTTGCATCTATTTCAACTGCAGATCAAGGATAAGTATAATCCCCCCTTAAGGCACATTTCGATCGTCTTACGATTACACTTTGCAATACAAATAACGCTTGTATGCATCGTGACTCGCGAATCTAACGAAGTTAATCCAGTGACGCATGTCATGAAAAACACACAGTATATAGAAGAGAAAAGTAAAGAAAAACAAAGTCAAATACATTAAAGGATTAATGATCGCGCCAAATATTTAAATAGAATGTTAAGCAAAATTTCTTTATTTCTGTAACTATTATTTATATTATAATATAGGATGAAAGTAGATATTAAAAGTATTTACTGAATTAAATTCAACATATCAGTTAATACAATAATATTCTACCACAAATAAATTAGGTAATTTGTAAGTTTAAGGTATGTGTATTTTTCATATTACTTCATATTAATTGTTTAACGAAACTAGTGAAATGGTTCTGTTAATCATTTAACAAATTTATGAAAAATTTTGCTGCTAAAAGCTTTAAGCCAAAAAGATTCACAAAGTGTGATCACCCTTACTAAATTTTTAATTCGTATTTGATGATTCTGTATAAAGATTTTTTTCTTTACTGTAAAATTTAGATCGATTGTTGACGTGGTGGAGCATCTAGAACGACTATTTCAATTAACATCGTCTCGACCTTCTCTGAAGAGTTTGTACCACTTACAAACATTTTTTTTACTCAGAGTAGACTTGCCAAATAACATGGTTAATATTTCAAGTGTGTTGGAGCATTTAATTTTATTTTACTTATAAAATTTGATATGGAGATTGTTTGAGATCCATTTTTTCAACAGTAACAAAAATTAAATAGCAAATTAACATTAATATATATTAAAAATATTTGAATAATTCAATACACTTTATTTCTAATAATTAATCACAGAAGAGTAAATTTGAAAAAGAGACTAAGTAATAAGTCAATATTAAGGTAATATTTAATTTTATAATACGGCTTTAGTCGGTACTACTCTAGAGAATGTCCTCTACTTGGAACGTAATCCACTCTGATAAAATGATTTAAAAAAAAGACTAAGCCAAGTGCTTGTGTTAAATCCATCGGATGCTTTTTATCACTTATAATAATGATATTGAGTGTAAAAGGACAAAAATGAAACCAGTAAGGGTTGAACGACAGCTGGGCAAAAAAAACACAAATAAACATATAGCACATGCAACTTGCAAAGCGCAGCGAAAAGCAAGAGAAGCGGAATAATTACATCGAATGGATGAAAAGGCCACGTGGCTTCATCGTGCACTTTTGTTGCTTCGTAATAGACATTTTCGTCGACTGGGTTCGCGTTTATTATTGAGATTGTCACGAGTTTTCTAAAGTAAACGAAAGAAATGCAGTTTTTCGCAAAAATTAATGATTACGGAGCCAAGGAAGTACTACGGTGTTTCCACATTTTGAAATATAACAGCGCAACGAACTGGCTTGCAGGTTTCCGCGGCGCGCGAGGATATTTAACCGGAGAGCCTGAGGCATGGTTACGATGGGGAACAAATATAATCAGTTGTCGAATGTAAGCAGCCGACGAGCCGAGAGTATAGAAAAGCATCTGCTCGGTTACGCAAGCGGGCTGCAGGAGCCGCGCGCGCACCCCCGAGAAGCCAGGTCGGAAAGAGTCGCGAGAGAAGGCGGCGCTCGCGAGCCTCGTCTAGCGGACGGGCCGCCTCGGATCGGTCGGGGACTCGGCGCAGGCGGCTCCCACACAGCCTGCGCGGTGTCTACATAATGATCAATAATAGAAGGCGCGAGGGCTGCGGCGGTGGCCATTGTTCGCGCTCGGGCGGCGCTCGCTGGTTTAGCAAAAGACCGCCCGGAGCTGCAGCGGCGCATAAAGAGCCACCTGTGCTCGGCTCTCACTCGGCTTTGTGCGCTGGCGCGCGATCGCGGCCCGCCCCGAGGGCTCCGCTTGCGCAAAGTCCCCGTCCGCCCGCGCTGCTCTTGCCGCGCGGCATTTATTGCGGTTGAAGCGTGATGCGCCGGGCGCCCGGCCACACCTCGTCCTCCCCCCGAGCGCGTTTTATCGCGTTTCTGCCCCCAAGCGCCGCGAGCGTCATGTGCAATTATTCCGAGCGGTGCGCGCTCGCGGGGCCTCCGATATCCCGCGCTGGCGGATGAAAGTGTTCGGTGCTTAATGCCGTTCTTTTGCCCCCTCCTCCTGCGGCCTCCTTGGCTCGGCTGCGCCGCCTCCCTCACGCGCCTTGGCATCCGCGAGTGCGAGGACCTCGGCGAGAGGACAACGAGTTTGATAATTACTGCCAACTCGCCGAGGCGCGCCTTTACCACCTATAATTATAACAAGCTTTGCAAATTCGCCGAGGCGCTTGATTGCGTGCTGCGCTTTCTTATATCAACCTTAAGTACTCGTTGACGTGTAGTTTTTACTGCGTCTTTACGTGTGCGCACGCTTGCGTCAAGTTTCATTAACGCAGAGCAGGCTTTTCTCGCTGTTTTCATTCGTTAAATCATGAAAATTGTCGAAAACTCTACCGAATTTTCCATTTAATTATGACAACATGGCTAGTTTATTTAGCATTTATCACGTACCGTAAAAGAAAATTTCGCTTCCCTCTGCACGTTATTAATTAACTGGTGATTAAAGTGACATAATAAGCGTGTTTAAGATTTCATGAAATACATTCTTAAAATGATTTTAATAACAACATTTTTATATCTGTCACTTTATTCTAGTCTTCGAATATAACATTTTCAAAATTAGTCCAAAGCTTCACGTCAACTCTATGTCTATAAAGGTCAACCACTTTACTGATACAGTTAAAAATCCTTATTGAAATCTTTAAAATATATAAATCATATTTCCTTTTTAATTTTTAAAGTTAATGAAAATTCGACATATGTAAAATTAATTTTATTTGATTTATTTATTAATAATTAAATAAATCAAGAGAATTAATGAAAAAGTGGTCAAATCTTTAATGAATATAATATTGTTAATATAATTTATCTTATGTATATATACATACATCTAATGGTTAACAATAATATTATTATCAATATAATGCAAAATACAGACTTTTATAGATACACGTGAAGAGAAAGAGGGTTATTACAGGAATATTATTATTATAAATTTACTAGACATCCATTGTAATTATAAACACTCGGCTAGTATACTATATTTGTATCCATAAATTATTATTAGTATAGATAATTGAATATGCGAATAATCGATTGATTTATAGATACAAATATGATCGTAACTATGCAGAATTTAAAGGATTAAAATATTAACAACGATTTAACAACGATTGAGAGTAATTCAATCCATATATCGTGTATTGTAGAATACTTATACGTTAAGAAAATACAGTATTATAATTAAAAAATTTTTTTTAATATAGGTATTTTAATAAAACAATAATCATATGAAAAATCTTTAACATGAAATGTGATAGTAGCCTATGATATTTTACAATTCCAATGATATATGGATCCCTTAGCGATGTAAAATAAAATGATATTTATAAGAATATCCTTCTACATTTGGCACTACTAGTAGTCATTGTATAACTTATTACACGGAGCACTATAATTCTTTAACTATTTAGTACTTAAATTCATAAAATATGAACCTAGATATTATTCTCGATTAATTAATTGGATTGAAGTTAAAAAGACTTTAGCATTCAGGACTAAATAATTCTAAAATTCCTTAATATTTTTATAAAACTTATAGGTTACTTCTAGCAAGGTGTGATCCAAAATTTTATTGTTAAGAATTAGGCACTCGCTGCCTAAAATTATTAGCAGATCTAAGGTATACTTAATCAGTGGAACAAAAAATGCACAAATTAATGCCTTACCAAGTCATGTTATTAGTGTTCATTCTACACTCACAAACTATTTGATTAATAGCAAAGACAAATATTCGATTAATTTGCATTTAAACTTCTAAAATTTATACACTCTAATGCTATTACATTTATTTCACTACACAAACTTTCCAATTATCTATAAATCTTAGTACAGTAATTAATTAATTAAGCTTTTGAAGTTTATGTGACAATGACATAGAATAACCCATATACATGATAGAAATAATGGTTAAAACACAACTCGGCATATTTCTTCTGCTTATAGTTTATTTCTTGTATAAAAATATGAGAATAACATTACTTTTTTATTATATATTTTAGGACTAAGTGTGTAATAAAGGTATTATTGTGTTGTTATAATCGCTATATTACTTTCTTTATTTTTTATTATTTTCATTAATTTCATTTAACGTATTCTTCTCGGACACGTGTGTATGATTAAATATATTATAGACTAATAATTTATCATAACTACCGTATAATTTTACCATTCTAATTTAAATCATGAAATTATGCACACATAATTAAAATTAACTAAAAAATTCTTATAAGATTTCGACTGTACACCAGTACACCTTGATACTCTATGCGGTCCTGTATACGTGCTGCCCCTGCTTACTCCTTCGGGTGCTAGTTTGCGTAACACCGTTACACCACTTACACTAATGCACGAGCTAATCTCGTTCCGGTGAGTCTTTTCGGGCCCGACACTATTGCAATACTGAGAGATACCCCAAGCGATGTACAAACGCATCCCCTCTTAATAGATATGTAGTTCGCCCCACTCTCTCTATTCCCTACAGCCTTGGTGTCATTACTGCGGAGCAGCCTTTTTCTTTTGCCTTGTTCCCAAAATTTCTGGAATCCTCTGGAGGCGCATTTATTCATATTTAAAAAAATTATTGCTGCTACTGCTGTATAAGTAAATTTTGAACAAAATCTAACAAAATGCATAGACGTCAATGCAACTACCGGCATTTACCACTCGTTCTTTTCATTTTATTTAAAACATCTAATCGACCAAAACATAACGTTAGTAATTATGACCTAAAATTACTAAAGATTTTGTTTCGAAGATTGAAATTTATTAATGTATTGATGTAGCATGTTAAATGTTTCAAGCAGAGATAGCCTCAAAATGTTGAAAACGTTATTTTATTACTTGTACCTTCCGAGAAATTGGGTAGCCAATTGTATTCTGTTTTCGTTCATGCTCTTGATTTTCTTTTTATCACAAAGCAAACATCAATGTTGGTTTTACAAGTAATTCCACATAAAATGTACCCAAAATACGTGGCCCAGTAATCGGGTTTTCATAGCCACAATTGAAACTAGAATTCAGGCAGAACAGAATATTCTGGCGAACAATTGCTTACAGCCCGTTAGTTTAACTAGCAGGAGGAAAAACAAGTAAAGATTAGCTAACGAATACTCTCGATTTCGTGAGTGTGTATCTAAATTGTATTTTCTATTTATCTGCGTAAAAATAACATGTTACCTCCAATCCATCAACCAATCCATCCATTCAATGTACCTCCTATAATGCTTTCATTTTGTAAAATGGTAGAGTCACGATAGTTTGAGATATAGTTTTTTATTTTATCAAGAAACTCCCAACGGTATGACTATCTCGCGATAACAATTCGTCGACTGTTTACCGTTGATCTATTCAAGAGGAATTCAAGAATGTATAATGAGCAAAAATAAGGCTCGAGGTAAAATGTGAATATTGAAGTGCAGGTGCGCATCAAAATGGAGTAGTTTGGGGACAGCGAGCGCGAGCGCGAGGTCCGGGAAATCTCAAAATGGAGTTTTCACGGGACACGTAAACGGATTAGAGTGAGGCTGTCCCCGTTAATCGCGAGAGAGCACCGCGCTAATCTTGGCGTATATCGAGTTTCCGGGACGTCGATAATAGCGGCGCGTCGGCTCGGGGACGCGGGGGTGGGCCGCGGGGGGCTGGGCTTGAAAGCTCCAGATTCCCTCTCAGGGCCGCGCGTCGCTGCACCCCTCGGAACTGCTGAGTCTCTCCGAGTCGCCTCGCTATAGCCGCGGGGGCGCCGCCGCCACTGCAGCACGGATCCGCGTCGATGGTCTCTTCACTTTTTCTCCTTTCTTCAGCCAACCGCGCGCCCGCCCCATTTTATACTCCCACTCCTTCTTTTTCAATTAATTGCTCCTCCCGGTAGGATTAAGAACCGAGCCGGCATTGTTAGGAGGATCCTTTGGAATATTATGCGATTATGCGCCGTATTGTGCAGGTTGTCGGACCGACGGGCCGCCCGCGGGCGGCGCTACAGGAGGGCGCGAATGTGCCTACCGAAGATGCTGATGAACTGCCACTGCTTTAAGCGGATACTCCAGTTATTGTGGCCACTGCCTCTTGGGCTCTTATATCTCTCATTATTAAGGACATTCCGCGATACGGAATTACCTCCAAGAGTCCGGAACTAATTTAAGAATAATACAAAGCCGCCTTTGTGGTTTTCTTTATTCCAAAGCAACTCGAATATTTCGAGTAATTGTTATTACTTTCTCATTTTTAAATTTACATGTCACAGTACCTGCACCTGTTGGATGCGAATGAGAAGCATTTCTCTCAGAAATTATGCGCACGGACAAATGTTGCGGCACACAAAATTAATTTTGTTATTGCAAAAATGACAACGTAGAATTATCTGCAAAACCCTATGTACTTCGAGTCATCGAGATAACGACATGGTGCGGCAGATGGCAAGGAACGCGCAATACTCGCGCCCTGACAGAAATTCAAAATTCCCGAAGTTGCTAAGAAAAGGCGGATCGGGCGATGCGATGCGGCTGCACAAAGCGAAAACGTTCCCCAATCAATATTTAAATCAGCGCGTTCTCGCGAGCAAAATCCAACTTTCACCGCTCGCTCGTCCCCGTCTCTGCTGCGGCGGCCTCCCCCCCTGACATTTCTCCGCGAGCGCGCGAGCGAGAGAGGAGCGAGACGCCCGCGAGCCTTTCTCTTTCTCCTCTTATACGCCGGCGGCCTGTCCCCGCGCGGCTGCTGCTCTATCATCCCGTGTCGGCGCGCTAGCACGGGCTTTTGCGTAATGCGCGCCAGCGCGGAGGCTGTCCGTCTCGGGTGCGCCGCCATCTCGCTAATTACTCCGGGCGCTCGCGTCCCCTTATCGGCGCCGCGAGCTCCCGCGGGCGCTCGGGCGGGCCGATTGATTCTCGATGCGCGGGGCAAACATTTGCGCGGGCGCTGATTGAATTTTTGCAAGGGAGCTGCGCGCACTACAGAGCTCTCCGGCGCGTCAGGAGTCGATCCCGCTGCGGTAGCCGTCAAATGCTTTCAAGGGGTGGCGGTGCGCCGCGGCTCTAAAATTTTCATGCGCTCCAAAGCGATTCGGATTTACCTTCCAATACTAGTCTATCTCCCTCGGCGCCTTTCCAGTGCGCTTTACTGCTCGTGTGCGCGACAGTGAGTTTATTATCCAAGGGTATTGCGTCGCGCGCGCTCTACCCCCGAGGGAGAAAAAACTCTCTGTATGCGCTTTAAATAATATGACGCGTAATTGCTCCCGTTCGCGCCTCCGCCTAAAAAGTTGTTTCGCGAAAGATTTTTGCTCCGAGATAGACCAACAGTTCTTTCTTAACCCAGCTATTACCGAGTTTGATGCTGAACTACGGTAGCTTCGTGCCGGGTCTCGTTACTCGGTCACCTCGGGATTTGACGAAACGACACAATTTCGCCGTCGCGCACTGTCACTGAAGATTGCCGCTGCCTCTTTTGCCTCTTCGTGACCGCCTATTTTGTAATCCGTTCTTTTTTAGACAAGCTTTCAGTTTTGTCGTCTTAAAACTGCAATTTTCATAAAATCGCAAATAGAATAAGCAGACCTTCCAAGCCGCACCATGAAAATAAGGAATCTATGGCCAGCAGAATCTAACACTGCCGATAACGGTACTAAACCTATACCAGCTATCAATCATCTTACAGGCAGCTTGCACTTAAGTATCTTGCATGTAGGTAGTACATAGTTATTGAAACCGTTACACAGCACTACGATTCGCGATAGAATACGCAGACATAAATTATTAATGTTTTTAAATGTCCAATCGAGTATACAGATGCAATACGCATTCAATTGTAAATATTAAAATTGGACTTTGGTGCCTTGTACGCGTAACGGTATTTGTTACGCTGCGTGTAATTGATTTGGCAGAGTTCTTTAACTCGCGAAACTCTATTATCGTTTAACTGAATGTCCTCGTTGCCATAGTAAGACAAAAGGATGCAAAAGATAATTAATATGTCGGAAGAAACTCACGAACCATTATAAGCGAAAAATCGATTCAATTGTTTAATTTGTACCATAAAAATTTATCGTGAAAAGTAATTAGCTATAAAAATATCGTCCTTATTGCACCCAAACAGTATTTCAGCTTTAAATGAGCTTAAGAATATTTTCACAAGTGATGTTGCATGAAACAATATCATTTCTTCCAACTGTGTTGCACAATAATCTTCCGGAGCGGTAAAATAAGAAACTCCTGTTCAAATACAGATAAGCTACTGCGGATTGAGGCGTGGACTTCAAACCAATGATATAGTAACCATTCATAATAATCCATGTAATACAAAGGGAATCGATTATTGTTGAAAATAATAAAATATAAGTTAACGACTGATAAATATCATCCGTGTTGACAAGGCACTTTATGAGGGCAAACTTATTTTCACGAGGATTGATTAATTAGCCCCAGCTCCGTAATAACAGGATCGTTAATGAGTAAAAAAGCCGTATCGACGCTTTCAGCGAGAAGCAAAGGCTAATGAGGCTGCGGCGACGGGCTCTGAATGAAAATCCCCCGGACAGCGAACGGATGAAAGCGCGAGGCGCGTCAGGCATCGAGTCGCCGCAATCGCGATCGCGGAGGCGCGGGCGAGAGCCGCGAAGGCGCGATGCGTGCGACCGACGGCCGCGAGCTAGCCGCGCGTTGCGACAAAGTAATCGAGGGTAAAGCGCGGACGGGGGCGGTCGAGATATACTGCCGGAAAGAATGATGCCCTTTTTTACGGCGGTCCTTTTGTGGGGCGCGCGGATCGCAGGCCCGCGCCGGGCATAAACAAAGTCGCCCGCGATCCCTCAAGGATTTTGGAACGCCGCCGCGGATGAGTTACGGCAAATGGCCGCCGTAAACTTTCCCCGTCGCTGCCCAGTGCAAACGTCGAATGCTTAATAATGCAGTTGGCGAGTTGCAACCGAGCGCGAACGAATGGCTCGCCGGGCGACGACCGAAGGTTCGCTCCGAGATCGTTAGGGCGCCGGAGCTTGCGAAATTGGAAGAGGACGGGAGAGAGCGAGCGCGGGCTCGCTTTAATTTCGGTGGACTGGAAACTCTCCTCTTTTTTGTCCATTGTGAAATATATACAGGCAGTATTGTTGCGAGAAGAGTAAGCGAGCGCTGCGCGCGGCCCTGTCCCATTAAGCGCCCAATTATCAAGTTCTGATGGTTGTTTGATATCTGAAAAAATTTGCAGCGGCCCTCGGGCCAGCGACACAGCGCGAATAAAGCCAAGGGATGCGGGGAGGAGCGCGTTTTCCGCCTGATTCGAAAGAGAAAGAGATGAGCCAAATAAAAAGTAAAGCATAAAATTTGGAAAGCCATGCAAGTTACGAGAACGTACGCATAAAGGCAGGTGCAGCATCAAATGAAATAGTTACGTAAATCCGTATTAACATCATCCAGTTTGAAACTCCCTTGTACTCGAGCGAGCTGCAGTCTCAAATCGGTAGTGCTTCGCGAAACAGAAATGGCCAAAAGGTTAGCGGTATGATAAATGCCCGGAAATTCCCAAAAGGATTTGTGTAAATCGGCACGGTTCTATGCCGATTGCCGTCGCGCACGAGCTCCCTACGATGTTCCAACGTCGTCGTTTATCCCGCCTGACACCTTATGATAATCCAGCGACAGAGTGCGCGGACCTGCAAAGTCCCGTTACACGAGCCGAAAAATGGAGCACACTCGGGTGCGGTTTCGCAAGTGGTCGCTTTGGGGCGCGCGCGGCCCCTAAATCAAAATCCAATATCCGGGCGCGCGGCCGAAGAAATTAAGCAGCCTCCGCGGAGAGGCGCGCCGGTCCACGGGAGGGCGCGGCTTGTCGATCGCACGGCGTCCTTGAGGCTCCTCTTGGCGGGCGCGGTGCAACGCGTGCGGCCGGCCTCGATGGCCGCTTTCTCGCCGCTCGGCCCGCGCGCCTCACCGTGAAAGTCGCCGCCGCGGAAATAGGCCCGAGGCGCCTGCGCGGGGGTGCCGTTATCCCCGGGAGTTTAGTGCGCCGCGCCCAGCCCCGTCGACCTTTTTAATAATTAATTCGCCCCGTAAGCGATTCGCCGCGGGATTAAGCGCGCTCCCGAGCCCGCCCCCGCGTTATACGGCCGACTCGTATTAGGCGGAGCGCCCGCGCGCCCCGCATATTTATGGCCCCAATCTCCGTATTTTAATAAAGCATTGTCGCGCCCGCGCGGCCCGACCATCATTCTCGTGGATTCCCAGGGCGACCCGGCCAGAAGCAAGGAGCCGCGCGGGGGACAGAGACAGACAGAGGCGCCGGAGACTTTCTCGCTTTTCCGCCGACCCGGGAATTTAGAGATGAGATGCTGGCCCGGGGCTTGAAAGAGTACGTGTGTACCCAGACCTCCGTCCACCTGCTCTTCTTCTCGCGACCTCTCCGCGCCCGCTTCTTCGAGCTTTTTCCGCCTTTCCGGGCCAAGACGCCCATCCTTTGATCGCGTTATTCGCCGGAAAGCTGCGCTGCGCGACCCTGCATATCCCGTGCTGCCAGATGCGGCTTATCGATTATGTAATTGCTTCTTCTGCAGTATATAGAACCTATGTGCACCCAAGTCCGCAGCTTTACATATTTATAAGATTGTCGATCGTTATCGTTGATAGAGCTGTCGAGCAACTTCCAAGGGCCAAATTTTAATGAGTCGAACGCATGCGCAGCAGAAAAAACATGCCTTATAAGAGCTTGTACTGTCTATTCTCGAGTACTGCGATTTTATTTGCGTCTTGAAATTCAAAATTTGATGAGATATTAAATTGCGCTTTTTAGTGCACTTCTTATTAGAAGATATTTAGCAAGGCACATGCATAAGTATTCTGAAAGATTGAAATTGTATTTAATAAGTATTTCACAAAAAAAGTTCATTACAAGCTGGCAAAGACAATTAAATCTTATAATGCAAACAATAACTTTTTCTTAATTAGCAGGAATACTCTCTTGAAAAACAGTAGAAAAAATTATTATTAGTCTCTTTGCTTTCCGAGCTGCTACATACATTGTCTGGGCACGTCCTAACCCTTTTCTACTGAAGCAATTTCTTTGGAAAAATCTCTATCTTTTAAATTAGAATCAAAATTTAATTTTAATTCGATTTAAAATGTAAAATGTTAATTAGTGCACATTAAATACAAATTAAACCATCTAATTTTAAATAATACTAAGCAAATTAATTAACGTCATTAACTCATATTTAATTAATTTATAATAGTGCTACGCATTCACACAAAATTTCTGAAATCGTAAAGCACTACAGATACTGAGATTGCAATGAAAAAATTGTAATGAGTTGAATAGCGTTGACCTTCTATACAATGGGTTAATTAGACCGTGATAATTCAGTCTTGCCTATCTTGATTATTCGTTCCAGGTTTCTTACAACTAGGACAGTAAACCAATTCGTATTATATCAGTTTCTTAACACTGTTTAAATAAAATTAAATTCTAATTAAACAAAACTAATTTTCTATCTTCACGCAAAATGTAAATATGAAAATATTTGAACTAGGATTATTTTTGCTAAAATGCAAAAATTCTTGCTGATTGATGCATTTTAACTTGAAAATATTAAAAAAGTTATTTTTAATTGTATACTGGTCAAATTAGATAACTATAAAGAAATACTTTTGACAAATGACAAGTGTCAAAGACAAAGCTTGTTGCCTTTGTACGTTTTTATCAATTTTATAACATTAAGTTTAACTAAAAAAAAGAGTTTAAATACATTTACATAATCGTAAATTTTACTTCAAAAAGATGATGCACTTTTCTCTTTGCACTTCAAAAAAATTTATTGAAAGATGCAATACTTCTAATTTTCTGGTACACTGGCCTTCTTTTTGTATTATACAATCTCAAGTAATCCTTTAGAGAATTTAAATTCACCAAAATACCGGTACGATGCTAAATTGCACGTAAAAGCGTTCCAACGAAATGTCATCGATGCTGCAGTGTTGAATGTCTGTGTTCAAGAAGAAACGTTGCTAAATTCACGTATATAATTAATTAGATCAGAGTACCCCATTCCCCATTGAATTTAAAAGGTTACTATGTTTCCTCGAGAGTTTTTATGCTATTAAAAGGAATCAACTCACAAACATGTATACGTTAAAATAACAGTAGACTACATTTAATATGATTGCAAAATCAAATAAAATTACAGTTTTAAGAAAATTTTAAATTCCATTTTACTTTCATAGGATGCAACGTTGAGATGCTACTTAGAAAATATAGTTTCCAGAACATACAATAGTCCGATCACAGAACTATCTCAAGCGAAATGAGGATCATACAGCTCTTATAATACGCGTATCACGTACAAAACGCGTAACACGCGTAACACTAGAAAAAAAGTAGAATTTGAGTGAACAATAGCTTTGTACACTTACTTGCAAGTATTTGTACAACTAAAGAAAATTCCCTTGTAAAGAAACACTTAAAAGATCATCAGGTAAAACAATCCGCAGCTAAGATTATATAAAGCTACAAGCGAAGAGGAGCGCACGGCGCTAAGTATAACAGCGTTTATACGAGTGATAAATACTTTCCCAGTTCTCAGCGCGCACCATCACGTGAATTGTGATACAATCACATTGGTATACGCCGCTAGCTAGGTATTCAGGGGACTTTCACAGGCTGACGTACGCGGGCCGACGGATGCATCGCGCACTCTCGAAATTAACGACTCGGCTGAGGGGTCAGATAAAAAGAATGACTCCGAGATCGGGCGGACGAGTTTACACTAACTCATCTGCAAGCTTATAATCTCGGCGCGAGATACATCGATTAATAATCCCAATTAATCGTCCACCCTTGTTAGGGCCTGGGCAGGCGGCTGCTCGGCTGCTCGGCCGCTCGGCTGCTCCTCCTCCCCGCGGAATTGCGTATCAATCACGCGGTAATAACAGCTCCCTTATCTGAGTGCGCGCCCAGCGGCCTGGCAGCCCTTCCGATGCATCGCGCTTCCTCTCGTAAAAATAAAAGCCATGACCCGCCGGGGCTTTTACAGCCGGAGATAAGGAGCCGCGGCAGCTCTTCTCCGACTGCGGGCCGCCGGCGATACACGGGTCGCTTGCGCCGTGAGCGCCTGCACACTGCGTACCTGAGGGAAGATTAAGTGGGAAACTGCGAAAGGACCATCGGCAGCCGAAGAGCTTCATATCGCGAGCGTCCGGCAGGCGGTCCTTCATCCCCAGGGTCCACTTAACGGACGAGGCGAGGAGCGAGCTCATCTCTCATTCGCACTCGCCCTCTCGGACTGGCTCTGCAGCGGCGCCACGTGCCACAGGACGGCGGAGGTCCGCGGCGGGGGCGGGCGGCGCACTACGCGAACGCCGAGCGCGAGCGTCTTTCGAAACGGAGCGCGGCTCGAGAGGATCGCGAGAGGAAAACTGCGCGCGGCCGCAGCGGCCGAACAAGTGTGTCGGCGAGCTCGGCCTGGCAGTTCCTCCTCGAGGCGCGGACGCTCCCCAGCCCCTCTCGCCGTCCCCTTCGAGCGGCTCTCCTCTCCTCCTCCTCCTGCTCCTCCTCCTCCGCTTATTCTCCTTCCCTCTCTTCTACGGTTACACTAGCCTGCAGCGTACGCGAGCTCTTCGTGTTTGGTTAACTCCGCGCTGCTCGTTCTGCAATCCCTCTCTTCCTTTTTCGCGCCAAACCCTATTTACCGGCATACCCGGAAACGTGCACTGTGATTTCTTCATTTAGAACCATTCATTTATTTTATGATTTCTTTTTCAGTCGAATGCGATCAGCGAAAAAATTCAGTAACGATCTTACAGTGTTTAACAAATATAAGAAACTATCAAACTTCCAATAGGAGCAAAAAACTGTTTATAAAATTGATCGAAGGAGTTTAATAATAAATATTTTAAAACGCTATGAAGCTTTTACGAATAAGCAGAAGTAGAAACTTTCTCTGTTTTCGCATTATAGATACCTTTAGCCTTTATTCTTATTTTACAATTGTAAATAATACAAAATCTCGTAAAGTTCGAACGCACCTGCTTAGTGTAAGTTATCCACTTGAGAAAATTTACTTAAAAGTCCTCTAAGTAACAGTTTATATTAGATTAGCTTTTACTGCTCTTATCCTATTACATATAAATTTGATATCAAGTTTACGAAAATAATATATTTTTTTATAAGTCTTGAAATGATATTTAAGGCATAATGAATACTAAAAATTACAGATAAAATTAATGTTCTGAAAATTGTAAAATGTTATAAGAAGATTTTTATTGAAATAAAGCCTGTAGCGAGGCATATAACCTATACTAGATAAAGTTTTTATCTCCAAGGCACTAGCTGGCTATAATGTTCCACAGATGCGCAAATGCTTTTAAGCAATGAGTCGCCTACGCACACCAACATTCGTGTACGCTTCCCACTTTATTCACGAGGTTTCCATATATTTTTGTTTGTTCGCAAATCCAAATTTCAACTTGAATTTAAAAAAATCTTTCCAACTGTAGTGAATTTACTAATGCATTTAAACGAAAATAACAAATCTATAAATATATATTAGAAATTTACAAATCTAGCGAGTTGAAAAGTTAATTATTTTCATCCTTTACCATTCATAAGCAACGTAAAAGAAACTGGTATACAAAAGACTGTAAATATGATACGGTACATTTCCGGACACCTTGCCTCTTGTCGGTTATTTAAAATATCGAAATTTATTTTCAAAACATTGTTCATATATTGCAAACCAAAAATAAGCTAATTTTAATTTTAAAGTAATAGTTTTTCCTTTACTTAGAGTTCGTTGATGAAATTTATACTATGCAAGCTATAGTGTATTCACTTTAGTATGGCAAACTCAATTACATATTCGCAAAGCACCTTATTTCATTGTCACATATGCCTAGAATGATATATCATACCCTGAAGCTTATATCGTTTGGAACTTAGACAAACTTTTATTATTATTATAAAATCTAAAAGCAAATTTATTAAAATAAACATTTGCGTACATATTTTCACTATAGGCAGTTTTAATAGAAAATGATTAAATTCATGAAAGTAGTTGATCTATTTATAGTTTACAAATCACACAGAAAAGTTATGTGTACTATAATCACAAGGTATGAGGCAAATTAATATGAAGTATAAAAGAATAAACCAGTAATCAAATAATCGAGTAAGTAGAAAGTTTGAACAAACGATTACTTATTTTGTTATGGATATATTAAAATGAACGATCATTTAATTTTTCTCAAGGATTCAAACATGGAGCCTATTGACAGCAAGGGGCTGTAGGAAATAAAGTTGGCAGGTTCAATCGCAGAAGCTAATTGGATTTTCATCGCCATTAATAGCGGAAATCGCATCTTCGGATCGGGAAAATTGCATTTCCTGAATGCCATCCCTCGTTACATCAAGCAGCTAAAGCGATCGCGGAGAGAGAGGGACGTATTTGAAGCGCAAAAAGCGAACTGACGCACTGGCTTGAGCCGCTTTTTTCTCCACCAGCGAGTCGGACTGGCTGTTTACGCCCGACGGCGCCACACGACACGAAATCGCTTCAGCTCCTGATAATTAGGTAGGGCTGGGCGAGGCCGGGCGCGGAGGGCAGGAGCGGAGGATGGGTGGGGGGAGTCGCCGGAGGAGCGGCCGCGGTTTTCTATCGACACGGCGCAGCGGCCGCGGCTCGGTGGCAGCCGCGCAGCGGCTACGTGGCGACGTTCCGCAGCTGCGGGAGAACGATGCCAATTCCAGCGGTGATTCCAGATATGGTTCGCATAGTAAGCGCGCCGTGGAAGCGCCGCTAGACTCGATGGTGGATTTATTACGCGGACGCGGCGGCGACCGCGGCTGCGGCGACTCGTTCCTCCGAGCGCGCGGTATAACTCGAGAGGTCGCGTTGTTTGCTGGGCGCTCTAAGGCGAATCGAGTCTTTTCAATTTGCTGATCCCGATACAGTAATAAAATAATATTGTTTCGTAAAAGTTTGGCGATATTGATTTTCGATATCGCGCCCGGCGTATCTATTATTCATAAACACGCGGATGCGCCGCCGCGGAATTTATTCATCCGCCCGCGAGAGCTGCATTTATTTAATCCAGTTAACTGACAATTCACGTCGGCGGCATTATTCACGAGGCGCGCCCGGGCCACCGACAAATAATATCGCGCCAAAAGTAAAAGTATCCTCTGATCGCGGCGATTAATGAAAAAAGGCGCAGTGATAAGCGCCCGCTCGGTTGTATAACGGTGAGTTTGCATTATGCATTAGCTCCCAATGGAGTATGCCTCGCTGGCAAGTTAACGGGGCATAAATTGTCCTATTTAGCCCAACTGGCTCAAGGCATTAAGCCGTTACTCCCCCTCGAAGATTTGCCCGCGCGAATCCCCGGGCCATCTAATAAAATATTCGCGAACCGAGTACAGGCTATACAAGTTCGAAAAGTTGGAGCGCCCGGAAAGTTTCGATCGGCGTGGCGCCTGTCCAACTCCCTCCGAAGCCCGCGATAGGTAGAGGCCGCTTCCGGGGGTCCTAAGGCGCAAGCAGCAGTGGATTTGAGGGGCGCCAGGGAACCGAGGGGATCCGCGCGATTCGCGGGGAATCCCAAGTGGCGCCCGGCGGAAGTGACGCGGAGGCGAGGAGAGACTGACCGTTATTGGAGCGTGCCTGGGACTGGGCGAGCGGGTTGTTGTTGGCCTCGGGGCAGCCTGCGGCGGCGGCGGCGGCGGGGGCCGGGCCGCCCGGGAGGGCGTTCCCCGGGTGCTGGCGCTCGGCGCTGTTGCTCGAGGTCGTGCTCGCGGCCCCGCCGCTCGGCTTCGACGAGGTCGACCAGGAGCTGCAGGTGTCGCAGCCCTCGGCGGAGCGCGTCGACATGCGGCAGCAGGACCAGCGTTTCCCGCTCCAGAAGCCCGTGTGGTAGCGCCCGCTGAGCCCCGGGTTCTCGCTGCACACTGCAACCGACAAACGGATTGAGGCGTTAGTCTTGGAAGCTCGCCTCGAGCCAGCATTCGTTCAACGAGCGCTCCCTCGAGGATGGGTCAACTTTCTCTTTTTGTGCTTTTTTGCACAGACTCAAGGTGGCTCTTCCTTCTTTTAATACCACGGGCCACTAGGCCTTTTTCTAACGGCCGCTAATGATATTCCTAATATCGAAAACTCTTTTGAAATGTTCAATGATGGAAGGATCCACGGTAAAAAGGCGCCCGGGGACTGATTAGGTTATAGGAAAAGAGTTCGGCACAGCATAAAAGTATTTATGATTCTTTCACCTGACTAGAGAGAGGCATAAAAAGAATATCAGTAGATGTGTGTCAAGTTTGGTAAGACGCGGGCTTGTTTTTCACACAACGCGTAATGGACTTTTTTTGTTCTCTCATCAGGACTAGAGGGGGCCAGTCTTAATTGAGTCTTTTTGTAATCTAGTACAACATACCATGCCACCGAATGTATTTGTATTTTGATCATTCTTAAGTATATATCTGTATAAATTCTTTCAGGCCGCATAGAAAGCATGGAGCAATAAAATGAATTGTTTACAAAAAATTACCGACTTTTACAACGGAATCGTTTACAACCGAGCTACTCGTTTTATTTAATACCGCCAGCGTATAATTATGATTTTGTCGATTTCTACAATTTTTTTTCGGCCCCCGTAACGAGCGTAAAGATGCCGCTTTTAGACAAACACCGTTTGAGCAGGCCTAAAAAGGATGCGCGCAAGAATACGTAAAAGCGCTTGGATGGACGGGGCGCGCATGAAAAGTACGCGCGCAGGACACGTGCGCTCGTCTTCGGCGCGTGCCGGCACGCCTTCGGTTCGTGCTGCTAAATGACTCCCGGGCGAAAAAGGCCTACTTCTCGCCCTAGGTACACAATAATAATACACCGGGCTTAAAGAGATCGTTACGAAAGGAAGCGTAACCTAGAAAGGAGTCGCCTCTTATCAATACAATGGAGAATTCCGAGGAAAGCGACTGGGCGCAGGCATCAATGAGCATAGCGGAAATACTGGGCAGAGAGCAGGAAGAGCAACTAATGGATTCACAGGAAGGCTCTCGAGCGTGAACCGATACACTTTCCAATCACTCGGTACCCTCGCCGCTACAGTCGGGCACATCGCCGCTGCATTCGCATATAAAACAGCCGTATAACTTTTACGTCTCCTTGAGCTGCAGCGCCCGATAGAGCGACTGTCCCCGGATTATCCACATGGGCTCTTGGACCGAGGACTCGAGAGCCGATCGACGCCTGCCCATTGATTTTTAATCGGCTCCCGCTAGCAAAGCCTCCCGCCGCTCGGCTCCGGCCCGCTATCAGCCAACGCCTCGCCACTGCTCAAGCTTCCGCGGGGATCTTGGCTTTCGGCAAACTTCCTTAATTTGATCGGCCGAACTTACCCGCTTTTGGGGCTAACTTTAGGCATTTTTGTCGAGTGTGCAGTATTGGGGGCTGGAATTTCCCCAAGATACATTATCGTTTGGACCCTCGTGGGTGGAATAACTCGGGCAGACAAAGGATCGCTTTCAATGCCCTCCTAAATTACGGATGATCGGCTCCTTGGTACTTGCCTTATGGCTCTAATCGCACCAGCTTTCGCCTTTTACCGGCAGCACTGTTCAACGGCGAATACGCGTGCACGCGTGCACTAATGAAGCCAGGTGTGCGAGCGCGGATATTTGATTCTTCCCGCGAAGGCGAGGCTACCGAGTACGAGTCATAGGAAAAAGTCTTTCTGCAAAAATTGAGGTTGTGAAAATCCTCCAGTCGGTATCTTATTTAGCATGCAATTTTGAAATTCATTCTTCGTCTCAGATAATCAACAAATTATTAGAGTTAATGATAGGTTCTACAATATTGAAAATGTTGCTACTCGTATATTCTTTTTGGTCATTTTGATTTTTTAACACGAGCAAAATTTACCCTTATCGCTCATGCTAATTTCAATTTTTTTCTAGAAAAAAGTGAAATCTTTGAAATTTAGAAGTTGCTCTAATTATAAAAATCTGAAACTAGGATTTTTAATTAAATTTTTCTCATTATACTGAAACTGCACTATTTGAAAATACGACTCAATTCGATTTTATTTTTTTATCAACTTTGCTCTAAATCCTTTAGCTTCAATAAATTCAGATAACGGAGCCGGCGAAACGATAATAAGCCGTGAAATTATAAGGATTAACGACTTTATACGTTGTGATAAAATCAAGAAACTAGTGAACTGCAAAGCTCTCAGTCGTCTAAATTAATGGTTGTGGCGCACATGATACTCGGTATCATACTACATTTAAATATCGCGTATATGCGAAAAATTTTCTTTCTCGCTTATTGCTGCAGAAAACTTATCCCAATTATCATAATATTATATTAAATGGAATAATCTTAATAGAAGTTTTAGTTATATTATTACTCCGCAGGAGTAAAATTTGCTTCCCATTTACACTGGGAGACTTAAAGGCACTTAAAGTAAGTGTTCTGGAGTGTCCAAAAAGTTCAAGGATGCGTTTGTTGACTTTGGAGGGACACCCAAAAGCAGAGCCACAAATAGTCCAAGTAACAGATAAGATAACTGTGCGTTAGCTGCAAAGTTCTCTAAAAAGAGATTAGGTATAAAGTTTCCTTATACTCCAGTGGAAAAATGCAAGGAGTGGATTCTCGAAAGGTGGACCAAAATAGCTCGAGCCCGAGCTCCTCTCCCTCGCGCCGCCAGACTCATTACCGGGCGCAGCGGCTCGAGGTCTAGCCGGCGACGGCAGCTGCCTCCGCGCTTTCTTCCCCGGGCCGCTTGGCGCGGGCGCAACATCTGCATTCCGCGGCGAGTGAATTATCGCCCGCGTCTAGCGCGCGGTGCGTTTTTCCACGCAGGCGGCCTAACAAGCCGCGCGGCGAGTAATCGGCCGAATAAACAGCGCCAAGAAGCGTCAGCGGAGCCCGGGCGCCTACTCCGCGGAAATTACGAGATAACGGGCGCGCGCGCGCTAACAAGGGGGCATGCACGTAAATCCGGGAGCGAGTGTTTTGCCGCCGCGGGGCGCACTCCGCGCGGGCCTAATGAGCGCGCCCACGCGCCCCCGGCAAAGTGGCCTTTGAGCCGGGGAGGCTCCGCAGCGACTCGCTGCCCGCCAGGCCCGGCTTTTTCCGCGGCTTTCCATCGGCCCACCGGTCTCGCTCAAAGCCGCGCTTTCAATGCGCGATTCCGACTCCGTGAGCGGGCGCCCGCTCGATTTTCCCCGCGCGATCGCCGAGTGCGGATGACGCGCGGGACTTAAGCCCGTAAACGTGTTTTCCTGACATCTCGGCTGAAGCGCGCCTCGCTGCGTGCACGGCCACCTATGGCCCGCCTCGTAACAATAACCGCGGGGGATTTTTCGCTCGCTGGAATTCACGCCCTGGAAAAGCAAAAATGAAAACGGGCCCCGCGAAGACGTATTGCATCGAGCCCGCATTTTTTATCACCCTGCAATTTTTTTCCAGACCCGGCTTCGCGCTGCAGAGGAATTATATAATTCGAGTGAATTCACAGAAAAATATAAACCGTCGAGGAACGCGCGTTTCATAAAATGATTATTCAGAAATTTATACGCCCCGTCGTGACCCTTTAAAACAGTATATATTTTTCTTTTTCAAAATTGTATTTTCAGTTTCAAACAGAAATGCTCTTAAAAAATAAAATCCTGACGAAACTTATCGTACGTTTATACAGCTTATTATGACTTGCTGCTGTAAAATAAATAGACGTGTGAGTTGAGTAACGAAGAATTAACGAGCGAACTTCAGTTATATTAGAAATATAAAAGCTAGAAAAAAGTTTAAATTACGTACAAACAATCATGAATTTTTGAAAGGAGCCCTTAAGCTTATGTCGATAAGTTGGTTATTTAAGAAAGATGCTCTTTAATTATTATTACTCTGTGAAGGAATTTCAGAATAATTCCTCACGCATGATTTAACTTTTTTAGAATTGAAAGAAATGTTTTCAAATTTCAAATTTCACAGTTATTTTGAAATTTTTATTACACAAACAACCCTGTGAACACAGTCGAAACTGAAACTATTTTAAAGACTGACTCAAAAACATATTATATTCTCTTTATACAGTAAAAACAGTTGAATACGTTAAAAATTCTGCACCTAACTTGAGTCAAATAAAGTACAGATATGTTTAAATGAAGAGTTTACGAGTTATTTCGTTAAATAATTAACTTCTAGGGGTATTAAACATTGTTGAATATAACTGATTAGCCGTGGTCGCTTAGGAACCACAAAGGGTCCATGACAAAGTTGAGGAGGCGATCGCGAGGCCGTGAAATGAATCGAGGCTGCAAGCACGAAAGAGGAAGTCTAGATAGTGCTCAATGCATATACATGGAGCCGCGCGACCTTAAAAAGGCGCATTCGACGGCTCATCTCGAGGGGACTCGTGAAAAGCGTCGAACGAAAAGAGTCGCCCGAAGGACAGAAGCCGGTGAAAATCGAATGCAAAGTACCGGCCATCCCCACCTTGCCCCTCACCCGTGGATTATCGATTTTTCGCCTCGATGCATCAAGGTGCCGGGAGGTTCTCTACGCCCCGCTTGCAAATTTCTAGGCTACGGGCGACTCGCGGTCAGCCCAGTCGACGACGCTAAGTAAGTGTTCATCTCTTGAGCCGGTTGCCCATTATTAGTCATTTGTCCGTCAGCGTCAATATCGCTGTTTATGACCGTGCGTTATGCGTCGAATCATCAATACGAACATCAACGCGATTCCCTTATAATTAATTTGTGGCTATACGTCTTTCATGTAATCGCATGTAGCATGTAATACGAATTTAAATAATTACGCCAATAATCTAGTGCAGTATTGCAAAGTTGAAATAAGTAGTATTAACTTTAAACCCATTTTTAATCTCTAATCGAGATAATTCTGCTACTCGTAATATGTTAAATAATTAATTCAGAAATAATGAATTTATAATTTCATTAAAAATGTAATGCTAGGATATAACTTAAATAAAAAAAATGACTTTGTAACCTGTAATAACCTCGTTTTTAGAATAATATTTATTTCAAATTCGAACTTTTTATTTACTAAGTTGTGAGCTATTATTAATTAATTGCTACTATTATTAATATTTGAATAAAAGTAAAAATTTAATCCAATATATTTAGATTTATTGTTTCGTTAATTAATGAACTAGCACTGAAATGCAATTGATCAAACACTTCAGTACGTGATCACGTTTCAACTATTCAGATCGAACAAATAATACGTAAGAGGGCGCGAACTCTGAATCGACCGATTGTAATTCGTTTAGTTAGAATACTTATTTACCACGCATAAAAGCTTAAAAATAATGATTAATTTATTTTAATTATGTTACGCAGAAGAATCTACTCTTAATTATTATAGAATGCTATAATTTAATCTTAAAATTGAATTAAAAACGAATGAACAACGCTATTTTGAACGCTAGATGAAGTTAATCTTTGGCTTAATGATAGTAGCTTGTCAGGCGGTATGATGTTTTAGTTTACGAAATTTATGGTGAATGTGCTTGTTTTACTATAGTAGATATATTGTATAATAAGATGTCCTATAAAGTAAAAAGTTTCAATCGAGATTTCAATGTAGGAAATATAATTTATATTTAATCGGAAGTTTAAGTATAAAATTTTTGTAATTAAAATTCTTGTAAATTGTAAATTAAAAGAAAACTTTT
This sequence comes from Sycophaga agraensis, assembly GCA_018906755.1. NCBI lineage: Eukaryota > Metazoa > Arthropoda > Insecta > Hymenoptera > Pteromalidae > Sycophaga > Sycophaga agraensis. The sequence continues at coordinate 263,235 of JACCIE010000039.1, forward strand.
GCTGTATTTCAAATTTTAATGACCACATTCATATTATGATCTGAAATACTAATAATTGTTACAAAAAAATGATATATTTTATACTTTAACATGACTTTATATTGATGTATTGAATGAATTTTTAAGCTTCAAAGATTAAAATTTTTGATACTTAATGCTAAGATACTTAATATGATTTTCCTGTAAATTCAAATTTTAACAAAAATATTGTTTAGATACAAAAAAATTTGAAATTATTAAAAAATTAGGCTAAAACCGAAAATGACGTATTTTATGCATTAGCAAGTTTGTAACATTGGTATAAAACGAAGTTGGGTTTTCAACGAAATTTCGAACAGAATTATTCGTTCTGACTACATGCTGCTTTCAATTCTGGTTGGAAACTGAACTACCTGACAACGTATTCTGGGTAGATTGTAGATGGAAATCCAGCTTTTAACTCCAACATCTGTATTCGTTACATGATATAGTAAGTACTTCGAATGCAAATTGTGAAAACAATTATAATACAAAGCGCATTATAATGTAATCCAAACATTTTAAATGCTTGAAATAATTATTCGGAAAAGCATATAGGGCTGTTAATAACCGATATGCATCATATAAGCGGAACAATATTAACCTAAAATAATGAGAGTAGTGACAAAAAACTTTAAAATACTTGGAAAAATGACCACAGTGATGCAGGAACAGAAAGCTGCGGGCAAAGTGTTGAATTTCATTATAGCAGAAATTATATGAAAGAATATTGCACACAAGTAATCAAAATAAAGGTGGAAAATCAGGGTCTCAACTGGTTTTTACGTAGGCCAAACTTTAAATTTATAGAGAGGACGTCCTTAGACCAGTTAAAAGTTGGCGTACACAAAATATCAAGGTTTACTAGCTCAGATGAAAGTGCAAATGAGTTATATAGAATAATGATGTCAAGGACCTTGAAAGAACTGAAATGAATTTTGAACAGTAACCCATTATTAAATAATGTACTCAGTTAGTCCTAGAAGAGGAGTGTAAGTGCTGTAACTTATCTGATATTCGAAAAAAATTACCGTTGCTCGAGGTAGTTGTATATCTCATGATGAAAAAGTCAATATAAAAGTTTTAATATCTTAGGCAGTAGCGTTATGGGCCTAGTGTCCGACATATATTGAGAGATTGTTTACTGCGTTTGTAAACTGGTAAGAGTTTTTTTCAGTGGCGTAGGAAACATACCTAATGAGAGTGATTAATGGAAGAAACGAAGAATAAGATAAGTAGCGATCAGTAAAAAAGTTTCAACATTTAGGATGAAACACTATATATACCGAACAAAGGGTCTATAAATAATGAGTGTTATAGTTTTCATCTAATTTTTCTGTTTCAACCTTTCTCATGCATTCATTACATATTAGATCCAGTACGAAAATACTATCTCTGCAGATGATTTAAGTTTATAAATATATAATAATAGAATTAAAAAAACTGAATTGCTAAAAAATTGAACTTAATAAAATCCTAATAGAAATTTAAATGAGCGTCTGACCTGTTTTCCATTGAATTTATACTTTTAATATATTTTTGCCTTACTCGATTCCTAATTAAATAAATATTTTAAATAAATGTACACGCATTAGTTACTTATTTACAGGTTTATCGAATTGATTTAAAATTCCATTTGACTAACACATTGACTATAAAAATAAATCAAATTTCTGCTGAGGTAGCTTCATAACTTAATATATTTTTTTCTAATATTTTGGAAATTGTTTATACAAAAATAGGAAAAGATATACCTAAAATAATAAACTGCATGAAGTGCGGTATACTAAGAAAGAATAAGAATTTCAAATCAATCTATATTTCTATTAAACATATTATAGGTTTATTTCACATATCTGATCTTTAGTTTAATTTAAGAAATGTAGTTTGCTAATTCCTATAGGATATATGTAAAAACTCTAAAGCACCGTATCAAAGTAAAGAATATATACAGCAACATTAATTACTGTCTTGACTAAAATTTGTGTTACAAAAATCATATCAAGAGTTAAGTATATGTGGGCAAGTAACTCTGCCGTAAACGTTAATTTTCCTGATTATGTCCCATCAAATGAAAATTACATTAATTAAATTTAAAAAACGTAGAATAATTAATTGTACGACTGTTTTGATAAGAAATGTGAATTTTTTAAAATAAAGAAATAATTTCCAATAGTTTTTGAAAATGCGATTTCGAAAGTATACATTTATATACGTACAGTACTGCCTCGAATAATGGTGAAACATACATATAATAGCTAGGCGATATCGTAATTCGACTAAAGCTATTACTCGTACGCGCACTCGCGAAACTTTTACGAGATTGCATTTTATGAGATAAAAAGTTTACATGGGTTCGCGTACAAGTGCAGTCACTGGAAAGGTTAATGCAAAATAAAAATGATTTGCCACATGGAGCGATAGAGCGCGTTTGACGTTCTCAAACAACATCAAACTTGGCTTAGTGCGAAAAACTTCATGGGGCAAATGAGCAGCGCGTCGTTGCACTTTCATCCCTGCAATTCATAACGCTATATACTTTCGGTTTATACATGTGTATATGCGGCGCGAGAAACATTCTTGCCCGCCTGTAAGAGAAGATAAAGCGGTATAAAAAACAGCGAAAAATTGTACAATGGATGCTTCACCTACAAAATTATGGATACAACTTGCCTGCTTTTCTATGTTAGGGAACTTTTTCTCCGATTCTAGACGTGAATCGTCAGCAACTAGAAGTTTAATAGAGATAGAGTATCTATAACCGTTAACATGAACATCGTTTGAGATTAAATTTACGCTATTGCTTTTATTAACTCCATCATGATTTTAAACAAAGCCTGAATAACAATACTATTGCGGTTTCTTACAATTCAGATTAGTGTATATAATTAATCGCAAAATAATACATTTCAATTACTTAAAAGTTCATTTAATACTGTTTTAACACTTATGTGACAAAATTAAATTAAAATACCCCTGTATATATACACATCCTGAATTACATCATTTTTATTGCTCTCTTTCTAGATTCGCTGTATAATGAATTTTATATAGTTTACATAATCACTGCAGAAAATGGTAGGTAGTTGTCTCTTAAAGTAAGGATGTACTGATCTTTATCACTAAACTTTCTTCGTTTTCCAGTAACTTTAGTCTTCAGTAACATCGTTAAGGGTTCTTTATCTACTGCATAAAGAACAAATTAGTATAATTACAACTATTTCAGAAGATTATTTCTAAATGCTAGCTATTAAATATTATATGTTACTAGAGTCATATGCAAAGGGATAAATTGGACATACAGTCATAAAATTATTGAAATAATTTCTTTCACTTCACGGTTTTATGAGACAGCAAAAGCTAGCATATTTAATAAACAGTAATTTTTTGTGTACAAACTCATAATATGTATAATAATCTTAAAGTATGATATAAATTCTTAAATAAACTTGATTCCATGATAAAGTATTATACTTCAAAATGCTCTTTATTTTCATGTAATTTATGGATGTATAATATAACCTTATACAGCTGTCTCCAGTTACCTGAGTCCAGTACTGTAGTTAATCAACAAACTTTTATAGCAAAAACAGTTTATTTTTGCTAAGGTATTTTTAAATAGTATCGTATTGTAAATATTGATTTTAAATAAAATTTATTTGACGTTTATATCAACATTTACAGTAACAAAAACTAAAGAAAAAAATATTGAAAAGTACAATCAACCAAAATCAAAGTAAAAATCATCTGGTATAACTTCCATTCGTCTAAAAATTCATCAAATTATTTCCACAGTTATGCACAATTATTTGTGTAAGTGGTAATATGGAATAATACATAAGTTATTTTATTTTGGATCGATTTGAACGGTATTAAACCGAAAAATGGTAAAAAAAATACGAACTACTCACCAGCACGTATAGCTCGGATCCACTCAGCCCTGTCCTGCTCCCTAGCAGTGACGAGGTAGAGAGTATACTCCTGTCCGGCCTCGCGATAGCCCACCTGGAAAGGTAGGCCCGGGGGAGCTCCACCACCTCCACCTCCGCCGCCTCCACCACTGGAATCGCTGCCGGCCACCTCGGCGGCACTGCCGCCCAGTGTGGCCGTTTCCACGACGTGGACGCTCTCCACGGCGATGCGTCCGCGCTCCTTGCGCCGCTGAAATGAACATCGCCGATTAAGAGGTTTGTTCAGTCTTTTAACTATGTGATTACAGGGGTCGGGGGATGAAGGAACTAGTAACGATGGTCCAGTAAATGTCGGTCTCTGTATGTATGTACCGTAGATTCCCAAGGACAGTTGTTGCTGCCACCTCCCTGAGCTCTTCAGGATTAGACTAGCTTTGTTGTGGAAGCGCGACAGGAGAATTAAGGGACAAGGCACAACAATTTTGTTTTAATCTCTACAAGTGCATAAGTTATGTTCTTGAATATATCAGTCAAAGTTTACTTGCATGAATGTGCAAGTTTCTGTTAACACGTTTGTTTTTATGTTTTAGAATTTAATGAAAGTAATATTTTTTATTTAGACTCTTATCATGTGCAATGACAATGTTACTTTATAGTTATTTTATAAACTTGTTATAGTTAATAAATTTAATCAAAATTCATATTACTGTTTATTAATATTCATATATGTATTAAACATTTTGATCCCTTATACATTATGTAAGTTAAATTATTTCTTTAGTCTTATTTAAGTTACCATATTTATATGATCTGATACGTTCACTACAGTATGGTTTCTAATTATTTATATTCTTATCATTTAATTGTAAGTTATTAGATAGTCAAGAGTATGTATCGATATATCTACGTATGCGTAATGAAAATTCGTATTGCTTTTATAAGATTGAATTCTGTACAGTTTATGGAAACCTGATCGAATTCAATATCGTATCAGTAGCTCTTGGGTGCGCATACAAGATAAATGGAAGGGTTCAAAGTAGATAAACCATTACATCATTCTTGACTTTTTTATTATGTAATGTATAATCAGATTTTTACATTTTTACTCGATCATAGTTCAATAAATCAAAAAGAACACTTTTCAATAACTGGTATATATTTTTCACATTTTTTAATAAAATTAATTTAGAAACAGCTTCTTTCAAATTATAATATCGAGCTCTACTTTACTAATCTTAAAAGTTTATACATGGATAACTATAATCTCGTATACTTTATATGTATACGATACTATATAGAGGATTTATATATATATACACACACATATATATGTGTATATATGAGGTCTACATTTTTTAAGTAATCATCGAATAACTTTAAATTTATTATTAACTTTTGTATTTTTTGATGAATTGTTTATAATGACGAAAATCGATCACAACATTAGAACGACAAGGATGAGTAATATCTTCATTAACCTCTTGAATTTTCGAATGGTAGAGCAGATCGCGTTTCGCAGCTCCTAGTACAGCTCTTACAAAGATGAATGCGAGGATTAACGCAATGCACGACGAATACCTAAATTTGGCACAAGAGATGACAGTGCACCCTTTAGAATAATGTTCGATTTAACTCCCGGTGGGCGTAGATGTACATGTGCGACTTCGTAACGAGCTAGAGAGCTCTCGCGTTCGTATACTCGAATGTGTTTCAGTACTTGGCGGGCCGTAGTATTGCACGTGCAGCTTCCGTGCGTACACACTATAAGACGAGAGCCAGGATCTGCTCAGGAAGCGTGGAGAGCTCACACCGCAGCCATAAATTTTGCGACATATCGTCACTCGTAGTTTCGTTATTATTCTTCTCCTATTATTATAAAATATTTCGATTTATAACTATAGCGCGGATTTTTTTTGTACAAATCACGATTACTATTTTTTTCATTAATGCCTTTGCTTTTTGTAAATTTCAAGTGCGGGATGAGAGAATTTTTTAGAAGCACTTGAAGTTGAGAGACACAATGGGTAGCGGACAATACTTTAATTCCAAAAGTTTGCACGAATTTTCATCTATTGAATTTCTTGGATTAATCTTCGCCCTTTGGGCATTGAATGAGAACAAACAATGGGGAAGTACAATCACGGAGAAAAGAATTACCTGAGAACTAAATGATTAATCATTCGTTATCGAAGTCATTCTCCTATAAGTTTATGAATTAAAGAAAATTGGTTGTGTTATATTTCTGTAGATGAAGGAAAGATCATAGATTTAAAACACTTTATTATTTTAAAGAACTAATTTTTAAGTTGTCACAAATATGTTTGAATTGAAATTTAAATGATAGCAAAGCAAGCAGTGCTCAGCAACAAACATGCAACAATAATATTTTATCAGCAAGTAAACATGTATTGCATTGTTATTCATAAGTGCAATATATTAAGACTTAAAATATAAACTATTGTTCATTTGACTATATAGAATTTGAATACAGATATATCGTTTTTAAAGCAAATTTATAACCGATTACAATCTTTTTTCGAAGAAAAAATTTTTAACGAACCCATTGAAAGGACTCCGAAACGAAAGCAATTTTCTCAGGAACGAATATAAATGATATAGAAGTGCGGTAATCTGTGCAGGCAACGCGCGAACAAATGCATAAAATTTACTGCAGCGTGAAGCACAAGATGCTGCGGCATCCAATATTATTAATACCCCTCGGCCACAGGCACGGAAAAGCTAATTATGCATTGATCTTGACGCTGGGGGTGCACCAGGCGTAGACCGCGAACGGGGGAAAAGGAGCAGCGGCCGCAAGCGAGGCGTTTCTCCCGCTCGCTAACGTGTACCGAAAGTAGGTTAAAATAAGAGTACTTAATTAATGCAAGCACATGGGCTATGGGTTCGGCCGGTCTATCAATACAGTGGGGATCGTTATAAGCGCCCCGCGGCTACGGCGCGGCGGCCTACGGGCAGCCCCCCTTTCCGACCTATTGTTTCTCGCGTGTTGACTTTGCAGCGGTAATTTCGCGGGGTTGGAGGCGGGCCGAAAAACCGAGCTTACCCCGGGGCTCGAGGGCCGGGGATCACTCCCAAGATTGAAATTAAGGATGTAAATCTACGGGCGTCTGGCCCGAACCGGGCGCTACTACTGGGCGCGCAGCCCTCGGCTTCAAAAGGGCGGCTCGGTTCTTCGTGCGAGGATTTTAATGAGGGACTATCGCGAATTCGGCCACTGACTGACAAGCCCTGCAGACCTCGGTGGAAGAAACTTTTAATGAAAACCGCGTTCCTGTTTAATTATGGCCTTTCAGCGGTACTCTGTATATACTCGTCCTCGGATAAGCTAATTAATTTTACGCGGATAATATCACTTTTAGGCTCCGCCGGACCGCGCGCCAAACTTTTCCCCCGCCCTGGAAATTCTTTCCAGTAGTAAGTCAAAATTTCATTAAATTTTCAAGTTTAATGGGGCCCAAAGTTGTTGAAAGCGCGAAAGAATACCGCGCCTTGCCGCGGCGCAATGAAAGCTTTTATACCAGGTCGGGGACCGGCCAGCCTCAAATTGCTGCTCGGGGGCCCGCAAGTTTTCCCCGCAAAAGTGCTTCGTTTATTAGCCATTTCCCGCGGGGAGGCCGGGCCGTCGGCCTACCTCCGCGGATCGCTCGGAAACGCCCCACGCGTTCATCGGGCGAAATTAATTCGCGCGGCTCCATCCCCCTCTGGGCGCAAAGCCGGCAATCTCGATGCATGCAAAAGTGCCTCCTCTCCGAGGCAATCTCCGCGCGATTTCATTCAATAACCCGAGAGAGTCGTGGGCCGGTGCGGGGCCTTTTATCGGGCCCGTAGAGCCTCTCCCGAGAATCATAGAAGAATGCAAGTGTAACGAGGTTAAGAAGTCGAGGGCCGGGGCCGAGGGATCCCCTCGTAAAATATTCCAAGTCTTCTATAAAACTCTTTTTTTCCCCGCCTGCTCGGCCCCTCGCCGGGGAACATATAGAAATCCGCGAGGCGCCCAAAGCCGTGCGCTTCAATAATTCATAGGGCCAAGCGGCAGAGAAAATGGCCTCGTATACCCGATCGAAAATCCACTTAAAAAAGAAGCCGCGGGGAATATCGGCGCCGAGCCCCGGCAAAGGCGCTCGAGCTCCTCTAGGAATCGCACTTCGCCCGGGACTTTTATCGGATCACGCGACATTATTCTCCGCGTCCGACGTGCAGCGCGGGTCCGGTTCTTTGTCCGAGCACACGTAGGACGAGCTTGAATAAATAAGCCGACGCTCTGGCTTGCACCGGCCATTTCTCAATAAACAGATTTCCTCGGAGCCGGCCCCGGGGCTCCGGATATGCCGCCGGTGCGTGCGCGGCTCCGCGGAAGATTTTCCCGGAGTCCACCCAATTCGACCTATTTTTATCCAGTTTTTAATGAGTGCTCTAGATTCTCTGCGTTACGCTTATGAGGAGAGGATTCCTAGTTCGCCCAAAAGCAGAACTATGTTGCTTCAGAAGTTCGCACGTGTAAGAGCTCATTGTGCAAATGGCGATGAATTGTTCTCTGCCCCAAGGACTGATAAATCAGTGAGCCATGTTTTCTCATAAGAATTCCAATGTCGTGGGAAAAATATTCAAGCTCATAGAAAATTATGTTCAAAAGGAAACTTACTCCCAGAGTATTCAAAAGCACTTAACTGCTGTTTTAATGAAATTCAGTCTGTAAAATGTTCTGATATTCGCGCATGGTATTAACAAAATTTATATTTCATTAAATTAACGGCAGAACATGAAACAGCTAAAGTTAAAGCAACTTTGAATACAATATGCTTAATAAAATGATTTTATTTGATCACCAATGCATGCGATCGTTGTGTGGTTAGTATTTACGAGCCTTATAAAGCAGTATTAATAAGCGATGATTGGCTGGAGTACGCAACTTTTTCCATAAGTTATTAAAATAATAAAAATTTACGTCATTGGAGTATTATGCGAAAAACATAAAGGAAATGAGACCATCAAAATTGATGCATGACAAACTTTATCAAAAAGCAAAGTTCAGTTCAATCATGGGCACGAATAATATTGCACCCAAAAACTAGTTCTAAGTAATCGTCAATCATGACTAAAACTGGTTAAATCTTTTTGAAAGGTATGGAGAAATATCTTTTTTACTTTTAAGCTTTATGAATTTTAAGTGAAACTGTTTATTTTACACTGCCATTTTGTATACTCTAGAAGTTCTTCATGACTTTGAAACATTCACAAGAAAAAACCTGTATGTTCAATGACTACGTAACTTTTAACGTAGTTCTAAAATACGTATGCATATTTTACATCCAATTTAATTTAAAAAACTGCTTACATGGTACAGGTTCTATTCAATATTATAAATCTTCATTAGGCTGCCTTTTTAAAAATTTTATGAACTGCCTGATGTGATATAAAACAGTAGTTAACATTAACACCATATCTTCACGTCAGATTATTAAGTGGAAAACTATCATCGAGGCCTACGAGTCCAAAGAGCTTTTTCAAGTATTCCTTTGAAGCAATAAGTAAAGTAAAAAAAAATCTTTAATAACACATTCAGAGGATATATAATGGGCGCGAAATGATAAACGTATAAATTTCAAAATTACTCGATTTATGCACATTTTGGTGCAATTTACGCCCGCGCCCCAACGAAATATGACTCGATAAAGTATATTTTAGCCGACTCTAATGAGGTTTTAAAAATATACCGTCGAAATTTACATTGTTCCTTGAAGCTCGGCTCCCTGGCGCGGGCTCGCGGGTAGAGTGATGCCGGCTCATTAAACATTTATGAAAGCACAACAGCGGCCGATTAAACTGCTTGAAAATTAAAAAATGTAGGCGCGCGGGCCGCGTTTGCGCCCACACACACAAGCTTAGGAAAAGCGCGGAAGAAGCGTAGGATCAGAAGGAATGAAGAAGAAAAAAAAAAGGGAGGGCAAAAACTTGGGCCGACTCGGTTGCGCGGCCGCTGCTTTTGCCGCTCGCGCGCGGGCGCGGAAAAAAAAGCGTGGCGCGCGAGCATTGAGCGAGGTAAGAAGCGGCCGGAGCCCCGCACGCCCCCGAAGCCCGGTAATAACCACTTTTTTTAATGGAAAATCCAGCAAAAGGGCCCCTTTGATTATGCCCGGGGCTCGCTTCTTTCGAATTAATGGGAAAGTGGTCGCCCGCTCGCCAAAGGCCCCGCGTTGCGCCGGCCAAGAGGCAACTTGGCCCCGGCGCGGCGCCCATTCACTCCGCGGTCCCACAAAAGCAATCGAAATTAACATCCTTGCCCGACGGGAATAATTTCCGCTCCTTGGGGATCGCGCCCCGCCTTTATGCCGCGAGGGCCCTCGGATACGCGTGCCCCCTTTTTTCGAGCGCAAGGGCCACCAGATTTCCCGGAGCTTTGACGAAGCCACCGCGGGCTTACGTAACGCGGCCGCCCTGGCCACTCAACTTCTTTCTCAACTAGTGTGCCCCTGCATTCTCGACACATAACGACGACATTCTTCAGCGCGACGGAAACGACAAGTAATTGTCACACCTTGGCTTTTTCGGTTATAAACATTATTTTCATTGCTTTCGCGTCACGAATCGAATACTCCATTTTCACCTTTTATTTTAACAACGATTTGAGATTCTTAATTCTTTGTACTGGTATTTATTAATAAATAGCGTATTTAATGCACCAGATCAATAAAGAACTGCATTTATTTACATGAAATATATTTCTGAATGACAATTGCATTTAATTTTATTCGTTTACATGGGATTAATGTAATGTAAAGTAACTATATGTTGCGGACAGATGTATGTCAGGAAGTTATTTATAAAACTATTAAAATTTACGATGAATCGAGAATACAGTAATTCCAATAAAGCTCGTTTCATTCAATGACAATAGAGAATTCCTAACATATAATTATAGTACTTTCAACAAATTATCTTTGTACATATCCGCATTGAGGTTAAAACCGTTAGAGCAATAAGGTGCATCAATTGGGTTTGCGGTAGATTATACTGAGAGATTGATACTATAATGAATTTAGATTCACAACCGAAACCAATTATTTTAACAAAGTTCAATGAACTCGCTGCTAGTCCGTTTGTAATAGGAAACTACATAACATATCATTACATTATACTAGATTCAATTATCGAACACTGATAAGTTTTGATGTCGTTTAACTTTTATCAGAAAGACCTTTGTTCTCCCACTAACGAGGTATGTGTTCCCTTAAATTTTGTATAAAGAATAACCAATTCCAAAAAGTCGCATGTTCGTAAAGAGAGCATAGTCCCATTAAATATGTCAAAGTTTAGTTGTTTCAATATAGAAAGTACGCATAGTTAGATACACAGAATTATACATTTAAAAAAAATTCGAACAATATATTGTGAACCAGAATGTACGTTGTAATAAATATTTTATTTTTGCGATAAAAAAACTAACGATTTATTGGAAAAGGCACTGTATAAAAATTGAAATAAATACTATAAAGCTATGATGATGCATTCGAGGGGAATTCCTCGCGTGTAAAATTTATTCGAAAGCAATTTCCATGTGCACCGTGTTAAATGCGTAAAACGGGGAGAAGTGAAAAAGCACGAGGGCGCATGCATGTAAATCATCCCAATGCATATATACAACAAGCTGCCATCCTTGCACTCGTTCGAGAGACACTTGGGCAAATCCTCCAGAGCCCTTAGATTAATTTCCCTTTTGGCAAGGCAAATGTTTGCCAGGAGATTGCATAATATACTCTCTAGAGGGAGTTGGAGAAAGAGCCGCGGAACGGCTGACGCCCCGGGCTTAGGGAGAATCGACGGGGCGGATTCTCGGCAAATTGTCGGCAAATTGTCAATCGCGAACGAGTGGCGCACCGCGAACCCGGTCCATTGTGGCCGGCTGGAGGCGCGCGGCCTTGGGCGGACGGCTCACCTGCGCACTACCCTCGGCGGGGTAGAAGAGGAGGGACTCCGCGGAGGCGGAGTGGGGTCGGGCGAGCTGGAAGGAGGCCGTGGTGGACCGGGCGAGCGGCTCCCCACGTGGAGGAGCGCCTGGGTGCGGTGCGGAGGGTCCCTGGGGTCAGGCGCGGCCCGGGCCGAGCCTCGCGGGCGCCGCCGAGTCCAAGTTCGAATCTCCCGCGCTCCCGGGCGAGGGCGGCCGTGTCAAGGCTGGCGGCCGGGCGGCTGCTGGGCTGGGGCTGCGCGGCCCGCGGTAGGAGGACTTGCTTCTCGAAGCAGCGCCGGCTACGGACTGAGATCCGAGAAGCCCTCCCGCGAGGCGGCCCGTGGCGGCCCCGCGGGGGTGGGGGCCAGCGGCGCCGCCCGGCGCCTGCGCTGCCAATTTCCCACATGGTCCCGAGTACGCGCCTCGAGCCGCCCCCGGCGCACCCCCGCGAGGGCCCCGAGCCAAGCCGCCCCCTACCCGCCCGCCCGCGCAGCCCCGAGCCGAGCGCCGTCCCTGCCGTCTCTCATTCATCCAAGGGACGAGCCTACCTCGCTCGTCCCCGCCAATCCTCCTCTCTGGTCCCCGCGAGCGGAGCCGAGCCCAAATCCGAGCGGCTACCCTCGCTTTAGTCCCTCCCTTTCTTTCCGAGGCTTGTCGCGCCGCTCTATTGAACCTTCCACAAGAACGATCGAGAGGCGAGCGGCCAAGTCTTCTTCCGGATTTTTCGACCATTCGACTTTGTATCTGGGTCGAGATTTGGCAGCTGGTTTAGTTTTGCCGTTCAAAGTAGCCCTAGTTGAAAATTATCGGGGTTTATTTTTCGGCAATAACGTCAATCAAAAAAGCAGCCGTAATTTGAACAATATTTCTTTTCCTCCGCTACCAAATGGCGCAAAACAATTAAAATCTTCAATATATACACGGATTGAATTTCACTCGTAAAACTACAAGCGCTTTCCATTCAATTTGCTTAAAAGTAACGAATAAATACTGAAATAAGACTCTATTTTGACCGAAGCTTAAATTGGATTTCCCTCATTAAAGTAAGTGGTATCTGTTCACTATGACGAATAACGATGTGCCCCGAATCTTCCAAGTATCGCTTATCAAGAAACAATCATTCCGATGTATAGAAATTACTCTAATTACGCTAATTTGGTAATATAATAAAGCCAAAGTATTAGCGTAATAAATACAATTGATCGCAGTTTTCACGCTGAATAATAACATACCATATTTACTTTTGCTTTTGCGCTTCATAAATATTTTATTTAGTTTTGATAATCACATAAGCTAGTAATAATAGAATGCTCTTAAGCGTAAAGTGCGCGAGGATTAACGGTCTCGCAGGCTGCACGTGCAGGCGGAGGTGCTTTTTGCTCTCTTTGCGTCGTTTGTTCGATACAAACGAATGCCGCAGAAAAATAAAAAGACAGCAGTCGAGTACTAATATATTAGTTCTTGTATCTTTCAAGTTATTAGCAGTTTCCATAATTTAAACTCGGCAATGAGAAGTCGTCAAGTTTATTTGGAAAAATACAAGTAATTAACGTTGCTTTATAATGCACGTTTAAATTAAATTAGTACGCGGTAATAGTCTCCGTCGCCTATTCTACCGCGAGCATGCATTTCCCTTGTGAATATTTCAACGCACTATATTCGCATAAGAAACCTATGAAAACTCGGTTTGTGGTTGAACATAACATATTTATAGCGAGTTCAGAACATTTCTCTAAAATCTCAGAGCTGATTTCTTCTAAAAAGAAGCCTGTCCCTGAGTTTTTTTTCTAAATGATAGACTAAAAATGCTTTAAAATATAACGTGACAGACATTTAGATTCTACATGCTGTACATACTTTCAGTTTCCGAAAGTGAAAAAATAAATATCTAAATTCTGTCAAACTTATCGTCAACATGACGTTTTAGTCTTTTTGACAAGTTTTCCATTACTGTTTTTTCACATAAAATTTATTTTATAACTTCTCGTATATCTATTAAAATTTTTGCCGAAAGAATTTATTGATTTTATTAAAATATTAAAGTTAAATTTTTCGATAAAGATGCAATGCCCAATAAAGGGCTACAAATTAATTTGCACACATGGTATGCTCAACATAAATATAGTATAGAAGAAATAAAAACATGAATATCTATCGTGTTAAAAATAGAAAACTAACAAACCTCAAAAACCGAACGAAACATAATAAAAGTAAAAATAATTATAATATTTTGTTAGTACTTTTCAAAACTTTTCTGCAATTAAATACTTTTATTACAGTTAAAAATATTTTATTGTAGTTTACTTCTAAAATTTGTTATTCTTTAGCGACATTTCTTGACACAGAAAAATTTATTAAAACTAAAAGTCAAGTTACAATAAATGCAATGGGATTTGTTAGTGTTTGTGTCTATACGTATAAGTGAAAAATCATAAAAACAGAATATAAAAAAAGTAAAATCAAAGAAAGTAAAATCGAAGATAATATCGTAATGGAAAGTAAAACGTATAGAAAAATAAAAAATTGGAAAATGATATCAAGTTGTAATCGATTTTAGAAAGGGATAATAGAAAAAGGATAATATATTGTTGGGATCATTTTTTAACCTTAATTATAGTTGTAAACCAACTATTACATTGAAACTTGAAATTGTGATAAAAAATGATATTTTGAAATTCAAATAATCCTATAATTAGTGTAACGAGCTACATGCTTATTAAAACTATAAATATTTAATTTGAGAATGCAAGACAACAATGATTTAGTACATTGGGATTTGTAATGTGCATTCTGTTAATCGAAAATTTATTTTATAACAATCACATATTAACCAAAATAAAATTGAATTATGCGTTTTCTTCATTCGTTATTCTCTAAGCAATTTATTAACTATTCATTCAATAAAGATACACAAAAACTTACAATTATTACCAGTTACATGTGAAATTAAATTATCAACTTTTCTTAAAGATACTTATGAATAATTACTGAAACATTGTGAATGAAACATTCACTTCACGTTTTATTCTCTGTGATCCATTGTATCAGCAATTTATTTTGAAAATATTTCTCCTTGACTTGCACAGACAATGCCATGAGTCTGCTAACAGACTCTCGTAGAAGAGTCAATAAAGTCGTTAAATTGCATTTTGTACTTTATATTTGCAAACACAAAATATCCATTGAGACTGACCCAAATGCATGTGGACTGCAACGGGGAAAATAGGCACGCGACAAAGGGCCCAAATTCCATTGAAATTCTATCAAGAATTCGCACTGTACGAAAGACTCATGACCCTTCGAAAAAAGAGCGAGAGAGGAAGTTCTGGAAACTCTGGGGCTATCTGCATTCATTTGATTATCGTCCGGAAGTCGGGGTGGGAAAACTTTTCCATTAACACCAGGACGGTGGCGGCATAATAAATTTCCATCCCTTCCGCAGGATCGCAGTAGGCCTCCCTGGCCTACATTGCTCGCCCGTGCAGATTGAATGCGCGGGGGAATGAAGAGAGTTCCGTCGTCTTATTAGCAGAGGTACTGTGGGTGCGGGGGCGCTTTCCCTCCTCTTCATCAGACCGATTTTCTCGCGGTCTCTTTTCGAGCCACTCCCTCGCACAGCCTTGCCTTGAACTTCTATATCTCTCTTTTTCGAAGAGGCTTTGTTGGACTATTTCGCCGTAACTCGATCTAGTCCCGCGCATTCGGCCTGTATAGGAGTTACGGTCCGCATGGGCTGTATATATAGACATTTGTCGTGGGAGACGCGGAGCTCAATAGACGCCTCCAGGAATGGCGACCGCGAGCTTTTGTTATCGGTTCTATTGATAGTTTCATTGCCCGCGGAACTTTTGTTGGGAGCCGTATTAGCTACCGTTGATTTCGAGTCTATAATATATAAATTTACCAAGAATAGCGGTAACGTTTATTGCCATTTTGACTAATGAGCAATTGATTACCGTTCTCATTTTTGAGCACTTTGCGATATCGAAGCTGACACCGACTAAATTTCAGTCTAGCTAACTGCGGATTTCTTCAATTATGTAAGTCAAAGTGATATTGATGAGATTTCAGTCAATAATTCTTAATTTTTATAAAGTGCATTAAGGTTAAGATTCATCAATATATCATATTATGACATTTTAATGGCTTTTTATTGATTGTTCTAATTTATTAAATATTACTGAAAATATCTCACATATCTCAAGAATAATATATCTAACTTGCTGCTCATGATAAATTAAAAATACTAATTATACCAATGATTTTTGCAAGTAAAGCACATATTTGATACATTGTTATCAAATCGATTTCAATAAATATCGTGGATGAATAAAAAGTTAGTCTTCTTGCTTTTGAAAGTTATTGATAGTGAAATAAATAAGAAGTTACAACTCTTGAATCAGTTGGTTCTTCTACCTACAATAGTGTTCAAGAAGAAATTGGAAACTTCTGAGGATAACTCCTCGAGTCTCGCTCGTTTAGAACAACAAACTCTTCACTTTAAGTACTACGAAAGAAATCTAAAAAATTACTTGAAAAAATGAAGTCCTCTGGCGGAAGATCTTCATCCACTTATTGGATTTCATTCTTATTGTAATATTTAATCTACAATCAGGCCTTAATGGCATTGTGCACAGCCAGAGATTTATTCAGGCCTTTCAAGTTCTCGGGGCGATAACAGTGCATAGACTTTGCAGTACTCTGAAGATCAGCCTATGGCATCAAATCCGATCGACATAGTCTTACACCGAGCGGGACCTTTGTGGGTTTCCGTTCCCTCCCAAGGCTGAGTGGTCGATTACGTCACGTCGCAATATCAGTGACGATGCGCGACTACCCCTAGGATGAGGTAGGCAATTCCGTCCACGCCTGCACCAAGATTGCTCGTAGCTCCGACCACCGGAGCCTCGATTCATCCGCCCCGCGGGCTGACACGATTGTTGTATCCACGATCACTCGATACGATGCATTGTTGCATAAATGCTTGGATCGAGATGCGGGAAACGCAGGTATTCCCGCGCCGGTGTCATAACTAGGATTGCATGCGGCAATCGTTTACTTTGTTCTCTTCAATGCTGCACCGGGTTAATTACTATTGACGTACTTCCTTTAATACCTAACATAATCGCTGAATTTCTATAATGTGAATCCAATATATTCTACAATGAACGTATGTATTAATTTCGTAACCCTTTCCTATCAAAATGTTTACAACTTAATGCGCAAATATTTTAATAGGCTACACAAAAATAAAATTATGAACGTCTTTTTTATGACCAGAGTTGTTGAACAAGTTATTAAATTTCTATGAATATTATTTTATTTTAGATAATCTTGTCCAAAAAGTTAAGGGATGAGTCCTGTTAAATTTTATCGTTTTCAGTTCACTTATAATCTCACTAGATAATGATTACTATACTTTTCTCTACGCGTGAGTTTGCGTATATGTATAATAATTATTAGAAAAAAATATTTTGTAAGCTATTTTTACAAGTATCATAAAATATATTTTAAGGACTTATATAGGTACAATTAGAAAATACCTTTGAAGTATAGCATGAATACGCATGTTAATAAAACACAGACGTTCGATGAATGCAAACAGACTAAATGAGCTTTGTCTTGAAGGAAGAAAATAAGTCGTGCAAAGCTAAAAGGTACTGCCGAAAAAATTTGAAATAGAATATTGCCGAGCGCAGATGCGGCAGCAGCTTAATGGATTTGGAACAAAGCAAAGCACAGCTCGTATGCCAAAGCGAAGCAAGCCAGAGTAAAGCTAAAACGAATTAAGCGCACAAGAAAGAAAAGAGTTGAAGCACAATCTGGTCTCTCGGTCCCATTTTCCACGATCGGGCCGTCTGCTCGCATCTCCCCGCGACGCCTCATCCTGATTTGTCGCCTCGTAAGAGGAATCCCTCCTTCGGGCTGGCTGTTCGCGGGTCGGCGCGCCTACCGAGCATATAGGCTCTCCGCGAGACAAGAGCAGAAGCGAACGAGCCGTGTGTGCAGCGCGCCTCGCTCGAGGCACATCGAACGGGAATCGCTTAGCTTCCGGTGCGCGCTGCTCGGCGAGTGCCTCGAAAATGAGTCAGCCCCGGCTCGCCACCTTCTCTCCTTTATGCGCGAAAGCCGCGTGTGCGCGCGCCCGTCCGTGTGAACCGGCGCAGAGAGCGGATTCCTCGAAGATGACGAGCGCGGGGATCATGAAAAATTTCTCGACCCGGCCGCTTGGCGACGGGGCTTTTTAATAGAGGGAGCGCAGGGTCAAAAAAGAGGAGTAGTCCCCCGCTGCAGCGACGGCCCCCGTATATACACTCGCCGGCTGCACTGCTGCCGCCGCTGCCGTCGCTGCCGAGCGGAGGGTGTAAATTTTACGACTAGGTACACCTCTCGCGGTCTCGCCCGCGATGCCACGGCATTCAGCTCCTCTTTTTCAATTTTTAAGCGCGCGCCTGGTTGACGCGGGATCGTCCCCTGAAAAATCCTCGCCTCCGTGCTGCCCCTTAAGCTGCCTTTTTTAAGCAATACAAGATTACACGGCTGAACGCGTTAAAACAACGCCGGTCCTTCGAAGGGACTTCTACTGGTTTTGTTGTCTTAAGGTTTTCTTTTTTTTG
The DNA here is from genome assembly GCA_018906755.1 of Sycophaga agraensis. NCBI lineage: Eukaryota > Metazoa > Arthropoda > Insecta > Hymenoptera > Pteromalidae > Sycophaga > Sycophaga agraensis. The sequence goes on from JACCIE010000039.1 coordinate 281,747, forward strand.
TCATCCAACAAAATAAACATTATTCTACTTTATTTTTTTAACAGTTATATTTAACAAACTACAGGTTTTTAGTAGCTAAAGTGTTAAATATGCCTACATTATAAATAAGAAAGATTTACCTGTAAACCCTTCAATGCATAATTTTATACGTAATCTGAACAAATTTTATAAGTATGAAATTAACTTATAATTATAATTAACCAAACAATTATCAAGACTTATTGTAATCAAATTTCTATTCATCATCAAACGATTTACATATTATTCTCTTATATGCAAACAGGTTTTAAATCCTGCACAACAATATAAATACTTTTAATTAAGAATCTAACAAACTAAATAATAACATACACAAATTTGTTACAGGATAAATTAAAATTTTTATTTTTAATTTTATTTTAATTTTTGAAAATTTTATTATTTAAAGCTGTGTAATTATTCTTAAGCCATGGTACAACAACTCTAATAGATAATAGAAAATTAAATATTGGCAAGCATAAGTCTTATACATTATATTTAAAAGTTCCATTGTAAGCAGAAATAAAAAATCTTTGCATAATTAATAAGATTAAAACGAGAATCAGTTTATGGTATATTTAATGTTATAACCCTATCCCCACTCTTGAAATTACAATATACATCAATTATGCGACTCATCTTATTTATTATTTATTATAAATATAAGCGTATAAGTAAAATTAAGATAATTATAAATTCGTATGTTTAATGTTATCCACTACTCTACTTAATTAACTTACAAAAAGCTAAATAAATAATCTTAAGTGACCAGATTAACTTAATTTATCGAAGGAAAGTTACGTCTAATGAATAATGAAGCGGAACTTACTTCCTAAAAATTTAGTAATCTTTGTCACTAACCTCAATTTGGAGACAGAAAAACATTTTCTAAAATAAACATGAAAACATTCAATAATAATGTTGTTAGAGAAGTTATTGATAATTATTTCTTGAAAACCAAACAAAATTTTTGCGTTAGGGTAATATTATATTTACCTCGCCGTTTCCATCATAGTAGACAAGATGCTGACGGGTCAAAACGAACCAGCGCTGTTTGTAATTAACTGGTGTAAAGCGTTTTTTATTTTGAGAACGCTTTACCATGAAACCTTGTCTCACAATATCATTTTCTTGGGATTCGAGTTTTCCATCCTTCCCTGCCATCCCTTGCAAAAGTGTGTAAGCTCAGCCTGAAATAGCATAGTAGTTAATAATTATTTTATGAAAGAAATGATCACAATTTGCAAAGATTTATCTTAATATCGAAGTAAGTAAATCAGCGCAAATTTATCTTACACTTTAAAATATATAATTTGATATTCTTTAATTGTATCAGAATTATTTACGCAATAATTATTATTTGAGTTGAATGCTTTGGTGAGTGTTTATTAATTAGTTTGCAGCACTAACACGATGAGTGTGGCACATATCATTTTAAAATGTCACGTACTGTCTATTATTGCAGCAATTACTGCGATAATTAGTCAGAATACAATACAAAATATATCACAAGCCGAAAATAAAAATTAATTGTTTAAATAAAACTATAAGATGCATTCAAATATACTTGTTTTATCGTTTAGAATGACTATCATCCGGACATAATTTTATTTATTTCGAAAGTAATTAGCGAATTATGTTTTAATGGTCATAATTTTGCTTGTAACAATGCGAATCAGATGACTTTTGTCTTTCTAAGTGCATAGCTATAAACAACCAATACATTAATTCTCAGTAAAAGTTATCAAATTACGTATGTAATTATTTGTACGACAATCGCATTCTGCATACTTTATACATCAAAACTGTACAATCACATCATAATATTACAATAGTTGGAATAAAGTTTCCAGGAAATTCTGTGTGATAAAGTAATCTAACGGAAAGAGGTGGCAACCTGGGTACAAAAGTACGGCAGGGGAAACTTTATTTAAGCTAGACCGAGAACTCGGCTCGTTACACGGACCAAATTTATTGTAATGTAAAAGCAAGTGGTGAACGGATAAGCCCTTTATTTTAGGTCGCCCCAAGAGTCGCCCCTTCAGGCTCGCCTTCAGGAGACTGTAAAGTTTTTCTGTACTTCGTGATCTAGTAGACTCAACCCTTCAACTCTCTTTTCCAAAGTGAAGTCACATGGTACTGATGAGTAAGAGCAATAGGAAGAACGCGAATAAGAAAGAGTGGAAAATGCAACAAGTGCAGTCTTTCAATATCCTCCGGTGCAAAAGGGAGCGAGGTTGTAAAATAATGTTGTGCTCGTACACGTTGAATGGTACTTAAACGGAAAGTAAAAGGATCGGAAAACCGGGGGAGACGCGATATATGTATACAATAAACGTCTATATAGGCCTTATGGCTATGTAAAGTAGCCAATTCATGCGGGAGGGAGAAAGAAGGACAACACGCACTTGCGAGGGAGGGAGCGAGAAGAATGCACGAAAACAATCACCAGCATGCCCTTGAAACGAGCTCTCGATGTACAAACCCACGTTTTGACTGTGATCTGCGAGTGCAGCCCCGCCAGCACCACGCGACAAAGAAAAGGGAAGTCGCCAATCCTTGTTCCCACGGAGTGCGATAAATGTGGAACAAAATTATAAGGCTATATAAAGGTCGCCGGGTGTAGCACGTGGTGCCGCCTCAGACGGACGAACAAATCGAGGAAGCAAGCGGAAGCGGACGATGGCGTTATCTCTTCACTGTGTGCACGCGAAAATTTTATCTTTAGAATTCCCCGAGGGAAGCGCTAACGCCTCGTGCAGGTAATGACCCGAACGAAGACCTGGCCAGCAACAATTTCTATACTTGAGTAATTTTTATCGTCCTATCACGAGCGACTACTGCAGTGCTCTCTCGACGCCTGTAATGTCGCACCTCCTGTTTTTTGCTCCAGCAAGGCGTTTCTTTGTTATTGTTATGTACAGCCAACTATTAAAGGATTGAGTAAACGCCTGCTACTGCAGTCTTCTCAGTCTGCTTAAATCAGTTATCACCGTAGTTAGAGGTATATAATTATAAATGCTTTTTCCAAATTAAACTATTATTTATTTGTTGTTTATGTATAATGTGTGTTTTATATTGCGAAATGCAGAACAAATAATATGTCATGGGTCTATTTTTACAAGCCAAGATAAAAGTTCCACTTTGCTCCGGAATCTTTGATAAAAATTGAATGACGTCTCGAAGTTTAAGAACGGGTAAGGGAAGTCGCTGCGTAACCCAAACAAATTTAGACTCCGTTCCTTGGAACTCCCTATATCTCACTATCTTTCTACATATACATATAGCGATCCCTCTAAAAGAAAAAAGCGATTCTATACAGCCACGAAATTCTGGCCCTCATTACAATGGGCGACCCTTATACAGTCAACGAAAAAGTTGAAAAGAAACTACTTTCTTTCGTTACTATAATGCTCCGTTTCTCATTGTCAACAAAATTTCTTACATATTTAATGAGCGCGCATGCATGAATAAAGTAAATACATGGACACGTGTTAAGCTCTTCTAAAAGAGATTATTTTCTGACGAGTTCGGTGTACTTTCAGAATTGCTTTATAAAAATGTAAATAATACTTATTGAATTACTTAAACTGATATATTAATGTACATTTTATACATAAATACCGTATGTCCAAGAGTGTTTAAAAATGTTTTCCACTACTATACTAGCAATCGAATCAAAGAAAAAGGAAGTTTCCATTAACGTTAGTTTTGTGTTTTGTAATGTTAATAGGTATTATCTTTAGTCTTCGAAACGAATAATCGATTGTGCTTGGATACTCAGAAGAAACAAATTAAAATTAATTTATTATGTGATGACCTTCCTGTGTGTTTTTGACGCAAGCGACGTAAAGTTTACGTGAGAAATTATGGTATTAATTTGACCAAATCATTGAAAATTATAATACCTGCACACGATTGTCGATTACACGTTGTTAGAAACAGGAATAATTAGTAAACCGATTTGCGCGTGCACAGGCATCAGGCAATTAAACTTTGGATCTATTAATTTAAATGTCGTTTTGGATTGCAATCAAATGAAATGAAAAGACTGGGGCGAAAGCAGAAAAAGCCAAAACACGTGAGAGGAGTTGGGGCTCGCGATACTTGGAGCGATACTTTGTACACGTACCGAAACAGGATGGCGAATAAAAAGGGAATAGGTGCTCCGCAGCATCCAACTAGAGGGACCTCAAGCGTGATAAATACTCACCATGCACGAGACGAAAGATTCCCGGAGGTGGGGAGGGAAGGACGAGTGCAGAGGCACCGGTGCGCCCGGCGACAAGACTCCCGTGTTCACGTGGATGTAGTTGACGGCCGCGACAACAACAACAGCGGCGGTGCCGTCGACCTGTCAGAGCGATTGCTCGAGGCAGCAGCGGCGCTCGCTCGTTGTCCTCGTCGCTGGACCGGTTGCGGTGGCTCCTCGCGCGCTCCCATGCCCGGTGACCTGGGCGAGCCGCCGACCCGGTGCCTGGCCCGTCCCCATCGAGCTGCTGTCTCCGCTGTTCTGCTCCGGCTCGCTTGGCCCTTGGGCTACCTCTTCTCCTCCTGGTTCTTCGGCCCGGACGTGCGTGTGCCGCGTTATCTCTGCTCCTTATCTCCGTCTCTCCCCCCCCTTGGCCACGACTTATCTCCGGTGCAGCCTGGAGACCGCTGATATGCGTTCGACGCGGCGAGGCTCGCGCACTAGGACCGGGAGGACCTTCTACGTCGGCGCATGTTCCGAGCGGCTGTAACCTGCTGCAGTACGTCGTCGCCGAGAGAAGAGAGGAGACCGTGTCGCGATCGTGCACACTGGCCAGCCGCGCGCCCACAACGACACACACGCGCGCTCGCGCCGTGCGCGGTGCGAGCAGCCAGAGAGGGACAACAGAGAGGAGAAAGAAGAGAGAAAGGATAAGCGCGACCCTCGCGTGTGTGCGTGCGTGCTGTGCCGCCGCCGCCGCCGCCGCCGCCGCCGACTGCCCAAGTGCCGACTGCCGACGACGAGAGGAGCGGCGTTGCGCGATTTAACAACGACTCTCTTGCCGACTCTGTATTATCCTCGTTTTAATGTTGCTTCTCCAATTCTAAATTATTTACAACGGGCCCATTCAGCCATATAACCGTTTCATCGACCTTTTAAACACTCGATTAAACAATACGCCTTTCATTTTGAACTTGAGTTACTAGCCTTCCTCCTCACCGAGTACTATTTAAATCTATCCAATGCCATTTTATCAAGTGGAAAAGCGACTTGTTCTCCATACTTACACACATGCAGAGGACAAAAGATCCTTTAACAGCTTTGAGACGTGAATAAAATTTAAATTCTTCATTATTTTTAATGTACGGCCGAGCATGCGGATATAATATTATATACACTATTGTCATTTCTTACAATTTACAAACTTACATTTCGTTATTACAGTTCTATTTATTTACAAACACTGATTCCACGATATAAAAAAATCGAGCTTTACAAATACTCAGTATTTTTCAATGTCTATGAAGGTGAAACTATAAAAATAATATTTTCGCTTGTCATGTGTAAGACTTTTTATTTCATTTCCCATTGTTTTGATCAAATTTATTAAATTCTTCTGGTAATACGTTGAATACTATCTAAAGGTCCGAGTAATTTAATTCTAAATATGTAAATTAATAATATAAATACATATTATTTTTAAAAAAATCGTCAGTGAACATGGCTTGGAATCTTGGCAACACTGTTGTGGATGCAACCAGAGATCTCTTGGCGCAACAGAACTAGACGAACGGGTGAGTGTGCCGTCGCCGTGCGGCCGGAGGGGGTGTTACGATCGAGGGTGGGGGAGGGACAAGTACTATAATGTAAAAGAGGCAGTAAGTTTCAAAATGGCGATGTGAGTGTGACGTTTGTTTTTCTCTTTTGCTGATTTAAAATTTCTGTATGTTAAAGAGTAATCTACATAGAAAAAGATTCACATAAAAGTAAGTACTATTATTCTCTTATCAATTAATGAGATAATGTGAAAATTGTATACTTGTAAATTTTTTCTTTTTCATTAAATTCTAACCTCAAATCATATTTGTTTGTTTACATCAAAGGTTTATTGCTAAAATCTATGGCTTTATCAATTTTTTAAATAGATGTATATATAATTATATATTTGAAATAAAATTCTTCGAAACAATATTTTTCGATTAATTCCTCTAATGATTAAATTTTATTGTTTCAAAATTTAGCATTTTTCTGCTGAATAACATTAGAAATGGCTTCTTCTGATGCCATTCAAGTTAGCTCATTGCCACTACCTCCTGTTCAGTACATAAATTTGTACACAGATGAAAATGTTAGGCGAAATAGAGCACCAAGGCCACCTCCTCCAATTCATGATAATTATTCAATGTTTGGTAACACTTTTAATGCTGACGATACAATTATTAGACCTTTAGAAGCACAAGGAATAAAGAGGTTATATCCTCAACATTTTGATAGAAGAAGAGAGCTCAAAAAGTTGAATCATTCGTTACTAGTTAATTTTTTAGATTTAATTGATTTATTGGTACTGTGTCCTGATAATCCAAGAAGAGCTGAAAAGGTATTTATCATAATTCAAGTAATTTATTATAATATTTAGTATATTTCAATAACTAAATATATTTAAAATCTATGAATATCTATTGTAATCATGTTTTAACTATTTATCGTAAATTAATTATGATCTATTGGTATTATATACTTTAAATTATTTATAGGTAGAAGATTTAAGTTTACTTTTTATTCATATTCATCATCTTTTAAATGAATTTAGACCACATCAAGCGCGTGAAACTCTAAGGGTAATGATGGAATTGCAACGAAGGCAACGAATGGAAACAGCACTTCGTTTTCAAAAACATCTAGAAAAGGTTAATGCCTTTAATTCTTTAAATATAAGATCTGTTAAAACGTTTAAGTAAAATAATCATAGTACCATATTTATTACAAAATCATTTTATTTTAATTGTTTTGACTTTAGGTACAAGAGATTTTGCAGAATGCTTTACAAATGCTTCCAGATACCTCAGATCTAGATTCAAAGCTTTCCATTAATACTGAAGGTATGGAGATAGATGATGATTTAGGTGCAGAACAAAATGCTGCTGATCCATGCAGTGCAAGTGATAGAATAATGTGTAAAGTTATTGACGATATGCTCTTATCAAATGGTTTATATTAAAGACTGAATTAATTAAGTATTTATTGTAATTATTTTTTAAGATAATTTGTAAAGATAGGTGTATTTTCTGTGTTGAAATAATGAAACAATTTAAAATTAGAAAAAATTTTTTTTATTACCACAATAAGGATGTATCTACAATATTACAGAAGTAGCATAACATTTTTAAACTCGAAGTGACTAATGGAAGGGAAGGATAAAGGTCCTTTGAAAAAATAGTGTAAACTCACCTTAAGAGTTGACTACTGAGAGTGCACTAAATTACAAATAATTTACAAATGAATCTGCTACTTCCACAATTTAACCTGAAAAACAATAAAACTGAAGTATTAATCAATGCTCCTGGACCTAATTGAAAATCTGAAAAAGAAAAAAAATTAAATATAATGTATTTCGAGCCTTGACACTCCTGGAAAACAGCACCTAGAATGAAAGTTATTTGAAATACAAGACACACACATTTAAGCACATATACATTAAGTATATGCAATCAAAGAAATTATCGACCAATCTGTTTTGATTATAGTCACAAGAAACATATGTTTATGTACTTAGTTTTTGTAAGTACATTAAAAAAATTGAATCAATTAGGTATTTTCATTTCTTTGATTTAAAATAAATAATTTCCTCTTCTAAATTAAGCATCCTTCAAGTGTTTCTGAAACTCATACCGCACCTGTTGACACACTATCATTATTAAAAATACAAGTAAAGACTATAAAATATGTTAAGGGCAATAGGAGCTTAATTTCTTTAAGAACTAGGACAGGATTTGGAAAATTTTACACATAAAGTGTCACATGAAAGCGTAACTCGCATCGCTTGATTTATAACGGTACAATTCGATTGATAGAACGTATTCTCCTATCTCGCTCTTCTTTTTTTGTTTCGTTAGGATGCACTATGAGTTTTAATTATAAAATTGCATTATCTGAATTGGAGCGTTGTTATACTTATTACTTTTCAGTTTTACAAAAGGAAGAACCATTCCTTTAATGTTTTTCATTGGTACTTTTTTCAAAAATTAATCGTAATAAAGTATCTTGCGATCTATTTTTTCATTCTTAATATATCACGCAAAAATCTAGAATCACCTCACTGAGTCCTATGAAAAGTGCTCGGAAGTTCCTGTAGCACTAGGCACAATGAAAAAGTCGATTATGCACTCATGAATGTGACCACCATTATGACAGTATAGTTACAGTTAGTTTGCAAAGTACATCACTTCTGCTGCTTAACTTACGCGTACGCTAACTGATCGCTATAATTTCGAGAGTCAAAAACTTAAATAAACGTTTTCACATGCGCTTTAACGGTTAATCGATTTTCGGTATAAAATTATTTTAAATATTTCGATTAGTATTTTTTCATGACTTGAAAAAAGTTCATCTTTGCCTCGTCTCTCTAACATATCTTTTCGAACTAATCGTAAATAAGAATCTTGAAATCTGATGTCGTTTAAAAAACCAGAACGAACTTAATTCCAAAAAATCTAGTACGTATTCTTTCTCCAAGTGCTGCGTCCACGCGGTCTGAAACCACCTCGTCCTCCAACTTTGTTATATCGATTTTGAAACCGTCCACGGTTACCTATAAAATCATCAATATTAGCATTAAAGTAAGTAAAAAATAAATTCCTGAACATTTATATTAAAAGTATATATTGTTACCATAGTTTGAAGAAATGTTTGAACTATATTTCCCGCTCGGTGGAGTGTAAAGTTGTTTATTGTTTCTTGGAATATCTTCTTTCAACCTCTTATTTGAATTATTACCGTTCTTGCTGGTATTATTGTTGCTACTGTCGGTACTATTTCCATTTCCAAAAGTTATAGGTGTATGTCGCTTAATTCCAGTGATTACTTTTTCATCCTAAAATTAAAAAGAAATAAAACTTCAATATAATTTAATACATTGATTTCATTTGAGTAAATTGTTGAAACCACTGGAAGTATATTTTTAAACAATACTCAAACTGTATCTTAATAATTATTTATAGATTTCATTATTAGCAGTAATAATTATTTTACCTTCTTTTCTTTTGTAATAATTGTTTTCCATGATAAGTGAATTACACTCTTAAAGCTTGGTGGTGAATGGAACAAGTCTTTAATAAGAGTGTTTATATTATTGGTTGTTTTCAAAGCTATAACTTTTAATTGATTTTCTTTTGTTTTTAGTTCTTCTTCACTCTTTCCATTTATTACTTCACGTAACTTCTTTATATATCCTTGAATTCCACGTGCGAAATATTGTAATCTGAGTCTAAATTCTTTTAATTGCTCTGGATCTTTAATTAAAAATTCTGGTGTCTGTTTACATAATTTATGAAAAGAAAATATTAGACACTCCACATGGCTAAATTGAAGTTTTGGAACATCAGTTACTTCAGTGTCGGGAGGAAGGGGCATAAAAGTCTAGAAAAAAAGTTTCATGCTATTAATTGTAAATATATACAAATAACTTTTAAATAGTTTATAAAATCATGGATCTTATTTCATTGAGTAAATTTTAAATTATTACTTACAATCAAGGCATTATATAATTGTTGAACCTTTCTGTCAGGCTTTTCTATTTTACCACAATATTCTGCCAATTGGGCAAGTAATTTTAACAATTCAAGTTGTACATCTCCCCCATCAGGTGCAGTTATCAAGGACAAATGAGGTAAAACTTGCATACAAATGTAAGATACAAACTTTGAAGAATCTACTTGAGACTAAAATAGAAAATTAGAAAATAAATTAAAATCATATGATAATATAAAAATATTTCAAATGAATTTATGGATACTTACACTGAAATATGGAAGAGCATGTTTAATACATTGAATTAACCTACTACATTGTTCCAAATTTGTGTGTTTAAATGGAACAGAAAGCTCTGCCTGTTCAATTGCTATGTCTACTAATTCTTGTTGTCCATTAACTGTAGACCCAAGTCTAGTCCATGCTAAAATTTCCATGATACTATGAAATTCTTCAGCAGTAACATCCTAAAACAATTGTTATATAAGTACAACAATACTAACCTTAATTTTACCAGAATTCAAAGACGATTTAAGATAAAAATTAGAAAAAAATTTTACCTGTAAAACTTTTTTGCATTCTGTAATAAGCACATCTTCTGGTTCTTTGGTTATTATATCATGTCCTAACGTTTTAAGTTTTGTAGCTATAAATTTTATACAGCGTTCTCTTGTACCATCCTCACCATTAATTATTTGAATGAAAAATCCATTCAAAGCTCCTGTAAAAATTATAATGAGTATACATATAGTAATTAATTATCATAAGTTATTTAATAAGTATTTTAAAAGTATCAACCTTTTGGATCATTTTTAATTAATGTCATAATACTGTTGTGTACAACATCTAATTCTGATGAATCTTGAGCAAGTAATAGTTGAGCTAAAATATCAGCTATCCTTGCTGTATGTTCTTTACTATCTTTGCATAAAGCTGGTAAATCTTTTATAGCTTGTTTACGTATCTAAAATAATATTTTTAATTTAATTAATAAAAACTTAATTTTTTATAACATTATTGCATTTATTATTAAGTATTCAATTCTGAAAGACTGTAGCCTTTACTTACAGACATGTCTTCATCTTCGCATAGATCTAAGTGTGCATCAATAGCTTTATCTGCTAATTTAGGAAAATGTTTAAAAAATCTAGCTATAAACTGAGAAGCTAATCTTTTCTCCTTTGGACTTCCTTTGACTGCTTTTAATATTTCTAGGTATTCTGCTTCATGCTAAACAATTAAAATCAATCAATCAATAATTAAAACACATTAAATAAACACTTCATAATAACTATCTGAGTATATAATGTAAGTTAAAGTATAAGTTTAGAAGTTTTTAAAAATACTTTCTTAAATATAGGTATAAAATAAAATTTTTGACCTAACAATAGTTAGGCAAAACATATTTAATATAATAAACAAAATTATAATAGTTAAATTTAAAATTAATTTCAATTGCAATGTTTTAGAAATATTAAATTTAATTTATCTTTTACATACTTAAGTACTTTTTTAAATTAAATATTAAAATATTTTTGTAAGTTATATATGTTACATATATAAAATAAAGCTAAAGATTAATTAATATAATTTGGTTGACACTATTATTTATATCTGATTTTTTAAATAATTGAAGTAGAATGATAAGACAAGAAAAATCATCATAATTTCTAAAAAATTATAAAAAATATTCTAAATACATTATACGTAAATTATACGTCAGCATAATATAAAATCGGACATTTAACACTTTCATGTAAACATGTTTCATATATTATACAAAATAAGTTTATAAATTGATTAGAATACTAAAATAAAATATTGTGCAGGATTTTTGTAAAGGTAAAAAAAATTGTTGTGACTAACATAATTCTATCCATAGAAACAAAAGTAAGGGATAATAATAATCTTCCCGTCTCGCTACATGGACATGCGTATAAATGTGTATGTACATGTCTACTACGTATGCCTGTATGAGAACATAGGCGTTCCTTAGCAAACTTTATTTGGAAATGATGCTTTAACTATTAGCTACGTTATTTAAAATGTCGTTTATTAACGACACAATAACCTTTAAAGATAATGTAATACAACTGTAGAATTTATTATAAGATTAAATTCGATCATACCTCCGACAGCTTGTCTTTGGCGTCAGCGAGCACGCCGAAATTCTTATACAACTTCTGGATGCTATCCGTACTCATATTGACAGACCTCTTTTTCCTTGGATCAACTGCAGCTTAAACTTTCACGATGTTGACGAGGATAAACTCACATAAATAGTATTCACGAAAATACGGAGAGACGAGACAAGGCTAAATTTTATAATTTATATAAAATATTATAATACCGGCCCACACGCACTACGTTAAACGTTCCACGGAAGATGGCCGCAAAAATGGCCAAGTTAGTTGTCTCCCTCTGCAGGCTGTCCGGAGTGAACTATTACAGAGGAGCGAACGTGTTGCCAACCTTTAAAGGATCGATTATTAAGGAATCGCCTCAATTTCTCGGTACTGACTTCTTCAGAAATTAGCACAAATTATTATATTATTTACTTTCTTTGAAATACATAAAGTTTTGTAGATATGTTTAATCGATATTCTCTGTAGATGTACTTAAATGCATTTGTTTCACTCGGTATCGATCGTTAGATAATTTGAAGTTTTATTTAGTGTATTGGAAATACAATATTATTAAGTGTGATTATGAATTAAGTATTATCATTTTCTATAATTTGATATTATGAATAAATTTCAGGATTTAAACAGAAAGTTAATATTTAAGAGATTACTAAAAGTTAAAATGAATTACTGAAAATGGTTTTAAAAAAAATGTTTAGAAAAATCCATATTAATAGAAATAAGTTTTATCTCGATTTTTATATATTTGTATCTATTTATACAAGAAGCGTGCACATTTTTTCAGTAGTACATAGTATTTGCAAATAAAATACAATTTAACTTATCATTGTTCATATAAAAAAACATGTATATTGTATATAGAATAAGCCACATGTAAAGTTATGTCATAAAAATAACAACAATAAAACTGTATAATGCAAGTGATAACAATGCAGCTAACAATATTTTGAATTATCTTTTTAGGCAGTTATTGTAACGGCTTTGGACTTTAACATTTAACGAATGAAGTTGATTCGAGCCTATAGCAGTAAACACATAAATGCTGCAGTATCTCTCAAATTTTCGATTACAATTTAAAATTTTTTATTCCATAAAATAAAATTTTAGTATATATTATTTTCAATTCTTAATACTTAAATAAAACAAATTAATAGTTTTAGATTTTTCGTAAATTTAATAACATTTATTTCTGTATAATTTAAAGTTATTCGAGTAAACCAGTCCAAAGAATTTCGGTAATTATTTCAAATTTATTACTTGATAAATTACAGAAACAGTGTAACTATATACAAGTTCGGTGGGGTAGTTAAGTTTTAGACAAACAAGCAGTTTCTTAACCGGAAGTGAGCAAGTTTGAATGCGCAGAAAAGAAGACGCAGCGGTACGCGGTAGTGCGCAGCGCAAACGGCAAGCACACCGTCCATCCCTTTACCGGGTTCTTGCTCTGTTCTTGGTACACGCCATTTTGTTTGTTTCCGGATAGCAAGAAGAAAGTCGTGCGATAAGTCGTAGACAGGCAAAGTTTATTCAAGCTTTTTACTCTTTGATTTCACTTGATAATTGTATTAAGGCTTCATATTCTGTGAGGCTTTAATTTCTTCTAAAGTTTACGTTAGTAAGGTTTACAAATGTCGCACGGTGGAGGTGGTGGTGGCGGCAGAAATGAGTGCAGAATTTACGTTGGAAATTTGCCACCCGATATTCGTACTAAGGACATTCAAGACCTTTTTTACAAATATGGCAAAGTTTCTTTTGTCGACTTGAAGAATCGCAGAGGTCCGCCCTTTGCTTTTGTTGAGTTTGACGATCCTAGGTTTGTTTTATTCAAATAAAGTTAGAATATTTATATTTAAAGTTTACAATTCACCTTAATAATAGTAAATAATTTAATTTTAATTCTGCAAAATGCCTGAAATGTAAGGCCGTAACCAAAACAAGTAAGAAGTAAAGTGATTTGAGTAAATAAAATTCCTTAAGTATTATTTATATTGTATACACATAGTATGTTTGCATAGAATGTTTCTTTGTAAAGAGTTTTTTAATTTGAAATATAATCTTGCTTGCAAAATTAAGCAAAAATGTTTTTGTATTACTGTAGAGATGCGGAAGATGCAGTCCATGCCAGAGATGGTTTTGATTATGATGGATATCGCTTACGAGTTGAGTTTCCTCGTGGAGGTGGCCCAAGTAGTACTTTCCGAGGAAGAGGAGCAGGTGATAGCAGAGGAAGAGGTGACATGGGAAATTCACGAGGACGGGGACCTCCTGCTAGGAGATCTCAGTACAGAGTACTTGTTACTGGATTACCACCATCTGGTAGTTGGCAAGACTTGAAAGATCATATGAGGGAGGCTGGTGATGTTTGTTTTGCAGATGTTTATAAAGATGGAACTGGGGTAGTTGAGTTTTTACGCTATGAAGATATGAAATATGCAGTAAAGAAACTTGATGACTCAAGATTTAGATCTCACGAGGTACAGTTTTATCTTTAACAAATCTTTAAATATTTATAGTATAATTAAATTAGTATAAATTAGTATAATTAAATTAAATTGGTATACTTTTAGGGTGAAGTAGCTTATATTAGAGTAAAGGAAGATCACAGTGGAGGTGGTGATCGAGGTCGTAGTGAAGATAGGGATAGAGGACGTAGTCGTTCTCGAAGTTATAGTCCAAGACGTAGAGGTTCACCAACATATTCACCTTTACATAGAAATTATTCGCGATCCAGATCACGTTCCAGGTCTCGATCATATGACTAAAGTGTACGTATAGTATATACTGTACTCTGATAAGAATGAATCAGCATATTTTTGTTTGCGCTGCGTTTAATTTGCGATAGAATTTTAATAATTGAAATGCTCCAGTACAAAGCTGTACTATTAATGGAGAGCTTCTCAATTATTTTCATGAATCTTTGTGAATACACTGCAACTAACTGCAGTGCATTAAACTTTGTTTGAATTTTTCACCTGTAGAATATCGTCTCTTTTAAATTTAATAGAATTAAAAATTGAAAACAAAGTGAATAATTAAGATAAAATAGTCATTTAGTACTTGTACAATGTAATGAGATACATTCCGATTAACATTTATTAAACTATATGCAAAATTGTATATTTAAATTCAGAATTTGAGAATGACAGTTAGACACTAACAATCTTTTTTAATTTATACATTACATTTACAAATATGACGTTATAATTAACATCTATATACTTGAATATTTTATACCATAATTTTGATTACTTAATGATTGCATATTAAGAAATTTATAAAACTGATATATTTTGAATACATAAATAATTAGTTTACCTTTCAGGTGTTTTTAAACTAAATTTACTCATTAATAATTTTTTTACTTACTTTACCATCTTTTTAATCAAATATAAAGAGACGAGAATCTTAGAATTTATATCCATAAATTGTAAAGTAAGTTTGATATTTGTTAATTTTTTTGAAAATAGTTTAAAATTTAAGCCATTTCTTAAAAATGATGAACATTTATTATAGCGGATTTTTTAAATTCTAGCCAAAATAATATTTTTTATTAATAATAATAAACATTTTTGTAAAGTAAAAGGGAAAAAATACTTGATTATCAAGTTACAAACATTAATAAAAAAAATAATTAATTTCTTATATTAATGAAAAGTATTTATTTAACTAGAATCAAACTTCAATTATGACTCAAATATAATACTGAATAATAATCAGCGTTTAATGTAATAAAATTGAAACTAATGTGTTTTTTCTTTTGTATTTTGGATTGGATTGTAACACAATGAATGAAAAACCTGAAACCCACACATGATGATCTTGCTTCTTGGATGGAGTATGTGCACGCGACGCGTTGCTTTGGACGGATTTTGCGCGGAGAGCATAAGAATTATCGGGAAAGGATCGCGGGATTAGGATAATGAGTGATATAAAGGATTTAATCGCGAAGAGGATTTTAAAAGGATCGGATTCAGGATTTCGAAGTTGGTTGCGAAAATGGATAAATTTAAAAGGAGCTCTTTATGATTAAAAAGGATTAAAGCACTATTCCCAAGTTTTGTAATGTTTTAGTTTCTTGAAGAGTTGCACACGTCTCTATAATATGTGGAGACAACTGAACTTTTTTTATTGTATCTATTTTTTTAACAAAGACAAAGTGGAAAAGACGTTTTAAAAATTTTTAATAAATTCATCGAGATAGTGAAAAATTTTATGCAAAGGATTCACTGAAGAGGAATTTCAAGGGATGTGTGCAATTTATTTTACAAATACTTGGGAATTTGTGTTTCATTACATGTTGTGTACTTGAGGATTCGAGGATAAAGTTAAGACATTTACCGGACATTATTTAGACTTGAACAAGAGGATTTCATCATCGATCTTCTGTCAATGATGTAATACTTTTCTTTGTGGTCTATTAACAAAAAGGATTTTCAAGTGTAATTCAAAACTTGGATTTTGATTTGTACTTGACACACTCCTCGCGGGAATGATTTGGATTATACATTAAAAAAAGATGGATACAGTCGAAAAGCAAGAGGAGATGAGGATTTCGATTCCTCGTTTTTTTTTTCATTGAATTAGGAGGAGAAAATTTAAGGATTGTGTAGGATTGGGTTCTTCAATCATCAGATACTTTTGAAGATTTGCCAGAGGATCTAATTCATTCGAGTTAAAGGTATTTGTATGTCGGTTATGTTAATCGAGATGCCTCATCTTCTTCAATTTTGCATGCACTAGCTTAAATGTTCTTCTTTGAACTTAAACTATTTACTATTTTCGCCTAGACTGACATCCTTTGTTTATATAGTTAGTGGGCGTTCGAATTTACTAACAACTTCTAACAAAGCGTTGAAAAATTTTATTTAAAAATTTTTTAAACAATCCTATAGTCGTAAAAATAAATTACTTTAAGGTTTCAGTAAGTAGTTTATAGTTCATTTGTTCGGTGTGAGAAGCAACGTTTAGCGAGGTGAAGGGATCGTTCTGTTACTGTAACTCTGTCGATTTATTCAATTTTTTATTCAATTTAATTTAAACATTAAAAAAACTTATTTTTTACACATTTTTTGCACGATTGACAAAATTTAAAACTATTCTTTAAGAATACTATACTAATAATATTAATACATCCATACGTTTATGTTTAATAAGTTGATGTATAAATCACAGAAGCCCAACTGCAGTTAAACACTTATTTTTTAACTTGCTTTCTGTAAAAAAAATTAATTCTGTTCGTAGATGGCTTATTTATTTCCTCAACAGCATAATGAATCAACTCAACTTATCGCATGATATATAAATTAAAAATTCTTAAACGAAAATTTATTTTCACTTTTGTAAGATTAAAGTATTGTTGTACAACTACTTCTAATTAAAAAGCAATTTGTGTATCGTTCCCTATCTTAGTAATGTTCATGTATTACCATGATATTCGGAATGTACATATAAAAATACTTTATATGCGTACATACTCAAAGTTCAAAAAAAAAATATTTTTGCACTCGCACATTCTGCAAATTTATTCGTTAAAAATGAATTAAGGTGATCTAATCTTTAAATTAATTGAAAATTTATGAATTTTCAAAGATCAACTACTACTCGTTTTAGCATGTATTGCACCGTAGCAAAGGAGAAAAATAATGGAAAACGCATTTTAATAAGAGCTGAGCTCGATCTATAAAGTAATAATTCTATTAGGAAACTGCTTGTAACGCTAAATCGCAACTTCTGGAGTTTGCTCCAGAGACAGAAATATAAGATACGAAATTTAGCAGGTTCGTATGAAATTTTTAACATGTTACGAACTACTCTGGACTATATGGAAGTCATCGATGCATTTTAAACTCTTGTACTCATGTAAGTATTTTGCAAAATAAAAAATTTTTATTTAGAATATCTATTTGATTTTATTCTACCATATAATCCTATTATATCTATTGTTATTTGCTATCATTAATTGTAGTAAAGTAACTTCAGTAAAATTTAATTAGTACAAAAATAAAAGAGACATATGATACAAAGCAAGTAAATACATACGACTGAAGCAAAAAGTATAGTTAATATATTTGACTCTAAAATAGTAGAATAACGACCATATTACCTGCAATATAATTGCACGTGTTTAAATGTTGATTCTTACTTTTGTGATATGAGTTAGATTTTACTACTAAATAAAAAATAAAAAACTACCATTTTGTTTAATTACATTCAATGGACTAATATTCGTTTTATCTGGAATTATTATTACAATTTCATATATTTTACTTATTACCAACATAAACATACAATACATAAATTACAAAAATGATGTGAAGACCTTTGGATTGTTGCGACCATAATTAATCGAGATAGATTAAACTTAACATTCTGTGTAAATAGAATAGAAAATAAATAGAAGATAGTTTCTTGTAATTAGCAGGTTAAAAAAATAAAAATATTCAGTCATAAAAATAAGAACTGTTAATAATAATAATAATTTCGGTTTTTAATAAATATAAAATTGTAAGACAACTATCAGATTTTAGATTAATTTTTTAGAATTATATATTTAAAAGCAAAAAGTTAATACCTTTCTTATTAAACAAACATTTATGTAAAATAGATTTGTCATTGTTTTGGATTATCCTATGTCAAATTTAGAACTATACAAGAATATTTAATATAAATATTATAATAGTCAATAGATAACTTATGAGCATAATTAAATTTTGTTAGGGTGGGTTAGATTAATTGTGCAATTATATTCATATTTGCATACATCTTTCTGCTTATTTCGTAATTAATTAGTTGATTAATGTTAATGATGTCTCTCTAAGTAAGTATGTCTATTAAATTGAGAGCATAACTATTGGCTGTAATTTCCTTGTGTTAATGAATTAGCAGCTGTTACAATTTGATTTATCAAAACTATTAGCGCGTTTATTAAATATCCCACCTTAACTAACTTATTTATTAGTTTTTTACAGTATTATTAAGGATTGGAGAATTAGGTTGCGAGGTACTTTGAATACAATTGAAAAATGTCCAGGACTAATTTTCTTATGCATATTTATTTAAACATATTGTCACGGGTTTATCGCGAACAAATAATCCTATTATCTGAGCAAAACTTATTATTATCGGTGGTAGCTCGCAACTCATTGCCTCACCCCTTCATTCTTCCGATTTGATCAATGCTTTGCTCTGTTTTTTTATTGTCCCCATTCTAGCTTAAATTTTTCCTCAATAGGTGAAAAAGTCGAAACGGAAATACTTTCACCTCACCCTTGCCTTATTTACATACAGCACACTTCAAATACTCGGTTGCAAGAATTTTTCCTGTTTAGTGGGAACCAGTGAACACTTTCACCTAACTACTCAAGTTCAAGATTACCTACCCTCTGCTTCAAGTTTTAAAACAAATTGTAATTGGAACCAAAATACAATAGCACAAAAATAAATAATTAACAGTCAACGAGAACATTTAAATATCAATCATGTAACTCAAAAAATGGTCAATATAATGTAATAATCACAATTTTATAATACATTTTACCAAGATTCACCAAGCGGTCGAAGAACAATGTCTTGAACCTAAAAGAAATAATAAGGTTTATAATGAAATGATTCAATTGTCAATAAGAAAATTAATTTCAATCATTTACTGTTTGATAAATATGAACTATGTTGTAATACGTTATATTGTGCATGTATGCGTACTAATCATTGTTTTAATGAATACGAAATAACCATTTCTGACTAAGAGTTCTTTTTTTATTTTACTAAAGAATCTCATAACTTGTTTTTGTTTTCTTTCTAAATTATAATGTGATGTATTGGATTGGACTTTATACGATGAAATAGTTGAAAAATATTAATAAATATGTTGTTATTTTAGGTAAAAAAAGGCTTTATTAATATTTTTTTCTATTTCTGATGGATTTTGTCAAATAATCGTTACTAAGTATTAATAAATTATTCTTAATTTGACCTATTAACTCTATAATAGCCGTAAAAAACTTTTCTTCGTTTTAAATAAAATGTATGCGTATTTTAAATTTTAAAGAATTTGTTGAATAAATAGCTAACGAAGTTCAAAAATGAAAAGTCTATACTATCCGAGATACTATCGTCAGCGTTGAGACCCTTTTAGTCGAAATCTTCAGATAACAAATTTCTACTGTAGCAATTAATAATTGTTTCTAAAATCGGGTTCTTTTAAAAAACAACCTTGTCCTACGTCTTTTATGTTATAAAATTGAACCTAATAAATTTAAAAGGTATTACCAAAACATGTGGTGGCAATGACAAGATAAAGGTCACTGCTTCAGCTACGTCGTTTGGAAGTAGAGCTGGCATTGATTGGAGTATCTCGGGCGTAAAAGAGGAATAATTCGCCATAAGTTCAGTGGTTACTAATCCTGGAGTGATCGTCTGAATGCATATTTCACAAATGAAATTAAAAGTAACGTCAGTATTTATCTTTATGAAAATGAGTCTAGTTTATATAATTTAAAAATTAAATCATATTTTATTTAGAAACAAAGGGATTAGGATATTATTATAATGATAATGAGTATATAATTTAAAGAGGTAAGCTCATTCTCACTAAATTAAATTAATGCTTCGGATGGGGTATGTTATCTTACCGATACTCGAATCTTCGTACCGGTGAGTTCATGTCTAAGGGTTTGAGCAAGAGCATTAATAGCTCTTTTTGTTGCTGGATAAATATTGAAGCCAGGGACAGCTGGCACTCGTTCTCCAGCCAAACTGCCGATATAAACAATTACGGATTCTCCGTCAGAAGCACGCATAGAGTGTACAGCTTCACGAGTACAGACGCACGTGCCCAATACATTTACATCCAAAATACTGCGCCAATCATCCAGAGTACCGTCTCCACATTACACATACACATTTAATTTAATAAAAAAATTATTATTACACATACAGTGATATACATATATGTTATAAGTAACATATTATTATTGATTTCAATTAGTAATTAGTCGCTGATAGAAGTAGGTGATAATAGTTTAAGAATTAAACAAATTCATACAAATATATTATACTTAATTAAAATTTAAAAAATTATTGTTAAAATTTTTTTATTTTTACATAAAAAATATGAATGTTTATTAGATGTTCTATATGAATTACTATAGTAATAAATTTTTAAAAATAACGTAGAAAATTCTAAATAACGAGCATTTCACACACATGCACACTTACCACAGAGTGTAGTTTCTTTAGCAACACCCGCATTATTTACTAATACATCGATAGCCCCAAAATTCTCTTTTATCCAAGCAAAAGCTGTGATTACATTTTCCTCATTAGTTACATCGCATTCAACAGCATGCAACTTAGTTTCTGGGTCATCTGCCAATTCTCTAATTTTTTCGACTCTCCTTGCTAGACCGACTACGATTAATCCTACCAATTCAAGCAATTAATCAATTCCTCTTTTTTACACGCAATAGTCTATTAGTAATGTAAATATTATACTATGCATGTATTTGATTCCATTTTATATATTATGCATGTTATGTATATTACTCATAATATGCATAAATAATAATTACTAAATAAAAAAGTTAATTTAATTTAGTTAAACTATACTATAAAGTTTCTCTAGAAAAACAATTTAAAAAATATAAAATATTACTGCATGAAATATTGATTAATGCACGTATTACAGTATAGATCCCGTGTTAAAAAATGAGGTCAAGTATTTTATTTGGCTTCAAATGCATAAAATACATTAGAATAACTTCAAAAATATAACAAAAACCTTTATTTATCTTATTTGTAATTTATAAATAAGAAATATTATTATTAATAAACTAAGATCATTATTCGTTTGATGAATGATATACTTATGAGACTAATTTGTAGTGAGATAAAATTTATTATTGGAACTGCATTAATTAATTAATGTACACATTTAAGAAACTGCAGTCAATTTTCATATCACAGTATTCATACAGATACAAACTAATCATCAAAGTGATCATTGATAAAATGTACTTAATTTTATCCTTACTGTAAAATAATGTTAAATTACAAATCACAAATTATAATATTTGAATAATGGAAAATTTTTGGTAAGACAAGGAAAATACGAAGTACCGGCATCCAGGAGCTTATGCACGATAGCGGCGCCGATGCCGACGCTCGCTCCAGTGACGACTGCGACCTTACCAGCCCAACGTTCCATCGCAGTATGTTATGACAAACTGAGCGCGATCGAACAGACTCCCTGTCGTCTGACAATGTCGCAGTCTTCGCTGCTCACTCAACATTTATATCATACATAGCAGTACATGCATGCGAATAATTAACCATTTCGCATTGATCAAAAAAATGGCAAAAGAAGGATACGTGAAAGATCGACAGGGATTGAAACTGAATCTGAGAGGTCTGTGGTAAAGTGACCCGTTCTTGTTAATTATATCTTTACTCTTTCGATTGCGAATAGCACTACAACATGTATTTGAAAGTGTTAAGTACAATAGAATCTGACTGTCCGATGAATGTATATTAGGATTGAATACATTATCTTCGACATTGTGCACGTCGCACGTGGTCATGGAGTTAAATTACCGGTGGTTCGCGTGGCCTCGATTATGCAATATTGGCGAGAGTTAAATTACCCCCCGTTCTATTACCGATCGTCTTTTTTGAGTGTCTGATTGTAAAGAGTGGGTAGCAAACTTAAAAGTTTGAATGAATAATTGATTTATAGCTTTACTACTTACTTTTATTTATTACAATTAATATTTATCGTTGCTTAGAGCTAATTATAGATAATTATTTATAATTAACAAATTTGCATTTTTAACTATTATATTAAATGTATTAGGGTAATTCTTTTAGAAAATACAATAGAAATGATACAATTAATTAAATTATAAATAGATTGATTTTTCTGATCTATTTCATTTATTTTTCTTTAAACAGGATAAATTGTTTAAATAATTTGGAAACAACAGTGACAAATAGGATTGATAAAGAGTATAAGCATATTGCAATTGACACCAGAATATTCTGGACAAAACAGACAAATACCAATAGTAGAACGCAAAGTATGGCTGCTTGTTTAAAGTTGTGACCCTTGCAAACTGTTGCAAACTGCAGATTCACAAAGATTCATTTTTGATACATCACGCCGATTCATGAGTTTACAGTTTATAACCAAGCGAATAACGGTTAATGATTACTTATTAGAGGCATAAAACAAGTATATACTGTTGAAAACAGATTTACTATAAAATATGGTAAGCATGAAAATAGAACCAACTTTACAAGTAACTAACCTCGAATCTTTAGTCTTGCAGTTCCATTTATACTATCGATTTTAAGATTAATCAATAAAATTGTTGTTTTTAATAAATTAATTTGAAAAATTATAAAAATGTGTGTGCTGATGATGGATTAATAAATATTGGATAAATTTTATCGTTCAAATTATTATTGTCGCGTCATCGTGTACACACACCGGTTTTATATAGTCTTTAGTTTTAGTAACTTCCGTACTTATAAAATTTCATTTTAAATAAAGTTATTTATTAATTTTTATTTATTATAAACAGTTTCGGAATCAATATGACAGTGATGTCACAGTGTGGAGTCCACAAGGACGTTTACATCAAGTTGAATATGCTATGGAAGCTGTCAAGTTAGGATCAGCCACAGTAGGTCTTAAGAATAAAACACATGCTGTTATTGTAGCTTTAAAAAGAGCAACATCTGAACTATCATCGCATCAAAAGAAAATGTTTCCCATAGATAAACATGTTGGAATAGCTATGTCTGGTCTTACTGCAGATGCAAGAATGTTAAGGTACTTAAACCATAATACCTATAATTTAATTTTTTAGTAACTTAATAATATTGAATAAATGTTAATTTTAATTGATTTATATGCAGTCGCTACATGAGATCAGAATGTTTGAATTATCAATATTCTCATGATAGCTGCTTACCAGTAAGTCGTCTTATCACATCTTTGGGAAATAAAATGCAAACATGTACTCAACGTTACGATAGAAGGCCTTATGGTGTTGGACTATTAGTAGCTGGTTTTGATGTAAATAATATAATAAATAATGTCACTGTAAGCTATTATATTTACTTAAGAATTCAAAATTAAATTTATTCTGATTTCAGGATCAAGGTCCTCACATATATCAAACTTGTCCATCTGCGAATTACTATGATTGTAAAGCTATGGCAATTGGTGCTAGATCACAAAGTGCTAGAACTTATTTAGAAAAACATCTTTCTGAATTTCCAAGTAGTAATTTTGATGAGCTTGTTAAGCATGGCCTAAGAGCATTGCGGGATACTTTACCCAATGAAGCAGACTTATCTACTAAGGTAAATTAATTTAATTTAAGTCTTTTGATAAAAGCAAATATAATTTAAATTTATTATTAACATTTATTTTTTATTTCAATTTAGAATGTTTCAATTGGAATTGTTGGAAAAGATACAGAGTTTACAATTTTAGATGAAGAAACTACACAAGGTTATTTAAGTGAAATTGAAGGTGATGATAAACGGGGTAAACCTACTGAAGGTGATATTATACACGATGATAAACCACCTCAAGATCCTCCATTTGACTCAGGTCCTAAGGATCCTGCAGCTGCTGTTGCTACACAGGAACATAGACAATCAGCCATGGATACGGAATAATGATAGTAATCAGATTTTTTCAATTACGATTTTTAATTATAATTCTATAAGAAAATAAAGAATATTACATGATCTCTGTTTCTTTATGTAACAAGAGAATTTTATTTCAAAGACTAATTTTTACATAAAAGCAAATGTATGTATATAAACATGCTTGCTGAATCATATCCATAAAAAGGATATGAAAAATTACATCTTTAAAATCCTTTTTATACATTTAATTTACATATTTAAAAAAAAGGTTCTGTTTTCTTGTTTACGGAGTATAAATACATTTATATATTTTAATAAATTCCTACATTTGAGTACATATTAATATATACAAGGAGGATGGAAATAATTGGTAAATATAATACAATATTTTTTACAATAGTATAAATTAGAAATCAAATTTCTTTTGAAAATAAACTTTATAACAATATTTAAAAAAACAATATTAAATTATTATACCATCCCATTTTTTATTTAAAAATCAAACTTTGTATAAAAGTTCCTGATTTGGTAAAATATCGATTCACTTTTTGTAATTTTTAATTAATTTTATTGATGTCTTTTTTGTCTTTTTTTTCTTTCAAAATATTTGTTAAGAAATATTCACCGGCTTTATATGAAGACCGAACTAGAGGTCCACTAGCTGTGTAAAGGAAACCTAATTTTTGACCAATTTTTTCCCATGATTTAAATTTTTCTGGTGTTACATACTCAATAACTTTTAAGTGTCGCTTTGTGGGTTGCATGTATTGCCCGAGGGTTACAGCTTCCACACCAATTTCTCTTAGATCCTTCATTGTTTGCATAACTTCTTCATCTGTTTCTCCAAGCCCTAACATTATTGAAGATTTTGTTATCAGATCTGGGTTTTCTTCCTTTGCTGTTTTTAATGTTAGTAGTGATTGTCTAAAAATAATCAAAAAAAATTATTGAAAAAAATTAATTGAATTTTCTAATGAAATCTATAGTATTAGGTTAACATCTCCAAAATTAAACTGAATGCTTAGAAAACTAAAAATATCCTACCTATATCGTGCACGTCTATCACGAACAAATGGTGTTAATCTTTCTACAGTTTCAATGTTGTGAGCATATACATCTAAACCAGACTGAACTATAGTTTTAACACATTTAACGTTTCCTTGAAAATCAGGTACTAAGCATTCCACTAAAATGTTACTCCTCCAATAAAAAGGAACAAGAATTCATTATGCTCATATGTATTGTACAATTATGTATTACTATAAATATTAATTTACTGTACCTTTTTTTAAGTTCTTTTACAGTAGATGCTATGTGACTTGCTCCACCGTCTGATATATCTGTAAATAATTTCAAAACACATATATGTATAAATGTACTCAAACAGATATATTTGTAAAAAATATTTAAATATATTTTTTTAATAGATGTATTTACCATCACGATCAACAGAAGTTAATACTACATAATCAAGACCCCAATCTGTAACTGCTTTTGCTGTATTTCTTGGTTCTTCAGGATCCAAAGCTGCTGGAGCTTTTGCTGTTTTTATTGAACAAAATCTACATCCTCTTGTACATGTATCACCCATTAACTACACAAAATTGGTTACATATAAACATTAACAAAAGAGAACGTTAATAATTAAATTTTAAAGTATTTATGTGATGTATATATGTGAATCAGAATACCATAATTGTAGCAGTAGCTGTTCCATGGGTTCCTCCTCCCCAACACTCTCCAATATTAGGGCATCGAGCTTCTTCACATACAGTACTTAATCGAAGATCCCGAAGTTGAGATTTAATTCTACTGAAATTTTTACCCATAGGTATTTGTGTTTTGAGCCATGGAGGTAATCGCAATCGTGATTTGTCTCCTTTTGCCAATTTGAGTATTCCATTGTATTCAGATGCTTCATTAGATACGAAATTTTCAAACTTTGGACCAATAGCTAATTTTTCAGCAAATTCTTCTTTTTTTGACTTTGTACAGTATATATTCTGTGAAATGACATGTCCACGTATAACTAATGTTACATTTTTTTATTCTTATATTATTCTTACTTACTCCTTTATGATGATAAACACTAGAAGGCTTTATTCTAGTAATTTTGGTAGAACTTAACATGTTGACTTTCTTAATAAGTCATTTGTAATCAACTGTAAATATGATAAGACTTAAATTGTACAATGACTATTCAAGGGCAAAATGACTATTGGCAAGCTTGAACTATTTTTACATAACAAAATTAATCATTTGAACAAAATTATCTTAATATCAATGCAAGGAAAACAATTTATAGAAATTTGAGGAATCATTCATATTATATTAAGCTAATTAAACACTATAAAAAATTACTTGGTTTGTTAAATTTAAATCATGGCATTCTTTTAGATACATGTGTATTTTAGACTTATTTCCACATGTTGTAATCAAATTGCAATTGCAACTAAATTGAATGAAAGACGTAGAACACTGCATAATACTATATCAGAGATCTAGATATAACAGAAGCTGACAAAAACGTAAACTGAAATGACGAATGATGATATTCTTCGTTCGCCCATTGCACGACAGATGTCGTGCGGCTACTCATTTTGAGTATAAATTTTCGACAAAATGCGAGACAAAAGTTTACACCACTTTATCTGAGACTTTATCCCCCAAATAACAGCGAAACGTTTTTAAATAATTGTATGAAATCATTTTATTAGTTCTTAGTTTATCAATGTTTATGAATTCTTTTTATTATTCAGTTCAAAATATTTATATTTCTTTTACAAAAAATAATAGCTTAATATTACCAATTATTCATACAACATTAATAAAATATTTTACTAGAAAATAGTTACAAGTAATTATAATTATAGTAATTACCTAACTTAACTTTTCATTAAAACGAAATTTAACCTTAAACTATAAAACTTATCTGTATATAACTCAGAATATTAATTAGGTAGTCTTTTCTTTATTTGTATCATGTACAATTAAACAAGAAAATTTATCGCATGATGCATTCTTATTCGATCCCACTGTAACAGCAGATCGAATGAGTGTTTTCAGTTCGTTGGAAAAATAATCCGCTACTAATATGTTACTATGGATGCTGCAATAAAAATATAAATGATTAATAAAATACTAATATAGATAAAATTACTTAAAGAATATATTTTAATATAAAAAAACATAAGTAAAGTGAAATAAAATATTGTTTCTCAAATAATATTATATATTATTTCATTTTAATCTCATATATTATTTCTTATATCGGGCATCCGGGCTCGTACAATAATTACAGTTAGTGCTTAGTACAATTACTTGATGGAAACTGCATAAATATTTTGATTTACTTAAATACTTTGTTTACAATTATATTATTAAAGAAAATCATGTTTCAAAAGTCATAACGAATTAATAATCACATTTTTCCCTCCTATTCATAGGCCTCTTTTAAGTATAAGTGTGGTTAATATAAGATGGGGTTGTCAATCTTTATTCAATAGAAAAATGTACATGGAAAAATGCGTACGGTTTTTAATGAATTAAAATAAAGTGGCTTCAACCATCGATGGTAAATTTTGAGGGAAGTGATTATTTGCTCGTTACTATTTATTTTCGTCTTACATTAAATTACGTATTTATAAATCATGTATTAATTTTACTTTATTTAAAAATTTGTTTTTAAAATAGATTGTAATTGAATATAAAAATCAAATACGTGCAGCGTGCAGGAAATGTCTTTTTTACGTTTGATATGATGGAGCCAATAAAAAGAATAAATGCGAAAAAAAATCGCAATGTTTATGTAATATATTTGTAAATATGTAAAAATGAAATTATACGTACAGCCTGTCGAACCAGTGCTGCAAGTCATCGAAAACTGCTTGGCTGGTCTCGTTGGCGGTGGAAATCGCACTTTCTACCGAGAGCAGTTGCGCCCGGCTCTTGTCCAGCTCCTCGAGGTAGTCGCGATGCACGTGGCACGCGAGCCTCGCTACGCACTGCGGGCTTATGACGAGCTTCTGGCTGGCGGATCGCGGCCCGCTTCTATTCGGTGACCCGTCGCTGCTATCCGCAACCTGTTACATTTTCGATCGATCTACCGCATGAATAAAAGAGCAAGAACCGACTTTCTAGCAAGGCTCTGGGGCTTTATATATCGAGCAATCTAGGTTTCGCGACTATTTGTTTCGCGGGAAATCGTATAACGATTGCGTGACGTGTAACGTTGCAAACGTCGCGGAAAACATTGTAGCATAATATCGTTTGAGCCTTAATGGAATAGTAAATTGCAAAGGCAATATTTCGATTTTGCTCAGTATTAATCTTCCTATACTTTTTTTTTCAAGATATTACTTGGAAAGATAGTATGTTATATAGTACTAAAACATCGTAACAAACTACGTTGTTTGTCATGTCTATGTTTCCGCGAGAAATGTACGAAATGTTAATAAATTAATTTGTTGTTTCTGTAATCCTTTAGTAATACTTTTTAAGCTTGTGTGAAAGAATAAACTTGCTTCTGCCGCGTACGTGACTTTAGCACAAGGTATTAAAAAAGTGTCCGTCCTAGAATGAAACTAATCGGTTCGAGGAGGAGGCCATATATTAGCAAGAAGAATACAAACCTCATTGGGTTTCGGGTGAAGGTAGCCCTGCAGCAGGGCGGTGAGAGCGTAATTGTCCGAGTGGACCTCCGCCGCGCGCTTTCTCCTGCCGGATATAACGCTGATTGGAAGGAGGACGGGGTTCGAGGCGAGGGCTGCGGCCGCTCCAATTAGCGCGACTCCCGCCAGGGCCTTGAGCGCCACTGCCTGTCAACCCCCAACAAAATATTCTCCGTCATTGCTGGTTAGCGAGCCGACGGATGTCCCGTCCTGACCGCCTCCCGCGAATCCTCCCTTAGCCTCCAAATATTTATCCCGCGCACGCGATTACGAGGCGTCTAGACACGTTCGTGCGACGGTAAACGGGGCCTCCATTCAATTGGCTCCCCTTGGCACGAAACTTTGCGCCCGATTATTTGCGCCTGAGGCGTTAGCGCGGCGCGACAGACCCCCGTAAATCAGGAACTGCACTGCGCCCGAAACACGCCAAGGCTGACCTTCTGCGTCTGGAGATTGGTGCTCATGCCGTTGACCGGGCCCGCCGCGTCGGTGAAGGGGTAGTCAGCCTCGCCCGGCTCGCTCCCTAGGCTCCCGCTGATCCCGTAACTACCGCCCAGCGGTCGCGGCCTGTCCGCAAACGCCCCAGCGAAGTAGTTGGCACTCTGGTAGTTGTTAGGCCGGCTGTTGCTGCTCGAGCTGTATCGGTCGCTCTCCGTCCCATAGGTGGGGCTTGGCCTCTGAGCTCCACCGAACCTGCATGTATGCATTCAAACGTTTTGTTCTCCCTTTCTTCCAATCATTATATACTATTATTATTAAAGGGCAACGATCTGTCAACATCTCACGAGGAAGCTGGAATTATTTACACTGTAAAAGTTAATATTGAAAATTTGTCGTACCGATATAAAACTGAAGAAGATGGATATTATACATAATAATATAAATAGTTATAAATGTGAACAATGAACTTTTGTCACTACAAGGAACAAACACTCTTAAAAGATTTTTTTACGCATACATGTTACATATAAACAATTATATTGTGTTTAATTTGTGAGAAAAATATTAATGTTAGTAGACGTAACAAGTAATGAAGCACAGAGTAAAATGTGAAAAAAGTTGTGTGTCATACCGATCTCCGTCGACAGCGTAGTTCGACGATAAGGGCCTCTGCGTCTCACTGTATCTAATTAGACAAAGTCGGTTTTTGCAGGTTAGTAGATTTATAACATTTTTTAGTTGCAGTATTGTACAACATCCAAGCTTTCGTGCAATGTAGAAAAATGCATGTGAATTGCGTGCGGTAAATCACTACAATTATATAGTTACAGTATAAGTAAAAAATTAATACTACTTGTGCAGTATACATATAGTTTCAAATTGTGAATTAGGCAGAAATATAAAATAAACAATCATGGAGATTACAGTAAAATATCCTCACAGACTAGTATTCAATTTAATAAAAGGTCGATCGAATAAAGCCAATAAGTACACTACGAGAGCGCGGTAGCTTTTCTGGAATAAAATAACATATATACGGAACTAAAAAATTTTTACGTCATTGCTTCAGTAGATAATGAAAAAATATGGAACGAAATCAATTTATGCTATATTACTTCATAATTGATTTCCACCCTCTTTTTTGAAATGTATGTGAATCGCTTGGAAAGCACAAGTGCTATTTTATTATCCTTTAAGTTACACATCGCCGGATACGGAAGGCACGTTATTTTATTCTTCCCCGCGGATATAATATCCCAAATAGCCCCAAAAGTCGTTGGAGCAAGCAAAGTAAACGTTTCAAAGAGAAACAGCTCGCGCGAGAAGATTCCAATAAAGCCTAATGGAACGGACAAAGGGGAAATCTTAACGAATACCCGAATCACGAGAGAAAACAGCAAGAAAAATGAGAGGCTCGCATATTATCCAGAAGCAAGGGGGAGAAGGGGCGGATAGGAGCTTTCAGGAAAGCGACAGTTCCAATAAAACTGTCTCCATTGCGTAGGAGTAAAAGGAAAATCACCGGTCGTATGGGTAATGGCTGCGTTGGTCGTAGTAGCCCTTCTCCTTGCCGAAGCCAAGGTAGCTCGAGCTGCGCCAGCCGTGTCCATATCTACAAGCCAAGAATCTAAATGAATAAATGGGCGATCCCGGGGATAGAGAAATTGTGGATCCGTGGCCGATTACCTCTCATCGCTCGGCCGGTTTCCGTGGTAACGTGGGGCAGCTGACGGCGGAGTGTTGTTGCCTGAGCCGCGCTCGAGTTCAGCCGCTTCAAAGCTCTGCTTCAATTTCTGCTGTTGTTGGTGCTGCTGATTTTGTTGTTGCTGCTGCTGCTGAAGCGGCTGTTTATCCTTATCTGAGGGTAGGAAGTTGTTAGGAGCCAAAGGTTTTGGTCCGCAACAGCTGGCCGCTTCTTAAATACGAGGAATGTGCAAGGCTTTTTAAAAGTGGTGACTATATTTACAGGTCAAAGGGGGCTTGGCGTTCGAATCATGTACTTTATTATGTTGGTGAGAAAAAAAATTAACTGAGGAAGTATGCTAATGTTTCCTTGCACTTTAAATACCTCTAATTAAAAAATACATTGCTTTTAAAAATCTGAAAATGTTTATTATTGATCGTAATAAAAAATATAATAAGAACTAGCGCAATGCTTATTCAACTCAAATATATTTTTTTCATGACGGATACTTCTTTTGCCATACATTTTAACTATAAAATGTAGGTATTTATTTTTTTAAATATATATGCCTTGATTTTTTATTAACGAATAGTTCTTCTATTATTTATCATTGTCACATAATTACCGTAACAAAATTTATTAAAAACTTAAATATTTAAAACTGATCTTTAAACAAAGCCTAAATTAAAAAATTTAATATATCAAGAGTTGAGTTATGTCTACCGAATTCGATAGATAGTGTTATTTACCTATGTGTTTTATAATGATCACTGATAAACATTTTAAAATTTTTAGTTGAATATATTTTTGTTAGAATTTCAAGTGCAGTAGGAAAATTTGTACGCACCTCCCTTAGTATTATATAATAATGTACAAATATATGAACTTTAATATGTACTACTTTGTTTTTATTATAAAAAATAACTGTGGTTAGATTGTGCTTTAATATTCAAAAATATAGTTCTAAATTCAATTTAAAAGACTTTTTAAGAATCAAAAAGAGTATCTTTACATTTTATAAACTTTGAAACCTTTGAGCACTTCCATTGTCCAAGGAAGAAAGTTAAAAGAAAGTGTGCACCTAACGAGTTGCCTCTGTAAGATTTAAGATATCTGAGAATCTTGACGTTGAAAAGTTATTGGTGTTATTTAGTTACTGGTATTATTTAATTACTACATGCGGCATAAATACTGTACTGTTAACTTAAAGCGATAATTACTAACTGCACAATTTTCAAGAATGTAGAATATATTTACAATTTAATTATGTTTAAGTACTGGCCAAGGAAACGGTTTTAGACCAGAAATATTCCTTGCTTAAAATATGTTGTATTAGTGCCGAGATTAGTGAGAATAACATGTATTACACCAAATGATGTATATTATTTTCCTACATTATGTAATCTTCAGATATTAAATCAGATATAACTAATCCGGCAAAACATTGCTTACAAATGATACCTTCTTCTGCACTTGAGAATATAAAACGCTGATCTTAAAGGAGTATATATGCCACTGTAGAATTGATTGTTTTTTATATTAATTAGCGCTATAATGTTAATTAGATGAAGACAACATTATAACCAACACTCAATGTTTACAATGAAAAAATTTCAAACAACAGTACCTGGTGCAGGTCCAACGGTTCTCTTAGGCACAGCCTTGTCCGCGTCATTAACGTCGAGTTCCTCGGTAACTCTAGGAGGGGCGTAGGTGTCGCCCACCAAAGTCAGCCTCCTATTCCAGGGTGCGAAGTCGGTGGCTCTGGGAGGCATGAGTCGCTCATCGATAAGCCTGCCGCTCTTTTCGGGAGCAGTTGTACTCGGGACGGAGGAGCTATTGGTTGACGTCGCGTCCTCGGCCGCCGCCACCACCGCTACCGCGACGAGCAGCAGCGGTAGGAGGCCGACGGGCCTCAGCGACATTCTTTGCGTTCGGGATCTTCTTCGGAGCTGCGATCTGTTGGCGATCGGCGACTCGGCGGCAAGTTGAATTCTGAGTGCGGCGGTGCCGCCCCCAGGCTTTTATATATCGCATGCGATGCCTCGCCGCGTTCCTCGTCACGGCTCCGCGCACCGGGTCGCGAGGCTTTTCTTTCTCCAAATTGGTCTAGGATGTTTCGACAGGTTTATGGGTTTTGTGTACGCGCCTGTGGAACGGATTGGTCGTCAGCGCGTTCCCTTGCGCGCTCGTCGTCCCTCTTTGCCAGTCGTTGATGATGACGATATTGCTGCAGGTTGTGTCTTACTTGTTTGACCGGGTTTTACAAAGCACACGTGTTTATGGCTTTGTTTTAATGACTAATATATATTTTCACTGTAGTGCTTAACCATAAGCTAATTTAGCTGTTGGTATAATTACCTGCATTGTGAGAGATCTAGGTTTTTGACACTTGAGATCTTCTCATGTGGATATAAATTGTACATTTCGTTAGGGGTAATGAATCTTTTGGTATGACTTGCTTTTTAACTCGTTAAATAAAATTTATTCGTAAAAAGATTGAACAAGTAGGCTGTCGGGCCATGTGTTAACTTTGATAACCTGCAGTTCTCGAATAATTTTAACAGTTTCAAAGTCGTCATACAAGATTCGAAGTGATTACAATATTGTTATATCTTATTGATCTATTTTTATTTTTATTGATCTATGATTTATTATTTTATATCTATTTATACATCCTAGTTTCTGTAGTAATAAATATAGATAATTAAAAAATAGTTCATTTCAATATTTGATACTTTTAATTCGGTAATGTTTTGTAATGCGGTTATGTAAGACAGTGACATTTCTAATTAATTACTAAAAAAATAGCTTATAATCAACTTTAAAAACACGGAAATACTTTCCCACACATACATAATTCTTAGTTTCACAGAATTTCCTTACAGATAATTTTATAATTTTAATAATAATTGAAGAATAATTTTTAAATATAATTATCAGTTTCTCAAAAATTATTCTTACATAATGTATTTTATTTAAAAATTTATTAATATTTGTTTGCAATCAAATTTAAACTTCAATAAAGTATTTATAAGTTAAAAAATCTATTTTTATGCTGTCTTATACCCGATAAAATTTTTTAATCAATAAACACACAAGTAAGAATAGTATTATGTATTACAATCGTATTGGAAAATATTGACAATAGGTTAGTATGTGTACCTTTATAAACGGAGAATAATCCGTAATTGTTTAGTAAATATATTATAAATACATTATTAATTATCTTGTTTAATTGGATCATTGTAGAAATAGAATAAATTAGTTAGTAAATTACATCGTGATTTATTTCACATGTTGATACATTATTGATACATAAATATGTATCTTGCAAAGTTATGTAACAAAAACAATTTTTCGCATTTTCTTCAAATTTCAAGTTTAAGTTCCAACGAACAACAAAATTATAGATAAATAAGATCCTCTTAATATTTAAAAGACAGTAATGTAAAGTCAATTTAACGACTGTCAATGAAAATCTTGATGGAAATTGGAAAGGTAACACACATCCGATTTGCAGAACAACGAGGTTATAGAAAATTGAGAGTAAGTCGGTGCAGGTCGCGCGATTATTGATATCGGCAACCACCGCCGACGACCGGACGAGCATCTGCCGCGTGCGTATCGCGCTGCTTACGCGAGCTGGTCGCCGTGGACGGCACTTTTGTGCAAGCGCGCGGACAATTTGTTCCGCTCGGACTTTGCTCCTGGCGTGTCGCGTCGCCCGCGCGTCGTCACCTTGCGCGCGGCAATTACCGCGCAGTTGCGTCCCTGCATTTCGTCACGTGGCTTAGCGCCAGAGAGCGAGGAAGATGCCAAGGGGAAAGGGCTGCGCATTGTTTTATGTCTGCGCCAGCATAACTGGATGTAGGAGGCGAGGAGCCTGGAGCAGCCTAGGAAACCGTCTGCTTCCTTTATGAGTATATAATGAATGTCGAGACGTCAATGCCGCGGCCCGAGACTTCCTAAGACGTTTCTAATGACGCCGGGTTTCCGCGCCTTTCTTTCTCTGATTATCTCGTTGATTATATGCCGCTCGAAGAAATTTCAAAGAAGGTGGAAGAAAATAAGAGTGACGGTTACTAAACTTTTAATCGTTCAGTTTACAACAGCACAATTGTTATTATTATATTTTATACAATATGTTTGTGAATACAACTACGACTATGTATAATACATTGAAAACGTGTTTAATTGTTTATTTATTTAACCAGATAAGTTTATAATTAAACATATACCCAAGTTACCTTTACATAGTCTGGTTAACAAAAAAAGCATTGTTTAAACAATCGCTTTTACTCGTACATGCACTCATTATTGACATCTACTTTACATTACGAAAGCGTATATTGGATATTTTATTATTTTAAAAGTAATAATATTAATTAAATGCTGTAGACTGTAGCTTGTACTATATTTGTAATATATTTTAAGTAAAATCTTTTTCCTGTCATTTCACCCATATATGCAGTAGTATCAGCTATATAATAAAAACTCAATATTTCAGTCTTCTCTTAAGTGGTGCTTTTCGATTGTTTACACGTGGCCGAAGGGTGAAAATCGCTGTGTTGTACGGAAATTGGGAAACTGCCAGGTGGGGTGGCGGATAAAAAAGTATCTAACATCACTGGAATTGTAAATACTCGTATTTTCACATCGATTGACACGTTTTCAAGTTCGTGAACGAAATTGCGTCGTTAAGCTTTTAAGCTCAAAGCCTGTTAATGCCTTTCCATATCGCCAATGTATAAAGCTTTGAACTATTCAAAAGCTGTGGCCTGATCAAATACATGAATAATTATACGAATATTTTTGTTATCGACGAAGCCTATTGTACAAAGGATCAAATTCCTATGAATAGGATTTAGATGATAGATAAAATTATCATTTTCCGTAGGAATGTATGTATATGTGGATAGTGCGTGCGAATTTTGATTACGTATAAGATAAAGTCGATCAATATTTGAATTATTCAGTTATTAAGGTAATCAGTCACGTTTGTGCCTATATCTGCGAAAAGTATAGTCCATACATTATAACGTAGAAAATCCATAAACGATCTTCTTTCAGTTAAAGTATCCCATCATCTCTTTTGGATAATCCTCTTGAAAATATCATATTTTCTTGACGATAATTTACCTCATGAGAAAAAAATGGAAAGTTTGTACTGGTTCCATATATAACTTACATTTCTAATTATGAATTTTTCTCATGTAAGAAGATTAATTGAAGTTTTTTGAGCGCAGTTTTATGTGTACAATTCTTCATGAACAACATTATGATCGAAAAGTCCGTGGGTCACGACATCTCATAGCACGCGAGCCCACGAGAATTTTGGTTCATCCCAAAGCACGAGATACACATTGTATGCCCGTTCGATTGTTCGATGCTCGTAGAATGGCAGTAAAAAACTTTCTGCCTCAGGCACGGCATTAGGAGGATTCGCATTAAAGTTTCATTTAGCGAGTCCGGCGTGAAATACGCGGGGCATTTTTCTTCATCAGGGAGAGGGTCTCCGTAGCCTTGAAGTTGCAAAGCTCTCGCCTCTATCTTCCGCCCTTCCATTGCTTCCGTGCTTCCTCAATATTTAAGGGGACTCTTGGCCGGATTTATCTGGTGTCCGCATCTTGCATTCTTACATTTTAGGCTCGCATAAATATTGAAAATCAATTTTCATTTGGATCACTCAGCAGACTTTCACTTTCATGGAGAATGTTGCCATTGCGTTAAAAGTAAGTTATTCTATTTACGGAGTAGGATCAGTGCCTTAAACAATTTGTAACTGACACTTGGACAAAGCGTTCTTTTACCGACAACATAACTTTGTGTGTAATACTTTTAGCATTTCCGAGGTACAAGAGTCAAGAATAAACGATTGGCATAATTGAGCTTAAAATTGATATTGGGGTCAGGTGTCGAGTATATAGTTTACGAGAGAATTGCCAAATGCGGATTTTACGAGAAAGCGATCTGCGAACGGTCGGCCGCGGTCAACTTGCGCAAGCGGCGCACGCGGCTCCCGAAAGCTCCTCATCCTGCCGACACGAGGGTGGACTACAATGCGAAGCGGCGCGGTTGGGGGAAGCCGCTATAATGATTAGGCGTCGCGCACGGGGCGCCGTAACTCGCCCCTCGCGAATCGATAAGACATCGGCCCCCTCGCCCAGCGGGACCGGCAGCCGTACCTGCGTCCTCCCACCCTGCGGATTAGTCTCCCGGCAGGCAGGAGCTGGTGCGGGAGCCGAGATTCCCCCGACTAGGGCCGCGAGCAATCGTCTGGCGCGGGCGGCGGACGGCCGCGTAATCGCCGCCCCTTTGTCTCGGAATGGGATCTCGAGTGCGCCCCGCAATTACCTCCGCGCGCAATTCCGCGATTGCCAGAGAGGAAAGAAAAAAGAGGCACGCGGCGGTTCTCTCCGCCGAGGGAGACGGGGGTCTGGAGTGCTCCGTAGAAAGCCGCGGGGACGGGAGGAATGGGGAAAAAGCTCGGGAAAAAGCGGCTGCCGGCTTTTTTGAAACACGGGCCAGGCGGCTCATCTGCGAGTCGCTCCGCGGTACACCCACACCGTCCAATGAATTTCCGTCGGAGCTTTCGGCGCCCCGCTTCCGCTTGTAGACACGCCGCCTTCCGCTCCCCACTCGATCCACGGATTATTCCGAGACGCTGATGGACTTCCTGTACATTGGCCAGCAACGCGCGGCTAACCGCCTCTCGATCCAAATCCGCTATACTAATATCCGTCCTTCATTTTTACCCTCAATTTTTCTGAATACTCTGGATTTTTTTTATAAACAACCAACAAGTCTCAATTTGTTCAGTGATCGATTGCATCAAAAAGATTTGCGATGCGAAAGAAAATAGGGCCGCTGGTATTTGTCGTTGGAATAATGATGACATATAATACAGGCTTTATGAAGGATAATTGGGGAAACGCGGGCACGCGATCGCATTGAAGTTGGAAAGAAAGGATTAGATTGATAAAAGATAATAGATTGCGCAACACGATGTACGCACATAAAGTGCGTACGATCGCCGTACGTGCGGACAAAAGGCACATAAAAGCGCGCGAAAGGAATGCGGCGCGAGGTCGGGCCGGTGAGGGTCCCGCTCGAACAACCGGCCCGAGATAAATTCTCCATCGCGCGGAGGCCGGCGCGGCGGTCAAACAGGTTGGGTGTTGAGGGGTCCGCGGGGGGCGCACCTGGCGAGCGGTCCCCGCGCGCGCGTCCTCTCCCCGGCGATCAGAGCCGATGATTTCCCCGGCGATGGGGCCGCGCCGGGGGCGGCGGGCGCGCGCCATTTTCCGCGCCGAAAAGGGGGCGCCGGGCAGCTGAGCCCGGGGGAGCGGCCCGCGCAATCAATACGCATATCCGCGCGCAGCCTCCGCTCCCCCGGCGGCGCGCCGTCGGCCTGGCAACGAGGGCGCGTGCGCGGCCGTGCCGCCGGTGGCCCACTTTCGCCGGCCCTTCATTATGCACGGCTAGCGTCCCGCGAGCTTGCGCCGAGGCACCTGGAGCCCGCGCAAAGTGCGCCTCTCCCCGTGAAAGCTCTCGGCCGCCCTCCGCTGCGCCCGAAAGCTCAAAGAACCGACTCGCCAGGCTAATGCCCACGCACGCTCCCTTTAAATCCGATCTAGGCCGGCCCTTCAAGCGCTCCCCCTACCGGTTGCGCCCTCCCCACCGCTTCTGCTTAAATAATCGCGCGCTCCTGCAAATGTACCTTATGCGCCTTGGATATAGAAACAATTTCTACGCCACTGGAATACGTTGTTTGGCTGAAATGCTTCTTTTATGAGGGCCGTGCCGTGTAACCCGATTCCAGCGAAGATTGGGAGGTAAGAATGGTGCTTTGAGTTTTACGCTTTGCAACTTGCGGAAGCCACTTAAATAACGCCTCGCAAAGAACAGCTCCAATTTCCGGATCTCGTTGCAATTGCGCGCCTTTCCTTTTCCATACTTCTTGTTATTACTGCAGTAGTTTCGACTTGGAGAAAAACACACGGTCAGTTTGATAAAACTTTAATGCAAGAATGACTATGCGAGCGGCGGGTATATGTACAGCCCGCGGCGACATAGGAATACCCTATATACAGTAGCTTTCGTGAAGCTCGGAAAAGGCGCCTGGCCAAATAAGCACTGGGTTAATGCGGACGATACACGAGCCCCCATGTGCTAGCTCACACTCATCCGTGCAAACAAAGTGTCACGGCGATGGGTATACAGAACCCGCGGGGGCTTAGTTTGGGGCTGTTTGATTAGAGCGCAGGTGCAGCAGGGCGACATTTGGCCTCGGTGATCTCCGGCGCCTATTGAGCGCGACACCTTTTCATCGGGCGCGCCTCGCCGGGGACGACTCGACGTGCGCACGCGCCTCGCACGCGGCCCGGGGGCTGGGGGGTCGAGGGGCCGGGATCCCCGTGCACATGCTGCTCGAATTATTATTGCGCGTTACGTGCAAGCCCTACGGAAACGTGTTGCGGCGGCGGCCGTCGAGGGATTCACGGCCTCCATCACCGGGGAGGCCAGGGGTGCGCGCGCACTCGACCAGCACACCCACGCGCCGCCCGGTGCAGCATCGGTGCGCGCTACACGGCGGATCCCGCGGATCTTCGGCCGCTTTGGAATTTTCATCCGATGGCTATTTCGATTGATGATGTCGCTAATGACGACTGCCCGGGCACGAGTCACATTTTTTCGCCGTCGTTAATCCTAGGGGTTCCAGCGAATATCTCCACGGTACCTTTATTGCTTTATTGTTATGAGCTGCGGACAATGGGGGTAAGAGCCGTAAACGCCGTAAAAGCCGGCTGCCATAATACAAATTGATTTCGAGATTGATGGTAAATTGTTTCCAAAGGTTATTATATTTAAATCATTCGATTTATCAGGAAAAATATGTCTGCCTGTTATAAGTATACAATTGTTTCGTACATAAATTAGGCATAACTGCAATATTTCAAATAATCTTTCGTTACATTTTGTTAGCGATATTATACTTTATTGGTTTATTGATTTTTTCCCCATTGATAATTTGCTGTATCAAGCGAGCCGCGCGTTAATGCTCGGGATGATGCGACTGATGGAAGTCAGTAATGAAGGGCGAAGTTCAATAATGACATTATGGAGCGATAATTACTCTTCTTTCGGTCTTTCCATCTTCTAGGGTTAAGGGCCTTAACCCTTTCCGCTATCGATTTTGTCAGCACAATTTAGTGCTGTCATAAATGATAGTCGTTACGTTAAGAAGGTATATATATATATAAAGAACCTAAGTAAATAACCCCCTAGAACTTAAAGTCAATTACGTGGCAATTCTGCCAAAGTAAGACTTATTAAAACAAATGGACTGCCTTTCTGCTCTGGCCAAAACATGTTTCTCTCATTGTTAAGATACACAAAACTCTGACTCCAAATTGTTCGGAGACTGGAAAACCGACAACGGCTTACGAAGCATAGCTATTCGTTAACGCACGTTCGTAAAAACGGTGCTAATGCATGGAATAAATAATGCGCCCGGCGAAAAATCGAAGGTAGGAGGTATATTTCGCCGTGGCACCATTGCAGACAAAGCATTGTCGGCGGGTCCGAGGTCGGCGAGCGAGCGGCGGGTGCCGCCGGGCCCTGGCTACACGGGCATCCTCGGAAGGTGCGGAGACTGGAGAGGCGGCCCTGCCGGGGCCACGGGGCGGCCGAGGCGCCCGGCCCGCAAAGCTCCCCGGGCTCGGGGAGGGGCGGGCGGCGCGCGTGCGTCCTGGCCCCCGCGCGGCCGCGCCGCGCACGCACACGGCCACCTCGGCGCCCCTCTCCGGGCGCCCGGTGCGCCCGCTCCGTCGGCCCGGAGAGTCTATAGCAGCGCGCCGCCGAGGTAGGAAGCGCGCGACGCTCCGCCATAGCCCCGCGAGCCACCCGCGCACCCGGGAGCAATGCCCCGGGAGTCCGACCGCGCCGCGAGTGACATGCGCCCGCCGGAGCACTAGGAAGCCGCCGCCCCTCGCCCGCTGCTTTGCACGTAAGTCACACTGTACACCGCCCCCGCCCGCCGCTGCGCCCCATCTCGGCCGCCTCGCGATCGCCGCACTACGCCGAGAGCCTTGTACCGCTCTGCGATCCGTGCTCTCCTTTGTTTCCCGGCTTGTTCAATTCATCCGCAAAGGTATTCCAATGGTTTTCAATGGACAATTCTTGTGACGAGTGCGGCTATTGTCTCAGCTGTTAGGCTTCAAAGCGAGCTTCCGAGATTAATGTCTTCTTTTACAGTCACAAAACTGTTTTTCCTTTCTCTGACAAAATTGTGCCGGAATCAAGTTTATCTCTGTAGGGAGGAAAATAGCCTTTTAGTTCATAGTAAGTACAATATTGGTTCAAATAGCCGAAAAAGCTCAATAATTAACCTTATCACTGAAAAAAACAAATCTAAATATTTCATATAACTAAGTCCGCAAATCAACGTTATTTGCATTTGATTTAGTATAATATTAGAGTAGTGTTATACCTGTTAAATGTAACTTTTCTAACATTACAATTTGGCCTGTAAAGAAATAAAAATAATACATTATCATATATTATCTGTAAAGTACTAACTTTACGCATTTTCGGACACGTATTGCTTGAACTTACACTGCATAAAAAACTATTTATCGTGCCGCTTACCACGTGACCTAGGTGATCTATTCATTCATTAAAATTAATAAATTAATCAATAATTAAAGTATAAAAAATCTATAATTTTTGGGAGTTATTGAAATTTCCTTTTTTAACGTTTGTCGTGTAATCAATGTACCTACTTTTGCAGTTTACTTTACAATTCGACACTTTTTTTCGATTATCTACCGGTTTTTAATCATATTATATTCTATATTTGATTATGATTTGCGACCTACTGTGTTATGTTTACAGAATAAATACTTGTGTGAAGCATAGCTAACGAATATAATGAAGAATGGAGCATTAATAAATAAAGAAAGATCAATACTTACACAGATACATATCTACGATTCATCCTTTAATCTAGTTGCTATAATTTACTTCTATGTATATAGTACTAACATGCTATTTTTAAATATAATATTATATATATTATATATATTACATTTTTTAATCATTTTTGCCGTGTACGTATAAAGCAAAATACTCTCTCGACTCTGGCATCTTGAAGCCTCTGTATGAGAAATCAGGTGCAAGGATACAAACCAAAACTAATATGCACTTTGCGTACCGGCAATTGCGTGTCTGTCGTACTGTGTTGCGTCAGAAACATGACAGTAAAGT
The DNA here is from genome assembly GCA_018906755.1 of Sycophaga agraensis. Classification (NCBI taxonomy): domain Eukaryota; kingdom Metazoa; phylum Arthropoda; class Insecta; order Hymenoptera; family Pteromalidae; genus Sycophaga; species Sycophaga agraensis. The sequence goes on from JACCIE010000039.1 coordinate 324,353, forward strand.
CGCTTACTAGCCATAAAGGACTGCGCACGAGAGCGACGTACAATTAGAAATGCAAAAAAACAACCCCTATAACGGGGTGCGGATTAAAAAAGCGGATTCGCGATAACCGGTCCCTTCGCGCGCGGCACTCACGGAAGTGAGCGCTCGTACGAAACGGCTCTCCATTTTCGAAAAATTCCCTCGCTCCCGGCAGACGCCCTCGACCTCGCCCCTCTTAATTTCTCCCCTTCATCCTTTCACCCTCTCGTCGCGCGCCCCCCGCGGACGCGTCCCTCGGCTCGCTTTTTTGTCGGCGTCCCCTCCACGCGGCAAAAGACAGAAACTCTTTCTTCCCGCGGGCTAAGAACTCGTTTGATTTTCCCCGAGTGCCCGGGTGGCTATGTGTTCCTCTTTCTATTATTCAAAAAGCCGACCGCACGCGCCATTCGTTACAACTAGTCCTCCCTTCGACTACGGGCACGCGAGACTTTAATAACGCAGGACCGACACGTGACACAATTTCACGCTTCGTCCGAGAGCCGAGCCTTCGAGCTTTTTTGTTGCACGAGCTGCACCTTATAGGGCTTTTAGGACTGGGATGCAGCCCCTCGCAGTAGTGTCATCAGCATTAATGGAGGCAGAACGACGGCTCCCGTAAGTTCCCTTGAATAATTATAGTCCATATAAGCCGGCGCCAGGGATTTACCGAGTGCACGCCTTCGTAGGAGACGACATAAATTTCCGCTCGCTAAATCAATACAGATTATCCAGTGTGCACGGATTTATAGTTTAAGCGCACCTAACTTATAGTTAACTTCTTTTTTTCGCAGTCTGTGTGCACGCACTTTCCAACACGCGATAGTGGTGCGTGACGCGAGATGTTACAGAGTTTAGTCTATAATAATGAGAGTTAGGAAATTCACCTACCTGATGAAGGTTCTGTTTGTCATTAAAGATTTGTATAAACAAATTTCGGCCTGCTAATTTATTCCATTTATTCGAATATCAGTTTTGTTCAATGTTTTATTCTCACAGTTTTGGTTATGTGATTACTCAGTTATTAAAGTCTCAGTGACAAGCTTCAGAAAATTAATTTAAATGTCTATTTATTCTTAGAATGTACAAAGAATTGACATAAATTGTTGTTACACTACTTCCTTCTTTATTTAATTTGAAATAACTGTGTGTAAGACTCGAGGATCCACAAATGCGTTTGTCGATACATAATTCTCTAATACAAATGATAAATATTCACAGAGTTACCTTATTTTAATGATAGGCACATAAATCATGCATCCCGTTCGATAAGAAAAAATCGTATACTTTTAGCCTCGATAAATCGTTGATGTAAAATGACTCCTGTTACTCGCACCCTTATTCCTGCAGCCACGCTCAATTATGCAGATAACGAATTCTACGACAAATTTAACGGGAAACACAAGTGAGACTCTCGAAGGTTCAAGTCGAGTGACAGTGATGCCCGAAAACCCGGTAACATTGAAAATACATGAACATTTAGTTGTCCTCCCGCATAACTGTATATGTCAAACTCGATCAAGTCTTGTACAAATCCTCGCTTCCGATACTCCTGTCCTACCGCCCTCCGAAAAAAGTCAGAAAGTCGATATAAGGGCCCCCGCGAGGCATCGAGTAAAACCGCGAGGGTGCAGCTCTCGGCCCCTTCGTCGCCCCTTTATCTCGCGCGAGTGCGAATGGGGAGCGCGGCTGGGAAGCTGGCGAAGTGACGAGGAGGTGAGAGTCGCTGCAGGAAAACGACGGCATGTATCTTTCCTGCCTTTTGATATGTACGCACAGCGTTACCCTGTTTTAATAGGCCTAGGGTGTCTGTCTGTTTTTGCATTGGAGCTGTGAGGGTAGCGACGACATAGGGGAGTCTCTCGAATGCATTTTTTACATAAAATGGGCGGTTCTCTTTGGACTGTTTGGATTACTGATCACGCTTGCGTGCTTCTATGTTACATTTACTCAGTAATTCAATTGTGGCTAGATGAATTTAGTTTATACATAACATAACAGTACACTTCGTATCATTAAAGTATATTTATATATATTTATATATTGTTTGTTTAATCGCCTGGCTATGCCTCAAAAATAAATTATAACATTCTTATACGAGGTGTGTTAAAAAAATGAGAATTTTCGTTTTCTGAAAAAAATATTTATTTATTCATGAATATCTATTTTGTCCCCTTCAAAGTAATCCCCTGGGATATAATACACTTCTACCAACGCTTTTTCCAATCCTCGAAACACTTTTGAAACTCGATCTTTGTAATAGCTTTTAGCTCTTTTAGCGATTCGCTTTTAATGTCATCTATGCTTGCAAAACGACGGCCTTTTAATGTTCTCTTTATTTTTGGAAATAGAAAAAAGTCACATGGAGCCATATCTGGCGAATATGGAGGCTGAAGCATCGTTACAGTTTTGTTTTTGACCAAAAATTAACGAACAAGCAATGAAGTGTGAGCAGGTGCATTATCGTGGTGCAAAAGCCATGAATTGTTTTGTCACAAATCCGGCGTTTTTTTCTGATTGCTTCACGCAAACGGCGTTGAACTTGTAGGTAGTACTCCTTATTGATTGTTTGACCTTGTGGCAAGAATTCATGATGCCATTAAATTATCACGTTTTCATCGGTTGTTGATGTGCTTGGGCGTCCGGGTCGTTCGTCATCTTCAACATTTTCGCGGCTATCTTGGAAACGCTTATACCACTCGTAAATCCTTGCTTTACTCATAGCAGACTCACCATATGCCTTTGTTAACATTTTATAAACTTCACTACACTTTATTTCATTTTTTACGCAAAATTGAATACATATTTTTTGATCCATTTTTTTTCACAAACGAAAATCGCCGAGCTCGAAAAAAACGTCTAACGTTAGCGGCTGCCACTTAAAAAGTAAGCAATGAATATTGCTGAAAATTTTATCGTACTTCAGGGGCATGTGTACCAATATAATAAAAAAAAATTTTATACAAGTGGACTCTCCAAACCCGCGAAATTTAAAAATTCTCGTTACTTTTTGAACACACCTCGTAAACTTTTTGTTATGCTCAAAAACTTTTTATTTTAGTATAACAGAAATGCAGTAAAATTTAAAAAATCTTTGGAACTTGTTTTAAATTACAAAAAAAATAATTGAAACCTAGGAACTTATACACATATATTACAATGTTCTAAGTTTTTGATCATTTTTTGTATCGATAGATTATTAAAAACAGCATACAGCTGATTATTATCCAAATTATTAAAGAACATTGTATATTAAAACTAAATTGTTAGATTTTTATTCATTAATTTTTAATACAAATTTCAGTTATAATGAGATATTCTGCACTTGATTATTTTTTATGTATTATATTATTTCAACAAAATATCTGTCTCGAGATGAATGTAAAAAAGCATATGAATGACTTAAAAATTGAAAGTGAGTCAATTTTAATATTTTTAACTTAAATGTAGATAATTAAAAATATTAAAAGTAGAATTGACAAAAAGGTCTGAGATTTGGATTAACACCCTTTATTTCTCTCCAACAATTACTACTTCAACTGAACGTAATGATAAGATCATATGCACATACGCATATATAAAGGATATATGTATAAAGGATATAATGTAGAGAGTTAGAAGTTTGGACACGGTCGAATATGTCTTTAAGGAAAAGTTTTACAAGAAGATGTTTGAGACAAAAGTTAGGTAGATGCTATTCTTCGTTTGACCAAAGATTTATTTGAAAATTATATGAAGGACACCTTCAATTTCTTAAATGGAATCTACTTTTTTTTATTACATATTCTTATAGCTTATCACTAGAGTTTTTCAAAAATACTATAACAATGAATGTTCTATAATAACAGGGAATGCTTTACATGCTACATATCTTTCCTGTTAAATTGGGACTCTGAAATTTTTATATTAGGTCAAGTTCCTACACTGTGAAAAAAATTTCAGTAACATTTACTAAAATGCTTCATAAAAATCGATATACTATATCAGTAATTTTACTGTACAGAATAAATGCATAATCATTTTTTTTAAACAGTAAACGATAATTTGTAAAACTTATTAAAACTAATATTTTACTATACTCGTTATTTTATTTTAAATGTTCGTATTATATATAGTAAATAGAAATAAAAATTGTGTAAAAATAAATTGAAATAAATTATTAGTATATACTTTGTTATTTGTTCCATATGTGCAATTATACTTTAATACAACTTTTACAGAATTTGATATACTTTTTATTGACTGTCTTGTCCATATCGCAGTATTCGTTCACAGCTAATATAATTAATGTTTTTTCCATCCCTACTTTACATATTATTCTTGTTCACAAGTACTCTGCAAAAATTCGCGTTCCTTCACCACAAATTGAACCCCTGAAATAACGTCGACTCATTTCCTACAAATTAGCTACACTAAGTCAATATACTAAACTTAAAAACATTAATGTAAATTAGTTAACTACAGTCAAGGTAACACTATCGTTGAGTATTGTAATTATGTCCAGACAATAAGCATCCATAAATTGTTTTTTAGTCATATTATTACTATTATTTTATGCTCGATTTTAGGTGCAATTAATTCAATAAGTTTTTTAATAAAAAAAATATTTATTGTTAATTTAACGTTACCTTTAATCATTACTTTACTAAAATAATGGTTCGAAAGTATTTTCGTTTAAAAATAGATGGATGCAGTATAATCTTTTTATAATTTAATAATGATTGAAATATCAAATTTTGCAATTTTTTGTAATTTTATTAAATCCAAACTCATAGAATAAAAATAATTTTTATGTTATTTTGATAAGTTACGATAAAACATAACACTATGCCCGTATTATTAATGTTGGGGAGCAAGTATTTCTTGGTTGTGATTTTTAATATTTTTCATACACTTCAACATCCACTTAAAATATTATAATTAATGTATTAAATTTAATTTTAAACAATGAGTAATAGTAGAATTGTAGTATGTCAAAAAGATATCTTGTAATGTTCATAATAAAAAAATCACTAAGTTAAAGTTCACTACTATAATTTAATAGCATGTGATTCTTCGTACGGTGTTTAGAATCCCACTTTATGTGGAATAATACATTTTTATAGATTTTTAAAAACAAAATATGCTTGAAATTTATGTACTCGTATAAACCTTATGGTTGTGTACACGAAACCATAATGAAATATATAAACAGATCCGTGTTATTAATTAAAGCATAACATGAAATTAAATAATTTATAATTATTAAAGAAATAAGATTTGCTTGTCTAATAATGTAAAAGCAAAGAATTTGTTTATGTACCAACAGTAAGCAGCTTTAAACAAGTCGTCATTAAAATGGTTTCAACACTCCTATATGTCACAAGCCTGTTTCGTAGCTGTATTGAAAGCTCCCTTCAGAAAACTGCCTGACCTAAAAACTGAGCTCTTAAGAGCTCGCGCGAATTTTCCACCAGATGAAAATCCAAGAGTCCGAATAAAAACATAACGGAAACGAACTCCCCAGCTGCTTCTGTGCCTCTCTAGCGTTCGTGGTTGCAAGCCACGTTTCCCTGCAGAAAAGAAAGCTCCACAAGCTCACCCCGCTTTTCCGTGCTCGTACTTGATTACGAGAGGGCGCATTGCACGGGGACGGGAGGGACAGAAGGTGCCCGTGCGCTCATGCAGTCATGATTAATCGGCGCATGTAGGTCACGAGTCGCAGACCACTTCAGACGGGGACTAACGAGATAGAGGGTTTACCGAGCCTGTCCGGCTAAGCTTATTAAAGCGCCGCGCCGCGCCGTCTCTGTCGACATCGGTGAATAGGAGTTACTCTCAGGTGTAAGGATACAGGGAGTCAGGGACAATGAGCCGACCATCTTCTATATCTCTTTTCAAGATAGCCCCGAAGCGCGCTCTTTTACGACCCTTTATCTCCGTCTTTTATTAACCCCTTTGGGGGAAGACTATATATCTCTTAAGAACCCCTTCGCGGTTGTTGCTCTGTCGAGTGAGGAAGTACTGCAAGTCATAGAAAAAATAGTGCAAGAAATGAAATCTCTTGCTATCATTTTGCAAAGGACATTGTTATTATCGCGAAAAAATAAGAAATCGAACATGAAACTGTTCGAATCTTGTCAAAATCGTCTCTTATACGCGTAATCGGATAAATTTATTTGAATAAATTCTTATAGATGTTATTTTTCAATTTCGAATTAATAAATTATAAATTATTTTTTAAATAAAAGTAGACTCTACAAATAATAAAAAATAAGAAAAGCTAAAATCATAAATATTTACATGCATAAATAGTATAGTGTTAAAACCTATATTTAACATGAAATAAAATTCTTTTATTAACAAATTATTTTTAAGCGTTTAATTAATTATATGAACAAGTTTGTACATAAAAATTTCATGTTAAATCGAGTGTTAAATATATTTAAAATTAGTTTACAATTTATTATCTGTATTAAAAGAGTATGCAGTATTTACTACAGTGCACCCGAGATGCACGCGGTAATTGAGTTTGAAATAATTGCATAAATTCTATTGTATTATTCTCGATTATTCTTAATATGCTTTAATTTTAAATGACGCTTGTATTCGAAATTGAATTATTTATTCAGAAGAATTACTGCTACATAATTGTTTTTCTTAAGCAAAATGTATAATTCTAAATATGTTAGAAATATTTCAGTATATGTAAATACTCGTATGGCATATTTTTTTGCAAGGAGGTTAAGGTAATTCTTAAAGTAGTTTTAAATCAGAAATTTAATGTTAATATTGGCTAACATTGGATTTAAGAACATTTGAAGATTAAATTTGTTTTTTTTCTCGAATAGATTAGCTGACGTATAATGTTAACGTCAAGGGACCGCTCACTCTGAGTACTGAAAATAAAACTCCGTAATCCTCTCCTATAGTTCGGAAGCCAGCATAGATGTGTTCGTAGCACTTTTAGGTCTCCTCCAAAAAGTAGCCCAAAAATATAATGATAAAATAATTGCTTCAGTGTTGAGTGAAATAAGGCATACATTGTCAAATTTATCTATTGTAGTAATGCATTGCATTGTAATGTTTGTAAAAATTCTTTGATCTCGGCAATATTAAAACAGACGCTCGATGTGTCATCTATAGAGCTAAATATTAATTGAATGTCTACAAAATAATATTTTTGCTTTTCTATACATTTCCGTAGAAATATTTGCAATAAGATTTTATTATTTGAAGAAGCTCAAAATTTGTCATTTTAGAAGTTTAGTGTTTTCTGTGATATTATTATACAGAATCTAAGGTGATGATTTTGTTTTTTATAAATTATCCGAAGATTTAGATTTAAAAGATTTAAAAGAGTGCGATTCAAAAATAAAATTTATTCTTTTCGCATTCCATTTATCAGCTGTCTCTTTCACAAATTTACAAAATTTTAGTGCTAGTTCTAAACAAGTTGTAATATCTTTCCAAGATATTGATAGTATTATTATCATTATATCAATTATAATACATATTTTCGAATTGTTTAATACAATTTTTGGTTCATCTAGAGTTAATACTTTTTGCAATTCTTTTAATAGCAAGTTATTATTGTGTTCTTTTATCAATAAGATAGAACACCTATGCTCATTCGATTCAGCGGGTCAAAATACATAAGAATAGCTTGGGTGTTTTAATAAATTAGAATGATTTCATTAATAAATGCAGACAATATCTAGAATTTATAGGCAAAATTAAGATATTGTTATATATCGGCGAAAATAGCCATTTTCCAGCATTTTCATCATTTTTTCGGTAAAATACCCATGCTCATTCGATTCAGCGGGTCAAAATACATAAGAAAAACTTGGGTGATAAGATGAATTTAGTTTGCATCTTCGGAATTTTATTAATATACGAGAAGAAAGGAATTTATACTATTTTTTGGCGGAAAATATCGATTTTCATCATTTTCGATGATAATTTGAATAGTCAGTGTTTCTCTCGCCAAACATTGCTTGCGAGGACTGTTATTTCCCAAGAGAAAACATGGTTACTCAAATTAATGCGTCTTGTGATAAAAAGTAAATCAAAATTAGACAATCTGCAGTGAAATTATTTTGCTCAGCGGAAAACTATCAATATTCAAGAAAAAGATTATAAAATATGAAATAATTATTGTTAAAAGTGAACAAATTAATTAAATAATGATTACAAATCAATATTAATTATGCGAGAAGGCCGCGCGCGTCGTGCACTCTTTGAAAAAGCGAAGAACTCCTGAAAACCTCTGTGTACTCTTTGGTCCTCTTTTGTACTCCCCCCACCACTGGCCGCTGGCTCGCCGGACCTGCCTGGCCTACGACGGCCGCCGGCCTCCCCATTCCATTGCGCTCGGCTGCCGCCTTGCCCCTCATTGCACTGCCCCTACCACCGACTTTGCTTCCGGAATTCATTGGAAATTTGTCGAGAATAATTTCGGAGAAATCTAGAGAGTACAGAAGAGTACAGAAGAGGATTACGGAGTTTTACTTCCTGTACTCAGAGTGAGCGGCCCCTCGTGATAAGCTCATCTCACCTAGCACTCGTCACATATCGCAAACATGAATTGGACGCATCTAAATAAACAACGGAACAATAATTGAATTGTGGAAAGGCGAGGGAGCGTACCAGCATAGCGCGTATAGGATCTCAGTGGTATAATTGCAAAAAAACATCAAGACTTTTCACAACAGGGGCAAAGAAACAATGATACCCTCTCCAAGATTGATTAAATTGAACCCGGAGGATTCAATATCGGCATTAAGTCTACAAGTCTCAAAGAGAATCGCAGAAGTCTTCCGGACGTTAATTTTTAAAGAGGCCGCCATTGCCCAGTGCGTTAAGTCCTGCACGTGCCGTAAGATACACCTCAAGGTCGTCAGTATATAGAATATGTCTAACACCCATGGAGTTGAGAGTGAGACCTAGACCATTGATGAAGAGACAAAACCGGAGCGGCCCAAGGACGCCAAAGCGGCCAAAAGATAAAGAGAGTAGAAATAATAAATATTTTTAGATTAAGCGAGAGATAGAAGTTAGAGAAGCCTGCATGGAAATTTATCAACATATTCAAAAATACCTAATTTTTGTTTATTTAAAATAGATTTACGAACATCAAAAGTATCTTTCCAATACAATGTTACAGTTTCTTGAGGTTCTAAATTACTTTGAAGCCATAAGATTTTTTCTTCATCTGTCAAAAATTAGAGAATAATTTAATTAAAATTACATTAAATTTATAAAAACAATAATAAAGTATTATTAAAAATCTTAAAAATAAATTGTTTTCAAATAAAACCGTTATTCAAAAAGATATAGTTGTTCAAGTACTTACATCCTCTATTGAATGCTGAGTTGTTTTAGTATTATCATTGTTTGAAATTAAAATTCCATTTGATCGCAACACGTTTTTAAGATAATTAAAATGATTCCAAAGTTTTCCTCTTGTTGAAATACGATATCCTTTTATGCTTTTGAAACGTGAAAAATATGTTGCAATATTTTCATTTTTAAAAATATTTACAATTTCTTGGGCTAAACTTTCAAATTTTTCAGTTGTAATTCTAAAAACATAAACCCAATATATAATAATAAATATAATTATTTTTTTATCGTTATCACTTACACAAATTTGGCAAGCCTTTCATTGACAGGAACATTTTTTAATAATTTATTCTTTTCTCTTTCAATAACAGTTCTAACGAGTTCATCTCTAACTGTTTTATTTAAAGTATGGTTATTTTTATTATACGAAAACAAAATTTGCTTGCCCTTGCTGCAATTTTGCAAATATGCATATAAACTCTGTAATACTTATTCAAAATGAAAAAGATTGAATTTAATTGATAATTATAATAATAAAAATATATTCATACTGAGGCAGGTGTAACAGTTTGTACGAGAGTTTGTGCTTGCTTTTCTGGTTGTTCTGTATCTGTACAGATTGAAATCTCAGTTGACGTCTCGGTATAAATGTCGTTTGTAGTTGAATTAAATATATTCTCCTTATTATGCTCTAATTCTGACTGCTGTATAAAGTTTTCGAAATCTATGCTTATCTGTAATTAATCAAATAGTAACGTTGTAAAGCCAGCATAAATTGACATTTACAAGCAGAAAAAATAGTAACAAAACCATCACAATTCTATCACGTACCATGCACAATAATATTGAAATGTAGTATACGTTAATAAAAGATTATAATTCATTAACTCACCTCTATTTTAAATGTAATTTTTTTCACAATGTAAAATCTTTATATTTCAAGTTAACGGAAACTTTGACACTGCTTTAAGTGGCAAGATGAATAAAGGGCACCATATAATAACAAAACTGAAAGAACGTTGACTTGGCATCACTGTTTACGTTTGAGCTCGACTACCTCGGCTAAGCATAGTTTTGTATACAACATGTACGTTCTCTTTGTGTGTGTGCGAAAGAAAACGAATGCGGGAGAATTTTACGATACTTATAGTAATTTGTATGTATACCATCTTAGATTTTTTTCTGTACATATAGGATTTAATGAACGTAATTAAATGAAAAAGGCTCAAAGCGTCGAGATTGTCTCTACTCTACTGACAAGTATAGTAAATTTTATTAGAGTCCTTCTCTCCGTGTAGGATATTTGGCTTAAGAGATTGGTATAATATAAATTATTTTATTAAAAGGTGGTTGGAGAATTTGTCTCAAGGGCCCTAATAAGAATTTCAAAGAGAGAAAAAGAGAGAGAGAATTAAATATTAGAAAGAAGTAATTATGAAATTGGCCTTAACGAAAAGTAAAACAAAATGAAAAAAATTTATAATAATAGCGAGAGAGATAACAAGAGTTGGGATCGAGGTTGGGATCGCTCTCGCCTGATGATCGAATCGAGACTAATTTTTTCGTCCCAGTCTCCCCGCAGACTAGCAAGTAGTTATTTATAATTTAATGGAATATAGTATGGATATATAATATAACATAACTATCTAATATATAATATAGCCATTTATGATATACATTATTCATATAGTCATAATTAGTTAAGTAATAAAAATATAATTAATTTATATTTACTCTCGATTTATTTCAATAGAGTTAACAAGGTATAAATATAATTTTAAAATATTATTTTGGTGATCCTATTTTTTCATTTAAATTTTATTATTTATTGTGATACTCTACGCCAAAATAAATTGTAGGAATAGCATGCATATTAATATATTACACATATTTATGACGTTTACGAGGAATGTGAAATATTTTAAAGGGAAAAGGTTTACGTCTGTCAAATAAATATATCTTGCATATAATTATTAATTTTATAAAATTACGCATTTCTCCTATTATACTTTTGTTGCGCGACTTTGATGAGAAACTCGCGACATTCTAATTTTTACAGCTCTTAAACGTCAAATTTAGACGTCTTGGCTAGATCATGATCGAACTATGGCTATCTTATATAGGTCCGGGTTGCAGCTCATTTTTTTCCTATAGGATTCCTCGGTGGTATTTCCCTTTTTCTCGAACTATTTTTCTAAATGTTATGCAGAACGTAATAATATTAAACCCAAAACTTTTTACTAAAATGTACAATAAAAAATGTAGTTGAACAAAATCTGTCAGAGATGTGTAAACTTATTCAATGCTAATTTATAAATTTTTTGAAAACTTTAGGTTGGACAATAAACTCTTAAATCAATTTATGAATTTTATTTCGGAAAGGTTTAAATTATAGGTATTTAATGTAGAATTTTATTGCAACTTTGTTTTTAATTGAGTCAAAGTCTTTGTATTTTCTATTTTATTTAATAACAAAAAAATATAACAACATCTTCATTTTTAACTATTAAAAAGTAAATTATGTTTTCTATGTCTAAATATAATAGAATTATTAAAAATTAAGGCTGTACCAAAATCTTACGTTAAATACTTATACAATGTATTCCTGTCCAAAAAATATATTAATAGGTTTAATAGGAGATCAAAGTTGAAAGGGCATATTAGACCTCTGATATAGATCTCATTTTATTACATTTTTAATTTTATATTTCAGTAAACTATTTTAGGTTTACAATATTAATGTTTTTATTACATGTATTTACATAACACATAAAGAATAAGTGTACCCTTCAGAAAATTGAAAAATGTTGTAGCATTATCGAGTGAACTTCTTATTAGCATATTGATATAAATTTGGAAGCTATCGTGTACATTATAAGTCTTTTATTCAAGCATTACATCCCTCTGTATTCCCTCTGTAGTGTACATCAATAAGGAGTATGCACTTCGTTACAAATATGACAATGAACTCAAATAACTATACGGAAAAAAATCTTATTAAAAGGTAAGTTGCATCGTCATTTCAAGCGAAAAAGCACTAACCTCGCTTTAAATGGCAAGCACAGATTATCTTGAATAAGGTTTCTCTCTGAGGTATTTTAGTGTTGCAGAACTGGACTTGATTCAGCCAAGATTATATATCGTTTGCTTTTCTGTATAGCTTATATCGAAATGGTCTTTATCTTATTTCTAGTACTTTAAAGTACCAAATCAGGATACTGACTATAGATATTATAGTTCGAATCGATAATATCTAAATTTTGTTTGATTTTAGGTCAAGGCTTTAGTAAAGGTTCATAAATCATTTTTTCAAGGAACGATATCCTCGAATTTTCTCTTATAAGTAATTTCATTTAATACAATTCTTTTTCTATGACATTGTTGCTTTCATTTTCTGATTCTATGTACTGCTCTTGTTTAATACTTTTCATTGTTACATTCATCAGTAGTTGCATCGGATTCTCTTTACTTAAGATTTTTTCCGAGGTTTCTTCAGATTATTTTTACGTAATTATTCTCTGCATATATTTTTTTACAATTCTATTCCTTTTCTTTTTACTATTAATATTATTATTATCTTCTATAGATTTTTTAGTATTATACTTCGATTTTTCTTGTCATTTGTTGCTTGAATTTCAGCTCCCTTTGAATTGAAATTTAAGTCTATTGCATAGTTATCTCTTGCCCTCTAATTCTTTAACTCTTTCTCCAATACTTGTCTTTGTAATTTTATTAAAATCAATTTTTTTATCACTGCATTTGACGATTAAAAATATGCATTACTGATACTTGAAATGTTTGTCGAGTCAATAATATTTAAATCCAACTTTAAATCTACTGAACTCTAATAAACAACGATTGACATCCAATGCAAGAAATAAATGAATTCCCAGCAAGTGTTAGATTGGCAAAAAGATTGGCTTCTTCTTATCACTCTTTAAATCTAAAAGTTGCTCGTAAAATTTTTTGCATACGTTTGCTATGAACAATGTTCATTCACTTGCAGCAACACTGGTTCGCCTCGAGGTTCGCCTATAATTGTTTCTGCCGCTCAAGGCAACGCGAATATAGAAATGTGGGGTACCCAAGCTGACCAGCGCACTCGTAGACAACAGACTATGTTCGATTGGTTAGGACAACTAAACATTTAAGTTCCGCATTGAGTTAACATATTGGAGCGTTATAAAAATGAGATAGAGCGGCAATCCTCGCAGCAATCGCTTTGTGTGCAGCCATGCATATAAACAAGTTCATATCGGAAGCTTATGCTTGAGAACAAGTACTTTTCTCGATATTTCTCGGTGAATTCGACTAAGAACAAATTCCTCCCCCCCCCACCCCTTCAGTATATAACAACTTATACAGAATATTCGCCTAGGCGAGTTTTTGTTCGAGTTTTTGACTGTGCAAAGTTGTAAGTCAAACAGTGCATTGATTGAATATTTTCCGCCAAGCATTATTTTCTGGTTTAAAATTGAAGATAAAACCTAGAATCATTAGGATCATTAGGATAAAATCTAAAATCATTTTTCCTTTAAGCGAATTGATACTCTCTTTTTTAGGCTTTCAAATATTCACCTAATCTTGACATAATTTTATCCAAAAATGTTAATTTTCGTTTATCGATTCGTTTATCATTAATTTTTGACCATTCCAAAGTATTAAAGTATTAAAAGTATTATTAAGTATTAAAGTATTAAAGTGTTAAAAATATTCTTGTCTTGCATAAGAATAATTTGTAATAATTGTAATTACTTTGTAACAACATTAGTATAAACGGTACGATTGTTTTCTCAATTTATAGATTAGGTGAAAATGTGGAGCTCGGTAACAGCAGCCGGGGTGGAGAACGGCCCAGCACCTCCATCTCGTAGCAAGCACAGCGCAACCCTCTTTACTGGTCACGTCTACCTTCTAGGTGGTCGAAATGGTAATCTTCCCCTCAAGGACCTCTGGCGCTATAGCCTTGGTAAGTAAATCCATGTTTTTAATCTAAATTTGTCTACCCCATTACTGTTCACTAATAAATTATAAAAATTATGGATTTGTTATATGGTTCTTTCCTCAGTTGTAGTAATAAAGTAACAGCATGATGCGTAATTCATGCGTGAACATTTTATTTTGGATGCATGTTGAACTTTATGAATAAAAAGTTTTAAAAATTAACACGTTTGCTTTTGTTATTATTAATAACTAGATGAATTATTTTATTATGTTATTGATAACGATTTTCAATATTTAGATACAATAATCTGATCACTTACGAGCTAACTTTTCGAGACGCCTTTTAGCAACAAAATGTGTCAAAAAGTTTAATTTTGTATGAAATCATTTTTTTAAATATTAAAAATAAAACTTCACTTTTTTCTTTGTCGAGTACATTCACTACTAAGTCAAAGCTACTTTTAATTATCGATATTTAATTGCCACCTAATTAAAAACTGTCTAATTATTCGTTAAATAATTAATATTTTAATTGTAATTAAATATAAATACTAATTCTAAATATTTTATATATTAATTCATTGTTATATGCTTTATACTATTAAAAATTTCTATTACAATTAATTTTACAAAATCAATACTTAATTAATTTACACAAATTTTTACAAATTTTGATTTGCCTTAACTATTTATAACTTAAATTAACCGTTATAAGATTATCTTTTAGGAAAAAATAATAGAAAACTACACCCAATAAGAACTTTAAATGTTTAAAAATCGATACGAAATATTTAAGACACATTAAATAATCATTTAAAAGAATGCATGATAACATACCAGGTGGTGTCATTATTAATTATTCAATATTAGAAAATTTTATTATAATAATTCAAATCTAACAGTTATATAGAAGATTTGTATACTATAAAGGATGGATAAATAAGTAAATCCTAGACTTAGTTCATTTAACACATAGTCTTATAAAGCTTATTGTATATTAATTATTACACAACAATTACACAAATTTGAGATAAGAAAATATCGAGGAAAATAACTGATGTAAATTAATGGTTAATGTAGAAATGTATCGTGCTCGAGTGTGAATACGAATATCTTGCAAGACTATACTCGTGCGTGTAGAATTATAAAACATAATTCACAAATGAACGCGCTGAATTTATAGATTTTAAATCGCGCAACACCGAGAGGTAGAAAAAGAACCAATGCCAAGAAAATTAGCAACTCTCATGACACGTATGCATTCACTTACTTTTCTCGATCTACACTTCGAATGTACTTCTTGACGGGATACTAACCCGAGCGCAAACCCTTTGAACGATTGTCAAAAATTGAACTGATTTTTTCTCATTGACGGCAACACAATTGAAATATCTTATATTAGACTTACATAAAATATTTAACATTCTTCGACGCTTTGTAATTATTGCGACCGAATAAATAGTAACCAGTATATGTTTTTGCCAGCGTGCTGCGTGTTACTCTATTGAGTTTTCGTATATTACTCTTTTATAATATTATTATCATATCCGTAATTCAAAAAAAAACTTGAAAAAAGCCAAATGACTATGACCGTTTATGTAATAGACGCCAAAATAACAGAAAAATATCCAAGTTAAAAACTTGTATTATTGGAATAATGTGTACTAGTATACTTTGGACAAAATATCAATAATACTTAGCCATATTTTACTATGTACTAAGGCCTGTGTACTAGTCTTGTCTCTTATTTTTTGTAATATGTTATTTGTCAACTATTCTTACATTTTATATAAAAATTTTAAATTTTAGTATAGACAGTTTGTGTAGGATTTTTAACAGGCTTCTGATAAATTTCAGGTTTAAAAACAAGGACTTCAACCTTTGTAAGTTTAAAGACAAATTTGATAAATTCATTTGTTCTCCCCTTAGTTTTGTACACGGCAACTTAGCCTCTCTTTTTCAGGCGCAAAATTATTACGTTACTGATTTTTACTAACAATTCTTAAGTTTGTTTATTCATTCTGAATTAAATTTTAGAAACAGACCCTTTATATTTTATTTTTCAAATGAGAAATAGAAATAGATAATAATTGAACTTAAAGATAGTAAATTACTCAACCAACTCGTATCCCACACGGAGGTTATAAGTAGACTTCTATGATATTTAAAAGAATTTATTAGAAATCAAAATTATAATATGAAAAGAAAATTATCGCCTATAATATGCAGTGAAATGATAAATATAATAAGGCATGTTGGTTGCGCTAAAGAAGGAACAATTTTGAAATACATTCGAGAAAGAATAAAAATATTTAAAAACAGTCTTATATCTCAGGTAAATTAATAAAATCTAATTGACTTTGATCATAAATATAAATCTATATATAAACATGTACATAATCAAAGATTTAGGGAATCAATATAATTATAATAAGTGTTTTAGAAATCAAGGTGAAATTGTTACTTTATTCCTTGTTTCTTAGTTTCCCCTCATTCTTAAGACTTTTGAGAAGATGGGTTTAGTTGAAATGAGGGAGAATGGAAAGTACCATTTACTTGATAAAGGTAAAGGAAGAAAACGCATGTGTTGTGATTGTTCAGATTGTGTTGGTAATTGTGGCTATTGCTCCAGAGGGAAGAAAAAACGGAAGATTAATCGCAAGAGTGGGTGTGGATGTGGACGAAAAAAGAAGAGAAAACTCGGTAGAAAAAGATAATTGTAAAAATAATTTATAGAACCTCTACGTGTTGCAGTATTTTCTACGTAAATCTACTGTTGTATCACTGTATAGTTTTTAAATTATTTATCTTTATCTAATTATTATATGAAATTAAGTAAAAATAAAGTGGTTCATACCATGGGCTACTTACAGCTTCATGATCAAATAATTTATTAATTTTAAGCATTGAGTTATTACCATTTTCTCTAATTATTAATTAAAAACATAATTAAGTAATTTATTTCATCGTACATCTCCTAACTTTTAGGACGCTGCAAAATAGAAGCATTCTGAGTAGCAAATAAAATAATAATTAGTTTTGTCGAATCAGAAAAATTAAAAAGGTTAATACACTCAAGTTTATCAAAAAGCTTGCAAATTTTATACTTCTTTAGCATAACAAATTTAATTTGGGGTAGGAAATAAGTTCTAGTCTTTATCAAAATTATTGACTAAAATTTGCAAAGCAAGATTTTAATCCTCCCCACACTGATATGCTATTGGGTCAGTAGTTTGGCGAAGAAAAGTTTAAGGGTTGCGAAACCCTTCTATCTAGCACACCTCTTATCTGAGCTCCGAGCTTTGTTCGAGCGAGTATCGTTGACACAGCAGTCGATTCAGTCGATCAAGTGTAAGCTTGTTCGGAAAAACATTCAAGAGACTCGTAGTCGCTGAATGCATCTTTGTTGTCAAGCACGTTCTGTACTTTTATGGAGACTTTGACATGTCCACTTTAGTATTATTCTAATACATTTTTATTACGATAATTCTCTTGTGTAGACAAGAATTACATTGAAGTATAATGTATTTCATTATGTTTATATAATTAATAATAAAATTCTATCTGTCAGAATTAAAATTATAATTATATTCTTTTTTAAAATATTAAATTATATTAGCATATATATGTTATTATAGTACATATGTAAATTTTAATATACATCTATGTACATATATGTGTATATTGTTATATTGTAATTGTTATGGATTTATAATTTACATTACTTAGACTTATTTATAGTACCATTTATAACCATATCACTAATGTAAAAGTTTGAATTTCACTCGGATTTTCATTATAATATGGCACAACGTTTTTCCCTCTGCCCTGTAATCTAGCGTTGCAAATATATAAGAATATTGAGGTATGAAACTGAAGCAAAGTCAATAACAGAAATCCATTTATTTTCAGCGGAGAGCAGATGGGAGGAGTTGCATCCCTCAGGGGAGAGGCCACCAGCCCTCCAAGAACATAGTGCGGTAGCTTACAAGGACTGTCTTTATGTTTTTGGTGGTGAGCTTGGCTTCTCAGCTGGTACAGAAACACCACTGTGGTGTTATACGATTAAGGTAACTTTCCTATTAAATACCAAGTTAAGTAAAATATGCTACTTAGACAAAATACTTGAATTAACGAATATGCACATATGTATATTTACATAACAAATGTTATTTTTTTTATTTTACTAGTTTCAAAGAACAATATATTATTTTCTATAATTTTTTACTTTTTAAATTCAGACATTGACTATCTATCCTATGGTATTTTTGTATAATGATATTAAAAAAAACTTCTAAATAGTATTCCTTGCATGATCAGTATTGAGCCACATAGAATGTATGCAATGTATTGTAGATGAAGCAATATTAATTATATTTGAAAATATTAAAAACTATATACATATTAAAATTAATATCAATATATTTTATTAAGCAGAATCAATAATTATAAAAAATATAAACATCACTTGAATCATAAATATTAAATCGTTATTATTACTAATCATGAATTCTATATATTAGTACTACATCATACTTAATAAGTTTATTGAATGACATTTCTTTGTTTATACTAATAAAACTCTTTGATAAACCTTTGAATTAATCATTTTTATATAATTATAAACCTTTATTCAGCCTATTGTTATTTTTTGTATAGATGGAATCTATAGATAGAAGCGTAGTCATCGTTGCATTATAAATACTATTGCTAATCAAATGCTATTCTTTGTACTATTCATTTTTAAGAATATAAGACCAAATAAAAGTTAATTTTTATAAGCGCTGTTTATGTATATTTATTAGATATGTCATATTAAAGTGTTAATTTGCCTATGTAGTCTAATTCGTGGCGGAAAATACGAGCACAGAAAGGATGTGCAGTTCCTAGAGGTAGACGCGGGCACACTGCCCTCGTGCACCGCGGACAGATGTTAATATACGGAGGTTATCAGGATTTACGAGGCAGTTCTTCGGAGTTATGGGCTTTTCACTTTGGTAAGTCTGTAATGCTCTTGGAAAGGTTGAGAACGTAAAATTAAGGTGTTAAAATACGGCTAATGACAAGAAAGCCTGCAGATGTTTGTTAAATGCAAATTGCAATGTCTTGTTAAACTGAAACTTACTCGTATACTCATACTTAGATGCATTATAATAGATTTGTAACTTGAACTACTGTACTAGCTTATGTTTTAGTTTTTGTGACGAAATAAATTATTTCTATTACAAGAAACAAAAATTTATATGTGTATATATCTAGAAAAGTCATTAAAAGTTTTTACTTTTAGCGAAAAAATGAACAGAGCAATGAAAGACAAATGCATATGTTTTTTTAAAATATGTGTAACTTATCAATATTTTAATGAGTGTCATGTACACACCTTCGGTACGACACGCGACGTAGCCGCGAAGTCAGCGGTTTCTATATCTGTTGCCGCGGAGAGACTCGGGGCCTCGCGTTCATAGCGCGGGGTCACCTTTAGCGAAACCGCACCGAATTCTCGAGAACAGCGACTCGGATATCTACTGATCGAGGATATTTCGCGGCCCCCGGGATCGCGCCGGGCCCTCGCCGCAGACGTTAGGTTAGCAGTTCAGAGATTCACGGGTAAGGAGAAATGGACCCGCAATAGAATAAAAGGGTCGAAAGTGTTAGAGAGGGCTTTTCGGCGTTCTCCAGTCCATGAGTCAACAGCGACAGGCGATATGCGACATGAGCCTCTCCCTCCCCGATGTATGAAAATAACGCGAATAAAGTACAACTGTCCACTAAGAAACCGAGTCGTGAGTCTCCTTTACTCCTTCAGCCTCTCACCCTCCTCTCATCCATACGCGCACCCGTCCGCGTAATCAAAACAAACAAACGAAATTAATTAATTTATCAAATTAATTAATCAAAATAGATAATGATTCTTCAAGTTTATTATAAGTAGTAAACAAAAGTATTATTATAAAAAATAACCTTTTTGTGTTAAGATGTTCGTTTTCATGCATGCGTGCGGGCATGCATAGGCGATATTATTGACCTGGATAAAAAAACTACTGTAATAATAACCCAATAAAATGTCACACGCATGCTCGCAAACACAAACATAAAATTAAAAGTATCTAAAAATATGCATTTGGTTTTTAATTTATGAATTAAATTGGATAATTTTATTAGACTGCATTCAAGATAAGAAAATTACTCATATAATAAACGCCTATAAATAAAACGATAGAAGGGATCGTAAAGGGATAGTGACGATAAAAAGCACGTATTTATTTAGATAAAAAGGCAGTTTGACTAACTAATTAGATTTGTTGATCGATATGCTTTCGGCCTGATCGTAGAAACGGAATCGTGGCACTTGCTGTCCTCGAGCGATGCGGGGCCACCCGCCCGACATAAGCACTCGGCGGTGCTCCACGGAGATGCCATGTACATCTACGGGGGAATGACGGATCTACAGGAACGTAGCGACTGTTGGAGGTGGGACGTTAAGGCGGCCTCCTGGTGCATACTTCGAAACAAGCCTGGGCCAGGGCCCCTTCATGGTCACGCCGCCTGCCGCCTGCCAAGTTGTATGCTCATCTTTGGTGGCGAGAGCGGTGGTCTTGCCACCAACGAGTTGTGGAGGTTTCACTTTGGTTAGTTTTTATGAATAGTGGCAGGTTCTTCATTCCCATTCACCCGACTTGTCCTTTACATTTTTCTATCATTTTTCTTTGATTGTCTCGAGATAAACACTATCCATCTATCTATTTGTTCCTCAAAGATAAATGAACACATTACCTTAATCGAACTATTATCTGTGGTGCAGGTACAGAAACATGGGAACGATTGAGCGTAACGGGTCCAAAACCTCAGCCACGGGCAGAGAGCGTTGCTCTCGCAGTCTCAGAGCTCCTTATCTGGGGCAGCGGTGTCGAAAGCGGTAGTATAAACTGCGGGGGCACTCGACCACGTACGCGGAGCACAAGGCCTAAGGCTCTTAACTATGGCCGCATGTCGCCCTGCGATCCCACGCCCACTCGTCCTAGCTTCCTGCGTGAAATCTCTAAGCTCTCGCAAATCAATCTGTCGAGGTTAAGTCACCCAAATAAGTGCAGCTATTCCGTCCTCAGTGGCCACGACGATCACGAGCTTGACAGCGTTAAAGAGGTAATATCAACCGCATATTTGGTTACGAATTAAGTAAATTCCAAGAACCCCAAATGATTGATTCAAATATTGCAAATATGAGAAAAAAGTGTTTTGCTAGTAAAAGGCTGATAGAAACACGGTTTTTTTGCTGGAATTACTAGATTTTTATAATTATTCCCTTGGCACATCCCCTAAATTGGCACAAGTAGAAAAGGCTTGACGCACCCTGAGTTTGCGCCCAGGCAAACTCGTACTATCCATTTCAACAGGTAGACATGGAGGTTATCGAGCCGTCGACCGGAATGGTGAAATCTCGGAGTTCAAACGCTTTAGCACGGCGACGGCAGCGCATCATAGACCCGCCCCGCAGTATGATCGAGCCACTCTTAGGTGGTGGCGCAGGCTACAGTGGTTCCTATGGAATGACCAGGGAGCCCATCTCCGTGCCCAATTTCCGAGCTCTCGCTCTACCTACACCCGTCCTCACGCCCGTCGAGGCGGCACGACTGGTTTTTGTCGATCCTGACGAAGATACCGATGACGAAGAAGTGAGGCGTAGGGAGCCGCTCATTAGCCAACTGGTAGAGCTACCAGAGGAAGAACACAGGTAAGAATACTCATTATTAATAGCTTCAGTTGGTTCCAACAGACCGTTTGAAATTCGCCTCTTTGGCAGAGATTTTGCTGCGATGCACCAGGCCTGCCAACCTGGACGTGGGGATAATTACAGTTCGCATCATTACGAATCGGTGTTGACGCCCAAAACACCGTGTTCGAAGCTCCCGACATCGACCTCCGTCCGATTTGCCGATCTCGAGGAAGCTGAAGAGTCGACTTCGGATTACGCAAGTATTGGAGCCCGCAGTCCTGGCGACCCTCTTGCCGATGACGATTGGCCACGACGCAATAAGGGTCATCGCGGATCCTATACTCCGTCTCAGGTTGATATTCTGACGCTTTATTCACTGACGTTTTTTTAAGAAAAATTGAAATATTTTAATCAAATGGTCCCATTTCGTAGGGACTACGAGAAGGACAGTTTGGGTTCTGCAACCCTAATTATTTTGGAACGGAGAACAGCAGCATAACTCCGACGACGCCAATGACGCGCGACAGCAACTACGACAGCGCTTGCAGCAGCGGTGGTAATGACTCGCGCTATGCCAAGATGCTCAACAGCCCACCGGACAGCGTCCTCGAAGATGAACCGGGTCGCTCGGCCTCCCAAACCTTTAGCGAGCTCTTCGAACTTCAAGAGATGCGGCCGCGCGCACCTCCGAAGAGCTTACCGTTGGGGTCACCCTCGCGCCGTGCCGTCAGCGCTTCTAGAGCCGAGCGTCAACGAGCCAAACTAGCCGCCTCGGAGCACAGCACTGAGCGCGCTAACCCTGGGCCTGCTCCCCTCTATGTCTTCCTCGTTGGCGGCAAGGAAAAAGGTCAGGTGACCGTCTTCGCCCGTCCTGTTTCGCTTTGGAAACTCCAGCTCGCCCCACATATATTTTAAGAACTTCGCGCGTACTATTTGTTTCCTACTCAAGTTATTAAGAATAAATCGAGTGAATTTTTAAAGGAAGTCCGGATGCTAAACAGGAAACATTCATTGCTCAATTGTCAGTAGAGAGATTTTTTCTATAACAATCAAACGTGCGCCAATATTTTGAAAATTGGTCGCTACTGTATACTCGTATGTCATGTATTCACGAAATTTCTTTTTAGTGTTCTGTACGTAACTTTGAACATATTTGCAGTCATTATATAGATAAATCTATTATAATTGTGATGTTATTCTTTAGAATCATCAACATTTTTATGTAACAAAAATCTCGAATAGATTTGTGCAATGAATCATTATAGCTACAGTCTAACATTTTGATAGAAATTTGACTAGTGCTCAAAAAATGCATCGTAGGCAAAATTGTCAAGCTTTCGATATGCGATCGATGCCAGAGCTGTCAAACTCGATGACAACAATTTAAAGTAACGTCCCATGTATAGGTGATGTATGAAACAAAACTTCCCCGATATTTCTGGTATATGTCATCAGCTGTATGTATAATCATGCAAAACATGCTGTATAACTTTTACTGACGATCAGCCGCGTACACTCGCGCATCAATGTCACTGTGAAAAATGTAGGCAATTCCCATGCCGGCATGTTCCCGAAAGGGTCCATTCAGTAGAATATATAGTATGTATTACAGTGCCAAAAAGTACGAGGTTTGCATATGCACGAGCAACAGATGCGCTGCTTGAAGACAAGGAATTTTTATAGATTTCGTTGCCTGTAGCACAAACTCAGAGCGAGTCACTTATCTTGCACAAACTGGTATACCAGAACATTCAATTAAAAATTCTGGAGCTAATTTTTAAAACATCGTGCTCTCACAACCCAAACAAATACAATTTATGAAAAAGGTCAAACATAAAACTTAATAAAGCTCTGTCCTTTAAAAGGATTATACTTTTTATATTTCGAGCAGCAAATCGACTTAATGCCGGCTATTCTCGTGATATTTATTATCAATATTCGTGTTCGATTAGTTAAGTAAATTCAAATCATACTGAAAGCTAATGTGACGATGAGTTTAACATCATCTGTAATTATAGCAGCTTTATCTTAGGGGGTTGACAAAACATCAACTAAAACAGACAAGGTTAAAATAGAAAATTATAGGTGATACGTAACGAGGTGAACAAGGTAGCTATACTTTAGAAATTAATAAATGATAGATTATAATACTATAAAGCCGTGTTCGTGTGAGATATTATACATATGTAAAGTTATTAGAAAATGTCAGAGTTGAAAAGTGCAAAAGCAATTGATTATGTGAAATCATATGGTATTTTAATAAAAAAAAAAGAAACGATAAAATAAAATATAAAAGGCAGCTAAATTTAATGGATCCAATACGTGTATATGTATATATATATATATATATACGTATGAGGAAGCCGTCTTTATCCCTTAAAATTTTTTTATTTAAATACTAATAAATTAAAATTGTCTCGGTGTCAAATTTAAATGTATAATCTTTTTATTAATCTTTGTGTGTATTCTAAATACCTTCATCAAGAATATTATTTCAAAAGTTACTGAATTTATTAATAATTGTGAATTATGTAACATGATATAGACACATTCGAAATTAAATGTAAATCTGAAATAATTATTAGCAAAATTAACAATTCTACAGATATTTGTATTTCTATATGGATACTACAATAGTAACACTGAAGTGTTTGTTAATAATGTTTTAATAATATTTGGAAAACATAAATTAAATTATGAGTAAACATTTATTTGTTGATTAGGAGATTTTCCATAATGATCTTAAACAATGCTTTCAGCATATTTATTTTAAGATAGTTCAAAAGTTTTTTTATCATATTAAATTGTATTAAAAACGAATAGTTAACAATTGCAGTGTTTCGAGTACTATTAAATTAATCATTAATATTTTCTTAAATTTTAAGTAAATTCTCAATAAAGTGAAATCTTATTGATTTGTATTAAAATTTTAAACTATAATAAAAGTTTTTAAAATAATAATATTGTTTGTATACCTAGAATACTATTAGAGACGAATTAAAGAGTATTTTTTATAGCCGAAAGACTGTCAAATATTATGATTTCGTTTATGAGTTTGTTTCGATGCATTCACACTATAGACCGCGCATTTGCACTGAGTCAATTGCAATAGATGTACACGCCAAAGAAAATCTTTTGATATTAGATAGACCAATGAGGGTAGAATAGTTAATGAGGAAATAGTCAAAACACATAACGATATATTTATTAAAACTATAATGGTATACTTTTGTCTGGTTTGATGTTTTTTTGAAACCGGCGATTCATGGGTTAATATTATAGAACTATATGTTAGATTTGTAGTATATTTGAAAATATAAGTGATCTAAACTGTTATATTCAACGTGAAGTAAATGTACAAGTATGATTCAGTAATTACGTTATTTTTAATCATTATGATTTTTTGTTGTCATCCATTAAGAAACACAATTACAATCTAATAAAAATATTAAGTTAGGGATCAGGTTAAAGATAGCGCTAGAACCTTCCGATCCATAGAAAGTTTAACATCATATTCCTTCGTAATAATGTGAGATTACGTAAACATTTAGCGAGACATTTAGTTTATAAGTGGATATTCCTTTCTTTGGTACGGATTCAGATAGTTTGAATACTAAACTTTAGAACTCATTAAGCAGCACAATATTTTTTCATTATTAAGCTTGTTACGATTAATATCAGTCATAATTTTTTCCACCATTATTCTACTAATTTTTTACTTAAAGAGTAGATAGGGAAATGTGCAATACCAAATGAAATGACTATGTATAGAATAAACAATATCTAGAGAGTTACAATTATGTGCATGTAAGTATACATTATAAAATGCAGATAGATTTTCGAAAACAGTCTCCAAAACCGTCAAACAATGTCATACAAGGATAGAAATAACGAAAGATAAGGCTGAAGAAATGTTGGCTATTGTTACATTCTTATGTCAATCTATTTATAATAATACGATTTAGTCTTGTTGAGATTTATTTTATGATTAATTTAATTAAGATAAAAAGCGAGGTGGATCGAGTGAGATATCAGCAAATCCGTCGATATGAGTGTTTTTCGTATAAAAATTACAATGTGTATTTCGACTCTAGCGTTTTTCTTAGGGAACTTAAGATATTAAAGAAATAGACTATTTTTCACGTTGATGAATGTTTTTTTAATGATTATTATATAATATTTTATTGCTTTATTCATTAAATTTGTAATTAGACCAATATACTATCACATTACGAATACCTGTGATCATTAGTCGCATTTATAGTAATTGATAAAAATGATTTTAATGAAAATGTATTTTTAACAGTATTGTAAACACTAAATACTAATTGTTTCGTAAAAAGTATCAGGTTATTATTTTCAATTACTGTTTATTTAATGATTACAGTATTCAATTGTAATGGTTTGGTAGATTTTGTTATCTAAATTATGTAAGTAGTGATGAAAACCAATTTTTTCATTGTTATTCTATTATTCAATTCATTTAATTCCTTAGATACTATTTAATAATAAGTTTTGATTAAGATTTATACATCAATTTATGTGGTTCGTTATTAACGAGTAAATAAAACAACTATATGCCATAAACTTGTGTATTTATTTACTATATCAATTCTTTTAAAAAATAATAATTAATTAATTTTTTAATAATATATTTTTAAATTTTAATTTAGTCGGCACTAATATTTTACTAAAATTAGTTTTTAAAGCATTTCTTTTTACTATCTTTATTTAAGCGAATTATTCAGAAGATATATTACACACTTTGTTATCTAACAACAGCATGCATGCAATAGAGTACTTAATTTTAGAAATTTTGGAAATAATCATTTTTACTGTACTCATAAAGAATATATGTATTTGCACTTCTAAAATCCTAAATTACTTTGATCGACTATTTATCGATATTTAAAATCGATAAATGTTTATTAATGCTGCTCTTATTTGGTTGAGAGAATAGGTAATTCTAATATGTTTTATTTTATCAATAATATTTCTTAAACTTTCTGGCAATCTTGATTTTAATTACAAAAGCATTTTTGTTATGTAATTAAGCAGTCTCATGTATACTAATTTTTTTTCTTTTTTCGAAAAATTAAATATTAATTCAAATTTAGTGTTTATCCTATAATCTGCATTTTCAATTAATAAATAAGATTAATTATTCTTCAAATATCTTCAAAAATCAGCAGAATTATCAATAAAGATGCCACATTTTAGGAACTAAAAATGTTATTATACCTCTACCAGGTATACCGGTATGAAATGAGCGTCAAGATATGAGTATCTCGATAGGAAACATTTGTTGTGAACTAGTCTTAATTTTCTTTTTGTTTGGTTGCTATAACAACTGTCAAGCATATTTAAAATGCATCAAGTCATTTAACAAACAACATCATATTTTTTCATCGTACTAAAAATGTCGAATTTTGTACCAGAAAGTGATAATTTACAGAGTCGCATCGGATGATTGTCGACGTTTATGGTAATAATGCTCTATCAAAAGCAACATTTCAACAGTTTAGAAATATTAATTTTGATGTAAAAAATGAAGAACGTGGAGGACCGACAAAAAAGTTTGAAGATGCCGAATTGCTAACGATATTGGATGAAGATGACACTTTGCGTCAAAAGCAAATGGTAGAAATATTAAATGTTACACAAAAAACAATTTCTGAGTATTTAAAAGCCATGGGAAAGATCCAAATGTGTGAAAAATGGGTGCCACATGAATTGGATGAATTACAGATGAAAAAACAATTTGGCATCGAATTGTCAGGAGCGATGTGGATCTTTTTCAAGAATGCTAAACGGAAGAAATTATGGATTAATCCTGAACAACCTTTAACATTGACTGTAAACCAAGATCGGGTTGGCAAGAAGGAACAGTTAATACTGATCGCTACCAACAACAAATCATCAATTTGAACCATGCATTGATCGAAAAACGACTAAAATGGATCAGAAGATACGGCAAGGTAATTTTTCTCCATAACAATGCACCTACCCCAACCGCCCTATTTACCAGACTTCACTGCTTTTATTAGCCATTTGTTTTCATCGATGGGATACGCATGTGGATACGTACGGAACTGCATGTGCCTCTTTTCTGGCCATTTGGGCCCTGCGTTAATTCGCGATTAACGAGAGGATTCGTTTCCAGCGCGCTGCTAAGGTAATTCGGAGATCCACCTATTTCGATGACAATTTGTGCGGTGCTGATCATGTGCAGATAGCACTGGAACTCGCCTATGAATTTATCCAATTATATCGAACAGAAGGATTTCTCTCCACAAACAAACGTCGTGTTACTCAGAGGTGCTGTGCGCGTTATCCAAGGGTCAATATCTCCGGTTGAACCGAGTGGACATTACGAGTGATAACCTGTTGAAAACCCTAATGGTTTTCTGGGATACTTCGATCGACGAGATTCACTACTGCCTCACTTAGGCACTGAGCTCGATGTCCTCCAAGAGGCAGGTGCTATCTGTCATCGTGCGGTTATTTAACGTCTTGGGATGGGTAGGTTCGGTAGTGGTGTCGGCAAAAATCATTTTCTAAGAGCTATGTAGGGATCTGGGCGGGTGTGTCGGGCCGTTGCCTTCTGTTCTAAGAAAGCGATGGACCTCGTTTGCGAAGTATCTACCGTCCGTAACTGAGATTCGAATACCGCAATGGCTGGAGACACAATGGGACATGCCTATAGCACTCTATGGCTTTGCATAGTCCCATCGGAAGGGACTCGTCATGCTTACCTCGTCATATCAAAGATTCGTGTCGCAACGGTCAAAACACAGACCATTTTCAGAGCCTATCTAACCTTTTTCGGTGACCTGTGTTTGTCTCGAAACGTTTTGCCCAGATTCGCTGATACTGCGTAAATCGAGACTGGTGGGCAAGTGCAGTATGGCTCAGCGGCCATCCTGACAGATACCCAGAGCCATCCCGCACTGCTTCACGATTGGGCTGGATATTTTCAGCAGCACGGCCAATGGTGCTATCGCATCTATGGTCGATGTCGAGTCTGGAGTGATTCCTCCGCTGAATGTTAGCTCGTCTCACCAACTCTAAATTGATCTCGGATGCGATCTTTGGATATCGTCTGCCGAGGAACTTCCACTAATGTTTGATGCGCGTGAGCCATTCAACGTTTCTTTTTTGTATCAAGTTGGCAAATATCTCCCTTCCGCTTGTTTGTTCTGTATTCAATGCTTTATAAAAAGTGTTACAGTGATCGGATTTAGTTCAAATATGCGCCGTTTTGTTCGATAATCTGTTTCCATCTAGACGGCAACTTCATAATAACCTCCTCGTAGAAGCCCCCTCCTTGTTTGCGAAGAACTCGGACAGCCATTTTTCACAAGCCTCTTTTGAGTTCAACTTTACACCACCAAGGGCGGTATGTCCGAGCTATATGGTGGAGCAATAAAACCTCCCATCCGAGCTCCCATAGATTCTGACGAGCTATCAACAAAGTGTATGGTCTGGTGCTGTTCTGGTCGAACACTACACCCTTTCTGTTGGCTAATCCTCCAAAGCATCATTAATCTCACAGAACGTTTTTCTTTCGGATTTGCCATTAACGAAGGAAAACTTTAAGATAGCGCGAATCTCGGCGTTAGTGAACTCCATATTTACACGTCTATAACTGTTTAATACGATATCCAAACTAATCATGCATAGCGTCGTTTTGCAGGTTATGTCAAGACCTTTCAAATGATGTATAGTATAGTCAGATACAAGCTCTGTAGAGCTTTGTACATAGTCGCGAAATTCAAAAGATAAAAAGGCGGAAGGGAGATATTTGCCAATTTAATATTATGTTTTGTTGCAGGCTACATGTTGCAAAGAGGAACGTGGGAAGATAGCGGATTGGACACTACAACAGCCAAGCCAGCCACCTAGTCAATTATGCCCAGGTGACACGGATGAGTGTCGGCCCGGATACGCACGCTGCCGACAGCCTGGACGGAACATCATCCGGATCCAGCAAGCGACCAAGAGGCCGCGTAGTAGCCAGCGTCTAGCACCAGCGGACAACAACATAGTCAGGAGAAGCGTGGCAGTGTCCACGACAATCAAAGATGTAACAATGCTGACAGCAGTCGCTATCATACGTCATTCCTATACATTGCTTCAGCCGCGACCATCTAGAGAAGAAAGGATGATGCATGGCCACAAGGGCCGTAATCGGAAATTGCTGTACAGAGCGGGAAAGCACACATCGCTAGCGAATAAGTTGTATATAGAGTAATCTTCCCCTTTGAATTAAAACGTAAATCCGGAGTTGCGCCGTCTGCGCATCAGCCAGTGGTGCCTCCTGTGGGTGATGAGCTTAAGTCTGTAACCCCGCGGATAGGAAACCGGTTCCATCGCGAAAGCAACAAGACATGTTAGAATTATTAAACAAACAGTATTTTTATATGTAACAGTATGCATAAGGTTATATACTGCATAGAATATAATAGTCGGACCATTATTACGTATAACGATTGAAACGGATGTAAGTATGAGTATAAAAGTAAAAAAGGGAGGATGAATTATGCAGGATGGCAACTTGTTCCACACATGAGCACTTTAAGTATAATAAGATCTATTTCCCGTCTCGGTGCGTATCCGCGGAACAGAAAACTCTTTAGGGTCACTCCTGACAGATCGATTGGATGCACCAGAAGAGAATAGATCAGTTCGGTACTCCGGCTTATGCAGCCGTAAGATCTTGTGTTTGTAAGTATATAAAATATTCCCTTCAACTGTCTACTCTAGTAGACAGTCAACTATAGAGCAATAATTAAAATGAGGAAAGATGAGAGAACGCACCAGATTGGCACGAAGAGCCTTCGTGGTGTACTGACGGAAAAACCGTAAACTATATAAAACCTGATTTTTACTCTGCGTCTAGCAGAGTACCAAGGCTTTTTACCGTCTCAGACAAAGGCATGACTATCTGAGTCTAAAGAACGCAGATTAAGCCCAGTGCGATACTACATAAAACTTAATAGTCGAGTAGGACGGATAGTCTTGAACGCCTTGCTAAAGTCAAACAGTAACAGTAGCTTCACCTGTCTTTTATTTATAGTAGTACGTACGTCTTCAATCAGTCTTAATAGAGCAGCAAGTTCCCTGCTAGGGATCTAAGCGCCGATCGCCCAGCAATACACGCCAACCTAAGGCGGAACGAAAAATACGACCGAGCGCTCAGCGAAGCACCAGGGCAAGCATCTACGCGAGAGAGACGTCAACAATCCAACGCAGGGATTTTCCTCGAGACGACGATCTGTCGCTATAATTTCCGAGCGTAGCGTCGCACCAGAGAGCGCGACACACGGACAGCAATAATACCGCCAACAGGACGCAAGGGTCCGAAGAGGGCCAGAGCGGCACGTCGAGCAGGAGCGGCGAGCGGGTATGAAAGTGAGAGTGTGAACGCGTCGCGGCAATTGTTTATGTTAGGATCCCTTTATGTATGATTAGCATACGCCGCACTTGTAAAACTAGTAAAAATAAATTTATTGCATTAATTAAATAAAACAACATTTGCCCTCGATCCCCCCACGATCGTAGCAAGCCCAATCCAAGGGAGGTAATCCTTATTTAATTTCATAATTTTCTCGGGGCTAATTCATCTATTGTCGCCATTTAATTGTAGTTGAGTCTCACAACTGCAGACTCAACGTCAAAATCCTGGTCAAATGCCTAGGACCATGTTGGATAATCTGCAATGATAACTCTGCCACTAGTCTGCAGAGACACATAACATCGTCACCGGCAGTGTAGAGATCGGTGTTTAGATCACCGAAAATGATTTTGCAACTGCCAATAGTCAGAAGAGATGTCAGCAAAGATTCGAAAGGGCGACCATTGGACCCGCGTTTTGACTTTCAGCATCAGCTCAAATTACTGCGCGGTTTATAAAAGGGAAAGATATCTCTTATATTTGTGTGCAATGTTCCGAAAAGAGACCATTCAACAGCGTTAGAAAATTGTAAATAGAAACGGACTTTATAAAATTACCCTTGTACTTAGCCGCACAGCGACGATCTCGCTGAATACAGACATGGAGCCAGACGTCGCGACGAAATGGATGAGGACCTAGACGCGAAGCGAAATATGCAAACGTGCCGAGTACGCAGCGGACGCCCTCAGTCCCCCGCGACACAAATCACGTTGGTTTGAAGTGTGCACGAAATCGCCCTTCCTCGACTACTATTGCAGTGAAGTGAGGCGATCTTATGGCACAATTTTCTAGGTGCAAAGGCTGTCGCACCGAGAATTCAATCCGAATATGCTGGAATCGCGGAGCTGGATGACAAACAGAAAAAGCGATTAGATGAAATGATAAACCGCCTATTGTCAGACTCGACTGGGACTGACTACTGTGACCGAGCACTATATAGACGTGCAAGGTACCCCGCCGACTCGACCCAGAGCACGCCGCATGTCGTCGTGGATGCTTGAGGTCGCACGGAAGGAGGTCAAGAGTATGTTAGAAGCCGGCGTGATAGAGCGATCGTCTAGCGAGTGGAGTAGCGCGCCAGTCCTGTTGAAAAAGGCAGATGGGAGCTACCACTTTTGTGTCGATTATCGCCAGGTAAACAAAGTGACGAGACAAGACGCTTATCCAATACTTCGCATGGAGTCCATGCTAGATAAACTCAAAAAAGTGAAATATTTATTGTAACGAGATTTATAAGCGCGCGCACAGTTGCGAGCTGCCGATCTATTGAAGTGCGAGAAAGATGGAAATGAGAGAGGGAAGAAGGGCAGTTTCTCGCGAGACTGTAGGCCTCGCTCTCCTTTGCTCGACGCCCACCGGACGGATAGGATGGACAATACGAATAAAGGCGCTACTAGACAGAGCAAGGGAGCCATCGCACCACGCTGAGCCCCGAGTGGATTCCGCAACACCTTTCGGCCTCGTACACGGCGGCAGCCCAGCGCCTCCCAGCGGCCCAGCGACCATCAATTATCTCAGAGAAGCCAAAAACAAGGCCATGGATCGCCTCCATCTATGCAGATACGAAGGACCCTGCGTTGGCTTCGATGGCGCCCTTAGGGAAGCCTAGAACGTAAGTGGGCATTGCGCATCCGGTAGTAAACCCTCATGACATCCCTCACGTTCGCGCGCGCGTATGACGCGAATGACAGAATCTAGCGGTACCAGTGCGAGCCTTAGACAAGTGCGATAATCCACGTATGATTGTAATATAGCGATAGTCGTATGTGTTGGAAATAGATTGTCGTGAAAAGGTTGAAAAAGAACCGTACACAAATCTTTGTGACTAATGATAATTATTATTTATTTTTTTAAATAATCAGCCCGTCTCACTATACAGATGTCTTTGGATATGAATCAAGGAGCGTTATGCACATATAGAAAAAGTGCTCACAAAAACGTCGCTCATTTTTTTTAAACAAAAAAATATACATAAATAAAAAAAGATCAGCTACAGCACTGCCTCTCGCGTTTACGTAAATTATAACCGCGAAATTCAAATTCTCTAATTCACGCTAAGCGGCTGAGTGCATATAAATGCCTAGCAATATTCAATATACGCCCCCACAATCAGACGCTGACTTGTTTAATGGCAAAAAATATATTCACTCAATATTCTCTTTATATCAATCTTTGACATTGGCTTAGTTAAAAAGTCTGCTGTATTATCTTTGCTCCTAACATACTTTAACTCAAACTTTTCTTTCTTAAGCCAATCTCTAATAAATAGTAGCTTTATATCAATATGTCTAGTTTTAGTGTTCTCAATACTGTTTTTACTAAAATGAATTGCTGATTGATTGTCACAAAATTGTATAGGCTTTTCTATCATATTTTCTAATATATTTGAACTATTCAATACATTTGAAAACCATACTAAGTCTTTCACACTCTCAACTAAAGCAATGAATTCTGATTCCATGGAACTTAAAGCTATACACTTTTGTTTTATCGATTTCCACAGGAAGGGTACATCGTTGTACAACAAAATATATCCACTAGTTGAGTATCTTTGCATTAGACTACTTCCCCAATTCGCATCCGAATATGAAACTAGACCTGAACTTTTGACATTTGATAGATTTATTTTATAATCTTTTGTGTTAAAAACATAGTTCATTATATCAACTACGATTTTCCAATGATCGTAATTATACGCGTTACACAATTGAGACATCAAATTAACAGCAAAAGAAATATCGGGTCTACTTCTATCTGACAAAAAAGATAAACAACCAATCAACGTTCTATATGGGAACTTTTTCATTATCTCATTTTCGATAATCTTATTTTCTTCTCTCGGAGGTATCATACCTATTTTCAATGGTAAGTTAACATAACTTCGTGGTAAATCTTTAAATTTGTTCATTAATTTATCTATATAGGTCCTTTGATGTAAATAATACTTGTTTTCTATCTCATCAAAATTTACACCCAATATATATTTGACTTTTCCCAAATCTTCAATATCAATTTTCCCCTTTAATTTTAAGATTACATTACAAATTAATTCGTCATTTCTCGCAAATATAATAATATCGTCGACATATAGTAATAAAAATACGTTATTCTCTAAAGTATAAACGCAATTACACCACTCCAATTTAACAAAATTCAATGATTCCAAAATACTCTGAATCTCATCATACCACTCTCTACCACTCTGGTGCAAACCATAAATTGCTTTCAATAACAAATAGACTTTATTCTCCTTACCAGGAATCTCAAAGCCTCTAGGTTGTTTCATATAGTTTCTTTCTTTTAACTTTCCATATAAATACGCTGCTTTTACATCTAATTGTCTATGTTTCCACGATAATACTGATACAAATAATATAAAGAAGAATCTGATTAATGAAAAATTTATTACGGGTGAAAATACATCACAATAATCAATACCATATCTCTGATTATAACCTTGAGCAACTAATCGTGCTTTAAATTTCTTTATATTATTTTTATCATCCTTTTTTACATTATATACCCAGCGACTACCTATTACTTTACAATTTGGGGGTAGATCAACGAGTGTCCATACTTCTCTTGAATTCATCGTGTCAATCTCATCACTCATGGCTTTAAACCATTGATCCTTCATCGGTGAGAGCTGATATTCTTCGTATGTCCCTGGGATATCAACTAATAGAGCTTCTTGTTCATGAGTCATTTCACATCTTTTGGGATCGACATTTGAGTCATATTTGGCTTTTCTTCTTAAATCTGTCTCTTTTCTATTGTTATTGGATCCCGTCGGCTTAAAACAAAATTTTTTTGGATTAAAATTTAGTTGTTTTTCTTCGCAATACCTTTTAATATCGTTAATAGATCTCATCCTCATATTATCACCGGGACAATAATAGTAAACATCAATTCGGTCCTCTGTTTTCCTTGGTCTTTCGACTCTCAGCCATTCTGTCGCATCTGTCTCTCCCACATTATCACTTTGATCATCTTGATTCACAATATCATCGGCTTGTAGATCCTTTACAATTTCATCATCCACGAATTCTTCATCTTCTGATCGAATGATATATCTATTGTTTTCATTCGTTTTTCCTTTCCCAAATAAAGCGTTAACTCCGTTTTTGCTTTCTTCGATTTTAACATGTACCGTTTCTATAACATTCTTCGACTTCGGCATCCATACGCGATATCCTTTCGTTTTTATTGCGTATCCAACTACGATTCCAAGCTCTGCATTTTCTTGCAATTTATTTCTCTTTGATCTTGGCGTGTACACATAAGCAAGCGATGCGAAGATTCGCAAGTGTTGGACTGAGGGTTTGTTTCTCCACCATTTCTCTTCTGGTGTACAGTATCTTAAGAGTTTATGGATGCTTCTGTTTTTGACGTGCACGAATGTATGCAGTGCTTCTGCCCAAAATCTTGGCTGTAATCCACTATCTTTTAACATGGATCTCACACCTTCCACTGCTGTGCGGTTAAATCTCTCGGCGACTCCGTTTTGTTCTGGTGAGTACGTCGATGTTCTTTCTATTCTAATGCCCTTTTCTTGCAAAAAATCTTCGAATTCACTATGGCAAAATTCCATACCGTTGTCTGTACGTATAGACTTGACTTTCTTATCGTGCTGCCTTTCAGCTTCATTTAAAAATATTTTAAAATACTTAAAAAAAAGACTTCTGACTTTCTCTGCATTGTGTAAACAAAAACCTTTCTTGAGTAGTCATCGATGATTGATAAAAAATAGTTAGCACCACCAACTGACATAACTGGAGATGGTCCCCATACATCCATGTATATTCTCTCCAAAATACTTTTCGATATTATAGTTGGTATTCCTTTAAATGACGAGCGGGTCGCTTTACGAACTTGACAAATTTCGCATTTAATATTTTCGTCGTTTACTTTTCCTATACCTCGTACTATATCTTTTCTCTGCATTTGACTTATGTACTGCATATTTATATGACAAAATCTTCTGTGTAATTTCATTGAATCGTTGACTTCAGTTACGTTATGGACTTCATTTTCACTCTTTTTATAATATGCATTTACTATATAAAATCGCTCTTTTCTATTAGCTGTAAAGAAATAGTCACCATTACTATTATAAACTATCATTTTATTATTTTTCCATCTGACATCAAAGCCTGCGATATCCATGCACGCTCCACTTATTAGATTTCTTCTCATATTTGGGGCAAGCAATACATTTTTCAATTTTACCTGGATATCTATATATCTATCCTTTGCCAATTACATGTGATTTTGCATTTTTATCGCCTATTAAAACTTCTGTAGGTGGCAATTCAACAAAGTTTTCTAAATTCATTTTCTCTGTACAAAAATGAGATGTTGCTCCAGTATCTATAAGCCATTCGTCACACTTCTCTGCTATGTTATTCAGATAAACTTCATGACTGATTTTTCTTTTCTAAGCATTAATATTGTCTTCAATATAGAACGCATCACTTTGGTCAGTATTTTTATTCTGAAAATTCTTCTTGCCCTCTTCTCTTTTTAGAGCAAAACAATTTCTTTTTATATGACCAACCTTATGACAAAAATTACACTTAATACTTTTATAATATTTCTGTTCTTTATGATTTTTGTTTTCATTTTTGTTTTCTGCTTTACTATTACCTTTTGCATTTTTATTTTCTGTAGTGTACGCATTTATCACATTTTCTAAGCCATCATCTCTTCTTTTCTGTTTTATTCTGCCTTCTTCTGTAATCAGCTGTTTTTCAATATTTGTAAAGTTAAATTCATCATCTTTTGATCTGTACAAAACTTGTACTAAATTGTCATAATCTGATGGCAATTTTCTTATCAACTGAAAACATTGTAATGTGTCTGGAATATTAAATCCAGCATCTTTAATTGATGATGCTTTTTCACTTACTCTTTTACAAAATATTCCTATGGTTTCTTCGTGCGGATTAAACTTGAGGTCATAAAACTCATCAACGAGGCCTGCCAAGCGTGCTCGTGATTTTGGCTCGAAATTCTCGTTTAAGATTTTCCACGCTTCTTTTCCATCTAGCGTGCTGGCAATTAATGGTTGATACTGTCTTTCTATGCCTTGATAAATTGTTGTATATGCTCTTTCTTTTCTTCTATTGTAATCTGCTTTTACAGTACCTGAAACTTCATTCGGTAAGTCTTCTGCGGTGCCGTCTACAAAATCCCACGATCCGCGATCAATAAGAGTCACTTTCATATCCAATTTCCAACTATTATAATTATCTGCGTTTAGCTTCGGGAAATTTAAGTAAGTTGAAGAATTATTCATTTCCATTTTTTTTAAAAAGATTTATTTTCTTTATTCTTGACACTTCACACTACTTTCAAATTAATTTCAAATCACAGTCACTTATATTTTTTTCTTTTTGTGCCACGTGCTCTGGGCCCATAACCTTTGTTGGAAATAGATTGTCGTGAAAAGGTTGAAAAAGAACCGTACACAAATCGTTGTGACTAATGATAATTATTATTTATTTTTTTAAATAATCAGCCCGTCTCACTATACAGATGTCTTTCGATATGAATCAAGGAGCGTTATGCACATATAGAAAAAGTGCTCACAATAACGTCGCTCATTTTTTTTAAACAAAAAAATATACATAAACAAAAAAAGGTCAGCTACAGCACTGCCTCTCGCGTTTACGTAAATTATAACCGCGAAATTCAAATTCTCTAATTCACGCTAAGCGGCTGAGTGCATATAAATGCCTAGCAATATTCAATACTATGCACACAACCATGTTTGACAACCTTGTACTTACGGATAATAAAAATTATATGGCTTTAAATAAAGGTTGTATTTCTTTATCTCCGCTCATTGCGCGTATGATACCCTGAGAGTAAGAGTAATTTTAAGTATAACAAAAGGATTTTGGGTGTGGTTTAAGGGTTTTATAAACTCAGTATCAAATATCTCTGCTCACTACTAAATGTACAATGCATTCAACAAAATTGAAATTGTAATAGAAGACATAAATATTATGGTTGATCGTTGCACTGGTTGATCATGACGTCACTTACACTTCAAAAAGTAAGTGGCTACATCTTCGTAGAGCTATTAGTGAATCTCTTCGGCCTGCCTCCACAAGCGATATTGAAAATAATTCAAGAGCCGCGCGCAAGGATCCATGACATTGAGGCTCTCGTTAAATCTATTCCCGGATTCAGATCTATTCCCGGTGACGCGACAACGAGCATGATTGTGCAAACGACAAGCCCTGATGGCAGTACTCGTCCTTCTGAATCCAACTCTTAATGGTTGAAGGGCTTGTTTTGAAGTTGCTAACGGATAGAGACCGTTAGTCCCCCTCCCTTACAAGTCACCTATCTATACGACGGCAAACACTTCTCGCACATTCTCACAAGCGAATACGCTACAAAGTTCTGCAATAATACCCTTCGTATCTTCGCGGTCTATTGCCTGCGAATAGCAGCAGAAACTATCTGCGAAGTTTCACGCTACCTCCTCAAGAGATTTGTTATCTCTAATTTTAAGTGCGAAAGAGCGTAATAATTCTCCCACCTTCCATGTATATTTTCTCTAGTCTATAGATTTCGGGTCCTCTACCCATTTGGGTTTGATTTGCTTAGATTGGCCAACTGAGAAAGTAATCAAGGAGTGATTACAATTCTGAAAGCGATGATTCATCACTTACTTTCCACTTCCTGATTAGGTTTGCAACACCTTTTGATGCTAACGTCAGGTCTATTACCTCCGTTTTGAATGCACTCCTGAGCCTAGGTGTGTGCCGACGTTCATTATCTCTAAATCTATGCCTGCGAGAGATTCTAAAAGCTTAGCTCCTCTCGCATTGGTATTAGTGCTACCCCACACCCGATGATGGGAATTTGCATCACATCTGAGAATCAAAGGTAGTTTTTCCTGTGTATACTACTCCAGTAGCCTTCGCACTTCCTCTATGGGGTTGTTTCTGTCGTCGTAGAAGTAGATAGGCCGAGTCTATCACTAGTCATCCTACGCTGTCTAAGCTTGTTGTAACCGATCAGGTATCCTGTGCAGAGTTCTAGCAGTGGCCGCGCATTAACTCGCTTGAGTACTATGCAGGCTCTCCGTTCCTGGGAGTCCATGAAAAAGACATAACCTCCTAGCCCCAAAATGACACCTTTCACCATCCAAGCTTCTTGGATTAGTGCTATCCTTGTGTGCATAACAGCCAAGCCCCTCTACATGATAGAGGAGGCGCCCTTGTTGTAATGCAAGTTGAGTTGCAGAACAGAGAGGAATGATAAAGCCATTACGTCTCAATTTGGCCCCTCTCTACCTGAAATGTATTCTACCGAGGTTGTACAAAGGTGTGACGTGGTGCTTTTGGGCCCGGAGCCCCACGCCAGTATTTCTCCGGTCGCGCCTCCTGCCCTGATGCAGGTCCTTGCGGTCGCCCCGGAGGGGACCCGGCCGGGCCAGCCCGTGCGGCTGGCCTACGTCGGTCGCGGCGGTTGTGAAGTCGGGGGGAGGGAGGGTCCGTTGAAATAATTAGTTAGGCGGGAGGGAATCTGCTTTAAAAATATATTTATTATATAATATAGGCAACGGGGGGACAAGCCCGCCCCGCCGCATTCGCCCGTACAAAATTATCGCCTGCCCCGCACGCCTTATCCGCCCGTATTGGTGCCCATACGGACACCTCGTCTCGTCCGAACCCTCGCCGGGCCGCACACTGGGTCACGCTATTGGGTGGGGGGGGGGGGGGGGCGCCCGCGCCTCTCTCTCTCTCTCACTCGCGGGGCATGCAAATACAATTTGGCCCTACCTGGCCGTCGCCTTCTCGTCGGTAGTCCCGGCCACAATCCGGCCGGGAGGTCGCCGCGCTCTCTCCCGCGTCCCCAGGTGGTGTTGGGGCCTCGCGTCAGCTGGGCGCCTCTCGTTCTCTCTCTCTCTCTCTCCCTCTTATTTCCTCCTCTCCTGTGGTTTTCTCACGCGTCGCGCTTATCAGTCCGTGAGCAGTGCCGATAGCTTAGCGTCCCGACGAAAACTAACTGCCGCGGCGCGGTCGCGCCTTTCCCGAATTCCCGCGCGCCGTTCCCGCCCCGCGGCCGCGGTGCCCAGCTGGGGCCTCCCCAGAGTGAGTCCAGAGTGGGTAGCTTATTAGCCATCTACTCCTTCGCCGCCGGGTTGTTTGCCACCAGAATAAGTGCTCCCTGCCTACAGTGGTTGGCATCAAATCTTGGCCTCGTACCGCGTGGTATAAAGTCGAGCTCCTTCCTGACTGTCACCCGGAACTGCGCCAACATCTCCGGTGTTATCGAACTATCAGGGTAGTCCTCTCGCACCACGACAATGGTCAAAGGATTGGTGCGCTCGGAGTCCGTCAGGACATCGCCCGCCACCTATCCAGTCCATATAGAGCCGGTCAGGTAACTCGCCATGCCCTTTCCGGACTGCTTTTTGTGCCACTTGCTGGCCTGTGAGTCAGAGGACAGGGTTTTATTAAGCCCTTGTCGCCTCTTCTAACCCATTTACAGCTCCTGCACTAAGGTTGCGGGATCACTGGACTCAAGTCTTGCGAGCTCTCCACTCGCAGGCCAGTTTCTTCCTAAGCAATCCACACATCCTATTCTTGGGTACTACCGGAGGTATACACTCTGTGCCTCCTGCTGTCTGAGGGGTTTGTGATCCAGAGGGGCTCTGGGGCAGACGCGCCTCTATGACACGCCCGACCTCATAGAGAGGTCATAGGTGAGAGATAAACTCCCGGGTTGGAGCGACACCCGGGAGATCGGCAGCTAAGCCGCGGAAGAAGGCAAGCGCCCGGGAGAGAGAGAGAGAGAGTGTGAACCGAGCAAGGGAGAGTGACGCGGCGGCGTTGCGCTCGAAAGCTGGAGCCGACGCGGGCGCGGTCGGCCGCTGCTGGTGGAGCACGGTAACGGAGCGGGGCTGCTACACGGAAAGAAGAATCCACAGAAATTAAAAGCACTAAATTACAGTAGCAGAACATATTCTAATACTAGAACATTTTGATCTGCTTCTTAGCTAGTAAATTTATGATGCATACATTGTTCATACTGATACTCGTCAATTTACTACAGTAGATGTCACGTGCCTATATTTTAAAATTGGAATTTTCAGTTTCAACATTTTTGGCAACATTTTCCCGTTCTACTTAGAGTTGAGTAAGACCATATGTAATAACGTTACATGATATATTAATGCAATAATATATAAAGTGACTTTTAATTTTAGTTTGCATTGACTATATTGTTAAATTTTCACTATTGTATCATTAATCATTGAGCCTTAAGTATCTAAAATGCATTGAAACTTAAGCTTAAATATTATATATAAGATTATGTAAAAAGATCCATTAAATGTAAAATAAAAAATAGCCAAGCCTCCGGAACCAAATTTATTTTAGCTTCTTCAGACCCATATACTTTCATCAGAATCAGAATCAATTCATTGACTAGGCTGGTAGCAAGAAATTGAATTTTAGTCTACAGTTGCTGACTTGTTACATTTTATAATTATTGCATGGATTTTGAATATTTGTCTAATCGACAAATGTATTTTAATTTTATTCAAATAAAATTATCTGATAACATTATACATCAATTAAGACTAATTTTGGACAATAGTTATTAATAGGCTGCAATTAAAGAAACATATCATTGTTTAATAAATATCCAATTTTTATTTATAACTTACATATAGCAGCATATATCCATTCAGTCTTTTATGAAGCTATATCTATATTGTAACGGTCAATTCTTATCGTATTTATTGTCACGCGTGCGTTCCCAAAGTCGATGATCTAGGGCCGCCCAGAAACATAACAACAATAAATAGTCGCACGCAACGCTCCTCGCTCTTTTTCTCCCGACGACTGCCGTGCGTGCTTCACCTTCTCGGCCCGCCGACTGTGCAACCTCTGAGACACCAAGTAGGACGTCTGACCAAGGGAATCTCCATGCGACTTTTTCAACTCCATCGCCTCATGAAGGAAACGTATCACCTTAAAACCAAATATCTGGCGAGGACTAACGACAAGGAGGATTCTCCCAGAGGCAGACAAACTCATTAATACAGAGGGAAGGACCTTCAGCAGAGTGTAGTCACAGCGGCAGGCCGATCTGGTTGAAGAGTCGACCCCGTATGAAGGTCATCGGAAGAATTAAGCCACCTCCGGCAGATAGCGACTTTTTCGATAAGTATTTCAATTACTATTCGAGCGTATAGTGGTTTTATGTCGTTTTTCTATAAGTCCAATGCGGATCCATTGTAAACCTTTTTTTTATATGCGCGAGTCAAATAAATAAAAACTGTTACATTTACATCTTAATTAATTACAAATTATTCATTTATAAAATATAACTTCCTCTCAATCTCATTATCGCTAAGGAGAAAATAAACTCATGAGGGAATTACACTTCTCAATCGAACTGCAGTCTCTGTCAGTCACAATATGTATATGAAAAATTACACGAAGGCCTTTGCATGCTTAGTGGTGCGATTTCAGATTCTAGAACGGCGTACAGCCCTTCTAAGTTTTCAGAGTACACTAACTACTAAAATGTACGATAGTTGGTGCAGGGCTTGAGATCAATAAAGACAAATGCGAGGTTTGTTGCTCAAGCGTTGTCTTTCTGGGATTTCGCCTGAATGCTGAAAAAAAGGACGATGGATAGATCCCGCGAGGGTCTTCTCCGTTCTTCAATACCCCGCCCCCCGCAACGTTGAGGATCTCCGAACCATTTTGGGAATGGTCGGATGGTATTCCCGAATCATTCCCATGGAATCGGAACTTAAGATTCCCCTGGTGAATCTCCTGGAGAAAGAGCAGGCCTGGAGTTGGGGAGAGAACAAATCCAGAGCCTTTGAGAGACCTAATGCCGCTTTAGGCGAGGTACCAGTACTGGCGCGTCCTGACTTCTCGAAACCCTTCGCGGTACAAAGCGACGCCAGCAATTTTGCCATTGGCGCTGTTTTGACCCAGGAAGACGAGAACGGGCACGAGCACTTTGTAGTATGTAAGTCGAGTCCTAAACTCGGCGGAAAAGAACTACACTATTACGGAGAAGGAATGCCTGGTCCTATTATTGGCCTTCAAGAAGCGAGAACAGCTGTTGGTCCTTTTGTCTGTCGGCAACCACCTAACGTGGCAAGGGGGTTGACCCCTCGGCCCAGCTCCTCGTGCGTTTTAAAAACGCCGCTATTGGCACGCATTATCCGCGATATTTCCCGCGCGTTTCCGCGGATTCTGTGACGCGAATCTTTCGCCCCTTCTCCTTCCAACTTCGCCCGTATCCGCAGCATAATAATATATATCGACATGTACATGTCCACAACAGGCCCTAGCAATGCAGCAATGGGACTTTTAGATTGTGTATACCAAAGGCTCCCTGAACAAGGTCCCGGATGCGCTCTCAAGGAGGTACATAACCGACTAGCCCGAGATCGCTGCATTCGAGATGATATCGGACTTCTGGTATTTGAACCGACTGAGAGATGTCCAATATACCACGGCTAAATTCCCTAAGTGGAAGATCGGCGACGGTATCCTGTACTGATACTCAGTGGATGACCTCCTGGATCCGATGTCGTTTCCAGAGGAAGGGTGGCGGCTCGTTGTGCCCGCCGAACACAGAACGAGGGTTATGGTTGACGCGCCAGGTATCCATCGTCCAGTCATTTAGGTATAGAGAAGACGTTCGATCGGATAGCGCGCGAATTCTAACTCGTATCTCAGTAATTGGAGCGTGGAACGCCAGACCTACCTCTACGGTTCTCGTGAGCACCAGACGCCACGTCCCATTTGTGCCCGCCTCGACCCTCGAAGACTTACTCATAGTCTACCCACCGAACTAGCAGAAAGAGCGACCCTCTGTACGGGTTTGTTAAGAGCCGTCCCATAAAGAGCTGTACAGCGTACAGGAAAAGATGTCGAAAAAGCAGGAGAACCGCTCCACGTCGCGAGAAGAGCTGGCGGGCCGGGAAAGGGCGGCGACAACAGACGACGATACCCGCCTAAAAAGTCCTCGTAGGCCGCAGCGTTCGTCAACC
Source organism: Sycophaga agraensis (assembly GCA_018906755.1). Lineage (NCBI taxonomy): Eukaryota > Metazoa > Arthropoda > Insecta > Hymenoptera > Pteromalidae > Sycophaga > Sycophaga agraensis. Next base: position 368,858 of record JACCIE010000039.1, read on the forward strand.
CCGCAGAGGCGCAAGGGGGAGAAAACCCTGCTGATGCCGTACTCCGACCGTACAGTGAGGAGGCAGGGCCCAGATCACCAGGAGAGAAGACGCCGAGACGAAAGAGAGACGTGAGCGCCCGCGGACACAACACGGACGCGCGGACCCAAACCGCGCGGAGAGAGGGCATCGATGGCAATGCGAGCCGTAACGGCGTCGCCGAAAAAGGACGTACATTGAAAGGGAAATGGAACTTCACGAGTATAGCGAAATGCGAAGCTGTAGAAATCACGATGCTTGGCACTCTCACACGTTGACAGTGGCGCCTCAGCGCTACTGTGCGGACACCCTTTCAGAGGTTATTGCAGGCAAAGTATCGCACTACTTGTATTGGATATAGGACAAGAAATTTTGTGAATATTTACGGTCTATATATATGCGTCAAACTGTGATTTTAATATAAATAAGGAGATACAAAGGTTTATCCTTGAGGTATAAACAAAGGTCGGATATTAAAGTAAATATAATTTGCGGCTCTCACCTATCGCTTTGGGTTCTCGAAAAACAATTATCGTGATCGCGACGAAGACTCGCGATCGTCGCTCGTTATCCCCTCCCCACAGGTCGCACGGAAAGCCCAGAGTTCTTCCCACTACTCAATAGCTTGGGCGCTTGAAAGCTTGCTCCAGAGGGCCGAGCGCGTCACCGGGCCACTGACGCCGTGTCGTCCCAAGGAACTTACGTTCCTTGTACGCATGGGTATGATCTACTCGGTCCGTACCGATGCTACCCTGACTGCCTCAGGTAGACATCACCGAAGTCTACCCTAGCGCAGCTGGAGTCATGAGTCCCAATTGGACCCGCGCTAGCGCGGCCTTCTTAACTCACACAGCTCGCCTCTTTCCCTATTACAAAGGAACTCTGGTCCGTGCTTCCTGTGATTCGAAGTAGCGATAACAAATAAATAAACAATTGAATTATAAATATAGCTCGCCCCCAAATACTAACGCAAAATAAAATAAATCAAAAACACATTTTGTTAATCAATAAATTAAATCATAGAACATTTTATACATTACTATCTACAACACTACTGAACCGGTAGTAAATAAGCCCAATGTTTTGATAAACCGCGTGACTCTGACACCGATAGCATGAAACTGTCAATGCTCGAGCTCTACGGTCCCGTACTCGTGAAGTCTTATTTCGTTTTCAGTGTATACGCCCGATATACGTCCGGACGAGCGGTGCAGTGGTACTACGGCCACCGTGAGGACTTCGTGTGCTTTTGCGCGTTCAAACGAGCTTTCAGTAGCCACTACATACCGCGACTGACTGACAGTGAGCTTGTGGAGAAGCTGCGTGTACGTACGCAGGCTAATGGCGACCGGATCGCGGACTACATTATGTGCCGTCGATATTTCTATAATAAGTTCCATCATCCTCCCTCGATGCGCCGGCAATTAGACGATACGGTCTGTGGTCTCCTACCGGACTACCGCATTGCGCTAAGGTACGAGTTAATAAATGGGTTTGATAGATTGGAGCGGGGCGAAGAAGCTCGTGAGCGATGGGAAGAACGCCTTTCGCGTTACGTTGTACCGCCCACGCACATGAGACGCCCACGACAATCGTGTCGGCGAAACGCGTTGCGGGCGTGCGAAGCGTCGAGGAGCCCTAAATTGTAGCAGTAATCGCGGTAGCCGACATAAATCGCGACGCAAAAGCAAAAATGACGGCGCGCGAAGTATGAGTACGGTGGATGCCGTAATGGAGGTAGATGGAGCAGGCCGGACGGAACATCCCCGCCAAACTCCCCTACCCTCGCCCCCACTGCAGTGGCCCGCACCGCTTAGTCCCCGATTTCTTACGGCGCCACAACATACTTCAGCAACAACGCCGTTCGCGGGGAATTGCTTCGGATATGGAGCGTCAGGGCACCGCGTAAATAACTGTTCCGCGCAGCAGTGCTATCCGTGTCGGCAATAGGCTGAACAAGTAGAGTAAAGAAATCGGGAGGGCAGGGAAGATATTGGGAATAAGGACGCGAAGTGGTAGTACGAAGTGAGGTCGGAAACAGCGGACTGAACTGCCAGCAACGGAGGAAGTTGGCCGCAAAAGACCAAAAGACGAGGCGCGCGGAAAAATAGAGGAAATTAGGCTAAGCGAGCAAAGGAGAGATATCTCTGTACCACGAACCTCAGAGGGCCGCGGCTAGTGCGGCAGCTTCAGGATCGTTTACTCCGGACGGAAATAACGCTTAAGTCCGTGTTAGGAGGAATATACCGCCCACTCGGAACGGTGACATTATCGATGAACGTGATCGGAACGGTCAGAAATATTAGAACGACGGCGGTAAACCATTTAGAGGACGATATGGTTTTCGGCACGGACTTTATTTATCAGTTCGATATACTGATATAGATTCAGCGAAACGCATGGAAGCTAGGTGACGGTTTGTGATTCGAGTTTCAACTTGAACGCGGAATAGGTGGACAGGAGATTTACATGACGTGCGCCGAGATCTCCGAGCTGACCGAATCGCAGCGGGCACAACTCGACGCACTCATCAATGAGCTGACACCGTCGAATGCCCCCACGCATGGCCTGATGAAGTTTTCCGAGCACAGCATTGATGTGCAGAATGTAGCGCCAATACGACAACGATTTAGGCAAATATCACCGCGAATGATAGAGATCGCGCACGAAGCGGTAACGAGTATGCGGGCGTAATCGAGAGATCGGCAAGTGCATGGGCCAGCACGTTAGTATTATTGCATAAGTCGGATGGAAGCTATAGATTTTGTATCGATTATCGGGACGCGAATCGAGTAACAAAGCGCGACTCTGTATCCGACACGACGGATGGAATCTATATTAGATAAGCTGCGAAGTGCACAATGCTTATCCACCATAGATCTGAAAGAAGCTTACTACCAAGTGCCAATGGAGGCTGGTAGTAAGAAATATATGGCATTCACAATCCCGGGCCTAGGGCTTTTCGAATTTAATCGACTACTGTAATCGACTACCGTTCATTACCGTATGGGCTAATGAACGCGCCGATGACCTTTCAGCGACTCATTTCGACGATCACTTGAAATGGTTACGATTCGTTTTCAGAATAAATTAAAAACATTTATTCGTAAACTCTGATTAAATTATTAATTTCATGTAAAAAATTTGTTAGGATCAGAGTACGGTAGGCATGTATTTTAAGATCTGATGGTCTTTTTCTGAAGCTTTTTCTGAGACTTCCAATAAAGCCTAAATGTGCGAAGCGCTTGGCTCTTATTCTTGATGGGGAATGTATTTCTTCATTTGGCGTCCAATTTAAATAATATAATATTTCTTTTAATTTTTCCTATTCTTTGCGTAAAGTTTTAGTTTTCAAATCTAACAATTATTGATTGCAATTGTCTTGGCAATAAGCACGTGTCTTTGTTTGCTAATGTTTGTTTGAAAAATAAAAAAAAATTTACCCAAAAAAATTGTTTTTCTATCTTTTCTAAAGACTTATTGACCTGCCCTCGTATTATATAAATATGGTCAATGAGGTTTCGCTAAACAATTCTTAATCCACAGTTTTGATCGTGAGATCTCCCTTTCGAGCAATTAAGAACCTTTCTAGGTTTTCCCTCACTTATAAAGTCTTAAAATTTTTCAAGGTAGTTTTGCGATATTGATATTGGTAGCATCGTAATTTGTTTCCTTAATATTAATGAAAAAATATTATTAGTCCAGTGCAATTACGGAAAATCGGGATGTAAAAGGTAGAGGCGAAAAAAAAATTGAAATAGGTCCGGAATGTCGCCAATAAGAAGTACCCTTCATGCTCCGGCGCGCAAAGGTGAGCTTCCCGAGTTATAAACAAAAATGTCGAAAAATTTCGAAAAAATGCGATTTTTTTTTCAAAACAGGGCTTATATCTCAGAAAATAATGGATTTACGAAAAAAAGTTGCTGATTAAAATTTATTTTCCATTAAATTTCCTTTAAGAAACAGTTTATCCGAAAGTCCTAGTTGCAAAATTAACATTGCAAATAGGCAATTGAAGATAGAATTTTCGGAAAAAAAAAATTGATTTTTAGTTAATTTTTTTTCTTGGTTATTTATCAATCTTTATCAAAATTTGTAAACAGAAAGTGTTTCTTGTAGAAAAGTTGTGTGCCAAAGTAGATTCCTATATCTTCAATAGTTTTTGCAAAATTAATTAGTTAACTAAAAGCAGATTTTTTTTTTGATTAAAAATACCCAAATGAGGGGTCCTTTAAAATCGGCGCTAATTTTTTAAATCATTGTAGAGATGTTAAACTTTAATATCCATTAATTTTTTCTTGAAAATATTGATTAGGAGGGTCAGGGGATTTTTTTAAAGATACTAGCTATTTTTTTCATTTGTTAACTAAGCATGCCACGAGGCGAAAAATCAACATTTTTAAATCCTGAAAAAAGCCAAAGAAAGCTCTCGGAAACGCGCAACTGGCGAATCAAAATTCATTCGATTTCATTAAACTGGTGATGAATTATAGAGCTTCAAAGTCTACCTTTGATTGTAGGAAGAATAATAGAGGTAGAGTCACTTTTCTTCGACGAATCTATAGTACGTATCTCTCATTTTCATGAAGTCAAATATCGCATAAAAGTAGCATGAGCTTCATCGTGAAAATTCTTGTAAATGATGCCGCGGTCGAGCGGGAAATCTGGCTCAACTGGCTGGGCCGGTGGTGGGGGAAGCCACAGCGTAGCGGAGCGAAATTCGACTTATAGTATTCGGATTATAAGGTCTTCGGCACGTGTAGCGAGAATCAAAATATTTTCGATCGCGAAAACCATTATTTCTATAATTTCGCTCAATGTTTATACCTCGCATATTAGCGTTTGGCGGTCTCGCATCATACGGTGTATACTGGCGATTATAATTACGTGCTACCTGCCTCTCATTACATATAATATCTAAATTAGCTAACGCGTGGACTATGCTATTTGAATCCTCGAAATTTACAGATGCGAGCGTTTCTCTTACCCATAACGGATATTGTTGTGTGATAATATAGTTTTTTTCATACTCGGATAATACGGGTCGTACATAACTGGCTTCTTTTAGTTTTGCGTAATAATATGTCTGTAATTTTCCTGTATTTTCTTTAAATTTCTCATTAGACCATTTTGTTTTTATTTTAACTTGAATTGCTATTGAATAAAATTCGTTTTGAAATTCCGTTTCAGATTGTTCGTAAGAAGTAAAATTCTGTAAATTTAACCAGCACCTCGCTCTACCTTCTAATGAATATTCCAAAACTAAAAGTTTACTATGATTTTGTATGTTTTTAACGCGAAAGAATTTTTCTAATTCTTCTAAAAACTCTAATGGATTCTTTTCGCTTTCGTCTCGAAATTTCGGACTTCTGATTTCTAATTGATTGAAATTTAAAGAACTCATAACTCTACACAATTCGGCGGTACCTACGCTATGTTGTTGATTGTATTGTTGATCTGTGTGCGGTGATTGCTGATTTCGGGTGTTTAAGATGTGTCCTTGATCGATTTGAAGATCCACTTGAAATAACTGTGCTCCTTGCCCATTAGGATTTTGAAATTGTTGTTCCGGAGTCGCGTTGGTTTGGCGTATCGAAGCAAGCTCTGCTCGAAGCTGCTGTAACTCGTCATGAACGTCTCGTTCGGCCTCTGTTTGACGGATGGCGGCGAGCTCCGCCGAAGCCTTTCCAACTCCTCGCCCGCTTTTTTGAATGCTTCGCCTTGCTCCTCGAATGCAATCCGAAGGTTGTCCAATTCGTTATTGCCGTTTCGTTGTCGCTCGTCTATTTCTCTTGGTACGAAGGCCATTCTTGAAGTATTTAATCTCGTGCAATAATTATGTATATTAGTATTTTTACGTATAATACGATTTACTTTCACCGTATTTTTATTTTGACCACTAGCCACACACAACTGAACGTTTCACCTTGTTTTAGTGAAGTTCTCGAGTATAAATGAAATTTTTCTTTTTTTTACTTGAACCACTTGTCGGGCGCCAATGAAAGAGTGGTATTGTTCGTATGTATTTATATTTATTTATTTACAATCGTCACTCATACCAACTCTCAGGGTTACAAGGCGGAGTGGAGGGCTCGCTCGCTTAGCTGCATCTCCTGCTCGGGTCTCGGGGCGGTCGCGCGCCTACAGCCAGCGGGCTCGTGCTCTTTTCAAGGAACGTTCAGGGCAGGCCTAGTGTCGTCGGAGCGGGACGAGCGGCTCTCTTGCTGGTTCGACTTCGAGTGAGTTTGATTCTCTCTCGCTCGCCTGAGGGGACAGTCACTCATACAGTAATATATACAAATGTTTTCTGCGGATTCTCGCGATCTCAGCGCAGCGCTTACATTCGCTCGGCTTATAGCTCGTTACAAATGGAATTACATGTTCTAAAACTGACTCATCGTCAGTTTCAACATAATTTTCTTGCAGTGATGATAATTCTAATTTATCTTCAAAATCACTAAGTGCAGCTTCGCTTGTTTCGTCTAATTCAAAATCTATTTCATTATGACTGTAGGTATCAGAATTATTGCAGTTTAAGCCACAGCAATGAGTACAGTACCGGCCCTATTCTAATGCTTCCCCAGTCTTGATTAGGAGCTCGTAGTAATCACACGTGTTTACAAACGCTCTACAGATCGAGTAAGCCCTAAGTAATAATACGGGACCAGTCCCCGAAATTTTCGCTCTCGCGAGTGCAAAATATCTTCGGATATTTAAACCAACATCAAAATGACTGAATCTCCATTATCGCAAGCTTCCAACAAAAATATTCCTACTTTTGTCATCCAATCGCCAAGCAGTTATGCAAATGCTACTCAGGTGCATCCAAAGAGAGACCAAGCTATCATTCTTGATTGTGTCGACGGCCTAAATCTCACCGATTATACAGATGCCATTGGTGAAATAGTACAACCTACTAATGTTCTTTATGCATCGAGAATATCAAATAATCGAGTGAGTATCCATTTATCCAACAAAAGCCTAGTGAGCAACTTAACAGAAAAATATGATAACATCAAAATTCAAAACAAAACAGTAACAATTAGACCACTCGTCTCAATAAATAAACGAATAATTTTTTCTAATGTATCTCCGGAGATCCCAAACTATACTATAGAACAAGTACTGGAACAATTAAATGTCAAACGAGCATCACCTGTATCTACTCTTAAAGCCTCAATTGCAAAGGAAGGCTATAGTCACGTCTTAAGCCATAGAAGACAGGCATACATTAAACCGGAAGATATCACTAAAATTCCAGATTTATTTAAAATTAACTTTAACGAATTAGACTACTTTATCTTTGCAACTAATGAATACACCAAATGCTTTATCTGTAATTTAGAAGGACATTTAGCTAAACATTGCCCTAGTGCCAGTTCTCAACTCAACACTCTCAATAAAAGCACAACAATCGATAAATGCTCCTCCGAAGACAGTAATATCGTACAAGACAATAATGTAAAGGCTTATCCGAATCTATGTAAAACCGTAAATAATAACAGTATAAGCAAACTTTCAAATACTCCTTTTACATTGCCGTCTGAAATCTACAAGCGAACTCATTCGCAAATAAGCTCCAGCGACTCACAAAAAGAAATTAAAATTGATACCGAGCTTTCATCCTCCCAAGAAAATGTTATTATAAATGATGAAGATAGAAATAATTTTAAACAAAAAACACAAAAGAAATCATCAATGAAAAAATCTAAAACGACAAATGTAAACGATTCAGACGAATTAGATAGTAAGCTCCTGTCAATTAAAAATTATCTAAACGAAGCTGGAACTTTGTTAAACTACATTCAATTCAAAAGTTTATTAAAAAATACTCAAGGAGTCTGAAATTAATAAAGCTAAACACTCTTGAGAGTTTTACAAAGGAAAGGGATGGGTGAGTGATGGGTTTTGTTTAGTAATAACAAGAACACTATTTTGCGAGGCACACTCACTTGCTTCGGCATAAAAACCCTCACGGAACAGAGGGAAAAGCCGAAACAAGCGTATATTTATTAAATTAATATCAATTTACGTACAAAATTACCGCGAAAACCCGAGCACACTTCCACGCACTCACACACACACACACACCGAGAGGCCTCTCTTACCTGACTACGCGGGATTACGCTAGCGCAATGGGCTACGCAAGCCCCAACGCACGCTGCTCGGTCGCCGAGTAAACACCTCTCCGCGGCGCCGCACCACCTCCTCGTGGTCGAGCCGGGAACGGGGAGCCAGAGGATGATCCTGGATCGTGCGGAGTGCGCGCCCCGACGTCTCGGAGGAACCGCCACACTCGCCCGGGCAACTAGCAGGTGTTGCCGCTCGCTGGCTCGCCCTGGACGATGCACGGCGATATCACGCCGTGGCCTCGTCCCCAACAAAATCCCTATACACCTCGAGGCACGCACGCACCGACGATTTTCCCGAACGCACGGGGGATCGCGACGACGCGACCGATCGCGAACGCTCGGCGCACTACGAGATCGCGAGACTCCGTCGACAAACGCGGCGCAACGACGAGCCGATGCACGATTGAGCGCGCGACCGAAAACAGCGAATTCGCCCTGAAAAGGACGGCTAAGAATACAATTGACGGGGCGACTCGTCGATGTATATGCGACCGTGGCGTCAGTCGTACTGATGTTCTTTTTCGGCCTCCGGGGCCCGTGCCCCCGTCTCTCTTCCGCTCTTTCCCGTTATGGGGAAACCCGGGCGCCGTCGCGCCGTCGGCCGTCCGGGCCGTTTACTGCCCTACCTGGATACGGCGGCCCGGGGCCCTCGTTACGCATATTCTCGGCGGTAACCTCGGTACGCGCGCCGGTAAGCACGGGCCCCCGGCCGGCGCGAGAGAGCCGGTTGCGCGCGCACCTCCCGAATACGTCGCGAACGGGAGCGTCATACGTTACCGCGACGGCAAGTCGGTGCCGCTCCTCGGCGGCCGCACTGCCTTAAACATCCCGCCCGCCTTCGTCGAAGAGACGAACTAACAATCCACTCAATCGGGCCACGTCTCCAAATGTTTAAAGATATAAGGGACTTAATCGAGCAATATGTCGACGAAGAGTGGACGCCGCTGTTCTGACCGTCACTACCCTTACTAGACCGTCTGGGCCCGGATGGACCGCAACTATTCGCCCTAATGGCCATTTCGAGGGAGGATAGCGATCATCTTGAACGAGAACCAATCGACCTATACAAAAATTATCCCTTTGATCCCTCCATTTCTCCCGCTGCTGCAAATGAAGCAAATATTCCGACAACCACCGCTTCCAGAACTGGTTTCGAATTCGCTGAAGCAATTGAAAACGATCTAAACGATTCTGAGGCACATCAAGTAGATCTGCATCTGGTACCAACGCCGAAGAGGATCCGTTCAGAAAATGAAACGGTGTCAATGCGTCAAGATCATCGACATTAGAGGAGAGTGCGTTAAGTGGACGCGAGTTGAGACACGCTTCGATTTCGACAAGAACGGTGGTTAACTCCTCGAACGTCAGGGTATGTTCGCCGACTACCCTCTTCAAATGATGCTTGACGGACTTTACTCCTGCTTCCCAGAGGCCTCCATAATGAGGGGCGCTTGGGGGAATGAAAATCCAATCGGTACCGTCATTCGCGATAACTGAAGCGCTCTTCTTATAAAAATCGGACGCACGGTGAAACATCGCCCTTAACTCGCTATCTGCCCCATGAAAATTAGTCGCATTATCACTATACAACCGTTTGCAAAGTCCTCGCCTCCCTACAAATCGCCGATAAGCGCTGATGAACGACGCGGTAGATAAGTCGCTCGCGAGCTCTAGGTGGATTGCTTTAGTGGAGAAACATACAAATACTACTATATATCCCTTATACGATCGATGTCCACGACCCTTGGTAGTACACCTGAATTGGACCAGCATAATCTAACCCTGAAACACTGAAAGGCCTATTCGCAGTTACTCGATCTGCCGGAAGATCTCCCATTAACTGCTGAGCGGATTGCGGTTTAACACGCTGACAGGTTACACACTTATGAATCAGCGAGTTGACTAACCTTTTCCTACCTAGAATCCAAACCTGTTGCATTAGAAGGCTAGTCGTCAACGTGGGACCACCGTGTAAACAGCTGTTATGAGCAAAGCGAACGAACAACGGACTAAGAGCTGATTCCTGCGCTAAAACAGGAGGGTATTTACGATCGAAAGAGAGATTAGAATGCGTCAGTCGACCTCCTACGCGTAAAATATTGTTTTTACATAGAAACGGGTTCAACTTTGTGAGCCGACTACGCTTCGGCAATCTCTTTCGCGCTTTGAGAGTCTCAATTTCTAAGGAGAAACTACTGGCTTGCGACAAGCGAACTATACAATCGCGAGCTTCCGATAACTCCGCGGAAGTGATGAAGGAGGGAAGCGGCTCCTGACCATTCCTTTTTCTACGCAAGTTAAGAAGAGGACGCCTACATCTTGCTACCACGCGGACTAACTTCGACAAGGATGAGAATCGACTTAGCATTTCTCCTTCTGAGTGTGCCTTCCGCGCGTGTAACACCCGCGTCTTTTCCGCAGGTTGGGGCCATTGTTCGGGAGCCTGCGAAAGCCAAGATGGCCCGTGCCACCAGAGATCGGTTTGCTGAAGATCCGCGGGACCCATTCCTCGAGTTGCTAAATCCGCGGGATTCTGTTTCGGCGGAACGTGCGCCCACACAGCCGAGGGCAACTCCGTTTGGATATAGGAGACCCTATTCGCCACGAACGTCTTCCAATGGCAAGCGTGCTTGCGCAGCCAAGTGAGTACTATCTGGCTGTCGGACCAAGCATAAACGGGAGACGCACTGAGAAAGCCTAACTTCCTCACATGACAAATCAACTTTACGAGAAGTGCTGCTCCGCAGAGCTCGAGATTGGGAATACTCACGGTTTTAACCGGAGCGACCTTGGATTTAGAAGCTAGCAGCGATACACTAAACTTACCACCTCCCTTATCTACCCTTAAATAGACTACCGCGGCATACGCTCGAGAGGAGGCATCCGAGAATCCATGAAGCTGATGCGAGCGCGCACCAGTCATACCTAACCACCGATCAATCGATAACTCCTTCAAACTAGATAGTGACTTGCAATACGAATACCATCTCTCGCGAATTTCGGCAGCTAAAGGGGAATCCCAATCACACTTCAGGATCCATAAATCCTGCATTAATACTTTGGCGGCCACGGTAACCGGCGACAGCCATCCAAGAGGATCAAACAACCGAGCAATTTATCTTGGACTGGATTCCAATGGACACCGAGGGTTTTCACCGATTCCTTTGCCTCGATTTCCTTCACTATATGTTGCTCACCTGGCTCAAGGAGTAACTCGGAACGAGTTGCTGCCCATTTGCTCAAGGAGATTCCCGCCGACTCTAAAAGCTTTATGAGTTCGACCCTTTTCTGAATTGCCATCGAAAGATCGTCTGCACCCGCGAATACATCATCTACATAGGTTTCTGAAGCGAGGCATTCAGCTCCAAGCGGGAAGCGGGCCCCTTCATCATCCACGAGCTGCTTAAGCGTGCGGATCGCTAAAAACGGAGCGCAAGCCGTCCCATATGTAACCGTTGTCAAGCGATACTCCACGGGGGGCGAGTCGGCGTTTGGGTTCCACACGATTCTTTGCAAGTCCTGATGCACCTGATTTACTCGAATTTGTCGAAACATTTTAACAATATCCGTGGTAAAAGCATATAAATACCTACGCCAATTAAGTAAAATCAACGAGAGATCCTTTTGAAGAGCAGCACCTGTAAACAAGAAATCGTTAAGAGAGCGACCTTGCCGATCCTTCCTTGAAGCGTCGAAAACAACCCTAAGCTTCCATGTGGAATCTGATGCTTGTACAACCGCGTGATGAGGTAGATATCGAACCCTCTCTTGTTGAATTTCCGAAGCTGGAACGCGTACCATATGCCCTAAGCGTTCATATTCACTCATGAACTCTCGATAAGCCTGAGCGAGCTTCGGATCACGACTAAATCGTCGGTGCATTGAAGCAAGCGATCTGATTGCCATCTGTCTCGTCTCAGCCGCAGCTACCGGTGAATCTGGCTTTATCGGGAGCTGGACTTCATACCGACCTTGCGAGTCTCGAGTATGAGTTTTTTGAAACAGCGCCTCGCACGCCTCTTCGTCCGGTTTAAGCTTCGAAACGGGAGCTGGTAGATCTTCAACCGCCCAGAAACGCTGCAAGGTTTGATCCAATTCCTGCACCGACGCGCAGTGAAATGCCTGTATCGTTGTGCAAGAGGCAGCCGGTTCCGCCCGCCGTGAAGCGTCCACCGACAAAGTGCCGGAGACAATCCAACCAAGGGATGTATTTTGAGCGACAAGCTGCGTAGAAGGGAAGCTTTTTACTCCGGGGCGAATCAGCTGCCAGAAAACATCGGCGCCTAGAATAACGTCAATCCTTTCGGATACGAAAAACTGCGGCTCCGCCAGAGTGAGTCCCCCGAATTGTTGAAGGTCGAGGTTGTCTATCGTTTCCGCCGGAATCTGCGATGTGAGACGAGGAAGAACAAGCGCCTGTGTTTGAAGCTCGAAATTCGCATCGGCAATTGAACGTATAGTGAGTTGGGTGGTTGATCGAGCCGTGCCCGTCGCTGTAGCTCCGAGGCCTGATAACGGGATGTGCGTACGCTCCTTGGGTACTCCTAGCAACTGAACAACTGCTTCGGATACGAAAGTTGCTTCCGAGCCCTGATCTAAAAGTGCTCGCGCGTATGTATTTTGCCCCTTCGGTCCAATCACCTGTACCCGAGCTACCGCCAGAATCACCTTCCGCCTAAAAGGCGCTCCGCCCCGACTAGCTGCATGCAAACCTGTAACTGGAGCTGTGGAACCTGAAGTTTCACCCTGAGAGTCACTAGAACTGGAGGGGGCCTTTTGTATCGATCCCTGAGGCTTAAGGTGAAGAAGCGTATGATGTTTTCCCTTACAATGCGCACAGCGGCCTGTAGAACTACAAGTATTAACCCTATGCGTCCCTAAGCAATTGAAACAAACCTGCAACCTTTTAGCGAGAGAAAGCCGATCGTGCGGATTTTTATCCTTGAATTTAAAACATTTCGAGAGAGAGTGCGCACCTGAACATAACGCACATTTCATGAAGGCGAACGATCGAGAGGAGCTCTGTGTTGCATGGAAAATCTTACGAGGATGCGGCCCGACTACACCTGAAGCGGCCGGTCGTTTCTCGGCCTTTCGATCCGCGGCTGCCATAGTAAGCGTATTGGATCTCATTTCGAGGAACCTAATGAAATCCGCAAACTTCGGAAGCAAGGAGTCCGAATCTACATGCTCACCTTGGCTCTGCTTATCGCGGTCCTTACGGCTCAGCTCAGCTTCCCACTGCTTCCTAGATTCGGCATCCAAGCGATCTGAAAGCAAAAATATAAGCAATACGTCCCAATGCTGCACAGGAAGCTGCAAATTATCCAAAGCTCGAACAATCCGCTCTGCTTCATCGATAAACGCGCGCAATTCAACAGCTGATTCCCGTTTCAACGAGGGAATTTCCATGAAGGAAGTGAGAAGTTTATTGATGACGAATCGCGGCAACTTCGCAATACGAGCGACCGATATGTCCTCCGATAAACCACTATCGCCGTCGGTCTGGTCAAAATGCGCGAGAAGAGTTAAAACATCGTCAAGAGCGTTTTCGTAAACGCCTTGAATGCGCTCGAACCATTTGTCCACAACATACGCATCGGTCACCGCGTCATCTCGAACAATGATATCGGCGTGCGTGGCGCGCGCCTCCGCCCAAATGTCCCGAACCGCATCAAGACGCGCCTGAACCATCTGTTTATTGAGCGAGTCGCGCGGCTTGTCTAACAAGCGACCGCGGATGCTCTCAATCTCGGCCTCACGTGCCGTCTGCAACGCTGTCAATTTGCGCAATGTAATTGGCGCCATGTCGCCCGCAATGACCTGGCGCAGTCAACCCGATATATAGGTATCGCGCGTGTATACACTCGAAGTCACGAGAAGCAGCGCCCAGAAAAGAAGATGCTACGCACGTATACAATCGATGCGCATACAAAATATGCGACCGAGATGCGATATACAATGGGGCTCGTCCACGCGACAAGTCGCGCGCCTATGCGCGCGGATACGCAGAAGGCCCGGCCGACCTTAACCGATTGCGCGCGGCCTGACAACTGACCGCGAGACGGCACCGCGCGGCGCGGCGATTCCAAGCGCCAAGTAACCGAAATCACTTAAACGAAACGCAAACTGTCGGCGGTTGAATTTAACAACTAACGGCACACTAAAAAACCAATCACTCACTCCTCACCCGGGGCACCATGAAATTAATAAAGCTAAACACTCTTGAGAGTTTTACAAAGGAAAGGGATGGGTGAGTGATGGGTTTTGTTTAGTAATAACAAGAACACTATTTTGCGAGGCACACTCACTTGCTTCGGCATAAAAACCCTCACGGAACAGAGGGAAAAGCCGAAACAAGCGTATATTTATTAAATTAATATCAATTTACGTACAAAATTACCGCGAAAACCCGAGCACACTTCCACGCACTCACACACACACACACACCGAGAGGCCTCTCTTACCTGACTACGCGGGATTACGCTAGCGCAATGGGCTACGCAAGCCCCAACGCACGCTGCTCGGTCGCCGAGTAAACACCTCTCCGCGGCGCCGCACCACCTCCTCGTGGTCGAGCCGGGAACGGGGAGCCAGAGGATGATCCTGGATCGTGCGGAGTGCGCGCCCCGACGTCTCGGAGGAACCGCCACACTCGCCCGGGCAACTAGCAGGTGTTGCCGCTCGCTGGCTCGCCCTGGACGATGCACGGCGATATCACGCCGTGGCCTCGTCCCCAACAAAATCCCTATACACCTCGAGGCACGCACGCACCGACGATTTTCCCGAACGCACGGGGGATCGCGACGACGCGACCGATCGCGAACGCTCGGCGCACTACGAGATCGCGAGACTCCGTCGACAAACGCGGCGCAACGACGAGCCGATGCACGATTGAGCGCGCGACCGAAAACAGCGAATTCGCCCTGAAAAGGACGGCTAAGAATACAATTGACGGGGCGACTCGTCGATGTATATGCGACCGTGGCGTCAGTCGTACTGATGTTCTTTTTCGGCCTCCGGGGCCCGTGCCCCCGTCTCTCTTCCGCTCTTTCCCGTTATGGGGAAACCCGGGCGCCGTCGCGCCGTCGGCCGTCCGGGCCGTTTACTGCCCTACCTGGATACGGCGGCCCGGGGCCCTCGTTACGCATATTCTCGGCGGTAACCTCGGTACGCGCGCCGGTGTAAGCACGGGCCCCCGGCCGGCGCGAGAGAGCCGGTTGCGCGCGCACCTCCCGAATACGTCGCGAACGGGAGCGTCATACGTTACCGCGACGGCAAGTCGGTGCCGCTCCTCGGCGGCCGCACTGCCTTAAACAGAGTCAAAAACCCTATTAGTATAATATTACAATACTGTAATGATCTCCAGGCCTTTACAAAATTCCTCAAGGAAGATATATATCCCAATGTACGTAACTCTAGCATTAAACATAGATGCACTTCTTTGATAAAAAATATTAACAATCCAACAGTGAACATTACTCCGGAACCGACACCTAACAACTCGGACGGGGAATAACAATTGTCTCTACGAATAATTTTACAAGAAATTAGCAATATTATTATGACAAAAATAATTCAGTGGAATTTAAACAGTTTAAAAAGTTTAAAACGAGAATTCCTTGAAAAACTGATTAGAACTGAGGAAGCTGACATTATATGTCTCCAAGAAACCAACCTTAAAAAGGATCAACAAATTAAATTAAGTTCATTTTCTTGCTTCAACAAAAACAGACGTGACTGCAGATCTGCAAGTGGAGGTGTTGCAATATTAATAAAAAATAGTTTATATGCTCAAGAAATAAATTTAAACACGGATATAGAGGCGATAGCCGTTAAAACTATGTATCAAAATACCTTAACAACAGTTTGTAATGTCTATATAAACAATAAATATAACATGAGCGCTCGAGCCTTAGAACAGTTAATATCACAACTATCAAGGCCTTTCATTCTAGTCGGTGATTTTAATAGCCATAATATATTATGGGGTTCCGACTATAGTGACTCGAGAGGTAAAATTATTGAAGAGTTTCTGTATAACTCAACCCTCATCCTTCTGAACAATAATACACCAACACATTTCAATCACTCAAACGGCAAAAATAGTTGCATCGATCTGTCATTATGCACTAGCGATATAGCCACAGAAATAGAATGGCATGTCTGTGACGAATTGCATGGTAGTGACCACTACCCCATAGTTATAAACCTAGGCTGCCCTAATCTGACCCAAGAAATATATATAAGCAGATGGAAATTTAATATGGCCGATTGGAATAAGTATAACGAATATATAAGCGAACAAATCGATATATTTGATCAAGCTTGCTCAACTAATATAATAGATATAAATTCTCTTGTAACCAAATTCACCGATATAATTCTAGAAGCGGCCCATGCTAGTATACCAAAAACTACAGGGAAGAATCAATCAAAAAACACTCCCTGGTAGAATACGGAATGCAGCGAAGCAATAAAAAATGCCAAAAAAGCATTTAATAAATATAAAAAGTGCAATTCCCTAGAAAACAAAATTGAACACAAAAAATTTAAAGCAATAAGTAAAAGAATAATTAAAAATTCAAAAAAACAATCATGGCTAACATTTTTAAACTCGATCAATCATGCAGCAACAAGCAAAGAAGTTTGGAATAAAATTAAATCAATAAAAGGTCGCACATTTCCGAAATTCCCAGCTCTATTAGAAAATGGAATCCCGATAAGAGACACAACTAAAATTGCTAATATATTAGTTCACCGATTCGCAGAAAATTCAAGTGACGTAAACCACAATAACAAATTCAGATTATTTAAAAATAAACAAGAAAATAACTACAATTTAAAACCAGAAGATACTAGCAATACAGCACCCACCTTAAACAGAGAAATCTCCATGTCTGAACTTGTAGAACAATTAGAATTGAGCAAAAATACAAGCCCTGGTCCGGACAAAATTCCAAACACATTTTTAAAGAAATTACCTCAACAGGCTCTCCATTCATTGCTCAAAATATATAACTTAATATGGATTAACAAGGTGTTCCCTATTAATTGGAATAAAGCAATAGTAATTCCTATTCCAAAACCGGACAAAAATAAATATAACAAAGACAGCTATAGACCTATCTCTCTAACAAGCTGCCTATGCAAACTGTTAGAGAAAATTATTAATAAAAGACTCAGACTACACCTTGAACTCAATGGTATCTTAAATAAATATCAAAGTGGTTTTCAACATAAATGCTGCACATCCGACTGTCTTACCACCTTAGAGACCAATATACTCCAAGCCTTTCAACAAAATCAACATGTAATCGCAATTTGTTTAGATATGGAGAAAGCTTACGACTTAGTCTGGCAACAAAGAATTTTACAATTACTAGTAAAACATAATATCACCGGAAATATGTTCTATTTTATTAAAAACTTTCTCTCGAATATATATATACAAGTAAGAATCAACAATATTTACTCTGAATCCTTGAAACTAGAAAATGGAGTACCACAAGGTTCAGTTATCAGTGTAACCATATTTCTTCTAGCCATTAACGACCTACAAAAAGTCATCCCTCCTCCGGTAAAATGTACCTTATTTGCAGATGATGTCACTATATTTCTACAAGGTAAAAACATTAAAAGTAGTGAAAACATCCTACAAAATGCGTTAAATAATGTAATAGATTTTACTAACAAAGCGGGTTTTAAAATATCCAAAACTAAAACTCAAGCTATTGTATTTAGCAAAAGCAACAAAAATCAAGAACCAAAACTATACATAGAAAATGAAAAATTAGTTATATGCAAAGAAATTAAGATACTTGGATTAACATTCGATAAAAAACTCTCGTGGAATGCACACATAACTAATTTAAAAAAACAGTGCATACAAAGAATGAATACTCTCAAAGTACTTGCCGCAAAAAATTGGGGAGCTAATCAAAACGTCTTAATAAACACTTATAAAGCTATAATACAACCTAAATTAGACTATGGATGTGTGGCATATGGCTCGGCCAAACAATCAGTATTAAAAAAGTTAGATCCTATTCTAAACTCTAGTATGAGGATAGCAACAGGAGCCTTCAGGACCAGCCCGACGCAAAATATTCTAAGCGAAAGCAATATGATGTCCTTAGAATTACGAAGAAACTTAGTAACCATGAGGTATGCAGTAACCCTAATAGACTCCCCAAAAAACCAAGCTCATAATTTAATAGCATGTAATACAAAAAATTGGAACATCCCTAAGAAAACGAATGTAAACCAATCATTCTCATATAGAGCCAATAATCTACTAAAAGAAAACCAAATCAAAATTAAATGGTTATCCAATGATTACCAAAATTTATGTCAAGAGTCAATTAGTCTACATGAATCTCAACTTAAATTAATCACAAATTCTAAAGAAAAACAAATTAATCTAAGCAATAACTATCAAGACTTTCAAAGTATTCACATTGCCTTACATCGTAAGGAAACCGCAACCGGAGTAGTTGCAATTCTACCAAACGACGAAAAGATTATGATTAAACTACCTCCATGGATTTCATCACACACAGCAATAGGACTACTGTTATTAAAAACAATAGAAGAATCACAAATAAACAACAATAAAACAGTAATCTATATAAACAATGCCAACTTCATCGAATCATTAATAAAACAAAAGATACAAAATGACCTATTCCTCAAAATCATTAATATTTTAAATAAACAAGACGGAAAATTATTCTTATCTAATTCGCAATGCAATAGAAAGGAAAATAAACAAACAACAGAAGCAGCAAAACTAGCCACTAATTTATCCTACTGCAATACCCAACTTCAACTGCACAAAAAAGATCTACTGAAACAAATAAGCTATAAAATTATGAAAACATGGACTAAACAATGGAAAGATGAATCAATTACCAACAAACTTTGACATATTAAATCCGACACTTTTGACAATAGCTCAGCTCTAAAATTTAGCCGTATCAATCAAGTAATTGTAACAAGACTTCGTATTGGACATACCAAATTATCCCATAGTTATTTAATTAGCAAAGAAGAAAAACCAGTATGCTCAAATTACTTATTACCAAAAACAGTCGAACACATACTAATTAAGTGTCCTACGTTCTCTAAAGAACGACAAGCCTGCAATATTAAAGATAATTTACCGTCTATCTTAAACAATTACAATCAATGTATCAATATTATTAAATTTTTAGAAATGTTAAATATAAAAGATTGTATTTAGATTTTTAAAATCTTTGTAAATAATGTGTATATATGTCGCTAATACCCACCTTGGGGGATGCGACTTTAAATAAATAAATGAAAAAAAAAAAAAAAAAAAATGCTTCCCCTCCCTAGGAATCGCTTCCCCTAGCACCACCGCGCATAATACGTTTTCACCGCACGCCCGCTTTGCAACCTCCAACTCCGCCCGTCGTCGCGGTACTCACTCTTGCTCGCGACCCACCCTGTCCGACCGATTGTCCCCGCGTACGCGTCCCGAGCACTCCCGTCCGCGTGGAGGACGCCCCGGGCTCGCGAGCCCACTCACCGCGTATCGCGGTCCGTCGGCGTGGCTCCTTGATGGTTCAGGCTGCTCGGGTAGCCCTGGTGCTCGTGGCGGCGTTGATCAGTCGGCCTCTCTGCTGCAGTGCTGGCTCTCAGACCGATGCTCCCGCTGAATGGCGCGGCTTTCCGGTCAAGCTGGTGCACCGGGGCTGGAGGGCGCAGTGGCTTTTCCTCCTGGGCGCTGCCATAGCAGCAATCGTCCGCTCACGCCGTGGTATCTCCCTCCGTCTCAGCGTCGGGGCGAGAGAGTCGGTAGGACGTCCTTCCTTCTATCGGGAGGAGTCTTCCGGAGACGTCTTCCCAAGTCGGAGGTCCAGGCGAAAGAGAGCGAGGGTCTTCCGCCGCGGTTGCTATTTGCCGTCCGCCGACGTCGTACGCTCGCGCGCCGCGAGAGTGCTCCCCACCCTGTTCACGAGCTCCGCCCGCGGCATCCCCATGTGCGACCGTCCCTCCCGTTCCCCCGTCCGTATCTCTATCTTCCGCGCTGCCCCCTTCTCTGCTCGCTGCTGCGGCTGCTTCGTCGGCGACGGCGTCGTGTCGCCCCGGCGGCAACTGCTGGCGGTTATCGCCATCTTGATAGCTGGCCGCTGGCGCTTGTCGCTGGGCCGCCTCCGCGGCCTCACTGGCGTTTGCTGACGGGCCGCCTCTAGGCCTTTTGTAGGCCGGCGTTGTTGCGCCCTGGCGGCTGCTGGCGTGCTTCACCGGGCCGACGCTTCTCCGCGTCCTCAACCGACCTCGGCTGGAGCCCTCCCAGTTCCCTGTAGTAGGGGCCGCTTCTGTGGCCGTGGATGGTACGCCTTGTCGTGTCCAGGTTGTTGTCGCCTCACAGGTAGCCCTCACAACGTAGAAAGGTTAATGCGCGATGACTCAACAATCGCGAAATCGGATAATGCTGGAGGTCGCCCCGCGGTCGCGTTACATGCATCGCAGTCCATCCCGTTCTTTCCCCCCCAGATTCCTCCTTACTTTACCCTCTACCTGTGACATTGTCACAAGCTACATGATTTAGTACATTTTACTGTACATTTGCAGCTTATATTTATAAGCAGTGAATGTGGAACTAAAGCATCATTAGTTTGTACCGGCTCTAGAATATTATTAATTATTTTCCAGCCCCATTTGGTAGCATCTAGATCGTTGCCAATCCAACCGCTTCTTCTATAAGTTTAGGCGATGAATCTTCGGCGTAAAAAGTTGCAGCATGTAAAATTAGGGAAGGATTTTCAGATAAAATGTGGATTATTTTAATTTTGTCTTTATTTTAAAAATGCTGAGGTGCCATCACACCCCGTAAATGCATGTATGAAGGCTACTAAATGTTTTATATTTGAATATATAAATGAATCGCTATTGTAAATTTTTTCTTCTACTTTTTCCTTGCTTGGTTTTAAAAAGTAGACGTTCTTTGGGCATTTAACTAAATATTGTATTAAAATTACTAGAACGTCGATATCTTCTGATACTAAAATTGTATTTTTCTCACAAGTAGTGATTGTCATAGCTGTATGAACTAATAAAAAATCAGCATCTTCGGGAGCTTGCAGCGTTGTAATATTGTTTTCTTTGCATTTCTTTCGTAATGCATCAATAAAAATAATTTTATTTTGTTCATTAGAAAAAAACTTGTCTTGAGATACAGTCGCTACCATGCAGTTACTAAAAATTATTTCGTCTGATTGGCACTTAGCTGATCGGCGCATTCGTTCAGCGTATTTTGTCGATGATGAGACATTTTGTGGATATCCTTCGAATATAATAACAGCATCGGCAGAGTAATGCTTATTTATAAACATTATATAATTATTTAAAATTTCTTCAAAAGTGCTTCCTTGTGGCCAAATTACTTTGTGCAATCAATATCCACCATCAACAACATAGCAACAATTTCCAAAATTCGGAATTTGGTCAATAGGTTTAAACATATCAAATAATTGCGATTTTTGTCCCCGCGGTGGCGCCTCACCGACAGCAGATCGGCCCAAGGATGACAACGAAGTAAATATCTAGACTCGAGAGTCGGGTGGTAGGCCCGTCTCTCTCGAGTGATATCGAGCTCCCCTCTGTCGCCGAGCCGCAAGGCCAGGCCAGGTCTCGACAGAGGGACTCGCGGTGCCGCCCTAGCTGAGCACCGCCACCTGCCCCCCCCCCCCCCCAAGCCGGGGGCTTGCCCTCTCGCCAGGACGCCACCCACCCCTTCAACGGGGACTACGTTCGCGTCAATTGGCGCCCGACGTGGGGCACGACTCTGAGCAGACGCTAGAGGACCCACCCTGACCGACGAAGCAGCCCATGCAACGTACCCCACCACGATCACCACTTCTGGGAGTGGGACAACAACACCCAGTGGCGCCCGACCCAACTATAAAGGACGAACAGGTCAGCATCAGCATGCCGGACACACCGAGAGAGACTCCTCAGACACCGAGCGAGACACCCGGACTCGCCGACTTGCTGCGCGCATTGCAGCCGCAAGCACCCATCCCCACGTTCCGCGGGGCCCCGCACGAATGCCCAGCGAGATTCGTGGAGAGGTGTGAGCAACACGCCCGCACCCACCACATCGCACCGGCCGAGTACACTCGAACGTACGAGCGGGGACTGCAGGCGGAAGCAGCAAAATGGTGGGAGTACTACACATCCCACGATCTAGAGTGGACGAGATTCTGCAGCCTGCTCAAGGATAAATTCGACGGGCCCGCAGTCATAGTCGCACTCACGGCACGGCTGTACTCAACTCGACAAGGAGAGAAGGAGCCCGTAGGACCATTCCTACAAGGCAAGTACCTCCTGTACCGGAGGGTCAGACCCCAGGACTCCGAAGAGACCGCATTGGGGACTCTCATCAACCTCCTGCAACCGGCATACCGCCCAATACTACGGAATGCAAAGTGCCCAGACTTCCCCACCATGATGACGGAAGCCCTCAGTCTCGAAGCAGATTTTGCCGAGATGCGAGCACAGACACGCCCCGCGCCGCGGGCCGCACGAGAAACCCCCCCGAGCGCCCCGATGTGCCACTACTGCCCGGGGAGGCACTATCACCGGGATTGCCCGATCCTCCGCCGAGAAGGAGGCGGCCAGGGCCAGGGCCCTAACCCTCCTAATCAATATTAAAAATCTGCTTTTAGTTAACTAATTAATTTTACAAAAACTATTGAAGATATAGGAATCTACTTTGGCACACAACTTTTCTACAAGAAACACTTTCTGTTTACAAATTTTGATAAAGATTGATGAATAACCAAGAAAAAAATTAACTAAAAGTCGATTTTTTTTTTCCGAAAATTCTATCTTCAATTGCCTATTTGCAATGTTAATTTTGCAATTAGGACTTTCGGATAAACTGTTTTTTAAAGGAAATTTAATGGAGAATAAATTTTAATCAGCAACTTTTTTTCGTAAATCCATTATTTTCCGAGATATAAGCCCTGTTTTGAAAAAAAAATCGCATTTTTTCGAAATTTTTCGACATTTTTGTTTATAACTCGGGAAGCTCACCTTTGCGCGCCGGAGCATGAAGGGTACTTCTTATTGGCGACATTTCGGACCTATTTCAATTTTTTTTTCGCCTCTACCTTTTACATCCCCATTTTCCGTAATTGCACTGGACTATATGAGGTTTATGTGGGATCATTACGATCCTTCATAGGAATTTCATAGGAATAAGATTTCTTCATAGGGATTTACTGAAAGTAACTTGCAATGTCAAACGTTGAGAAATAAATTGTTCCCTCAACTGATCCAGTATATCAGCCATATTTGGGAGTGGATAAGCTTAATTATTAATCTTAGATTCCTAGTCCTTTTGACTCCTATATGAAAACTATAGAAGGACTAGGCTCTTTTAAACTATTTGATACTCTATGATATATATTTGATAAATAGCACCTTGATAATTTTAGAGACCAAGGCCTTATGATAGTTATTCTTAAATTCAAATCGAATTGTGTGCCAAACACATCAATTTATTTTTCCATTGCTTCTCACCTGATACCGAAAGTGCCGACTTACCGTCAAGCAGACTAAATCTCAAGCCATATTCTTCTCGCGCAAAACCAGAACCCCCCACCCGATTAATGTAGGGGATCACCAAATGGCATAGCTTCCATCGGTAAAATACAATTTGACTGCAAACTTACCTGGCGCACTCACATAAACGCCACGCGAAACAAAATCATGAACGCTTTTATAGGCCATAACCCATTCTTTGCTAACAAAAAGTTCTCCGTAAAGACCAAACCAGTATTCTTAATGTACTTAAATATGGCGTACTGCCTACCCCGACAGACTCCAAGTTCTTCAGGAGACCTTCATGCCTCTACTCCGTGCCGCGCTAGGTTGCCCATGGTTCATTTGAAACGCGCAGATCCTTCGAGAAACTGGCCTAACCCCTCTCACCGACATCGCCGTGAAACGCGTTTTCACTCTCCGCGGATTTCTCGCCAACCACCCAAATCCCAGGGTGCAGGCTCTACTCGCGTATACACCCAAAAACTTCGACAAAAGATTCGTTCGAGAGGATAAAGCGGGTATCATAGATACTTCACTTCTTGAGGCAGAGGCCATTTGACCTGACTCCCCCACTCTGAGAGGATTGATACATAGATAAATTATTTGAAGAAGGATAATTAAAACTATATTGCAGTATCCCGTTCCCTTAAATGCTCCATCACCAGGCACTTAAAGTGACAAAGGGACGATACATTGCTTACAGGAAATGGTAGAACATTCCACGGATAAGCACCTTAAACACAAAAAGATCTAATTCTCGTTTCGGTGCGCATCCACGGAACAGAAACCTCTTTAGGGTCACCCCTGACCGATCGATCGGATGCGCCAGAAGAGAATAAATTAATTAGGTACAGCCGTAAGATCTTGTGGATCAGCAAGTACATAAAATATTCCTTTCAACTGCTCCTTTCATCAAACTTAATCGAATTCTAAAGGAGCTGACATGATCATCCCACTTAGCACCCATCACATACCGTACACGAGAATTCTGTGAGCGTTATAGCCTTGTCCTGAGCTCCAGGAACAAATCTAAATACACTGTAGAGTAATAATTAAAACGTGGAAAGATGAGAGAACGCACCAGATTGGCACAAAGAGCCTTCGTGGTGTACTGACGGAAAATCGTAAACTATATAAAACCTGGTTTTTTCTTTTACAAAGCTACTCAATATGAGGTTTCCAAGTAAGACCTGCATCTAGCAGAACATCAAGGCTTTTTACCGTCTCAGACAAAGACATGACTACCCGTCTCCAAGTTCTCTATAGTTTTGGGACGGATGCGACAGACGTTTCATTGTAGTAGAGTCAGCTACATCGTTGGGGTTGAAGATTACTAGTATAGCAATTCCAATTTACCCATTAGTTGAAGGTTTATTGTCTACGCTAATTCATAATGATTTCCCTAAGCTAGGGCTCAGCTATCGCCGGCACGTCACGTATGTGCGACGGCTCGTAGAGCAGCTCATGTTAGTCGCTTGTTGTCTGCCGTCATCGTACTCTTTGCATCCACCGGCACCTGCTGGGAATCTCCTACTCCTTGAGTAGGTCACATGTAGGGGGAGCCTGGCCGGCGTGACGGCGCGGCGCTTCCTCTTTTAGTTGGCTCCATGTTGCAAAGCCGCGCGTCGATTTGGTCCTCAGCGAGGCGGCTGGCTTTCCACGACTACGCGTTACATTTCTCGTTTCTCTCACTCTCTCTCTCTCTCTCTTTATAATTTTGTAAAAAATTTACAAATAAACTATTATCTATCTATCTTTCTCTCTCGACGCCGCCGGTCGAGCTAAGCTAAAGAACGACGCACACGGCTAGTTCTCATTACCAACGGATAAACGACTCTGACGCCGTCTAAAACCTACAATCGATGGATAGTTTCTCCGTAGCCGGAGTGACACGGTGTAAAGAGACGATTTGCAAAGGTACACGCGACGGAAGGCACGGCGCGACACAGGCAGCACGTATAATGTATTAGCGAAAGGACACATTGTAATGATATAATAGGGAATAAACCTCTGTATTAATAAAAATCGGCAGTTGGACTATTACCATTTTCCGCCCTCCCCTCTTTTACCCAATCCAGCAGGAAGACGAGCTTGCGCCGATGCATTCCCGCCGAGGCCAGCGGGTCCTTCCCAGGAGACGAACGTCTCTCCAGACTACCCGGGGCCGTTCGCTTGGCACTCTTTACGATAAAACAAATATAACGAGCACGCCATTATGCGATCGGCATCAGGCAGAAAAGACTCCTCCGATTGTAAGGACAGCGACGTGTCATATGTTATCAACGCGAAAATAAAACAATAATTTGCCATAAACCCATACATTTATTTATTATATAAATGCTTGTACTTTGACACAACAAACTTACTGAAGTCATGTAGAATTAAATAGGTTTAAAATTAAAATTCAAAAAAGTTTTACAATATAATATTTACTAATGGGCGCTCGATTATTTAATAAAAAGCGAATATCTTTTACCATGTTCGAAAATTTAACTATTTTTAACTATATAAGTATACAAGCTAGAATAAAATTGTAATTACTACTGCGTTTATAAGTACAAAATAAATTCTACAAACTTTCTAAGTCAATATTATGTTAAAAGTACATCGTTTACTGAACATAATTACATACTTATTGTATAACTTATCGTGAAGTATTAAATAATTGCTCTATAAACATTTAATCTTGTAAATTGAAATGTTAAATAATAAATATTACATTGATGAAGTTTCTTATTAATTAAAAAATTAATTTATTAAAAAATAATGATATCTATAAATATTGTTACTACTACAAATTTTATTACACAAATAAAAAAATAATAGTAAAATATAATTTTTAACTAAAAATTTTTTTCGTTTTAACTCAAGGTGTCACGTCCGGCGACGAAATAATTATTTGATTCGAACGCGAGCTGTACGCCGAACCGAAAAGTGTTAATAGCTAACGTGAATAAACTTCTAAAAGTGATTAAAACCTTACTAAATCCTCGAGTTTTGACAAATTCTTTCTAGATTTGCAATATTGATTCCAAGAAATAGCTGTACAAATTGGGGCAGTATTAAGGTTGGAGTAGAAATAGTTCAAATAAGGCGCTGCGGCATAGGTTTAGTTCTCCCTCTCCGTCTTTTCTATCTCACTATCTCTTTCTAATTGAGGCGAACGTGGTGCCCCCTCGAATTCGTCGAGCCCGTAGATTTTAGCCACTCGTCCTATATGAGTTGACCCCCCCTGATCAAGCCTGTAGCTGTACACAGGCTTCGTCCCACTGTTGTGTCCTGTGACTCTATGGCTTATGCCAGCCTGTGTTCAGTGTTGATAGTGTTGCTTGGTGTTGCTTAGTGCTTTACAGTGCTTTATAAGCCTATAACTGTGTACCAGCTGTAAGTTGATCAGTTGGTGTATTGTAGTATGGTTTTGTACTAGCATCAGTTTCTGCAATAGCAAGTATTTTTAAAAAATATAAATAAAAAAATAAACAATGGGAGACAAACGTCATGGATTATCGGTAATTAATATTGTAATGTAATAATTATTTTTGCTTCACAATATCTTCCCAATCTAGACAACATTTTTTATTGAGTTTTTTATATTTAATTTTTAAAAGGATGTTTTACGAATTAATTATTTAATTATGTCATTTCTCGACAGTTCAATACACTTACTTTTGATATAAATTTTAGAAAGAAGAAATCGCAAAACAGTTTATGTTACCAGAAAGAAAGAGTAAAATAGCAACTTTATTAAAACAAGATGGACAAGCTTACTGTATTTGTAGAAGCTCCGATAGTTCCCGATTTATGATGCAAGTAGTTTTTTAATAATCGTCTTAATAGTAATTTTACTATATTATCAACATAATTCTAGTAACATGAGGCATTTATTTTTCACAGTGGGTGTGATGCTTGTGAGGAATGGTATCATGGAGATTGTATTAATATAACTGAAAAAGAAGCCAAACATATCAAACAATTTTTTTGTGTAGTAAGTTACTTTTATAGAAATAATAATAAATGCTAATTGTATTAATTGTATTAAGAATGTACATGTGCATTTTAACAGAGATGTAGAGAAGAAGATCCTACTTTAGTAACTAGATATAAACCAAAAAAGACTGAAAGGATAGAAAAACCTGATCAAGAAGATCGAAAACATAAGAAATACAAGGAAAAAGAACGAGTATTACGATATGAATATGATGCACCATGGGATCCAACATTAGCTAAAACTTCATCTAAAAGGTGTGGAGAATGTTCTGGTTGCTTAAGAAGTGACAATTGTGGAAAATGTGATGCTTGCAGGTAAATTCATGTTTTTTTATTTCATATTATAAAAACTAAATAAATTTCTAAATTCTTTAGAACAATGAGATTTCAGCATTATTAAATGAAATATTTATTGGTAGTTAATATTTTAATTTTTTATTATAGACATCTTAAAAAATTTGGTCCTTCCATTCGATTAAAATTTCGATGTGATCAAAGGACTTGCAGAGTTTTAGGAGATCCACTGAAACCATCTAAAAGTTTGAATCGTAATACAAAATTAAATAGAAAACGTAGACGCGATTCCAGTAATGAACGTATAGATTATTTGGAACCACCTAGACATTGTTATGGCCCTTCGTGTACAAAACAATCACGACCTGGTAGCAAATATTGTTCTGAAGATTGTGGTATAAAGTTAGCTACAAGTAGAATTTTTCAAGTACTTCCCCAAAGACTTCAAGAATGGGCTCTGACACCATGCATAGCGGAACAAAATAATAGATTTTCTTTAGAAACAGTTAGAAAACAACAACATGAGGTACGAAGAATTCTTCAAGAACTAGATAAAAGGCATTCTGAGCTAGATAAAATTGTAGATCGTGCAAAGCATGCTACCATTGATCCTAAAGCTGAAACTGATGACAATGATGATAGTGAAATGAGTATGTATTGCATTACTTGTGGACACGAAATAAATTCTAGAACAGCTATCAAACACATGGAAAAATGTTTTAATAAGGTAAATTTATTTTAATATTATTTTTTAAGTCTAATTTACAAAAATAATTAATTTTTATATTTTTTAACCACTATAACATTTTATACTATTATTCAATAATTATAAATTTTATAAACCTAGTTACAATTTTAATTTATTTACATTTAAATAACTTAAATATATTTTACACAAAATAAAGTAAGTTACCTATACCTATAATTTAATAAATTTAATATTTATACAGTATAAAAAAATATACAAAAAATATCATTACTCAGAGCCCATTTAAGCACTTTTACGTATTAAAATATAGTATAACCTACAAGTCTAAAAATAGTTAAACATTTATATTGATATGAAAATATTTTATATTTTAAAAATGAGTTTTACATAAATGACATACTTTTATCTTTCAGTATGAATCTCAAGCTTCATTTGGCTCTATTTTTAAAACTCGAATAGAAGGGCAAGTAATGTTTTGTGACTTCTATAATCCAATAAATCATACATACTGCAAAAGATTACGAGTCCTTTGTCCAGAACACTGTAAAGATCCAAAAATAAGTGATACAGAAGTATGTGGTTGCCCTTTGGTAACAAATGTGTTTGATGCAACTGGAGAATTTTGTAGAGCACCTAAAAAAAATTGTGTTAAACACTATGTTTGGGAAAAGTTACGACGAGCAGAAATCGATATGGAAAGAGTTAGGCAATGGTTGAAAATCGATGAATTGGTTGAACAAGAAAGACAAATAAGATCAAATATGGCATCAAGAGCTGGAGTTCTTGCATTATTGTTGCACTCAACTTATAATCATGAAATTATGGAACAAATTACTCAGGAGCAAAATAGGGAGCATATTAAATCAATGCAGGAAGAAATGAAAAGATATGGCATGCAGCTTCAAATTGAAAATAATGATTAAATGAGTTAATTTAAGTGGAATGTTATATATTTTATAAAATATTGCTTGCAGCGTAACAATTAAAAATTTTGTATAGTATAATATAAACAAAATACTTGATACTATAAAATTAAAATTTCTTAACATAGAATTAAGTCAAAATAAAAAACGAGTTATAAAGAATATAAAACATTAGCTTGTTCTTTTAATCTTAAACACTTATATTAAATAAATTATATTATCTTCTTAGCTGGTGAACTTTTAAAGGGACTTGGTCTTTTTCCTTTTATGTATTCTCCAACAGGTGAAACAATTTCTTTTTGCCAAGAATATTTAAAACTCTTCTTTGATGGTGTAATTGGCATCTTTGTTGAAGATTTAGATGCTTCTTTTGACAATATCTCTGTTGATAACATTGTCTGATTTGTAACAATGTGCAAAGGAGATATTGCACAGTATGTATTATCTACAAAATATGTAATATAATATACATGCATGTTGTTTAAAAATTATTCTTTTAGAATAAAGTAATGTAATATAGTTATAGAAATGTCATGCTTAAAATAAACTAACCTGTTTTATTAACATTTCTATTTTGATTTGAAGTTTTCATCATTCTTTCTTTTGAAGTTGTATCACTATTTTCTTTATTTCCTCTATTTTTATCAAATCTTTGACAAGTACAAATAACTCTTTGTTTTCTAATGTTTTCTATTTCTTTAGATAAATACTTTAAAAATCTATCATATAAAATATGAGGTAAATGTTTAACTTCTTTTAAAACACTTTCACATGATTTACTTCTTCGTCTAAAAAAATGTTTTTGTACATTTTCTGAATCACTTATAGTTTCCAGTGAATAATTAGACATAAAAGTATCATCTAAAGTTTTAAAACTTGTAGAACATTCATCATCACCAATATAATTATCATTAAAAGAATTTAAATCTGATACAGATAAACTTTTACGCAACTTCAATTTTTCTGATGTTGCAAAATACTCTTCCCACAATATAAATGATTCTGTAGTATTGTGATTGTTACAGTTTTTATCAACATCAGATTTCTTTTTTAAATGAGGATTCTTATTAATTAATGAAGCTGGAGTATTTGATTTTATAAATTTTGATCTAATATCTTTTTTATAGTCAACAGATTTGATTAAATCGGGTTTATGTGCAAACAGCACTCTTTTTGAATTATTTATTTTAAAATCAGTTTTATTATCACAGTCTTTTAATTGCTCAACCATGTTAGTTATTAATCCCCCAGTATTATTTACAACGATTTGAGATGATTTACTTTTACTTTTATTTGAATTGTTAGTACAATTCACTTCTGTTTCCTCCACTATAGTAATAAGTCGTTCCTGTTCATTCTGAACATCCAAAACTTTTGATGATGAATTACATACATCTAAGTTACTTTTTTCAATATTTTGTTGTAGCTTATTCAAATTTGAATAAGTACTATAGAAATAATTATTTGCCTTTAGACTATCTAATTGTAAATACTTAGGACTATCATCTAATTTTGTATCAGATTTAATTGATTCTTCACAATCTAAAAAAACTTCATTGTCCGTAAGACAATCTAAATTTTGATCCAAAGGACTTATAGAATAATTTGCATCATTATTAACATTTGGAACAGGAAAGTTAAATGTTTCTTCTAAAAAATTGGTACTAGTTGACACATTGTCTGTTGTGTGCTTATGATCTTTTATACCACCTGCTAAAATTTCAGACTGCATTGACACACTAGAATGACTTTTATCTAAATATCCATTTTCGTCATTATGGTAATCAGAACATGTGCTATAATTAGTTGAACAACTTGAAGCCAGACTTCTTGATTTTACTGTTAAATCTAAAATTGTAATAATTAATTATAAAATATTAATAACTGAAACATTCAAATATATAAAGATAAACTGCAGTTTATAAAATTTGATTAATAATTATGCATTACACATTAAATAAATTTCGGACTATTAAATAAAAAATGTTGATGCTTAAAAAATCTCTAAATCTTCGTTTCATAATAAAACATTAATTCTTAAAGATAATAGCTACAAGATATTCAAAAAAAAATTTTCATTTGTTACTTACATTGTTTAGACGTCGATATTTCCTGGTTATACATAATGAAATATGCAAATACAAAATAAAGTACTCAATTAATACGAACTATAAAGATTAATAGCTGATAACAATCTGTACGCCGCAAAAGTAGATTTACGTTTGCATTGAAGTGCATACTACGTAGGAGTATGGTCGCAGAAGTATACTAAGAAAATCACAAATTAGTACATTTATTTTGATAATATGATAATAGTTGAGAATCTGAATTATTGCCAATCTGAAAACTGAAGCTTAACCGTCAGTTTCAAAAATTTTAAGAATTGGATTATTTTCCAATCAGTTATATACATTGTAAGTGCTACCAACCCTGTGTGTCAAAATTTTCAACTAACCAAACAAGTGAAGTGATACTATATAGTGCTGATTATATATGTATAGTATTAATACAATCTTGTAAAATAAAAATTTATTAATGACAACTTTACATGTTTAAAAATCTATAAAAATTAGAATTTAAGTAAAATTTTATTT
This sequence comes from Sycophaga agraensis, assembly GCA_018906755.1. Lineage (NCBI taxonomy): Eukaryota > Metazoa > Arthropoda > Insecta > Hymenoptera > Pteromalidae > Sycophaga > Sycophaga agraensis. The sequence goes on from JACCIE010000039.1 coordinate 401,097, forward strand.
TTTAACTTAAATTTAAATTATAAAAATATTATTCTAAACTAATAGACTTATTTGATGTCTAAAAACTAAGTACTGTATTTTTTAATTTTTAAAATATTAATTGCGTGCGAAAGTATTAGTTACAAAATGCCTTCGAGAATGCAGCTTTGAAGACTACTGTCCAATATTTCCGGATTTACTTTAAATTTTCATTTATATAATTGTTAGTAAATATAATAACGTAACATTGAGTATCATGATAAGTAAATATTGTAAATTAATAGTTATACATACAATAAAGAGAGTATACAACGGTTATATATTATACACAGTGTCATGTAAAAATCTGCAATATTTTAACATTTATATTAAATATGAAATGTTTCAGCTTGCAATTAATATTATATAATTCTAAAAAATGCAGCACTTGTTTATAAAACTATTACGTAACCCTATTTATTTAGAATAATATTTACGTTAATTTACAGCACTTTAATATTTAAATTTTCATTAACTTTTTTAATTTACAAATTAGAATAAAATAAGTAAACAACTACTAGTCTAAGTATTCAATTTATACCGAAAAAATTGAATGATTTCTGAAATGTTTCCTTCCATCACGGCAGACCTACGCCATGTGTTCCAGATGTTAGTATTCCAAATGTTTCTTCAATTGAAATATGATATTCTGTGTGACGTGAATAATCAACAAAATAATCATAAAAATCAATTTTCGTTTTCTGCAATAATACAATACCTTCATTTAATTGTATTAACTAATTCAAAAGCTCGTAGAATAAAAGCAGAGGATAGTTTTCGGATGCATTATAATGTAGCTTTTGGTGCCATTGTATTGCCTAAACAGGAAAAAAAATTTAAAGTTGTTGGAAAGAAAAGAGTCAGTAGAATCAGACAAACGCCATAGCATTAAATTAGATTTTCGATGATTTTTGTATAATATTTCTTATTACATTCATATCAGTTCTTCAAAAATTATCTTGTGTGCTTACATTACAAATAGAAGCACGCTATGAAATAAATTAAAAATTTTATTTCTAGTATGATTCTGAAATACGCACGAAATTACCTCGAAAATCACATGCGAGTTTATGAATCAAAGGAAGAAATAATCAGAAAGTTCCGAAATGAGTCTTTGAACACATTCCAAGACTCAATATCTAGTACGAAAAGACTTTCTTCCAAAGATATTACGAATGGATAAATTTACATTTTTTTTCGAAGAAAGTACCAATGCGTTTCAATATGAAAGTTTATAAACAGAAACATTGCATAGAGAGGATTAAAAAAAAGTGAAGATGTAAGCAGATTGTACCGGCGTTTCATAAATAATCGTCCATTAAATAGTAAACAATGAGCAGGGGGAGGGTGGGAATATGAGGAATATGAAAAAACCCTGAATATGCAAAAGTACGGATTGCGCAGAAGCGATGACAGCCGAACACGGCTGAGCGCGGCCGAGTTGAAAATTATCACTGGATTAATGTTGTGAACGATCATCCGTATATAGTAATGCCGGAATCTCATGGAGAGATCAAAAATAGTATTCGGCTTATACACATCAACAAGCATAGCTCTAAGGAAAATCAACGGAGATCTAGCAGATAACACCAAGGAGCAGCATATCGCCAAGAAATCTTAATAGCAAAATACTTCGTTAACCCTGCCGCAATTCACATTGCGCTGGGTCATGCGCGTTTCAGAATCGCAGCTAGCGTTGGACACAATTACGAGAAGACGATCAAGATAGATTCTTACACGATGGTATCCATCAGAGACCGCAGGTGCGAACTCCGTGCGTTGACAGTCATTCGACCTCGTATTCGACGGCATTGGAACGTCTCTATTTCTTAGAGAAACAAATGGATAAAGACGAGCAGTAGAGAACTCAATCGCTTCATTAGCTGCGTCTACGCGTTAAGAGTTGGTAAAGAGTAGTGTAGTAAAAAACACATACGTGGATGACTGTTTGGCGAACTGCGATACTATCAGCAGAGTAAAGGCACTTACTGCAGATGTGGTACAAATTAATTTATGCGCCAAATTTTATATGCACGGCTGGGCCGTAATAATCAGAAGCTATTCTTGGAGGCAGTTGAAAAAAGCACACACGCGCGCTGCGACGAATGCCTAGCAATCTGTGACCGAGGGTGAGAGCGTACACTCAGACTGTCGTGGGATACTCGCAGCGATACGTTGAGTTTTAAAATAGGACGCGAGGAAATACCAGTCAAGATTGCGAACGGAGCTGGGCCACGGACAAAGTGGAAGTTTTTAAATATTACAATCTCGGTGAACGATCTACTCGATCTGCTGGCTCAGTCCCTTGACAGTTGAAGATTTTAATACAATCGATTTCACGTAGAGCTATTGATTAGGACGACACACTCTGAGAAGAGGATTTTGCAGCCTGGCGCGCGTGCTTGCATGGGTCGAAATATTTAAGCGATCTTCGCTTCCCGCGATGCTTACTCCGTCCTTCAAGTCTTATAAAAACGCGAAGCTACTTATCTTTTGTTACACGAATTTAAAGGCGTACATAGCGCTAGTCTATATACGCATAGCGAGTTTTGAAACGTTGACCAAATCGCGGGTGGTACCTTTAAAGCCCTTGTCTGTCCCGCATTTAGAGCTACAGGCGGCATTAGGTGCACGCGTAATTGCAATGGTAGTGGCCGAATATGAAATAAAGATCGTCCGGCGATAGTTGTGATTGGACTCGCAAACTGTGATCGGATAGATCAAAGCGGAGCAACATACACAGCAGACCTTCGTCGCGAATTGGTTAGACGAAATCGGAGATTTGTCTTCAACGCGGACAGGTTGTAGGTGCCGACGGGCTTTAATCACGCGAAATACGCGACACAGTGGTCATATGCGGGAGTTGATCCACACGAGATCTGGTTTGCCGGACCTATATTTTTGCGTGTTTGGGAAGCAAAATGGCCTTGCCAAAAGCCTCTCGACGAGCATGAAAGTGAAGTATCGATTTGTTAAAGACAATAAGAATCCATAACCCGTTTGCCCTCGACGCTCTCCTCGTGCAGGAGTTGCTAGCACGCTGATGTGACCGCAATGATGCCAACATGCACATCAGCAATAAGGACGCGACTCATTTTTGGATACGAGAGGCCTAGTCGAATTTTTTCGACAAGGAGCTGAAAGGCCTACGGCGTGAGGGTGTGGCCAAACATAGCCACATCGCGAGACTTTCTAGATGATACCGACATTATGCGAACTGAGACGGTCATAAGCGAAGTTAAAGAGGACTATCAGTTGCTTGGATTACAAACCGCTTTGAAATGTCTTGCGTACGCGTGCCATATTTGCAAAATACGCCACGCGAAACCTCAGAATCCGGAAATTACAGAATTGACAACTTCAGGCCCATGCTGGTTAAAGTCGGGCGCCGTCGAGAAACAATATGGGGCGTAGTATACGCGTGCCTCACTACTCGCATGGTTAGTCCAAGGTCCTGTACGTCGACAACGGTACTAATTTTCGCGTCGCATGTACCAACTTGTCAGACGAGATTCGCAGTTTAAGCAAGGTAAACCTAGTATTCTCTATATAAGGCCTCAAACGCAAACAAAGGCTTTAATCGTGACGCGACAAAATTGGAGAGAGAGAGAGGCAAACGCGGCGAATTCCAAAAAGAATGGCAGATATCTTTCCAATATTGAGTCTGAAGGACGTAGACGGGGCCCTGTCCGAGACTGTCCGCACCGCGGATATCACGTGTCTGACTCCTTCAAGGTCATCCCTAGAAAAACTATGGTAAGCCCGGAGGTCATCGGCATATAAAATATGTCTTATACTCGTGAAAATAGAGAGGGGGAAGCACGACGAGGATCTTCGCGGAAGAAGCTCGCGGGAAGCAGGTCCTTAGGGTCTGCCCGTGGCCAAAGGACGTGACCACCGGCCAAATCGGCTACCTGTCGAATTGGGCAAAAGCCTGCGAGAGTGAGTCCAACCGAAGGGTCTACCCGCGCGCCGCCTTAGTCCAGCCGCCAACGGACGAGAAGCAGATAGAGATTTTCCGCAACGTTTTTTAGCCTACATGTTCTGCCCGCGTACTGCTGGAAAGCAGCCGCCGACGGAAGATCAATCGGAGGGAAGTGGGGAAATTCGCGGTAAAGCGGCGGAATTAGCTGCTCGCGCGTCGCTGGCGGACAAAAGGCCGCGGAAAAGTGGAGGAAAGCGCAACAGATAAGCGCTCACGGACCCCGAGCCCCCGGCTCTCTCGTCACTCTCTCGCTGGCTCGCAAACTTACCACTAGAGCTCTCTTGTTAAATAGTCATAAATAAATATAATTCACACAGACACATTTCCAATATTTTTATATCGACCTCGCCTCCACTTCCTTCCGACCTCAACATTCATATAAGAGCGGTAAAAACATCTCGCCACATGGTCTTGCGCTATCAGGTTCCCACCAAGGAATTATTGACCACACTTCTTACCGAGATCAAACACTCGATTAATTCGAGACCGCTTACACACATGTTGGCCAACTCAGGCTACGCGCAAGCGCTCATACCGAACCATTTCTTGATTGGCGTGTCATTTTTATTACAATTAATTAATGCATGCGACACTTCTAAACTTACTGAAACTTATATTGGCTATTAGTAGAAAAAAGCTAAAATTCCGATCCAATTTTGCCAATGAAAGGCATTGTGTGTATGTGTGTGTGTGTGTGTGTGTGTGTGTGAATGCGGTGGGCGTTTGGCGCCGCACACCTTCCTGAGAATTTATTATTATTAAATATTGCGATGCGTCAAAACAAAACAACGTCTAACAAAAAACGATTAATTCACTTATTAACAATGAATAAATGCAGTATTAGGTGTTCGGCCCCGACCGTCTGCCGCACCAACTATATATCTTTTGTTGATAAAATTGGACTTGCCTATTACATTTTTTTATACAGAAAAAATAAGATTCATTAAGTTGAAATGTGTTTGATAGTGCAGCGACTCTGTCTTTTAACAAAAAACTAAATTGAAAGAAAAAAGTAAAAGGTGCGAGAGGCTCGAACACTGGGTGGTTTGCAATTCTGCAGAACTGCAAGAATCCGCAATTCCGCGTGGCCTAATTGATCGGCAGAGTATTGCTTGGTGCGTATAAGTTGACACTAAGCTGTCGCAATACTACACTGTAATGTAACCAGCTGCATCTCTCGCTTCTCAAACTCCAACTCCCAATTGTTTAGCTTTCGTTCTTTCACAAATGCATCGAATGTATGCGTGTATTAATTGACAAACTACCGCTTAATTGCATAAATAGTTGCATGTATACAAACGAAATGGCTGTTTAAAGAAATGAAAAATATGAACGAGTTATAACGTTACAATAAGTAAAGCTAATTTTTTTAAAGCGCCGGGTGCTTTTAGATGTAAAATATGTACGGTCGTGGCATGTCAAAAAACTCTACTTTTGTCTGCTGCTTCTTTTTCCTGGCGGCGCGTCGATCTATTGTAACTTAAATAATTATAAATTATTAAAATGTGTACAAGTACGAGAAAGTATATTTAAAGAAATTATCAAAATAATTCAAACTGAATTCTCACTTTATTTTAAAGAAATTTTTTAATTAAATATTTTATAACATATTATTAATATATATTAAATAAATTGCTACAAACATCTTTGGTAGAATATTATTAAAAAAATTCTCCAACAATGGATATTCGTTGAAGAAATGGTTGCGAATGACAGCTTAATAATTCAAAATCTTCCTTTGCTGTAGTATTAGTGGGGTATAAATTATTTTTCCTTATTTTTTCTAACATTAATTGTGGATCAAAATAATTTCTTTTTTCCGAAGTAATAGATTCATTTTTTATTGATTCACTTTTATTTAAAGTATCATCATTTGTAATAGCAATCTCTTCATTATTTTTTGATACAGTTACTGTTTCTAAGTTTTCACTATCATCTGCTTTATAAATTGCACTTGGAGGAGCTAAAACTCTGACCATATAATCAACTGCACCTATTAATATATTTGTGTCATTTACACTAGTCTGATTTTCAATAAAAATTTCCTCAGATGTTGCAGAATTCACTTGCTTTGTATTGTTTATAACATAATCTAATTCAATCTTTTTTATGTCAGACAATTTTCTAATTTTTATTGTTTCATTATTTTCTTCTCTTTGGTTAACATCATCTTCAAAATATTTTACATTCATTGGATCTTCCTTTCTTCTACTGTTAATAGCTATAAATTTATGTATTTTAGATTTTTTTTGAGGGAATAAATCATGAGGATGTTGACAGCAATGAAGAGCACCAGGGTCAATTGGATGAGCTTCAGTGTTAAATATGTAACCACCGGCATCAACAACACACTGTCCCCATGAAGTTTCGATAACATCACCATGCTCTCCTAGATAAAAAAAACATATTTTATCTTAATCATACAAAAATGACACATAATATGAATAATAAGCTTTTTTGATTTGATTTAAAAAATTATGCTACATTATACAAACGAAATAGTTATTGATTTTCAACAATTTAACACTTATATACAAACCTGTGTTGTGAATAAAATTATCAGGATCAAATAGTAAATAAAGATACTTTGTTGTTTCAGCAAGAAAAAATGATTCCATTCTGTCAGCTTTACGATGATCTCTAACATCATTTATAGTAGCATAACCACAAGTTGTTTTTGCACTATGTTGTAAACTTCTTAAAACATCAACACCTACTTGAATTAAATATGGATCACCTGTTGCTCTATAAAGATACATTACAGATTCTATTAATTCTGGCCTTAATGGGTACCCTTCTCTATTGGTCCCAGCTTCACCTTGAGGAATGTTATAAAACTCAGGAGTAAATCCAAATTGTTTCCACACTTTATGATAATTATGAAGTGATTTCATAGCATCTTCCACTTCACCAAAAAGACTTAAAACTCCAGGCCAATATGCATCAAGTGACTGAAAAACTGGCAGAGTTACTTGACCTTTTGTCATTGAAACCCACAGGTGCCAGTCTTCTCTTCTAATATATTTCTCGATAGCTGCTTTGTGTTCATGGAAAATAGTAGCTAAAGATGGATCTTGAAAAAGTAACGTTCCTTTTGCTAAATACTCAAAGTATGAGTCAACTCCAGCCCCAATTCCAGAATCTTGAGCTGTCCAATGGCCAGTTAAAACATCCACATGGTTTCCTACTAAACCAATATTTGATTTATAATAATGAAGAGCTTTCATTGCATTCATTGCAACTTCTTCATATAGAGGATCACCAGTTAATCTTGACAATGTACCAAATTCTAAAATAAATGTACCAATTCCAGCTGTACATGTAATACTAGTTTCTCCATGGGGTACTCCATATTTTAAATTTACTGTACCATAGGGCATTCCAGTTGGAGTATCAAAAGCAAGAATCAGTCTTTTTGCCATATCTTCAGCTAATCGTAATAATGGACCATTACATGGCCAACCTGGTTCTAATTGCATACCAGCCTTCCTTGATAAAAGATGAGCACTCAATAGTCCACCAATAACTCTAATATTAGTTTCAAAAACAGATACATTTATATTAGCCTCAAAATCCGATCGTGAAGCAATAATTTCTGCTACTCTTCGAAACTCTGTGAAATTTTCCATTACTGCTAATGTATCTAAAGCATCTATTAGGGTTAATGAAAAACTTCCCCATGTATCAAACCCATCACAGCTTAAGGAACGTAATTCATCATAAGGATATGCATATTTTAAATAACTAGAATATGCATGGTCAAACATTGCACGTGTCTCTTCACGAAATCTCAGAATATCTTTTCTTTCGTACTTTTGAGGTGCACCATTTACCATTACAATACATTTTGAAATAATCACACATATAAATAGAAACAGCATCTCCTAGCCTTATTTTTAACATATGTTAGATTTGAACAATGTGTCAAACGTTTTTAGCTTGTAAATCATATATACTTATAATTATAAATTATTATTTCTTACTTTTTGTAATGCATATTTTAATTGATTATTTCTGAATTTCAATATGTTACAGGAATAACTAAAAATTTGAAAACAATATAATACGTTATGGACTGATTAAGTCTAACAAATATTTTATTGTACCTAGTTGTTTATGACTTAAACATTGATGATAACATATTTTGGATCTTGGATATTAGGTTAGAAAATGTTAGTTCAAATTACAAATAACATATACTCTAATAATCTCATTAAGTTCCAACAAACTTTTAGTCAAGATTACCGAACTTCTTTTTTAAAGTGTTCAAGATTGTCTACTTTATTTACTTATACCCAAATTATCCCATCTGCAAAAATTAAAATTTTTCCCAATAAGTATTAGATACACTTCGAATTGCAATATTTTAAGATGCCGATTATTTCAATTAATCATTGATAAGAATTGAACATCTGTATACACCTTAATACATGAAAAATTATTACAATATTTTTATATATTTATGAAATTAAATCCAATCTTGTTACAATAATATTATGTTCAGAGTTTGTCAGTATGTTATCACAGCCCAAAACTAGACAACACTAATATCAAAAATAGGCAACTTTATTATTGATTTCACTGAATAGTTTTCAATAATTGAATATTTGAATATTCAAGTATCCACCATACATATGCCAAACCATCTGTTCTTTGGCTCGCACTTAGTTATTTCCATTCACTACTTTACAAAGTTAGGAGCTTACAACTTATACTAACTACAATTTTATACACGAATCTAACCAAGTAACCAAGATCTAACTCGCTTTTTCTTGATCATAAATTTAAAAAATTTAAATTTTTATGGTGATTTGATAACATTTTCGACATATTTCAAAAATACAATACATTTTCTTAAAAATCATTATTTTGTAAATATCTAACAAGGTTTAGATACTTCGATTTTGGAGCTACTGTCATGCCACGACGACTAAAATGGTATATATATATATTTGACTATCAAATAATTTATTTCTTACTATCAATAAAGAGTTAAATCCCTTCCTACTGAATATTGACATGACCTATATAGAATTAGAGTTAGAAAAGCGAATCAGCAATTTAAAAAAACCTTAAATAATAAATAAAATAAAAAAAAGTTCAATTTTAAAATGAGATTAAAATTTGATTAATTCAGCTTAAAAAATATAAAAAGTTGTCTTTAATTTTCACGGCTGAGTGGTAAATTCTTTTAACTCATGAGACAAATTGATTTTTCATTTAGTTATTTGAGACGAACACCAGATAATTCAAATTTTTATATATAGAAAATCATTTTAAAAAACAAATAAAACAAATAGAAAATAAGAACAAAATTTGTTTGCTATATTAAAAATTATATTATTATTCATTATAAAAATTATTTTAAGTATAAAAGAATTGATTGTCGTTTGTATGTATTTTCATCTGTATTTTTCCGCTTATATGAATTATTTGCAGAGTCGACAAATTGAGGCCCTTGCAGGCTCATTATATTATTTTTGTTAACCCTACTCAAAATTACATTTCTGTTGATAGTGGCTACCATCAGATAAATTAACACCATTCTGTAGATGCTTAGACCGCTCGTTTGCATGAAAAGAATCCCCCACATCCTCTACCTACTTGCCGTTGAGTAAGGACAATAGTATAACAGATGCAAGGTGGTATCCTCTTATGATCCATATCATTTTGTTATCGAGCTATTTTTTACAGCTTTATTATGTTATAGGAGGATACGGAAAATCTATTGATTTGTTCATTATTCTTTGCCTCATCTTTACCATTACCCTTTGCCAGCTCTTGTAGAATAAATACTCAAGCTGGCTAAAAGTGTCTAAGGCCATCCGCCTCAAAAGTGATCCTGCTTTCTGAGCTGCAATGACAACGGTTTTATATGTCAATTTGTACCATAATAATTTATAAGCCATATCTTTAATAATTCTTATTTCTGCCAAAAACACGGTAACGCGGCTTAAATAGTATTTAGAATCTAATGCCAGTATAAATTATTTACTTAACTGTTTTTATTAATTTTTCTTATTAATCTACTTATATTTGTCAATTTAAGATAGCATTTAAATCTTTTTAAATACATAAAAGCTAAAAGTTTAAATTAAAATTATAACAGTATTAATGTATGATACTTAATAATAGGAGACTTATATAAAATACTTATATATTAAAATGCATGTTACTTTATCATTTATTTAATTTAGCAGACTCAAATCTACTTAAAGACAACTTGGTGTAGTACTCTGTTTTGACTTTTTAGGAAAATTATTATTATAAAAAATGTATTGAAACATGCCTAAATTATTAAAACATACATTAATTAAATAAAATTGTTAAATTAAACAAAGTATCTAATTATGAAAACAAAACATTTTTAATTGGTTTAAAAATCTATTCATTATACAGGGTGTAATCGGATATCAGTTTAGCTGGCCATATTTTGAATGTAGACAAAAGTATCTTCTTGAATTATTAATGTGTTAAACTGAATTTAAGCTAACATCTCGATTTAAACAATTTAGGAGTGCCGCTCACACGTGTTATACGTTTTGATTATCTTTCTCGACTTGATCGGTACTATTAAAATACTGCTTATAGTATGTTACTCACAACCGCAATTATGATTGTATTTCAACACCAACATTATGTATTAATAAAGATTAAACTTTAAAAAGCATAAAACGTAATTTAAAGTTAATACCTTAATATCAATTCGAATTTTAGATAAAATACAATTAAATATTAATATGTAAATAGAAGATTAAAAACCATCAAAATAGAATTTTGTATTAAAATAAATAAAAGATATTTTTTATTTTAATAGCTGTGTAATTAATTATAAGTTATTAATATAGAGAAAGATTAAATTTTTCATACCAAAGATTTATATTTTAATACCCAAGTAGCGTATAAAATTTGATTAAACTATTTGTTATTGAAATAACTATTTTCATTATTTATTCCTATATAATTTGTAATTAAAATGGTTAAAATGAATATTATTGTATGTTGATAAAATATTATTTAATATAAATACTATAATGATAGATTAAACGACATTAATGTACGCAAAATTAAATAGAATTAAGCTGGATTCAACATTAGTAACATTCTTCATTAGGATATTTAAAGCGACTTATCACATTTCTATATTAAACATTATTAAAATGATTAAAAATTAATATTTAACTAATAAATTAAAATCGACTTGTATAAAAACAGATTAAACTTAATTTGAATTCTATTATTATTTCCAAACAGATTCGTCGTATAAAAAGTATTTATTGAAATTCAGATTTAATACATATTTATCTATCCTAGTCCGTTATTTCTAGCAGGGAGAACATACAGGCAAAAAGTAGTCTTTACCGAAAATTACTAAATCAAAATATTGTTTTCTTTCCAAGTATATGTAGGCTCAAAATTCCATTGTATCTCTTGTTTTACAAATTGATTCATTGATTAATGGTACAAAAAAATTCTGACACTTTTAGCCTTGGGAGTGATAGATCCGTTTGTCTTTTCAGAATCCACATCCATTACTCTGCGAGTAAATTTGACTCAATATGCAAACTAAGGATGATAATTATATAAATTTTTATAATATATCGTACTACGAGAATGTAAAAATTAAAAAATTATATAATACTACTTACAATGTAGTACTTTGGTGTTTTTATCCAAGTTATCAGTCATTGAAAAATAATGAAAATACTTATAAATAATTGAATGAAGATAAGGTTAATATTTTATAAATAATTTTAATGTTAACTAAGTGTACGATTTTTGGAGTTTATTGCATTAAAGATAGAATCTAAATTGTCGTTATAGTGGTTATTATAACTACTAGCCAGTACTAATTTCGGAGCAATTTCTATAGTGAATCTTTAAATTGAAGTAAATTGGATTTGTAACTCATCTTTTTTTTAATTCCTTTTAAAATCATTAAAATATAGCCCATAAAAAATAAATATACTTAATAACCAATTAAAAGAATAATATATTTAAAAATCATAAATAAATTGATTATATTTTCAATTATTAAAAAACGTAAAGATACTGTTAAAAATCAGAGATGAAAAGATATTTGAGAATAAACTAAACAAAGATTTAAGAATAAAGTAATACATATTTATCCAATTATTTATAAAATAACAAATAAATCTTTCACGATAACAATACACTTTTCAAAGATTAATCTCGTCTTATTAAAAATTCAAACCGCTTTTCGTTGTTTGAAACTTATTTACTCATTTTCATGAATCTAATAATAGTCTCTGAAATATAGTTTAAATTGAAATAATTTAAAGAATGAACAATTCTAACAGCAAAATTATTCACAAATTACATCCTTAAATTGCGTGGGCGCACCAGTGGATCTATAAACATAATTAAAGCTACTACAAAATCCTACTAATTGTCTAAAAGTGTGTGCATATGCTCACAAATGTATTAAAATTTTTTTATAAAAGTTTGTCTGGATAACTTTACAATTGAATCCACTTCTCTCGACATAAGATCCGTATTCGACTCTGTAGATCATGACACAATCTAACAGTATCTTACGTCACCTGCAAGCTGAAACTCCCATCACAAATCTGTTTACAGAATACAATGCATAGTAGAACATAGTGTGAGTTGAACTTCATTTTTTGAAGTTTTCGCCATAGCATACTGCACACACGCGTTTGCTCCATATGCAATTATATTATTCTAAGTTGACGGTCGTCCGTACGGTCTGGTACGCATCAGTGCGCATATGGTCACATACGGTCTTGATAATGTCAATAAAAGGCAATATGGCTATACCTTGAAAGATATTCATTTTTACCTGCTAGGAATATCTCTGAATTAAGTTTGTTATATAAAAAAATTTAGTTCATTTTAACTAAAAAGAAAATACCAACATGAACCAATTGTTGTATAATATAAGAGTCTTCTTAGCTTTGACGGCGATGGGAGGTATGACTATTCTAATGATGACGGATCAATTAGATGGAGAAAGAGATATGTTAGGCGGTCCATACCCTCGAAGACCATTAAAAGATAAAAGTCAGGTAATTCGTTCATTATAATAAAAACTACATTTAAAAGGTTTTATATTCATAATTGGTATTTTATAAAAAATAGTTTCAATAAATAATCAAAAGAAATAGTATTAAATAAATTCATACATAAAATGTACCTCAAATCTGTACTCAAAATAGTATTGTGTAAGACAATTACTTAATAAACAATTATGACAGATTAACAAAATATTTTTTAATTTCTAAAATCAAGTCTTTTTATTGCAATATTCATATTTGATTTTTTAGAATACATCTAAATTCTATGATGCAGTTCTTAATTACACTATGTAAAATTTGATGAATATTATGTAAAAATAGATAAATATTATTTACCTATTTTTATGAATAAAATTATTATTCTATTTCAGGATCGATGGCCACTAAAGACACCTAAAGAAACTTCACTATCTGAAGGCTGTTAATTCTATTAAATTTTAATAAATTGTAGGTAATCAATTACAGTAAATATAATAAAATACTTTAGATTTTGTATTATTACTATAGTTTCTTTATAACCCTTCATAATATTTTTTTTACTATTTTCTACAAAAATAACTAATTATGGTTGCCAATAAATTATTTCAACGTTTATTTTAAAATTTTCAAATATTAAATAAATTTTTGCAATACAAACAAATGTACAGAATATTATATTCAGCTATTTTTGATTATAGAATAAATGTAGATTATATTATTGATAATCTTAAAGGTTATTTTTTTTGCATCTCTAATTGACTTTAAAACTTCTAAATTCTCGAAATTGATCATATTGCCCTAATTGACCTAATTGTTAGATTTAATTACAGAATATTGTTTTTTTTACATTAAGTCAAAGAAAGGAATTTCATAGTCATTTAAATACATTTTTAAATTAAAATAATAAAGAATTTACATTATTAGTGACACTAGTGTTAAACCAATTTACAAACAAATTTTTGATTATCTATTGTGATTTGAAATCTGTTACAAAAAACAACAGTACATAGTTTACATTGATTAGTATATAAATGATCGAGAAAAATCAGATTTTCTAATAATAAAGTTAACATTATGAAAGTGAAATTTTTCACAAAGAAACAAGAAAACTTTTACAAACTATAGTTTGATTTAAATATTAATTTTCATTGATTCTTAACATTTAATTTTCTTTTTATAACGAATATTAAAGTAGAATCTATAGCAATAAACACAATTTTAATATGAAATATATTTTGCAAATTATGTTTGAGAACCTGAAAAAATTATAAGATTGGTTTCCTTTGAAAATATTAAAAAAACTATTAGACGTAAAAAAAAATTCATTAAAAACAATTAAATAACAATTAATTGTAATTTTAATGATAAGATATAATTCACCTTCTTAAGCATTCAAAAATTAGTACATTACGTAATTAATTTTATTATTAATAAATTTGTTTAATTAAATATAGCTTTTGTAAATGCATGTTTTTCCATATCAAAATCCGTTTTACTTTAATTTATATAATGGCGATGTAATTATAAAAAATAATATAAAATTATCAAACATTATATTTCTGAACATTCGCGGCACGGGGTCGACAATGACGAAGACAACATGTGAAAAATGATAATATAATAATTATTAAAGAAAAAAAATTAATTGATAATGCAAGTTATACAGCTAAAAAATGTGTTACTGAATTATGCACATATCTCCACCACACAAATGAGTAAAATTAAAATAAAGTCAATTTTAATTTCATTTTTAAACACCTTTTTTTTAATTTCATTTCCTATATAAAATTTAATTAAACTATTAAACCCAATTCATGAGAGATTGACTACTGTGTTTAACAATTTATATTCGATTCCTTAAATAAATAATAAGGTCTTTTTAATGTTTCGTAAAATTAAATAAAGGTAATTATTCAGAAAAACACACGTATGTGTTATCATTCATATCATCTATACAATAATAATATTCAACTAAACTTTTTACTTTGCTTTCATTGTTTTAATATTAATTTTGAAATTTTTCAAATATAGGAATGAATAAAATATTATTTGTTATTTTAATCTACAAAGATAAAAATTAAAATACAACAATTTTACATTCAAGCGCCAATTTATTTATACGCTATCTTAATGTAATAGCTCAACTTGTCTTAGAACCTATTGTTTGTACACGCATTACTTAAAGTATAAAAGATATCTTTTGTTTACATTAACCTCACTTAAGGCTAACATATTTTTTCCATTCATGAAAGTGGTCATTATAATTTACGAAGACACTAGAAGGTCAGTCACTATCCGATCCAACTGGATTTATCTTCTTTCTTTTTTTCGCTTGTTTCGGTTTCACAATTTCTTCATCCTGTAAGGTATATTATATATACATATATATATATATATATACAGTATTTTATATTTACTATCATTTAAATTCGATATTAGACTAACTATTAGTTTGAAAAAATTGAGTGTAAGAATAAAATTTAATTTAAGTTAATTTAATATTGATTATTTTGCAAACTATATTGTATATCGTACGATCATTTTAAAGAAACCGTTAAACCAATTAAAATAAGTTTCAAACATCCTTCTGAATTTTTTTCTTTTACTATTGAAACTCTTGCAACAAATGAATTAAATCCAAAGTATCTATAATGGTTAAATCCAATTATAGTCAAAAAGAATTTTAGCTTTTAAATCTATTGTTTAGTTAATATTATTATTTTAAATAATAACCGAGTTTAGTCATTAAAAATTATTATTTTACCTTCACATATTTTAAACATATAACATTTTGACATATTAAATAGAATAAAATTTAATCAAGGACTTATAGGTTGATCTATTTGGTTTCAAATATTACTTACTTCACTAGTCTGATCGCTACTTTCAGTATTCCTATCCCTTGGTGGGGCTCTTTTAAAAGTTGATCTTTCTCTTGTATTTGCAGTCTTTCTATGTCCACCTTTGACGGTATTTGCATTTGCTACGCTCTGAGTATGTTTTCTAGTTGAACTTGAAGGTAATGATGGAGGTGGTACAGTTTCTTCATTGACTTCAGCTAAAGCAAAAAGATCCCCATAACTTTTTCTTAAAGAATCACTACTTCCAGCTTGGGCCTGTTGCAGAGCTTTTTGCATAACTTCTAACTGATATAGTTGCAGTTCTGATGTAGTTAAGCAATGTTGTCGTAATTGATCTAAATGACCTAGAACTTGCTCTCCTGTAGGAAGAGCAGAAGCTTGATTGTGTTTGACGCCTGAGCGCTTTCGTTTATTAGGACTAGTAGCTGGGTAACGAGTACTCAAAAGAGCTGCTAATAGTTCTCCAAGTTTTTCTTCATATTCCCTACACCAATACCTCAAAGCTGCAACAACAAACATATCACCATCTACATTTTGTCTTATCAAAAGCTGCTTTAACAGTTCTTGCGTAGGTCTGAAATATAATTAAATAATAATTTTTATTGTACTAAAATTAATTAATGATTAGTTATTTAAAATTTAAATGTATCTATGCTTTACTTTTCCTGCTTTAACATAAGAAGGATAGAAGTGAGTGCTTCAGCATGATCACGAAACTGCAACCTTGGTAAAACAGGTAAAACATAATCAACAGGACAATCATGTGCAAAAATTAGTTGCCAGAAACAGTATTGTTCAAAAGTTTCCCAGTTTAAGCTAGCTGTAAGAAGAGAAGAAATTGAATCTTTTTTTAATAGTCTTAAGTGTCCTTGCATTATTTGACACACTAAATCCTGCAATTGTGTCGAATCTACAGTAGAAACTACTAGATGGAGAAGTTGTACATTTCCAAGGGCTACATTTTGAAATTCCATATAAATATCAGGTAATAAAAAACAAAGCATAGGGATGTTGTCTTCATGGCAACGCTAAAAATTATAAATATAAATTTAAACCATTCATTTTTTATAACTATAATTTATTTTGCTACATACCTTAAGGTCAAACAGTAAACATGAATCAAGTTTTTCTTCTCTTTGAGAACAAAAATCTTTGTATACTGATGCTTTCATATCATTTAAAGTACTGCTGCAAAAATAGTTTTTTAATTAATTGAGTCTTTTTATTTAATTGTGAGCATCATTTTTATTTATTTAACTTGCTTTAAAAAATAATAGAAACTTGCATTAAAACCCTAACTTATTCAAACACTTGAAACTGTAATAAACAATAGACTTCTGCGAAATAATAAATTAAAATACCAATATGTTGTTAATATATAACTAAATATTTATGTTGTTATAATTTAAAGCATAAAAAACATTGCATTTTTAGTTGTAACTAAGCTATAATAAGTTGACACAAAAGTTTCTTTTGTACTTTTAAAAGAAATTTTTATTTTGATTCACAAGAGTTGTTTTTAGATCTAAATATATATTCAATTCAAACCATCTTTGTTTTCAATCTAACTAATCTTTGTTATGTAATAATGTAATAACAGTTAGAATTTGGATACACCATTACTCTTTAAAGATGATACAACAATCAAATAAATGGATTTCTAAATGTGAAACTATGCTGTAGGGTGATTAAAATCACAACAATCAGCTGCAAAATTGATCAGATTGAAAGAGCATCAAACTGATCAAAGATTAATATAATTGCTGTATCTATAAATTATAAAAGTGAATTTAAAATTTTTTTAAACAACGAATTGTTTTATTAGGTTTAAAGCTTTAAAATAATTTAATGATGACTTCAAACATTGAAAGAACTTGCTATTTAAATTTAGTTGATTTAAATTGGACAGAAATAAACATTTTTATAATTGAAGCTTAAATTATCTTTTGATTACAGTTTCATTTTTTGTATTTATTATTTAATTTATAACAAAGATAGTAAATAACTTTAACATTTAATTTTTAGAGTATGTTCGATGTGATATACATAATTAAAAGATAAATCTTGGTTTGAGAATTTTATGTTTATGATGATATTTTAATAGTTTGTGTATAAAAAGCAAGTATTCTTTATAACTATTAATACCAAGACTAAAAAATTTTGGCAACAAATATTAGAATTTTTTTAAAAATCTTAGTAACCAATATATCTAATTTTTCAATAATAGTTTTAATGAAATCATCATGTTAATTCATTAATTGTTGGATGAAAATTTGTTTTTTTATTATTTTTTATATAATAAAGCATATTTTCAAATGTCTTTAATGTGTATTCATTTTATCAGAATGATTGTAATACCTGATGCTATAAATTATTAATGAAGACTACAAAATAAGACATATTTTAATAATGTTTAGAATATTCTAATTACTAAATATTATATGTAACACTATTTTTCTCAAACTTCAGATTTAATCATACTTTAGCATCAAAAAATTTACTTAAGTAAGAATACAAATAAATTTAATTGTGAATGCACCAGAACTCTTCTTTCTATCTAGTGTGTAAATGAAAAATTCATAGTTTGACTTCACATTTTTTCACTAACAGTATAGTAAGGATTTTCTAAATTTTAACACAATATTTGTTGTTATATTTGTTCATTATTTAGCACCTATTAGTTTTTCTAAGCTTTCTGCAATAGTTGCCTTAGTTTTTAAGTAATTTGATATTTATTATTATTAAAAATATTAATACTTGTACATACCTTGGCTCTCCTTCTCGTTTTTCTTCTTCTTTACCCCAAATTTTCAAAAAGTACAAAAGCAAGTAGCCTATCTTTGGTTGTATAGATTGCATTTCAGCTAAAAGTCTTGCGAGTAATTTTTTTCGATTATCTTCTTCTTTGCATAACTGAAATTGATTCCTAAACATTACAAATAACGGTGTACTTATACTATCTGTAAAAGTCTCGTCATTTAAATTATCTTTAGGAAATATATCAGAACTAATTTGTATTGATAAGGTGTTTGAAAGGCAAGAAGCCAATGTTGGCATAGTTTCAATATCAATTTCATCTTCTATGACCATTTGAACTATCCTTTCCATTATTTGACATCTAGTTTCATTATCTGTTTCATAATGTAGATTTTCCATAACATTTTTTAATTCTTCAGGTTCCAAAGCAGTATTAAATAAAGATAGACCATCTTTTTTTAAGTTACTTAAACATTTTTGATTAGATTTAAGCTTTACTGTTGATAATGGTATGCTTTCATTGTCATGAATATCTTCACTTTTTGCCCCTATTCTGTAAACAATTATTTTCAATAAGAACTAATTTTTATTAAGTATATAGTTTTCATTATTTACCTAAGTGGTAAATCTTCTTCTTCATCACTGAATACTGGTTCAGTTTGTTGATTCAAATGATTGTTTTCTAAATTTGAATTTCCTGTATTGTCGAACATTATTTCATTACTGAAATCTTTACTTAGCTCTTCTATTTTACCTAAAAATATAATAAATCCTTTTTGTAAATGATTAATTTTCAATAAGCTTACGATTTTTTTATGCTTTTCTATGTATCTTTTCAATTATAATTTTATTGATTACTTTTTAAATTCAAAGGCATTAGAAAACATACCTTAATATTTGCTTTAATTTTGTCACTAAAGTTAAAATAAAATAAAAATATGAATTTAGTTAACAAACCTGCATCTGCATTTGGTGGTAAACAAAATTCTTTAAATGTTTCTCGAATCTTAGTTCTAAGTTCTCGATCCAACTTTGGACTATCAAATAATGGATATAAACTTGGTAAAACTCGTTTTTCTAATATTTGCCGAAGAGATGAAAATATACCATTCTTTACTTTTTCTTCCAACGATGGATAAAAATTTGGAATAATCTGAAAATTAAATTCAGAATTATAGAATTATTATTTAAACGAATTTTTATATTTATGAAACATACTCTGCATAGAAAATCTAAAAGTGTAGCAGTGACTGCAGGATGGGATCTCATTGAATTATGCATGACCAAAATAGCAGGCTCAATATTCATAATATTATCTTTTTCTGGTTCAAAAAATAACCAGTCATAAAATAATGCTAATTTAGCATTACTTGCTGCTACTGGCAGAGTACAAGTTGTAAACAACCATCCAATTACAGCCCATCTAGGTATAATGTCAGAACAAAGTAGTTCATTTGTAGGATGGATGACACCAACAATAAACCTTATTAAATCACACCGTAAAGTTTGTGATTCTGGTGTTGCTAAATATTGTCTCTGAAACCATTCTTGATAACGTTTATGATTTCCAAATCTTACTTGACTGGTTAAAAATACAAGTTTTCTCTCCATATCTGGAGTTAATCTTGATTGTAAAAACCTTCTTGAAGTGCGAGTTTGTAATAATTGCAAAATTCCTGTAAAGTTTTGACTCAATAATTTTGGATTTAAAAGAATATCTTTCCAAAGTATTTCGAATTCTGGTATTCTTGCAACATTTTGTAACAATCGAACTAAATCCCTAAAAAGAATTTATAATAAATAGTATAATTTTAAAAATAAGTATATAATTGTATAAAACCCACCTGCCAATAACTAAACAGTCATTAATTCTTTCTCTTATTAGTAAGACTATGAAAGTAACTTCTTTTTGTCTGAGACTTGACAAATGCTGTGCACTGTGGTCTTCTATTAATCGAAGATATGTATAAATAACAGATGCTACTAAAAATGGAAACTTGTCTAACCAAGGTCTGTTTTCTTGAAAAATATCTAAGAGAGCATCAACAAGGAAAAGATTACGCTGAGAAATGTCTCCACCAGCAGCATACCTCAATAAACTTAAACAAAGGTTATCTACATTTGTAACACTAGTCCTTATCATTTCTCGAAGTAGCCAAAGAAGTTGACTTCTAGCTACATCATTCAACCTTAAGTATCTATCAAGCACTAATTGATTTAAATATGCAAGAACGACAGCTAAACCATCACGAGTCACAAGAGTCAAATCTCTATAACTTTTAGATGCTTCTTGAGGATCTGTAAGAATTGACATTAAGAGACCCAGACACACTTCTTCATGAGTTTTATCTTTACAAACAGCATTATTAAGACTATCATGGATTTCTTTCTCTGATAAGCCAGCACACAAATTATTCAATATGCTGTAGCAACGTTCAAATTTCTGAAATTAAAAATAGATTATGTATGATTATTTATTATTTATTATCGTATTACGTTTGAATTCCTTTGAATTTGGCGGCGAACAATAGTGATTCGTGGCGCCCCCGATACCCGGTCAAAACTAAAATGTTATGTTGGACATCTACCTGGAGTATGGGACCACAATATCACACAAGCACAAACTAATACTTACAATTGCATGACTATTAATCACGTTGAAATTTATTTTTCTAATTAACAATATTATTTTAACGTTCTTACCTCTTCTATCTCATCCTTGTTTTCGATGCAAGTTGAGATTAACATTCGCGAAACCACTGGGGTTTTTGTTTGCTCCATTTTTGGATATATTTAACAATTTTTTTATTTTATATAATGTTTTAAAAGCATAGTGTAAACTTGTTCCTCCGTCATTCTTTTCATGTCTGCTTACATTCAATCTTGATCACTTCATGCTCCATAGTCCGTAATTGCTTAGGCGGCCTTTTGCCGTCCACCTTATAGCGCCTTCGGCTTATGCTTGCTTGCCAGTTACCACTTTTCTATAGACAGCAGTAACTCACCCACACACGCACTGTGAAACACTACTCAGCTAGAAGCGCATGCTCGCACAACAGGTATATACATGTATAACCTATAAGGCTATATAGCCTTAGGCTCTATTAGGTACAATGTACAATGTTGCTTTTACAATCTCCACCTTGACCATAGCTGTTACCTTATGCCATTAAATCGTCACTCACATATTTTTATGTATTATTTATATTTGTTATATTACATATGAATTCATGTTAAATCAAAAGAAAATATAAATTGTTCTTGTTAGTACTGCAATAAGATATTTTTATAATTTTGCAAAAATATAGATCCATAATGCATCCATATTGTAATATGATTTTTCTAAAAGTGAAGTTTATAGGGATTTTTGGTAATAACAATAAATCCCTATTTCGTTTTGATCATTTGAAGCAAGTATAAAATCTGTACAAGCACAAAATATTAGATTTCAATACCAATTTATAATATAAAATATTACCCACAGATACCAAAAATAATCTATCACGATTTTTAACAAGTTACGTTAACAATTTCATTTTCAGTGTAAACATAACAAATATTATGTTTAGGTTCAATTTATTTTACAAGCGCAGTGCTTATTTTTACTGCATGAGTTTGCATATTTAAACTTGGTATGACTATATATATATGTCTATCGCACATTGATATTAATGATTGGATTTTTTGAATAATAAAATTTGAATTTCATACACGAAGTAAAGCAATTTGAGTAAAATCTTAATTTATTAATTATGATATTAAATTTACACTTGTATTAAATACCGTTTCTGAATATAATGTAAAGGCTTCTTTTAACCAGAGTAAATAATATTTAATAGTAAAAATTACATTGAAACATTGTTAAAATCCTATGTTTAACTGTAGGATTGCACTAAATGTAAATAATATATTAATGATAATCAAAATTTATTTTGAGATCTATTTTACTATATTTATTGCAGTTAATGTATATAAACTTGAATTGGTAAGAATTGTATTGAGATGCCTCTATATACTATTCTCTCCATTTTCTTTCAAACAATTAACTTTTATCTTAATTATGTATAGTTTTTCCATGGAGAAATATATATATATATATATATATATATATATATATATATAAACAAATATATTTAATCACAAATAATTAATAAAGATGAATATACAATTCCTAGATGTATATAAATATTTAAAGTAAAAGGCAAATTATCTATTAATAATTTTTTTACTATACGGCAACATTTTTATCATTAGTATAGTTCTTGTAACTAAATATTAAATTGATTGCAGAATAGAAGACAACACTATTTCGTGTCCAAAAAGGTACTTCGAAATCAATCTACAACGGTCATAAGCTTACGTAAGGTTTACGTCCATATAGGTTTAAGCCTATAGAATAGGACTCGCCTGATCGAAGGTTTCAAAATTCATGCAAATATTACTAAACTACCGTGAAAGAAGCAGTAAATAAAATAAAAATTTATTATAAAAACATTGTACACTATACTATTCCCTATCACGGCTTTGCTCGCGCTAGATCAGGTATACCGGTATGAAGTAAGCGCCAAGATATAAATATCGTAATAGGAAACATTTGTTGTGAACGAGCCTTAATTTTTTTTGTTTGGTTGCTATGACAACTGTCAAGCATATTTAGTATACATGAAGTCATTTAACAAACAACATCATATTTTTTTATCGTGTTAAAAATGGCAGCTTTTGTTCCAGAAAGCATTAATTTTTTATTTTCTTTTAAAGAAAAGTACTGCAGAGTCACATCAAATGCTTGTCGAGGCATATACTGGTTATGATCTATTAGAAGCAACATCCAAAAAATGGTTTCAACGGTTTAGATATAATAATTTTAACGTGAGGAATGAAGAACGTTGAAGACAACTAAAAAAGTTTTAAGACGCCGAATTGTAAACGATATTATATGAAGATGACACTTTGAGTCAAAAGGAAATGGCAGAAATGTTAAATGTTGCACAACAAACAATTTCTGACCGTTTAAAATCTATGGGAATGATCTAAAAGTGGGGAAAATGGATACTACATGAATTTAAAATGAAAATGAAAAGAAATGAATTAAAATTATTACATTGGTAGTGTGTGAAAATCACAAATGAATATTATCTATTATTTTGCGCTATAAAATCATGAAGATTTAAAAATTAATAGTGTTTATTTATAAGATATAAAACAAATGAACAAATAAAAAGAAACTGCTTTTTTTATTCTTATTATTTCTACTTTAATTTATGTATATGCATGTACATTATATTTATTGTTACTTTATATAACGATACAATTCGAAATTGTTAAATAATATATCGATGATGTGACGATGGCCCTTTTACGTAGTAATGTTATAGATTATACAGAAAAATTGGTAGATTTATTTTAAGAATGTGTTTTCTCAAACACATGCTTTTACATAATCTATTTGAATAAAGTAAATATGTTTTTATTTAAAACCTTTGAGTATAATTATTTTTTGTCTTAACCTTGTCCTTGGAATCTGATTCATCTTGTATTTTTTATTTTTTATAATAGAATTGAGAATGAAACTACAAAAAATGAGACTAAACAACTTTATTAAAATATAAAGCACGTTAGTCCATATTTATTAAATAATATATAATAACAAGTTAAGTTCAAATTACTATGGAAATTGTAAATAAATGTAAGTTTAAGTGATAAAGACACTCCTGTAGCCAATGTTACATGCCATATCT
The DNA here is from genome assembly GCA_018906755.1 of Sycophaga agraensis. NCBI lineage: Eukaryota > Metazoa > Arthropoda > Insecta > Hymenoptera > Pteromalidae > Sycophaga > Sycophaga agraensis. The sequence goes on from JACCIE010000039.1 coordinate 425,494, forward strand.
ATTATTCATATAACAAAACATCATATAGCCAAATACATATTTTTTAAACACTTTTTCTTTAATTATAAATAAACGCAATTGAAAGATAGATTACTTATGATTTTCATAAGTAATCAATTATAAATTATCCATATAAATAAATTTTCAAAAAAACTTTCAAAAATCGAGATTTATTGCACAAATAAAAAGCGAAGTTAATTGTTCATAATTATAAATGAAAAATATATTATTTATTGTTAGTGAAAATATATATTGATGGTAATGTACCAAAAATTTAATAATTGATATAATATATACCTACTTTTATATTTAAAATTTATTATAAAAAAGGAAAAATAATATAAGAATTAATTTTATTAACTAAGTTAGTTTAATTTACATTTAAACCATTTTACGATGATTCAAATAAATGTTAATTTTTTAACTGTATTTAATAATCAAACTGGTAGCTTTACTTAAAAATAATAATTGCTTCTTGTTTATTTTTTAAACAAATACATGCATATCATTTTATATTACAAACATTATATTACAAAAAAACAGTCTTGCGTATAGCACTCGGGCTACAGAACTATATCAGGCTATATCAGGAAGGGAGAGGCAACCGCGTGAAGAGGTCCCCCGTTGAGTATTTTGTATTGGTCTTTCTATATGTAAAAAGTCCCGTGATAAGTCCTGATGGGCCAGTGGTGACTGTTGGTTCATGTCTGTTGCTTTCGGCTTTGTCTGCAACGTATCGGTTCCAATTCCATCAACTAATCGTATATTATAATATATTATATATAGTACATTTTGATATCCTTAATATACATATATATTGAAATTCTTTGGTTCTGTTCCTTATAGCTAAGTGTTCTTTTAAACGTGTGAAGGGCCTAACAGGCTTTAGCGTGCGAAAGACCTTATATTCTTATATTACTCGCAGTTATTTAGTATAAAATTCAAAGATAGAACATTTTACAGAAATTCCAAATGTTTTTTCGATTTGTTTTCCGCTTATCTTATTCCGTGACACCAACTGAAGTTCAAATTGTTTAATTGAATTTGTGTCATACATCATTCATGTTCTTATAATGCCGTTGAGCAATTGAGTTCAAATAATAACCTATTGGATGAGTTCACATCTTCTACACTATAATTAAGGTTTACACATGTATATATTTTATTAATTTATCTCATTTAAGTTTTATTATATAAACTTTTTTTTGAGAACCAGAAGTGTGGTTATGCGTGTTTGTAAGTACTGCACTGCAATGATAAACATGTATATAAAGACAAACACGTTTGCACTTACTTAATTTTATTTCATTATTATCATATTGTACTTGTATCAATGGAATTTTTCTTTTTAGTAAAACAATTGTATAAAATAGTTACTTTTGTTCAGTATTTAATTTTTGCTGTATTTTAAAAGTAATCTTTTTATAATAATTTTTATGTATAAGTGTACATAATAAAGTACCATTTAATAAATGTAGGTAATATTGGTAATTTTATTACTTAATATTTATGAATCTTAATTCATTAATCAAACTATTAATAATCAGTCATTTTCATTTACAGTTGATAAATTTAAAATAGCTTGTTTCAAGTCTTAATTTAGTTATTGAAATGTATATAAATAATTTAATGATTTACTTGATATTTTTAGATTGCTGGGTACATTAAGAATTTAGAACAATTTTTAAGTTGCATTAATTATGCACTGTAGAAAACGTGCAATCGTGCCACTGAAAATTATTTTGTAATGATGGGGAAACAAGAAAGTATTGGTTGTAAGCTGCAAGATGCCTAGGTTAGTTTTTAAGTGTTCATAGTTAGAAGTAACTACTGATTTCTAACTATTGCACATTGTACTTCTATAATTATCTAACAACAACGAGTATAATTTATTGTTTTACAGTTAATCTTTCAAAAATTAATATAGGTAGATAAAATAATATTTTTAAGCATGGATCATGATGACTAGAAAATCTTAATTATATTGTAACTAAATGTTAAAAATAATTAATTATATTTTTCTAACATTAATTTCTAGTGCAAAATTAAAATCATTGTAATATGCATAATAATTATACAACTCCATTATCCTTATGATACTGTTAAGATTAGTTTCACTAAACGATGTAGCTGAATTCCATTTAATTGCAGTACTATCGGTCAATTACAGAGAAAAAGGTTAATACTTAATAACTTAAAAATTCTGAAACATTCGATATTATTATAGTAAATCTAAAATAAAATAATTTTTTCTGTACTATTTTATAAATAAAAAATTTCTATTTTACTTATTACATATGTAATACGATAAATGGTTATTAATTATCAACAGTATTTTTATTTTATGAAGTATTTTTATATATTAGTTTTGATCATTGGTTGTTTTGTGTCATATTAAAATCTGATATTATTTTTAGCTTTATGATTTGATTATTAAATGAATATTAATAATGTTCAATTCTATTTAAGTTAAACTATTTAAGCTATCTATTTAAACTACACTATTTAGGTAATATACTGATAATTTGATTAAGAAAGATAAGTTCTCTAATCAATGAATATTTATTTAAAAATCCAGTCTTCAATTATTAAATGTAGAATGCAGTAAGGGAAAACAAAGTTCTTTTATCTTGATAATACAATTCATTGTTTATGAGTTTGTTGATTTATTTTCTTAATTATATTCCAAGTTTTTAACTATTATTTTATCAAATTTAGTAGTTTAAAAGATACTTTGATAATTATTAAGTATGCATTGTGTACAAAAAGAATACACATGGTTTTTTTTATATGAAACTTTATGCTTCTCAAAAAAAATTTTTATTGTTATAATTTTTGAATTTTTTACTAAACTTGAAAAAAATATGCTTTCAAAAAATTTTAAAATTGTAATTTTTTAATCTAATTGTCTATATAGAATGAAATTGTACATGAATTTTTTAACATTTATGGTACATGTAAATATTTTTGAAAATATATGTTTTTCATATGTTGTATTAAAACATAAATATTCAATTTTAGAATTGGACTCAGCAATCTTTAAACTTTTTATATACCAAGTAAATATATAATTATTTTTGCAAGACTTTTTCATAAATCCCCTTTATTAAGCATATGTTATTATCTCATTTGCTTGAATTATAAGTAATTTATTATGCTTGTAAATGAATAAAATATAAATTTTACTTCAAAATTAAGCTTAGTAAAGTTGAAGTAAAATCATTAATCTTATTGCTAATGCTAAAAGATTTAAAATTATAAACTTAAACAATTAATTGTTGCTATTGAAAAGAAAATTTATAACAAATGAGAATAGATTAGTAACTGAAAAATAGTTTATTTAAAGATGTACATTGTAAAAAGATAGAAAATTCCAAATTATTTAATCATAACAAAATTAATTGATGTTGTTTAACAGCTGATACTCATTGCTAAATATATTACTGTTTCTTAAAATCAAATTTACTTTAATATTCTGTAAATTATATTTATGTCTAGAATATTATTTAAAATAAATGAATATTGATTACATTTTTTATCAAATGTATACAATTTAAAGTAAGAACACAAAATGATGGTTTAAAATATATGTAATCAATGAAAAAGTTATATTAATTAAATCATATGTTACAAATGCAATTTCCAGAAATTGTTCTACGAGAAATTTAATTAATTTTAAATTAATAGTTTGAAAATTAGATATTTATATTAGTTAAAAATCAAAGTTGTGATGTCTGCATTATGTTTTACACTGGGCTTAATTAAAAGTGAAATTATGAAATAAGTTAATTTTTTATTAACTAAAATATACATACCACCTTAATTACTTTTTAGACATATTATACGAAAAAATATTATATAAAGAGATACAGGATACAATTTTTATTTGTAGATTTGAATTAAAATGATAATATAACTGTTATCATGAAACTATTTTAGAAAAACATTGTATCTTTGTATATTTCATACTAATTTCATTGTAAGGAGTCTAATAGGGGTACAAATAATGTCATAGATATTTAAATTGATTTCTAATTTAATTTTTAGTTTCATTTTCTGTTCATTTAGTGTTCACTTCTAGGCCACTTTTTCTCTTTTCTAGATTTTTCTACACTGTTGAACAATAACTTTCTCTCTTGCTTTGATTCTTCAATTCATCTCCATTCTCTTATGATCTACCTTATCCTTTTTTATATATTGGATATGCTAATCCTTTTTATATTATGTCTCCTCCAAAGATGGTTTCAACTTGGTGGTTTTCTATACTATTAACATTATTTTATTAACTTCTCTATTCTTAATTATTCACTTATTTCATAAAGAGTTATACTTATTTGTATTCTTTTCTTTCTTTTTATATGCTATTCTTTCTAGTTGTTTTTTCAGTTTCTCTCAGAATTATCTACCCCGCTATATTTTCTTTTCCTTGAACTTCTTTATCTTATCTTATTACTATCCTTTCTGAACTTATCCTGATTGTCACTTTTCCATGAGTTCATTTGCCATTTCCTAGACTTTTTACTCTCATCTTTCTTTACATCTTTATGTATGTACCACAGTACTAATAAAAAGTGATCAAGCTCTATCATCCTTAATAAATAAAGTCTTGATGGTCAATCCATTTTTACTATGTCTTGGTTATAAAATCTCCTTTTAAGATTTCCTCCACAGTGTCATTTAAAATTGTTAGGCTGTATTTATTTAAATACACCATGTTCCATACAAGGCTAAAACATTAATTCTAATATCTATAATCAAATTCAAAAAATCCAAGACTTGAAATAAACCAATGAAAGAATATTTGAGAATAAACCATTATCAAGTTGACAATGCATGATTAACAAAAATATATAAAATAATTATTTCATGGAAAAATAAAATATTTTTTTTTAAATATTTTTAATATTAAATGACTATATTAATAATGTTTCCAATTTTTATATTTAATATGATTAATATATAAATGTTGTGATGTTATAGTTTTTTTTATTTAATTGAGTTATTTATTACTTTGTAAAATTAGAAAATTTAGCTTTGAATTTAAATTTAACAATTAATCTGTTTTTAGAAATTATTTTACTTAATTTTATAAAATTTTAAGATTCTTTACATGTATAAACTGATTAAAATAATCTTTCATTAATTTTTCTAAAGGATTCCAGAAAAATTTTACTGATAAACAAAAACGTTGAAATTTTGAAAAACAATTTTACCACATTACCACAATTAGCTGCTTTTAAATTTTTTAATTATAACTATAATTTTCTTTTGTAGGAATGAAAACAACTCATCAAAATATAAATTGAGTCAATTGAGAAGATGAAATACAATTGATTGGGATGTCTACGAGATCTTTTATTCATCTGTTCACCCTAACTATCTAAAGATAAAGGTAATGGACTTTATTTATATATTGTTTGGATTGAATCTCATCAAGTACAAAGACACTAGTGGATATTGAATATATCTTGACGAATTTTAATAGATTTATTATAGTTACAGTGTCAAAAAATAGAAAACATTTTTGTTAAATCATTAAATAATAAAAAATTAATTTATTTCTCTATGCGGACGTATAAAATTAATTTTTTTATTCGTAATATAATTTTGAATAAAAGAAATTCTTACTGGTTTTCTAGAATGATGTGTAATTTGTGGATGAAAGACCAATTAAATCTCAGGTATCTTGATACTGCTATAGATATACATCTTCTGTAGTAGCTTGATAAGTATACATTTTATTCAAAAACTTAATAACACTTTCATAACTTTCAAGAATTCAAATATCAAAGTTTACCATGTCGATAAAATGATATTTAAGTAATTTCATAAGTTTAATTTAATAATTATAGTTAATAAGACGCAATAAACATTGTTATTTGCAATTCGAACGTAAAAAATGTTGCAAGTTAAATGTAAATTTTCGACTTAATGATCTATAGCAACATACGTAGCATATAAAAATGCGTAAAATAACGTTAAGATACCGAATGGACCTACGTCGGCAAGCAAAAAATGAATTCCGAGTGAATCACAACTTTCACTTACATTTATGTATGGCTTAGACTAAATTAATTAAATTTTAACGTTGCATCCTGAATTTTTATAAAAAAATGATCAAGCTATTAAATAAGATGTATTTTTTTCAAGCTCAAAATTGGAGTACTTTAAGACGTATATCTGAAGATATTATTGTTCAATAATATCAGGATGCCTAAAATTTAGGTAGTTTTTGAATAAAAAACTATGCGTTCGATAAGGAAATTGATTTAGCATATCAGAATATATATATATATACTTAATTTTAACAATGAGACCTAACAAATTACACTTAGCTCCTGCTAGTGTCTAAACTAATAACAATGAACACAATTCGTGCTCTTTTATTATACTTAAATCAAGATCATCTGCTACCTGATAAATATTTTTTTAAACAATGGTAAATCCGAAATGTTTTAAGATATTTTTATAAAATAATATATATTTTATTAAGCTTTAAGTATTGATACCAACAAGTTTTCCTTGTATCAAATATTATGTATTTTTTAAAATGATCAAAAATTAACTATCCCTCTATTCTAGATGAAGATTATTCTTAAATTTATTAAGGTTTTTATTTAATAAATGAGTAGTTAGGAATATTATTAATTATTTTATTGCTTAAATACAATAAGTTTTTGCTTGGGCTACTCACATAATATGATACATGATAGAACTTTTCCTGGTATTTTTTATTTTATTTTCTCTTAATTTTTGATACTCGTACCTAATGATGATTTGATGATATTCAAAAATAAATTTTAATTTTTTGATAATTTTTAAAAATGTTAGATACTGTATAGAATGTGCCAATTACGTTTGCTTTTAAAGCGTATACTACATAAAATTTTGAGCACAAAAATATTTTTAATTCTCAAATCATTTTTATTCATTTTTTTATTTTTCGTAATGCTAAGATCGAGTTATCTAGGGTTAAAGTAACAAAAATTAAATTTAATTTACGGGAAGTAAAATTTCTGAATTTGATACTCGGACTCTTCGTGTTTTTCTCCTAAGAGAAGAGTAGGGAGACTACTATGGATGTACCTCTCTTCTTTGGGATCAGTCGATATACCTATGACTTCTTATTTGACCTGCCAACGTTTCTAATTCGTCAAATTCATCAGTCAATTAAGTATATGTATTAAAGCGTTTTAATTTTGTTTTATTTTTCGATAATTTATTGATCAAACTCATTTTGATCAATGCATTTGGAAATTAAATATACTGTTATGCTTAGAATATTATACACGCTTTTTGATTCTGAAAAGAGATATTAAAACATTAAAAATTATAAATTATGAATAAAATTCGATCTATCAGGAACTTGAGCTACATAAAACAAGATGCATGTATATCGTTTTCTCTGTCAAAATCAAATAGTTACAAAAGCTATCTATAATTAAAATGAATCTAGCAATATACATGTATAGCTGAATTCCAGATGCATTTATTTGAATTTTTTAAATCTCGCATTTATTTTCCAATTATGATTAAATCGATTATCTACTTTTAGCATGTAAATAGAGTATCTATAGAAAAATCTAAAAGTCATTTCCTAGATCACTCTTATTTTTTTTAATTTTTATCAGCATTATAGTATCATCAGATAGAAGCCTAAAATATGTTAGTATACTTTGTTATAGAAATTTTTGTAAAAATTAAGAATAATCATTTACGTTCGCTTTTGAACTTTAATATCTTAACGAAGTTATTTACAAAATTTATTGCAAATATGATTATTTTCGTATGAACTGCCAATCTATTTATTTTTATTGCGTAATTTTGCCTTTTAAAACTACAGAACCCTCTAAAAAATTTTAAGCAAATATTTGTGAATTATATGTTTATTCAATAAGATTTTTTCTTATGCAAATCTGCTAATTGCGTTTTAATAGCTTTATTGAGAAATCAGTTTTAAAAATGAATGCATCTCTTGATCAATAAAAGTTTTAACGTGCAATAGTAAATATTACAATAATTAATAATAGAAAGTTAGTTTTAAATTAAGACTATTCTAAATTAAATAAGTCCTTTCATTTTTTAAATATTGAAAATAGTCTCTTGGCGCAACTTTCGAGATTTTATTTAGCAGGTATAAAATTTTAAGGTTTTATCAGCAATAAGTCTATATAGTAAGTCGTTTCAAGTTAAGCGTACGAGTCAATTATTTCAAATGGTTATATTTAGAATTTTGATGAACTTCCCAGAATCTGAGAAATTTTATACACACAAAAAAGTTATGTATTGGTACAAACCCGTTCATTTTTTCGTTATCATAATATTTTTGCTTAAACAGATTAAAAGTTTATAAAATAATATAACCGTAATTGAATATGCGAATGTGATCTGTGCTATTCCAATAATAACAGCAATATTTTGTAGTAGCTTTACATTTTTAATTCGTTTACAAGTGCTTTATATTATCCATAAGAATAATTATTAAAAATAAAATAAAATTAAATAATTAAAATATTTTAATTATTTAATTTTTTTTAATTTTAATTTTAATTTCCTGTAACAGTCGAAAAATTTCCATTGTAAAAAAATGTGCTTTAATGATTAATTTCAATGCATATTAATATAATGAATTTAATTATTATATGACAAATACGCATATATCAATAGAATATAAAATTTAATTTTTTAGGGGACTGCAGAATATAAAAATGGCAGAAGATTTAGACGTCGAGGCAATGCTTGAAGCGCCTTATAAAAAGGGGGTAAGTTGATTGATAGTTAAATCTTTTATAATTATTTTACAAAAGATTTTTATGTAAAAAATTGTCAAAAATATTTTAATGAAAATAAGCTAAGTCTCGAAATTGGAATACTTTAGAGATTACTACAAATGTAGAAAATATATGTTCGTATGAAGCCCCTGGCAGGAAATTGAGGCGTTTATGCCCATAAATGTTAAATTTTATGTTCTGTGGACAAATTATGTGCAATATTATGCACATATTGTACCTCTAGGAGACGACGGTAGTAGAGCATAATATGTTGAAAATTATGTTGAAATTATACTGAGAATGATTAGGACTTATAACCACCTAAAATCCGTCTCATATAGATATCCACAGGCTTAATCAAAGCTCACTGTACGAGAATACCTACTCAAACGGTGTGAAAATGATATTAAAAGTTTCATCTGAAGCTTTTTTTGCCTCGTTCGTTCTGTTAAGCTTGAACGATACAAGCTCAAAAGCCGCTCAGCAAGACAGAGAGGAGACAATACACTGGATACATTAGGTAGTCATGTTCAGATCAGTCTCTTTGTTTACTCGGTCTTCAAGAGTCACATGCACACACTCGCGTCTAACTGTGTGTGTAATCTATAATTGTTTCATTATAAGCTGCCTATATAAGAAATAAAGCTGGTTGAGCGAGGTAGAGAAGTGGAAAGAGTTGTTCGATGCGCACAGCTATACGCTGTGCTTATTTCTCGTAAATACATACAACTACTAGTATTTAAAAATTTAACGGGCAGTGCTCTTAGCATTAATGCGGTTTTTGATATAAGAATATCGTGAATTTGAGGTTGTGAATTATCTATAGTATAAAGCTTTGGCATAATATGGGCATATTATGCTAACATATTATGCTAAAGAAATCTGGGCATAAGTTAAACGCAAGACTAATTTATGATCAATTTTCTACCAGAGGCATGATGGCATAACCATTAACCATTATTTGAAAGTTTTAATAAACATACAATTTATTCATTTCTATAAATAGATTTACACAACTCTATATAAATTATAAAGTGTAAAATGAGTATAATTTATAAATTCTTAAATTGTGGACAGTTTCAGAAAAAAATTACAGTATTATAATAAAGCTTAATTTAATTCGATTCAAAAAAGAGCAATTTAAGTCATTAATCAAATGAAGCCCTACGCCCATAAAATTACCAAAAATCGAAAACTGATTTGTACAATAAATTTTCCAACGCGCTGTTTTAATGAACTATTAAAACAAATGCTTAAATATTCCGTTGAACAGTTATCATTGAGATAACTGTATAACCTACACTTTTGGAGTAGATTAACTATCAATATCAAAGATATTGCAATCTGCTGTGTAACCCTATCTGACTAAATTTAAGTGTATAAGAAATATAAATATACAATTTATAATATTGTAAGCAGTATAAAAGAATTTATAATAATAAATATGAATATAATGTGAGTATACACTGAAAATAATATGACTAAAGAAGTACGTGATCCAAAATATTAATTTCAATAACATAATCTCAAATAGGCAGAATTCAAAATGTACTAGAAATTCCAAGATTATGTAATAGTTATCTACGGTGTCCGGTAATTCCTGGTCTCCAACTTATCTACACGAAACCTTGGAAAATTTCAAGCATTTTTTTCTGAGAAGCTAAGTTTTCCGATGCCTGTAATTCGAGATCGTATAGTCGCAGTTTCTAATGGATAGTCCCATTTTAAAGAACATGAAATTTTGTTTCAAAGCAGTATTCCACCTGATTTTTAAAATCAATCGAAATTCCCTCAATGCATGTTATTGTCGTCCACTTGTGCAGTGGCCCGCTAGATTAGTCTTAAATATTTTAAAGGGTATAGATTGTTCTTAAATATCGGGTGAAATGTTGCTGTAAAGTAGAATTTCATTGATTGAGATGAGTCTCAACAAACTGCGATGTTTCGATTTTCTGAGATACCGACACAATACTTCACTAGAATTTAAAATAAAATAAGGTCGAAAGTGCATGTGAGAATTAGAGACGAGATTTTTTTGAGGTGGTTCAGGAAAATTCAATTAATGTATGTACTTCATGCTTTGACATGAAAATATGATCCATAAAAATTATAAACAGATGTTAAATAAGTGCAAAAAAACACAATTTTTTTCAAATCTGAGCTTTTTCTGATCTTAAAATTGCCAGGCTTACGTAAAAATATCACAAATAATCAATTAACTTAATATTAATCAATATATATATTTTGTAAAAAGCAGATTTTTTTAAATGGAGATAGTTTTTTAAAATTAAGATGTTGATTTAAAGGCGTTTTTTTAATTTAAAAAAAAACGAAAAGCATGTTCTTAAAAATTGGCCCTCATTATTTAACAAATTGTAAAATTTTTCCATTTTTTGGGTAGTATAGCTAAAGACCACTAATTATGAAATACCCCGTATACTTATAATTTATCATGCCATTGCCAAAAGTCTTTGTTTTCACATGATGCATAATTCACGCAGGCAATGTTCTGGTATTTGCCAACTCTTGTAGGCATTTTAAAGGTAATCGAAGTGCGCTTTAGGGTAAAATAAATTCTAGAAAATTCTGATTCCTGAAAACCAGTGCCAACAACACTTGAACGCAGGAAAATATCAGAGCGGAGAGACAGATTCACAAAATATTGATGTCAAAAAAACATTTTTAAAAAGTGTACCAATGTTAACTTTGACATATAAATTTGCTTTCGCAGTTCCTAAATTTCTAATGAAACCTAATCTGAACTCATAAACTATTTTTCACATGAGATGATCCTTTCTCACGAAATATACATACTAACTGAGCAGAGATCTGACCGCTTGCTGGTATGATTTTATGGTGTTTTTACAGTAGTATCTATCGGAACAAGTGATAAACAATCCTAAATCAAATTAATTTCTACAAGTAAACCAAATCAATTTCACGAAACTTATGAATATCAAATTAAATAAAATTAAAGTAACATTATTTTAATATGCCAAAATATAATTATAAAATATTATAATTAATTTAACAAAATACTATATAACAATAAAAACTAATTCAAATTTTTTAAAAAATAATAAAAATCTATCTAAAAACTTAAAAATATGATGACATATGTTGCAATTTTCCAAATCTGCAGAGGACATAATACAATATTCGTAATTTGTAAAATCATAAAATATTAATATCGACTTAAATAATTTCATTCGTATTGAAATAAAATAAAACTTTTTTTATTTCAAATTTTTAAATTTTGTAGTTGCAATTTTAAAAAAGACAAACTAAAGTATAATAAATATAATATTTTTTTTACCGTTATAACTTACACAAATTTGTCAAGTATTTCATTTAGAGCAATATTTTTTAATAGTTTATTCTTTTCTCTTTTAATGGTAGTTCTACAAATTCATCTCCAACTGTTCTATTTAAAGTAAGGTTATTTTTATTATTCCAAACAAAATTTGCTTAAATAAAACTTAAACTCTGCAATTCTTATTCAAAATGAAAAAAATTGAATTTAATTGATAATAATAATAAAAATATATTTATACTGAGACAGGTGCAGCAGTTTGTACAAGAACTTGCGCTTACTTTTCTGGCTGTATTGTACAGGTTGAAATCACGATTAAAGTAGAAATAAATATATTCTCCTTATTATGTTCTAATTTTGACTGCTGCATATAATTCTCGAAATCCATGCTTATCTGTAACTTTTTAAACATCAACATTATAATAAGGCCAACATAGATTTAATTTACAAACAGATAAAATAGTAACAAAATCATCACTAAGAAATCTAATCCTTTTTCCTTTTTTATGAACGTAACATCCTAAAGTCATGCCAGATTCTTAGTGTAATAGTAGTTCAAGGAGTGGTTACCAGAGACACATGTATGTACAAGGCATAAACAGAAAATTGTTAATTATTTTTGTCACATAAAATCGACGCCTCTTACAAAGAATAAAAAAAATGTTGTTACTTTGAGTTTTATTAATATATTTATTATACTTATAATAAATTATTGTTGTAATGTACATATTAATACTTCATTATTAATTAATAAATTAACTATTTTGAAAGAAATACGTTTTTACAGATATACGCGAATCGTAATAGTCTTCGTAATCGCGTCGCGAGTCGTGCTTGTCTTCGTAAACGAACGCGCGAGTGGTGCACCTGTTTCGTAATCGCGTCGTGAATCGTACATGTAATTTATTCAATTCTTGGCCGTACAAGTCAAATGTCGTTGATATTCAATAGCAGAATATACCAGGGTACCGATATGAAGCTAGTGTTTTTTTATGAAAAAAACACTAATTTTAATGGGAAAGTGGAAAAACATTTTATTCAAGATATTGGTTTTATTTCTCATTTTGACCTTTTTGTCCATTTGTAGATGCCATTTCAATAGAATAGTTTATTTTTTGAAGCAATCCAAGCAAGACACTATATTCAACTTCCTCGTAAGAATCGAAGATCGAAATGCTGCTCATCTAATGCATATCCCATCGATGAAAACAAATGCTAGTCGGAAGAAGCCAAGTCTGATAAATACAACGGATAAGGTAGCAGGTCCCAGTCAAGTACTTTGATTGCATCCTGAATCAGTTTTGCTGTGTGTGTAGGTGCATTGTCATGGAGCAAAATTACCTTACCGTGTCTTCTGGCCCGTTCTGGTCATTTTTCGATCAATAGTTGATTGAAATTGATTATTTGTTGTCGATCACGATCAGTATTAACTGTTTCACCAGGTTTTAACAACTGATAATACACCACACTACTTTGGTGCCATCAAACACACAGCCTTGTCTTCTTATCAAATCGATATGGTTTTGCTAAAATTGTTCTAAATTAATCTATAATTTTTTTCGTTTTGGATTCTTGAAATAAATCCATTTTTCATCGTCAGAAACAATTTGATGTAAGATTGATTTTCTTTTGTGCAATTGAAGCAAAAGATAGCTTTTAATCGGTCATAAATTTTTGTGCAACATTTAACATTTCTGCCATTTCCTTTTGACTCAAAGTGTCATCTTCATTCAATATCGTATGCAATTCGTCGTCTTCAAACTTTGATGGTGGTCTTCCACATTCTTCATTCTTCTCATCAAAATTATTCTTTCTAAACCGTTTTAACCATCTTTTTCATGTTCCTTCAGATACAGCATAATCACCATATGCCTCGACAAGCATTCGATGCGACTCTGTAGCACTTTTCTTCAAAACAAAAAAAAATTAATTCTTTCTGGTACAAAAGTTGACATTTTTAACACAATAAAAAATATGATGTTGTTTATTAAATGACTTGATGTATACTAAATATGCTTGACAGCTGTTATAACATTCAAACAAAAAAAAATTATGGCTCGTTCATAACAAATACTTCCTATTGAGACATTTGAGTCTTGACACTCATTTTGTACCGGTATACTTGGTATATTGCACACGAAACAAATAAGTATATAGAGTACGATAATGAGAAAATTTTTTAATATTTATTCTTGCCTGCGAGTCAATCGCTAATATTTGAGCAAGTCCATTCTGAAAGTGTCACCAATGATGTCTCGAATGATGTTCATCGATGGTGTAAGAGTTTGGAGCAAGAAAAATACAATCATTGGATTTGTTATTTTCTTTGCCTCAGATTTTGGAATTCACCTCTGCGACACATATACAAACGGCTATACAAGAAATTTTCGAAACGATACGAACTTACCCGAGCACATCAAATGGACAAACTATAGGCTAACAACTCATAACCTTTTCCTACTGTATAACAAAATAATCTATTAAAGAATAAATAGTCGTATTTATTATCATGAGCCGAAACGTAACAATTTGCATGATATGATATCGTACTGACATATATGCATACGGGTGACGATGGATTCTTGCCTCGAGGAACCAGCATACGTTTAGGCACCTCGGCTACTCAAACGCACTTAAACTAGTTGTGCAGTCCTGCAGCTGTTACATACAATATAAACATTATCGAGCAGTTCAAATAAATGGACCGTTTCAATCTGTTACCTGTTATGATGGTAAAATCTAATCGCACGTAATTGAATTGTAGTTATCAATACCATTCGCTCAAAATTTTATGACCCTACAATAATTTTACCTAAATTTGACTTGAAAAAATACTGTGCATCTCCCATCACTCTATTGAAATATTTAAATTATTTTTTTTCTTTTTCTCATGGCATTCGTCATAATATTTTGTGATATTTCTTTCGATGATAAAATATGTTCCGTTGATCGATTTACTATATATTAATACAGTATTATTTATTAGTCATTTATTATTAGTAATATCACTGACAATAATTGTTTATTAATTCAAAATATATTCTTGAATAAGGAAAGTTAATATGGAGTTTTAAACGATTTCGACGGTATCTTATTTACTATTTTTGATTATTTAAGGCATTAATTTTTTTCATTTTATTTTTTAACATTTAGACCGCTAGTTCTCTTTAAATTCGTAAACTTTTTTTATCGAAACTTCTTGTGAAGTTCCTTCAGATTTTAATTGCATTGTTTTTCTTCAATTTTCACATCCATATAACTTATCTTTGAGGTATACGAAAGTGCAACGATATTTAAATCAACTGAACTTCATAGATCAACCGCATCCACTTCATTTTGAACATTATTGACTTTTTTAAAATATTATTTTCTGAAACGCTGTCAAAATTACATCTAATTTGATTAAATGCTTTTTAAAATTGTGCTTGTCTATAAATTATATTTTTTTTTCATTTTTATTAATTACATTAATCGCTATATTCTTTTAAGCGTAATCAAATTTAATTCATGCTTTTATAAGATCTTTTTTATTAATACAAATATTTATTTTTTGAATGCATTCAGGTATAGATTTTCGTGTTTCAGCCTTTAATAGTAATTAAAAATTATCGCATAGTAAAAAACGCAATTTAGTTTTATACGTTTAATTTGTATAAAAATTTTACTGATAGTATTTACCAAATATTATAGTTTTTAGATTAATCTAATAATAATAAATTAACCTTTAGAGGACAAGAAGAATGCCAAATAGCGCACTTTTTAAAAGTTCATTATAAGCATACTTCTTATGTTAAAAATTGTGGAGAATCTAAATGAACAGTCCAAGTATCACGTGACCTACTTTTTCTAATTGCAAATTCAAAATTGTTAAACACGAAACTACAAATTTGATGTTTGATCATGAAATCGACAGTAGATATATAAAAAAAAATGAATATAAGACTAGAGTGGAAAAAGTAAAATCACCATTTATATTGTTTTATAATAAAAATATGGGATAGATTTGATTAATAAACAACGTTGACTGAGACAATCAGAAAGTCTATGAAGTGGTATAAAAAATTGCTTTTCCATTTACTTGATGTGGTTCACGTAATGTATAACATGAAAAATAAGAAAATATTTAAGTTAGAATTGGTTTTAGAAATTCTCAATTTGAAAAATGAGCTCAAAGTAAGAAATAATCCCAAACCTAAACGTCTGATAGAGATACATTTATCTGTTCGTAAGAACAAGAAAATATGTGCCTTGTATACCATGCAAAAAAAAGAGATCAGAATCTAGATTCAAATGCAATGAATATACTATTTCCCTTTGTATAATTATATGTCTTTATATTGACCATACCAAAAATGAACTACCACAATAATGTATAACTCATCTTTTGAAAAGTATTTTGTAAAAATTAAAAAAAAATTTTAAAAATACATTTAAAAATTGAATAAATATCCACAGCGCAGCTCGGAACTATACCCATCAGTCATTCCACCGCGTAACACTGGGTTAGGTTTTTTCCTCTACTACTGTACCTTGCTTGGAGCTTCTCTGCTCGCCGCACAGTGGTTCCATTTAAAAAAAATTGAAACAATTATGACTTCCTTCGAGTTTTTGACCGATTTCAATGATTTGAAATCGAAAATGTCGGGCTAAGCTATAAGGATCCGTTATCCTCACAATGACAATTAACATCTTACTTGGCCATAAAATTCGATAAAATTGGCCATTTCGAGAAAATGAAACCAATTTTGGCTTATAGTTTTTGATGGAGGAGGTATGATAAGGAGTTTAAACATGTTTTTTATGTATTATGGCCTGCTAAAATCGAATATCACGGTTATTTTTTTTAAAGTTGAGTATAAATAGTTAAATAATTTTTTTTGTAGCAAAAATAAAAAATTTTGTTTTTTGTTCGAAAATTTTTTTATATTCTTTGGACAATTCTCAACAAAAAAAATGCACATGTTTAAACAAAAAATTAACAGTTTCAGTGTTAAAAATCGTCCAAAGTTTCAAAAATCGTGATTTTCGCCATTTTCAGCATTCAGTTACTGCATAAAATTTTAAAGTAATTTGAACCGAATATGGCTCAAATTATTCATTAACACTCCCTTTATTAGCTTGAATTTTTTTGAAACTGTCATTACTACTTTTAGTGCGCTATTGTAACGCGGCCTCTGTATACTGCGATATGTACAGCCTCTAGGGAAGCCATAATTGTTTCCATTTTTTTTTAAATGGAACCACTGCGGAATTACTTTACACTTAAATGAATTACGTATATATCATGAATATTATTATATAATTCAGAAATGTAAGTTGTGTAACATAAATAAATTATTAAAATCATATTGACGTATTGTATAGTATAGTTTGTTTTAAATAATATTCTAATTCTTAATTATACAAACTACATATAATTTAATTGTTATTAAAAAATTAAAATTATTGAATTTTGATTACATCTAAATTTATACTAATAATAAGGCCATAAATAGTTCAAAAGTAATTTTGGAAATTGCATAATTATTTTATTATTTTAGTTTTTATATTGATGTATGTATTAATTTGTAATAAATTTACTATTACTATTATACATAGTAAATTAACATTTATTATTGATATTTAAATTTTTCGTTTCAGGAGCACGATGCTACTAAGGAAAAAGTTTCAAAGGAAAATGGATCTCATCGTAAATCATCTGGGTAATACAAAAATTTATGATAATATATACTTAATAGTATTCTAATAAAATACTAATAAATAATATTTATATAAAGTTATTAAGAATACTAACTTTTTTAGATTAAGGATAAGTTCGATCTTTTTATTTTGAGATATTACAGCTTCAAAATTATAGTTTTTCTTTGCATTGATAATTAAGTCGTTAATTAAAATAGTCTATGATTGTATTCTATTTATTTTATGTTAATAAACTAATGATATTAAAACTCTTAATGTCCCCTGATCAGCCTAGTCGATTAAAATTTTCATTGTATATAGTCATTCTCGAAGTTTGCAAACAGTAATCAATATTCCTCTTGTATCGATATTAAACAGCAGTCACAAAAATCTATTTTTTAACGTATTTAATAATTGCATTGTAGTAGTTGTACATATTTTACACATCTCTAACGTTTATCATTTGAGTAAAAAAATTACAATTACTTTTTAAAGTTTTTAGAGTTACATAGTATAATTTTCATCACCCTGTTTTCAGATTGCACTGTTTGATTAAAAGTATTTTGATAATACTTAGTAAAAGCGTGTTACAAAAAAACTGTTCTTTACTGTTTTACTACTTTTTGACTTTACTAAAGTTTTTAATATTATGTGCCTATTTCAATTGATTAGAAGAATATTGTTCTATCAGAGTTCTCCATTATGAAGTGTTAGCAACGCCAATTAAATATTACTTTTGTAAAAACATTTTAAAAATGAATCATTATCAATAGCATTTAAAATTAATATTAATTTCTCACTTTCCCAGCTGCTCAATTTGCACATTTTTGTCTGAGCAATCACTACCGTTTATTTTTAAGATATAGGTCGATCATATCGTTTACTCTTTATTTACTGTAACATTATGTCAATGTTTGGCTTTTGCTTTATGACTTCTTTTTGCATTACTATTGGTGCTTTTTCATTGTATGCAATTTTAACTCCAGTTAAAAAATTATTCTGCTGCAGAATTGCTATGACCGGGTGAAAATTAGACTTCTTCTGGTCATGAAACTAGAATTCATCAAGAATGTCTTGCTAGAATCCGCCTACATTTCAATATGAATTTTAGGTGGAAATATAGATAAATCTATTTGTTGTCTTTATTATACGCTTTTCCTAAAACTAAGTGTATGCGATGAATTATAAATGTATATCTACAACATATCTGTACCTATTTCTCGTAAATACATATATATTACTAGTATTTAAAAATGTGACAAGTAGTGCTTTTAGTATTAAAGCGGTTTTTGATATATAATATAATTTTTTCATTCGTTAACTATTAAAATAATATACGATCCTCCAATAACTTATATTATTGATATCGTGAATTGGAGGTTATGAATTATCTATAGTATAAAGCATTTAACATAATATGGGCATATTATGCTAAGATAGTAGGACAAATTATGTTGAAGAAATCTAGACATAAGTTAGTCGCAAGGCTCTAATTTATAGTCCATTTCTTACCAGGAGAATAACTTGTTTTAATTTTGTTTTTATTTTCAAAATTATAGATTCATAAGTTAATTTTATTCTCATATTGAGTGATTTAAATTTTCAGTATAAAATATTTATTATTTAGATCTATAATAATTTATAATTTACGTAGAAAACTAGTGTCGATTCTTTTGTGAGTTAAAAGGTTTTAAATAAAGTAAAATTTTTAATAAATCACTTTTTTGATTTTCATTTATAATTATAAGTGAAATAATAATAGAAATTCAACTTTTTGATTTTTATTATAATTTCAATATTTAATGCAAAAATGAATATTCGTCCAAACTATACCTAATATTGTAAATTAATTTTACAGGAAAAGTAAACATCGATCACGATCGCGATCACGTTCAAAGGATCATAGAGAGAAAGATCGTCGAGATCGTGATAAAGATCGTGATAAAGATCGAGAGAAAGATAGAGATAAAGATAGAGAAAAAGACAGAGAGAAGGACAGAGATAAAGACAGAGAGCGAGATCGAAGACGTAGATCACGCTCACGAGAAAGACGGGATCGTGAACGAGATAGGGATGGTGATAGAGACCGTGACAGGCGCGATCGCGATCGAGATCGTGACAAAAGAAGAAAACGATCGCTTACACCAATTACCTTACCGAGGGTTCGGCCGTTTGGTAAAGGATCAAGCCCTATTGGAATGTAAGTACTAAAAAATATTTTGTAAATTTATCTTAATATGTAAATTTAGAAAATTAGTAGGTACATATAATACAAATTTTATTCTTTGCCTCGTAAACTATGTAAATATTATATAAAATTTACTTGTTTTATATAATAATTGATCGATATTTATTATAATAATTTAACTAAAATCATGTTTATATTCTAAAAAATGAATTATTACGTTTTTTCCCATAAATGTTACATTTTAATTTTTGTTGTGTTATTGTAATTAAAAAATATTTGGTTCTGTATTTCATTTCATTTTACAGACGAAGTGATGAACTTACTCCAGAAGAAAGGGATGCCCGTACTGTTTTTTGCATGCAACTTAGTCAGCGTATTCGAGCTCGCGATTTGGAAGAATTTTTTTCCAGTGTAGGGAAAGTACAAGACGTACGATTAATTACTTGCAATAAAACGAGACGATTTAAAGGCATCGCTTATGTTGAATTTAAGGATCCTGAAAGTGTTACTCTCGTAAGTATACCTAAACAATTAATTTAAAATATTATTTATGAAGGAAGATTTGTTTGATATAAAATAGATATAGACGATAAAATCACTAAAAGAAAAAGAATAATCGCTTTCACCATAGTCTTTTTTCTACTTAATTTATGTAACTTTCTATTTTCTACTTACAAAAAAAATTTTATTTGGTAATTTTTAAAAGATACTCTCTTAGTAAATTCATCTAATAGTCAAAACATAATAATTTATTTAAATATAGCCGTAATAAATTTATTTTGTAGGCCCTTGGTTTGTCTGGTCAAAAGCTACTTGGAATTCCTATAGTAGTTCAACATACACAAGCAGAAAAAAATCGCATGGGAAATTCTATGCCAAATCTGATGCCCAAAGGTCAAACTGGTCCAATGCGGTTATATGTTGGTTCATTGCATTTTAATATTACTGAAGAAATGTTAAAAGGCATTTTTGAACCCTTTGGAAAAATTGAAAACATTCAACTAATGATGGATCCTGAAACAGGAAGAAGCAAAGGTTACGGATTTTTAACGGTAATTAAAATAATAATATTTTAATAATAATTTTAATAATAAATAATAATTTAGCATTTTTTTTAATAATTTATATTCTTTGGCAAAAAAACTTGATATTAGCATGTAAAGGGGCATAATTATTCTTTTTGTTTCGTTAGTAGAATACATATTGTTTATTCAATAAAGAAAAAGTAACTACTTTAATTTTATTTTCTTAAATTATATTATTATCTACTATTTTTTAGTTTCGCAACTCTGACGATGCAAAAAAAGCTTTGGAACAATTGAATGGATTTGAGCTAGCTGGTAGACCAATGAAAGTAGGGAATGTTACAGAACGACCAGACACAATGCAAGGACCTTCTCTATTAGATACTGATGAACTAGATAGGAGTGGTATTGATCTTGGTGCAACAGGACGATTGCAATTAATGTTTAAATTGGCAGAAGGGACTGGTTTAGAAATTCCTCCAGCAGCTGCTAGTGCATTAAACATAACTCCAATGATAACTACCCCACAGCCACAACAGCAAACTGCACCTCCAATTGCAACACAGTGTTTTATGCTTTCAAATATGTTTGATCCCCAAAAGTAAGTAAGCTTTCTAAAATAAAAAAAACATTAATATTTTATACATTTTATCTTTTCCTAGAAAGTTAAATCAGTAATATATACATCAATGGTTTAAGAAGCTTACATATTTGTGTTGATAAAAATTAAAGTAAATAAAAGTATTATTGGCATACAATAATTTCCTTAAAATTATCTTTAGTTTTAGATTTACCACCAAAAAATATTTTTTATATACACATATTTAATTTAATTAACATTGAATTTAGCTGTGCAAAAAATTTTTTGGGGATTAATTTTGATCTCATATCCTGACTCTTTCAATATTTATATAGACAATATAAATGAAATTGATACCATTTTATGAGGAAACCACAGAATATTTTACTGCTAGTTATTCAGATATCATGTACATGTTGATAGAATTTTATATTGTGTTATATTAGGAACAAAACAAATTAAATAAAATAAAAACAGTTTTCAAAGATTTATTTTAAAATAAAAATAATGTATACATCTTCACTGTAAAAAAATACTGTGCAAAAGTGTTGTATAATATACAGCTCAAACAGTAATAAATAATATCGTTGTTCCTCTTTGTTAACCTTACATTTTTTTAATCAGACTAGTGAAATGATATCAGTTTTGCTACTAGTACTCATTACATAATATATTAATAAAAAAGAAGTTACGTTTTTTTCTTAATTCAATGTTTGTTTTAACTGAATTTGTAAGCTTTTTTAGGACTATATAATTCAGTTATATCTAAATGTTACATCAATACTTTTAGATTAACTGACTGATGTAGAGATCAATATTAACATGACAATACTAATAAAATAATTTATCTTTTTAGTATTTTATTATTTCATAACGATTATTAAATAAATACAATAATTTTTTTTTTCAGTGAAACAAATGTTATGTGGGTTAAGGAAATACGGGATGATGTTATTGAAGAGTGTAATAAACATGGAGGAGTACTACATGTTTATGTAGATCAAGCTTCACCTCAAGGAAACGTTTATGTAAAATGTCCGTCTATTGCTACTGCTGTAGCCGCTGTTAATTCTTTGCACGGAAGATGGTTTGCTGGACGAGTTATCACTGCAGCTTACGTCCCTGTCGTCAATTACCATTCGCTGTTTCCAAATGCAATGTCTGCAATTCAATTACTTATTCCTAGTGCTCCTCGAAGGGGCATGTGATTAATAATAAAAATTTTATTTTCTTTAAAGAACTGTATTTAATAAAAAAATGTTCTTAACCTAATATGGATATACATATTTAAGAATCAAAGCGCGCAAAATATTTCAAATTTATTGATGTCATCTTACTTAATATTTCGTTTTAACTAATTAAATTTTTCTATTCATGAAAATTGAAACTTATAATTAATCCATTGTATACTGTAAGTTTATATTTTCTATATTAATCCAACACTGATCACGATCCAGTATGAATTTATTATAAAAAGTTGAAGTAAAATTGACATTTAGTATCATTAGCATAGAGCAGAAAAAGGACGATATGTTAAATAGAAATTTATAATGAATTGCATGTAAAATAATTGTTAATTACCAAGGTTAGAATTCATTAAATTTCATAATGTAATATTACTGTTTATTATATTCGAATTTTTGAGGGGAATATAACTGGATTAAATTTGGAAGCTCCATTTAACTATTCAAATAAAATTTTATATTAAAATTAGATATTTTAAATTAAAACATTTTTTACTTTTTATACATTTATAAAACTAATTAAGTGAAATAAAATATGACAAAATGAACAGAATTCCATATAATAGATTTTTACGTTTATTACAAGCTTGTTTATTTAAAAGTACCTGGTTATTTTAAATAATAAAAAATATATAAATAAGTTTGGGTTATTAGCATCAAATAAAATTGTATCTAAAATGTCGTTTTGATATTGCTTTCAAACTTAATCCATGCTTATCTCATAAAGGGAATTCAATCAAATTAATATAGATGTACCTTTATGAAAAACATATGATATGTATGAAGCATTTCAATGTAATTGTTACATCGGTAATGAAATGCTAATTTAATATTTATTAATTTTACAATAAATCAGTGATATAATAAAATCATACATTTAATATTTAATGTAATTGCTAATTAAATTGCTTCAATGTTGAAATTGTAATACATTTCGTTTTTATTATTTCGATGGTATGAGTGCATGCATTTAGAGTCATAGAATAAACTAGTCTCTTATTTAAAATTGACACTGAATGATTGTCAATCGCTTAATTTAACTATTAAAGTTATGCATTCTGTCTTAAACAGAAGTAAGATGATTAATATTTATTCATTTTTTAAATTAAAATTATTATTATTTCAATGAAAGTAATAATAATAAGAAAATAAAATTTGTAGGAATACAGAGAAGTAATTTAAACTTATTTTTTTCTTTTAATAATAAAATGTTGATGACAATAAAATAGCATTTTTCACATGTACAATTCCTGTTCAAAATAAAAATATTAAAAAATGATAATTCAATTGACTTCTAAAAGAGTAATTAAAATAATTATATAAAATAATATATTATAAAAATGCCTAAAATAACATTTTATCAACACTATCACTATTAATGAGTAACTTTAAGTGAAGAAGAAAAATATAAAAGTTTTAATAAGTTTCTGAAAAATTATGTTTGGAACCGTGTTTTAGAGACTAACAACACAATGCATAATGCTTCAAAAGTTAATTTCATTATTTTGCTATTCTACAAATAACATTTTTACAAATATAAAATAAATAGCGTTAAAGTGAATATCATCAAATTTAAATTACGACTTAATATTAAATTAGAATATAAATATCCTTACATTTATGTGAATATACACAGGTGCCTATATTTAACATTCTTTTGATAATGATAATTATTTCGAATCAATTACTAGGATCTTACGTTACAAATATAACAGTACAAAAATGAATGCTATAAAAAATTTTAAATATCCATTTTTATCATTCGATGCTTAATGTATCGAAAAATTTTTTATTTCAGCAAAATCTTACGCCCGGTCATGTGCTTTTTATAATTACCACGAATCATTACTGTATAACTTAATTGTTTATATTTATGTGGCATAATAATTCTGTTTATAATCATTTAAAATCAATAATAGAGTATTCGTTTATTTTATCTAAATTAGCACAAATATAATAATATTAAAAATTATAAACTATGAGAGAAAATCGCACATTTACAAGAATAATAGAGAAAAAAAGGTTGTAATGTTTCCATTGTAATAGGTCCATAATCGTAATGAAATCACAAAAACTTATTCACTAGCTATGTAAACTTTAGTTCTTCTTTGAAGATAATTGAAGGTTTTATCGCCTCTTTCCATTAACTAATTGATCAAAGATCTATAGAATTTTAAAAGGAGAACGCTTATCAATGTTCAAAATTTTTTTTATAGTTATAAGTTGTTCGCTAATGAACTAGTAATCGTAAAAAAAGGACGAAGATAAATAAGGTAAATAAAGGTACGAAGGTAAATAACTTTTTACCTATTTTTAGTGCCTCAGATAAGAAATGTAGTGAATTTTATTTAAAAAATAAACATGGAAATATTCTTATTAAAATATATATTTTTTTTAAGAAATAAATGAGGATCAATTGTAATCTATGAACAATAATGGAAAAAATTGTTGCGGTTTAAGGAAAAAATTTGTATAATCTCTATTTGCTCTACCTTTTTGAAAATGATGGAAACCGGTAGTAATCTTATAAAATAAAAATTTGTATGAATAATTCGGATATCACTGACGTTGAAATAAATTATTCTCCTTCAATCAATTAACAATTAATGATCGATTTTATAAAACACTCAAATTCGAGTTGATGACTTTAGATTTAATCTTAACCATCACCTTAAAGATTATTTGAAGGTCAAGTCGATTTCTACAAATATAAAAATTAAATTTTTAATATCATGTGTTCAAAAAACGAGAAAAATTTGATTTTCAACATAAATATTTTCTATTTAATAAAATAAATCAATCAAAAAATATTCTTAATTATTTTAAAATTTCGTCATTATCGTCTTTTTCTCTTATACATACTTTCTAAAGATGATGGATCGAATATTTTTAAAAAATTCTTTATGTAAGTAATATGTAGTAACTAACTTGTGGTATAGTAATGCACGATATAAATTAATTTTGTAAATTCGCACTTTGTGGCGTGACTTTTATGTACATTATTTTATTAGACTATTTACATAAGCTATTTCTTTTCAAATTAAATACTTTCAATCTCAAAAGCTTCGACAATAATAATAGTACAATAAAAACATTTTAGACAGCAGAATTTTAATACAAATTAATAAGACAGCTAAAATCACTAAAATATAAGAAAAGATAAAAATAAAAATCACTAAAAGATAAAAAAACACTATTAAAATGTTCAACGATTTTTATACAAAAATATTAAAAAAAAGTGTACAATCAAATCTTACATTTATTTTACAATATTTCACTGCGAATCCATTATTTATTGAAAATTTCTAATAAATTTTAGAAACATCTTTGTATGCTTTCATCATACAAATTCGAAGTATTATCAAATTTTAGATTCTGTGATTTAGATTCTGTATATTTTATATCTAATTATTTGGAAGTTACACTAAAATGTTTACATAAATTTGTTGTATATTCAAATCTAAAATCTACGACCATTTTTTTACATAACATTACTAAAGGACTCAATTATAATATGTTTAAAAAGTCATACAAACATAAAAATAATGATATACAACATTAATAAAAAGATTGAAATCACAGCTAAAACTAATCTCTTTATAAGTTTGCTTTTATATTTTTAACCCAATCAGTATGTTTGTTGTTTAATTCCAAATTTCATGTAAAATATTAGTAAAAGTAATAAAAAATATGCTTGAACTTTTATCTTACCATCCAGACAATGTATATGTTTACTGGCTATAAAAATGAAATTGAGAATGAATCCCGTGACTTCGATAATACTGTAAAAACATGTAAACTAATTATAAACTGCACTCTTAATGTATTAGCATTATTAAAGTATAGCATATGTATTAGCATATTAAAGTATTAACTTTTAATGTGGTATCCATTGACATTTTTAAGAAAAAAAATGATAATATATTGATTTTACGAAATTGTTCACAGCACAATTCAGAACAGTTTCCAAAACAGTTTATCATAATTTACTCACGTACAAAAAAAGTAGGCCATAAATAAAAAAACTATTAAGTTGCAGATATTTTCGCATGCAATAATGTGAAATTATGAATTACATTAAACCTTAATATAAAACCGACAACTAAACCTTATGAATAAGGGCAAATGTATATCACCAACGTACGAAAGATTTCTGTTATAATTTTTAATTTCTAACCGTATTTCAACTAGCAAGTGATCATAATTCTATTTCTGGTTAATTTCTAGTCGGAAATCTATTGAGATATCCAGTTATCAGACGATGAAAATTAGTATCTGACCAAAATGTTACTAGCAACCATATGTTAGATCCCTGAATAACTTTTCATATCTATAATGTGTGCAATTTTCAAAAAAAGTTTCAAATATGGTACTTTTTATATAATAATTTTTTATTAAACCTGAGTAATATAAAATTAATGTAAAATATTTAATTATTATTTTGTTATAAATTCATGTAAATCTTAAAATGAAAAATCCTTAATTATTTTTAATTGTTTTTAAATTCCATTTACGCATATTTGATAGTACTTCACTTGCTATAGTTTGATTTAATTATTTAAAGTATATTTCCAAATTGTAATAATGTATTAAATTCGTTATATTTTATAGATATCAGTAGGTAAGCAAAGGGGGTTCTGGCACAGTGTGGCCAGAACCCCCCCTACTTTCTAGCACAGTGTGCCAGAACCCCCCCTACTTTCTGGCACAGTGTGCTTGAATCCCCCTACTTTCTAGCACATCGTGTGCCAGAACCCCCCTACTTTCTAGCACAGTGTGCTTGAATCCCCACAGTTTCTAGCACAGTGTGCTTGCATCCCCACAGTTTTTAGCACGCCGTTGGTCCGAAATTCCTGCTGTTTCTAGCAGTGTGCTTGAACCCCCACAGTTTCTAGCACAATGTATGTGCTTGAATCCCCACAGTTTCTAGCACACCGCGAGAGCGTGACGTCAGCGTGCAGGTTCTGTCAGGCAGCGCTCGCGAGCCATGCGCTCGGCTGTCAAGCGCTATGTATCTATCTCTCTCTCTCTCTCTCTCGCATTTATACATTTATAGAGAATGAGGTATCTATAATTGCATCTCTCTCTTTTAATTATGCATTATTTTAACTGAGTGACAGAAATCTGCACGAGTGAGCAGTATTTATGAATGTAATGTATGAATGTAAGCATTTTACAGCATTTATGTATGAATGTAATCTCTCTCTTTCTCTATGATTTTCTTTTACAAGAATAATTTCTTTACAAGAATAAAAACAGCTGATTGCATATTGTATATCTAAATAATAATGATATTATAATATGTTGCTAGTTTTCTAAAAAAAACTTCTCTAATAAGAGGTAAATGAAGAGAGAGAGAGAGAGAGAGAGAGAGGGAGAGAGAGAGCGTATATGTCCGCGCGCGAATGTGTGACGTAATCGTGCAGGATTTGTCAGGCTGCGAGCGAGATTCAAACGCTCAGCGGACTGAACTCGCGTGAACCTGCTTGAACCTCGCGCTGTCCTGTTCGGTTGCCGCGGGCTTTTATTAACGAGCCCGACCTTTTGGGCTATCAATCCTTCTAAGTTAGCCAAGGAATACGCATCAAAAATGAGAGTGCCAGTGCCAGTGCATAACGAAGAAATGTTTGACTTGGAGAAGGCGATGAGGATGGCGGTCGACTTCCTGGATCCAGTGTTGAGTTCAACTCCGGGGTTAATTCATGATATAGAATATTACCTCGAACATATGGATATTCCCGAAGATGAACTCATGATCGACGAAGATCTGCCCTCCACCGACGCTCTACTCCAGCTGGTAAGGGGGCTACCCGAGCAAGTGATGGAGATGGAAGTGGACCTTATTCAGAAATATACAAAGGAGGATGCAATGGATACGGAAGCTGCACAGCCCTCGACGGTGATGGCAACTTATTTAGAAGAATTTTGCCACGATTTAACCAACGAGGACGAAGAGATGCCATTTTTGACGCGACATTCCTCGGTGCTGTTATCACCTCCACCACCTCCTCCTGTCCTCGCGCGCGCGCGCGCGCGTGTGTGTGTGTGTGTGTGTGTGTGTGTGTGTGTGCGTGCGTGCGTGCGTGCGTGCGTGTGTGTAAATATTACATGTATTTTACAAATAATTTTTAATTTTCAGCAGGATGAAATCTACCAGCCCATAGTGGAGGATGTGTCACCCGCAACATCGCCCATTCTTTCTCACCCGCATTACCTACCAATATTATCGTTACCAGAGAGGAAATTTAACATCCCTGTAACTGACCTAATACCTCCGATTGAAGGACTGTCTTGCCGATCGCCTTCACCTCTTTGTGAACAACCGACGTTAGAGCAGCTCAAAGAGATGAAGCTGCCCTGCTACCTCCTTAATGATGAAGAAGTTTGGAACTCTTTGGAACCCTTGCATATCGACGATGTAGTCCATTTTCTTCGGAGATCTTACTCGCTCGATGAAACGTCTTACTCACTCGAGCAATCGCTTCATACTGAGGATCTCACGGACGCGTTTCTTTTTTATAACAGCCTCGAGGAACATTCCAATAAATACGTTAACTCTTAGCAAGGTTTCAACAAGTCAGAGTATTCCTGTATCAACCGGTAAAATATTGCAAGTACAGACTCGAGTCTCCTCACTTCACTCGGAATAGGATATATAAGGAGTCCGGTCAGTCAGTGAGCCATCATTCGCTTCGCTGCTGTAGTCTAGATGAGTACTTGGAGTAGAGACAATATCTCTACCTCTAGGAAAAATCTGTCTCTCAAAGAAGACGAGCGGAAGTATCGACAGCATTCCTTGGAGTAGGGAGAATCTGCTGATCCTGAAGAAGATTTGGAAAGTCATATCTGACGTAGTTCTTCAAATAGACAGATGGAATCAACCAGCATCAGGACTCTGTATTCAAGCAAGAACTTGTCAGCTGCCGAAAATTGTGTTTGAACAAGTTCAACTCCCTCTCCTAAGATCTTTGAGGGTATATATGAACTGAATCTTCTCCACCTATTCATTCGAGAATCATGGCTTCTCTAGAGTACATCATCCGTACAGTCAAACAGTTGTGGAAGTGTGTGGAAACTACAAAAAATGGTGATACAAGTGGTAGTGATTTGGTTCGGTGGTTGGACTTAACTGCGGCAGCTGTTCAAAGTGTGCAAAATCTAATAAATTCAAAAAGCAAGTTGACGAGGGCGCAGAAGCAAAGGTGTCAAACTTCGATGACGCATTTACTATGTATTCAGAGCAACTTGCATAGTCTGTTGAGAGTAGGTGGTGAAATTCAATCATTACCATCACTCCCAACTGCCGAAGAATTTTTGCGGAGAAATAGTTACTGTCAGATTGCATCTTAAACAAATATAACGATGGGAATCGTCTACAATAACAAAGTTGGTAGAGGCTATATAAGCAAGCCGATATGCAGTCGACCGATCAGTCATCAACGTACATCCAAAGCGTTAACACGGCGAAACATTCAGTTTCTAAAAAGTCTAAACCTGAGAGTCATTGGCAATCTCGGTGGAAAGTAATTTGCATATTATTTTGTTGTTTCACGAAGAAAAAAGATAAAAGGAAACATCATGGACGATATTCTAAATATACAGTCTCCTGTGAATTTCGATGAGTCTCTGGCTCACTATGAACTACATCCACATCAACCTTATACTGCTACTTCGTACAATAACAGCGATGAGATTCGAATTGCCATTCAACATCAAGATTTGTACCTTCTTCCATCGCGAAGTCTGTTACATATTTGTGGTAGACTTACAAAGTTTGATGGGACTGCTGTAACACATACGACGCTCGTAATCAATGCATTCTGTCAAATGTTTGAGGAAATTCGCTGTGAAATTAATGCTGTAGAAATTGATAAATGCAAAAATGTTGGCTTAACAACTCTTATAAAAGGATGGCTATCACTTCATCCGAGTCAGAGCGTTCTTGCAGAAAATGCTGGTTGGCTCGATGTTGCTGAAACTCAAAGTTTAACAAACAATCAAGGCTATTACGACGTTGCCATTCCATTGAGTATGATCCTTGGATTTGCCGAAGATTATCGAAAAGTCATAGCTAATGTCAAGCACGAACTCATACTAATCAGATCGAGAAATGATTTGAATGCGGTTATTCAATCTGGAGCACGAGATGAAAATAATGCGGCAATTTATGAAGAATTCAAGATTGAATTAACGAGAATTGAGTGGTTGATGCCCTATGTCGTTGCATCCAATGCCTATAAAATTCGTCTGTTAAATTACATAGCGAAAAATAAACCGATTAGCATGAGCTTCAGAAGTTGGCAGTTATATGAGTATCCAGTACTGCCAAGTTCAACTAAACATGTTTGGACAGTTAAGACATCAACTCAGTTGAAAAAACCACGATTCATTGTTTTAGCTTTTCAAACGAATAGAAAAAATTCTAAAACAGTCAATGCCAGTCGCTTCGATCACTGTAATCTAAGTAATGTAAAACTTTTTCTAAATTCGCAGTACTATCCATACAGTAATCTGAATCTCGATATAAATCGTGAATAATACGCAATTTTGTATGATATGTATGCAAATTTCCAAAGTGCATACTATGAGAAAAATGCTGAACCTATTTTGAAAAAGAAAGAATTTATCACTCACTGTCCTCTCTATGTCATCGATTGTTCTAAACAAAATGAAGTATTGAAAAATGCACCCGTCGACGTACGTTTAGAGTTCGAATCACGAGATAACTTTCCGGAAAACACATTAGCTTACTGTTTGATTTTGCATGATCGCATAATCCAGTACAATCCCATTAGCGGTGATGTGAAAAAACTTGTATAAACCTGATCCGCAGTTGAAGCGTGTAAAGAATATATATACATACATATATATATCTATACATATATGTATGTATATGTATATTCTTTCATCCAAGTATATCTTATTATTTTTATACTTTGGTTGCAAGAAAAAAAAAAGTTAGTTTTTATTCTTCGTTAAATTTATTATTATTTTATAATAATAATTAATACGATTTTATTTATTAGTTTAGAAGGAAAACATAAAAAAAGATAAAATATGATGAATTCCTTAGATTAATAATAATTAATAATTAATAGATTATAATTAATCTTTATATAATATAAAATTAATCTGTATAAAATTTTAAATTGCATTTTATACAATACTATACTTAGTATTACATTTAGCCATGTAAATCAACAGATATACGCGCTTTATATATCATAATTAAGAATACGCGAGCATGTGCGTGTGACAAAGAGAGAGACAGCCGAGCGCATGGCTCGCAAGCGCTGCCTGACGTCACGCTCTCGCGGTGTGCTAGAAACTGTGGGGATTCAAGCACACTGTGCTAGAAACTGTGGGGATTCAAGCACACTGTGCTAGAAAGTAGGGGGGTTCTGGCACACGATGTGCTAGAAAGTAGGGGGATTCAAGCACACTGTGCCAGAAAGTAGGGGGGGTTCTGGGCACAGTGTGCCAGAACCCCCTTTGCTTACCTACTGATATCGTTTTTTAATTGACAGCTTTTCATGCCTGATTATATTTCTTTCTAATCTTTACAAAATATTTGTAATAAATTTCGTAAATGTTCTAATATATGAGCTACTTTTTATTAAAGCAAAAGATTAAATTAAATTTAATATCTATAATCAACTTACTTGCTATTATTACAATACTGATTATATTATAGTACTACTATTATAGTACTGATAGTACTATTAATAAAACACTCATTTATAAATATTTCTAGACTTAACCATCTAGTTTAACCGAGGTTTAACTACAATAGCTAGTTCAAAAAAGAAAAAAAAATTAAAAAGTCAGTAATAAACTATTATTATCATTAAATTAGTGATATCATTTTTATTAAGTTATCATTTCAAAGTAACGTACAGCAATTATTATTAATATTACTAAAAATTATAAAAGAAATTCTATTGACATTTATTACATCAGCATTTTATAAACTACAAGTATTATTTTTGTAAACTTTTTTCATTTTCATGCTTTAAAATCTTTGTAAAACACATATTTAACTTTAAAAACAATTTTTTTTTAGTTTAGAGGAACAATTTTTGTTTATAACACTTTTGAGAAAAAAATATTCCAATATTTTTAATAATAATTATATGTGTTACTTCCGTACGCCAAGCGCTTACATGCCTCTAATATAGGATAATCTTTTAACGAAAAAGTAACTATAATATTTTAACAATATTAAAGGAGTAAATGTGAAATTAATACATGAGACCTGTTTCAGCTGTTGAGTTGTCTTTGAGAAAAACCTGTAATGAGGCCATACGTAGCATCTATTAAATTACAATTTACAGCAACGGTCTATCAGATATTTAATTATGTGTTTGATTACAGATTTTCGAAATTAATATAACCTTTGTAAAGTAATGTCAGTCAATGGCAAAAGGAAAGTGCAGTAAAACGAGTTCAAGTGCGTTTATAAACCAAAACCATAGTAATTTAAAGTTATTTAAAGGTGAGCATATCATGTGTTTAAATATAATTACTTCAAAACTTGCATCTGTTCGTTCATCTACTCAATTTCATCTATGCAATTGTTCCTAGAAAAAGTTGACTCTCGGTACGAACATAGAGCACAGGTGTTGTGAAATAGGGATGCGCAGTGTACTAAGCATGAAATTGTTCATTGTAGACTAAAAAACGTAGGAAACCGTGGGAACATACGCATGAGGATAAGAAGGGCAGTTAAGAAATTATGTCCTCCCTTGACAATCATGCTACCGTGTTCAGGGCAGAAATAAAGATCATCACGGAAGCGGTCAACAACCTGCTGAAGAATGAAACATCAAACAAAATTCATTTCCTGTTCGGATAGCATAGAGCCGCTTTAACCACTTTGGATAGCTTTTGAGTCTCCTCTAAAGATTTACTGACCTACAGAAATATGCTAGAAGTGTTAACTACTTGGTATGTAGTTAGATTTTTATAGGTGGGAAGGCATTTTGGATTTTAAGGATATAATAAGGTGTATAGACTTATCAATGTGAGCGCAGTGAAGTTCTGACGAAGCGTCGCACTGTCACTATTCCTGTCTACTAGATAAATCAAGGAATAAAGGAATGACTTGTCAGCAAGGTAATGATTAAGTGAACAAATATTAATGGGTTCAGGTAGGCCGAGATAATAAATAGTACTATCCTATCGGCCGAATGAATAGCATTCATACGAAATCTGAACTGAAGAAGTAGAAGCTGAAATCATAAAAGCATGTCCATGAAAGGAAGAAAGATCAATTAGCGATATTATAATCTTATGAATAGCGAAGAATAGTTTTTACTGTATTATGCGATGAAGAGGTTATAAGAAAAATAGTTGAATTAATGAGATATTTACTATGGGCGCTTAGTATGAAGTTGTAGCGGTTTCTTCGCATTTGGTTAAGGGTAGTAATTTTCTTTTTAGAGAGATCTTGAGAGATTTTGAATTAGTGGATTGTGATTAGTAGTGATTAAAGTAGAAGAGCTCTGTAGTAGGGCAATAGTTAATTAATAATTGGTAAGCATCTTCAGAGGAAATGGTTTAGTAAGGAAAGAAAAAATCTGAGAAAGGGAGTGGTATCTTGATCAGGAAACCTTCCGCCGTCACTGTTTTGACGAGACGGTCGGCCTTTTTGTTGCCTTTAATTGCTAAATTACCTAAAGTTGCTGCAGTGGTGTTTTGCATGGGCATAAGCTCAAAATCTGGGAAGTTATATAAATTAAGTCTATTGCAGTTTTAAATTCCCTTAAGAGCTGTAAAAGGTCCCTTGAACTTTCCATTGATATCAAAATGTATTGATCGTTTAAAGTTAAGATTATATGTAAGCTTGCAGATTTTCCAAAAAAGTCAAAGATTATCAAGAGAGGTGTAGATAGATGAGATAAAAATTGTAAGGTTGTTCAGGCAAGATTTTTCCTTTCGAAAATAAAATGGATGGGAAGGAAGTACATCATAGCACTACGCCCACTAAAATAGTCTTCTGAAGACTATTCTCTCCATGACTTTAAGAAGAGACTGAACAAGGGAAATCAGCCAAAATTTTCTTGAAAAGTTCTTGGGAACAAAAAGTACTATAAAGTCCTTGCATGATGGATGAAAAGAAACCTGTAGGTACAATTTGTTGAACAGATTAAGCAGGAATTGAAGAGAATTGTTTGAGAAATGAGCGATAAGGCGATTGTGGACGTCATCAAGGTGCAGAGCGGAGTCAATTTTTGAAGAACATTTGTGGATAGTCGTTTTTTATAGATTCGAAAAATAAAATAACCTTATTAAGAAGACGGTTGTGGAGGAAGATGGATGAAGAAGTATTCGGAAAAGAGCGAAGGAAGTAGTACAGATTCAAGAATTGAGGTCAGCCACTCTTTTTGACCAAGTTAGTAGGTACGCTTTGGAGTAAGATTTAGATGTACAAATCTAACAATGAAGCAGCAATAGGTAGGAGGTTAGGTAAGAGCGTTGAGGGAACAGTGAAACTGTTAGAATGTTTTTTTTTTTAGTTTCTTTAATGGTTATCCTGGTCTCGTTTTCAGCCTGAATCCATTCTGGATAAACATCAGGGTTGCGCCTGAAATTTCTGAGAGCCCCGTTTTCTGCGCTGCCTTTGAAAACATTCCGCACTCATTGGAGTGGTTTTCACGGCTTCGTTGGTTTCTTATTTTGGTTTGGAGTGCTCGAGATCGGAGCAGAAACCATAAACGGATATAGGACACAGCGAGTAAAGAAGTCGTACGGGGTTTGGATTCAGTGAGAAGGGACTAAAGATTTGAGAGTACTTTTCTAGTCAAGAATAAGGAAAAGGTAGATTATTGTTTTAAAAAAGTGTGTTTAAAATATGGACCTTGAGCTGTAGGCGGAAGGAATTACCTCTCCGGTACCGCCCTGGTACCCGCTCTAGTACCTCTTTGGTATGCAGAGTCGCCAAAGAAGTGCGGAGAATGACAGGTAGAGATATGTTACGAGAGAGAGAGCCTCTGATTATTGGTTATTGTAAGCAACTAGCAGTTTTTGGTGTTCGGTAGGAAAACAGAATTACTTTTAAGAAAATGAACGTTAAGGGTAAGGAAGTTGAGAGAAGTTAAGGATTTGCTTGGGAGATTTTTTCAGTTGAGTCGCGCTGGAGAAAAGTGAATTAGTGTAGTATATATGCATCTTAGAGCTATATACTAGGTCGAGAAGTAGGATTGGCAGAACCACTAAAATGGGGTCATAGAGCCGGAAACTGCTATGGTTATTCGCTGAAACTGCTTGAGTAGGATCCTAACGATTGCTGAGCTTGGATCTTCAGACATGTTTTGAAGATTGCATGTCGAAGACATAGCTCAGAGCTTCTATAAGCAGGAGACTATTCGAGACAGTGTAAGACCTTTAGCTGAAAAGCCCACTTAAGGCAGAATTTATTTTTCGGCAGGTTTATTTTCTTACATTTACAAATTGGTTGGAGATTGATGTTGAGCAGTCGGATGGGGAAGCATGCTCCAAATTACCGCATCGTTAGAAAATTACTTTACCTCTGCATTGTCTTTTACTGCGATCAAATCGAAAACAATTATGCAAACTTTGATGGGTCGATGTAAGGTTCTGGAATGAAAAATAAAATGTTCTCTGGTGCGACTAGCAATTTGTCCATGGTAACAAACTGTAGTTTACTTGGGAATAAAATTTAATAATTTTAATCTGATATTCAGAAATCTTATTTTGAAAGGTACACGATTTCGTAAATTTTTAAACTAAAAAAAATGGAACCAACGAAACACTTTGGGTTATTTTTATGTGTATTTGATCTTCTAATTTCGAATGAAATTTTTTTCAAGAATTTCTCTTATTAAATGTTAGCCCTGAATCACGCCTAGTTTAATTATTCTATGGTTTATGAGTTATACAAGTATGTTAAAAAGAAAGTGACTGGTAGTTGATTTTTAGCATTACATTAAATGTTCAAAATTTGAAATTTACGAATAAATGCAAAGAATACTGTATTCCTTACTGTATTCTTATCTGGCTAATTTTGATAACTTTCTTATTTATTAATGTTGAGCATTTATTCTAATGTTGAGTGAAGTTGTAGCACTACCTTATCATACGTTGATTTGGACAACCTTGATACGAATTCATAATACCACAAAATATTGCTGTCTTCGCACCTAACATTAAGAAATCTTGAAACGAATACTTTATCTAATTATGCATTGCATGTACAATTTATAGATAGTAATATTAATAACCAAATGCAAAATATCGAGTAAAATTTAATCATTCTATAACAACAAAATATTTATGATTGCTATTCGAGCTATTAACTATTTTCTCGTACTATACTTCAGATTGGAATAAGGCGAATATCCAAATGTTTATCGTCTGACTGAGTTGCGAACTTTGTATTTACGTGGTTTAGTAGCACGTATAGAGATCGATTTCTAATTTTTTTGAATATTTTTTGAATAAAATAAATACTATTTTCAGAATGTGTATTCACTACGAATAAGATTAGAAATCAGATCAAAACTAAACATTGATAATAAATACAATGAAGTAGAAAAACGTTGATAGACAAATATTACGACCAAATGTGACATAATGAATTAATAATAGTTTAATAGATTATAAAACCGAGTATAAAACCTTTCAGGTATCAAAATCGGCGAAGAAGGTCGAAGGGCAAAGCACGATCACGGATCTAACCGAAACATTTGCACACCTGCTCAAACTTCTCTACTATTGGCCATATATATTCGGAAATATTTATGATTAAATTTTGTAACTTTGAATACATATTTTTAAATACTATAGGTATTCATTTAAACAACAAAAAGTAAATCTTTTGGGAATTCTTATTAAGAAACTTTCTTAATTCATACAAATTCAAAAAAATTCTGTTTTGTAACTTGAGGAAATAAAGCTTTGATCTATATATATTTAAGTAGAAACCATTGCTACATCCTCCACGTGCAGCGCCGAGGCTTCGGCGCCCGAGCAAGCCGTCGTCACGTGCATGTGCAAATGGAGGGGAAAGTTTGTATCTTCTTTTATGAAGGGAACACATGCAATGGTTGTCTGTGACTCTTCGCAGTCTTGCTATATGATTTCTCATCATTTTTCACTGTTTTCATTATAAAAAGAAATATAGTAGTTTGTGAACTTAAAGTTTGACAAGTTTTTTTAATAAATTTGATTGTTTAAATTTCTCTATATTAAAATCGTGTACACGGGTTGGTATATCGAATGAAAAAGTTAAGCGCATCGAGTTTAGTGAAAGGTGGCGAAGAAAAAGAATTTATATTACACACTAATACGCTTATAAATTAATTGGTGTTTACAACGAAGTGTAACATTTTAAATAACAATAGCAGTGGATCACATTAAAACCAGACGTGCTCTATAAGTTGACCAAAATCAGTATTAAAAGGTAATTAAGTTTTTTAGATATTTAAATTTAAATAGTGTATTGATAATCAACTTGAATGACTATAATCTTAATTACAATAATCACTGTTTATACAATTCTGATAGATTCTTATGATAAATTCTATGAAATTATTCACTTAATTCGTAATCAATATTGAAGCTTTAATTTTTACATTAGTTAGTAGTAAAACTCATTAATAGTTAATATTAATAATGTTGTAAAATGTAGATTAAAATAGAAATCAAACTTTCATACTTCGAAAAAATAGTAGTCGTGATACATTATTGGCAAGATTATTGTACGGGTACAGGTTCTTCGCAAAGCACTAATTTTGACGAGGTCAGTGATCGCTTTAAAAAATGTCCGCTACACGTGGAGGATGTTGATGAAGGTTTCGTTGGTAGTTTGCTAAGCACAAATACTACATGTAAATACAATTATATTTATTAGACTAATTATATACTTCTTAACTTTAAAGTCATTATAATTAAAACTAATATGGAAAAAATGTTTATTTATAAAAAATTTAAAAACAATAAAAGTTAAAGTAATTGTATTATGTTGCAATTATAATTATTGTTTTTAATTACATTTTGTAACTAAAATACAATAAATGTTGTAAATTACTATAGATTTCATATTTAAAATATTTAATAAAACAAGGTACAAATTTTTACAGATTTATATATTTAATATTTTCTACTTTTATAATCATATAAATATATTTTCTAATATAATAATACAAACTATCGTTTTTTTGTATGATTCAGCACTAAAAAAGGTATTTAATTTTTAAGATTAGTTGGAAATTATCAACCAATACACCTAACTATTGCAGTCAAACGTATCGATTGTTTTTTAATGTTTCAGCATTAAAATTAATCTTCGTATGAAAAATAGAGCGTGGACTAAAATTATAAACTAAACATTTGTGTCTAGCACGACATTTTCATAGATTAAAAAAATGACACAAAAACTTTTTAAAATAAAAAAGACAATGTCTTAAGATTAATAGCAACTATGGTCAAAAGATAAAATTTAAAAATTAATAAACATAGCTTTTATACCTTCATGTGCTATAATATTTCTAAATCAGTGGAAATAAGTATTAGAATCAATAACAAATATGGTAAAAAAATAAAATTTAAAATTTAATAAAAAGTTCTTTTATGCCTTTATGCGCTAGTAGTATTTCCAAATCCGCGGAAATAGTGTAAAAAAAAGAAAAATAAAAAATTTTATGTTATTTCGTAATTTTAGCGCTACAACGTTTCAAGATTTTAAATAATTTATATTTTTAAAACATTTTGCAAGAACTGTTGTATTATTTTATAAAGTAACTGAAATAGAATGAATCGGCTACAAGAGAAAAATCGTTCTCGTTTGAGTGATCAATGTTCGACTGGTCTACGGGTATAGGAAACAATTTAAAAATTATAACGTAAAATAAACTGCTTGGTTCACTTTTCAAGAGTAAATTAGAACAAAACAAAAATTTACTCTCTAAATATTTTTACTCGAAATTCATTCAAAGCTAAAATCAAAATAAGCCACTATTTGAAATCCTACTTTAAAAAATTTAGAGTAAATTAACAGAATTAGTAATATACAACAAAATTTGACTTTTCAACGTGCCATTTGGGTTTCTTTTTTCTAAAAATAAATCACTTGCTCGATTGCATGATAGTCAACTTATAATAGAATGATTTGATTCAAATTCGAGTTCAAATTTATATTTTATAAGCTAAAAAAGTTTTTACCTTTTATTTAAAATTTATATATTTTAATAATAATAAGCAACAACTGTAATATTTTAATTAAGTAATAGAATTAAAAATATTACGTCGCTAAGAGCTACTACTACTTAAAAATAATTTATTACATTAGGTAAAAATGTATGCAACACATAAAATGGAGTTCGATTTATGTATGTACGCATAAAGTCCAGACCCAAACATTTATCCTATAGACTTTAAATTTTAATTGTATTAATTTTTTTAGGGTAGGAGTGAGGTAAAGGTAGTTTTAACCCAATTAATTCCTGTGGGGATGCAATTTGTAAAAATGTGTTTTTACATTTTCCTACTTTATCTCTAAATATTATGCACATGAAAATATCTGAATATCCATTTCTGTTAAAAATACGTAATGTAATCGTAATGAAAATTGTTATAATTTTATAAATACAAGTAGATCATTAGTATTTACTCATTATTAACATAATATTTTGAAAGTACATGTATCTTAAGGGA
This sequence comes from Sycophaga agraensis, assembly GCA_018906755.1. Classification (NCBI taxonomy): domain Eukaryota; kingdom Metazoa; phylum Arthropoda; class Insecta; order Hymenoptera; family Pteromalidae; genus Sycophaga; species Sycophaga agraensis. Next base: position 465,970 of record JACCIE010000039.1, read on the forward strand.
TTGAATATGAATTTAACGTATTCTATGTACGATTACCACGGGGATGCTAGTTATTAATATAAACTGGATATATTAAATGAAAACATGCGATTCTTTTGATAACGTTTCGAAATTTATAAAAGAATTGTATAACGCTCCATTTTATAAATATTTACTTTTTCATAAAAAAACTATTACAACTAAATTAGTATTTGTATATTATTAAAAAGTTCGATATAAATTTCTATCTTTAATACAAAGGAATTTAAAATATGTGATACCATATAAATTAAAGAAGATAAATCATACGCTATGAACTATTAAACACTTTCTACCAAATTTAAAAATCTTAATATCTTTAAATAGTTAGTATATACAATAACTTATCAATAATTAGTCTATTCATATTCTTAGTTAACTTTCATTAACAGTCATGATTTTTTGAATATTGAATTAAGTATTTATAATATACATGAAATTTCTTCAATATTAATCACTAACTATGCGTATTTTTAAAATTACACGTAAACTTTTTATCGTAATATGCATTAAGATAGCAAATAGACTGCGCAAATTTGAGTAGATGTAACCCAATAAATACAAACATTTACAAGTAAAAATTATTAACTTATAACAAATATTTATGTTACAGGTCTATTGCAAATATATTGGAAAAGGTGTGTAATTATTAAAAGAAATTATTACGATCATGGAAATGATTAAGTCTTATATATGGAAAGAATTATTACTGAACAATCATCAATTTGATTGATTTACAATATCATGGAAAATGAGATAAATTAATCCAAAACAGTAGTATAAAAAGAAATTATTATTGGTAATTCTAATTTGCAAAAATATCCCCATGTACTTAAAAATCCCGTAACAAAAAAAATTAGTATCAAAAATAAAAAATTTGTTACTAAAAGCATAATAGAAATGCATTTAACTGTGCTAGAAGTCCGTAGGTCATTTAATGATAAATCAAAAATTTAAAAAAATTATTTAATTACAGTACATGAACCTACAGTTGTCTAGTACTATAACTTTTTATTATGTTTCACAGTAAACAGTTTCAAAATTATTTGTAGCATCTTTGTATAGTTTTAATTGTAATATATTTTATTACAGATTAAAAGTTCAAGGTGGAATAAATACAAACTTCTCTGAAAGGCTAGTATATTCATAATGATCAATAACGAACTTTAAATTGTCGAAATGTAAAATCATGCTATAAATAGAGACAAAAAAAACTACGAATATTTTTCATTATTATTAAATATTTATTGTTTATTATTATTATTATTAGGGTTAAACAGAAAAAACGTGGAGAAATATTTTTTTTAATTTTCAAATATTATCGATTTTGATTAGTACGTATGTATGCATACTACTGTAGAATAGGTCAAAATTATTATATATTTTACTACATAGCAATGAGGCATATCCGTAAGTATATTTTATTGAAATACGGGCAGAATAGAATTTTAATGAACTATGACAGGTGCTATTTTAATTTTTTCGAAATTGAAGATGTATAAATTATTTTAATTTCATAGTTTTTTACATTTAAGTTTTATTAAATTTATTAATACATTTGAAATATTTATGCAAAGACGTTTTTAATGACAAACGTATTTTCACTTTTTGTTACAAAAATGGTTTTTACATATTAATTCAATATTACATTTATTACATATGTTTCTAAATAAAAATACAACTATTAATATTAAAGACATACCATGAAGTTGAAATGTTTTAGAAATTAAAGAAGTAATTTTTAATTGTAAATTTTAATGGATTTTACCTGGATGTGTCCCATTATTCCTTGTATCAAATATATCTTGAGTACATTTATAACTTTGTAGCTAATATTATTAAAAAATACTACGCGATGTTCTCGCACACATCGTTATCTTGAAAAAAACTATACATAGATTTATCCGATAACCTGATAACCTGTTTTTCAATAATCTAGTATGTATTTTAATTGAATTTACCAGATATTATTAACTTATTAGTTCAAAATTCTAATTCTAATATCTAACGTTCATTTGTCTTGAAATTTTTTTATTAAAATTCTTACATTTTTTACTTTACTTTATAAAACCATTAATATTTTTTATTAACTTTATTTTAAGAAATATCGTAGGTATTGTCGCAAGTATAAACAGTGACAAAAGGTATATGATAGCAGATGTGAGAACTCGTTGCATCTTGTATTTTTTTGTTGCTATATATTCGTATTCTACGGAACATTCAATATGTGTTCAGTTTTTAATCATTGGCCCTTCAATATTTAGAATGCATATTTTTTTTATTATTTGGTAGCAAAATAAATATAAGTTTTTATTTTATTTATAAAAGTAATATTTTCCGTATAAAATTCTACGATTCTGCGTTAGTATTATATAAATTATTTTCTGTCAAGTGTCATAGTCGCGACAACTATATTAGTGACTTTGTAATGATGTATAATTTATGATATTTACAGAGAACATAATATAGTACATTGAATAGTATATATGATATTGTACGGTTTTTACATTTGAATTACAGTAGTTGTAGTTTATGAATAGTATAAATCTGTACAAAATATTTATTTCCGTAATATCTTTTTAGGTTGACTGATATTTATTTTTTACACATAATTAAAATTATAATGATAAAATATAAATAAAAATTATTAATGACTATACTATATGCTATATATATTATTAATCTAGTAGAAATATGACAAATTACTATTTTTACATATTTTGTCTATTTAGGCTGTTTTTTTAATAATTACTGTACTAATTTATATTACAAATTTAAATTAACTTAATCATACGACTAAAAACTCAAACAAATATGTTCAATTACAGCAAACGGTTGTCATTTACTATTACAAATAATTTTACACTAGATCCAATTATTATTATTGTTATTATTATTACCACCATATTTTAAATAGAGCTTATATTAATGGAACAACTATATAAATGAAGTAATTTTAGTATTTTTAATGAACAACTAGTTCAACTTAGAATTTATTTATTTGTATTCTCAAACCTATATTTTATGCGAATTTTTTTTTAAATTAATCCAATGAACAATTTTATTGTTTTAGAGTAAGGATTACTAAAAGGAAAGCTCAATATGGTAGGATTTCACATAGATTCGATTATTAATCAAGAGTGCAGTCATTATTCTGATATTTCAAAAGAATCGCAAACATCCAATTTGCAAAAATCTACAAAACTGAAATGTAAATCGGATTTAATTGTATATAGAAATACATCAATTGATTCAGTATCTGCACCGAAAAACCATAAAGCTTACCAATGTGTGAAATGTCAAAAAATATTCAATTTAAAAAGTATATATCAAAATCATATGCAATCCCACGGAAAAGATTGTAAAAATGTATATCGCTGTAATATTTGTGGAAAATCATTTACTGTACCAGCTCGATTAACAAGACATTATAGAACTCACACTGGAGAAAAACCATACCAGTGTGAATATTGTAATAAATCTTTCTCCGTTAAAGAAAATCTTAGCGTACATCGGCGGATACACACAAAAGAACGTCCATACAAATGTGATGTTTGTGAAAGCGCATTTGAACATAGCGGAAAACTCCATCGACATATGAGAATTCATACAGGTGAACGACCACACAAATGTTCAATTTGCACAAAAACATTTATTCAGAGTGGACAACTAGTGATTCATATGCGTACTCATACAGGCGAGAAGCCATATATTTGTAAATCGTGTGGAAAAGGATTTACGTGTTCGAAACAACTTAAAGTTCATACGCGGACTCACACGGGTGAAAAGCCATACAAGTGTGATATTTGTGGTAAATCATTTGGATACAATCACGTTTTAAAACTTCATCAAGTAGCTCATTATGGAGAAAAATTTTATAAATGTACTCTGTGTGAAGAAACGTTTAATTCTAAAAAATTAATGGAATTACACATAAAAACTCATTCGGAATCTTCATTTAACAATGTATCTGTTTCAAATGAATCATCATTCATCACGACTCATAATATAAATAAAATAGCGTTTTGCAATAATGGTAATGGGAATCAAATAGTTCCAAATATTGTAAATAATGATGAAAAAAATCATTCATTTTGTGCAGAAGTTAAGGATGTACCTAAAAATCTTAACTGTTCACATACTGATAATTACGAATCGTTTACTTTGCGAATATGCGAACTAGACAACAAATCGGATGATGAAAAAGTGCCTGAATATTTGACTGATAAATCTCATTCATCAACAACAACATCAAATACATGTTTACATAAAGAATTGAATGATTTAAGCTTAGAGAAAAAACTGACTGAAGTAATAGAAGATAAGCTTCAAATATCTGATCAACTGAGTATTGTGACTGAACAAAATTTAACTGACACTTGTTCCTATCAAGAACCGATTAGTGATACTTTTTCAAAAAATTATTTGCCATCAATAAATTCATCAAATCGAAGTTTACACGAAGACTTACAAAAAAATTGTGTTTTGCTCGAAGAGCGGGAACCAGAAAGTAACAAAGAATTAAAAAATTGCGAAAGATTTTCCATAACTTATCGTAATTCAGTTAGTGCGCCATTGTATACAAATCACACTATCATAGAACAAAGTGTATCAGATAATTTTAGTTTACCGCCAAGAAAAAGATGTAGAATGATTTTAGAATCTATGGAAATCGAAAATACTAAATTGATGGCAACAAAAAGGTATAATTCTGTTATAAGATTTGCAAGTGCTGATAATGCAAATTTAGCTAATGTCTAACGCAAATTTGTAATACTTAATATCGCTAAATATATTATAAAAATTAATTCGAACCAAAATTAAAAAAGTTTTTTTAATATATATTTTACCTCTCGAATATTGTGATAAGTTTTACAGATTTTCACTACAAAAAATAGTTTTAAACATGAATGAATCTAATTGTTTATAGCTGGTTTACGAATTTTCAGAATTCATTTTACATAAACCGTTTTATATATGACATTTTATGCGAATAAGTATTGTATGAAGGTTTGAGAATATGTAAAAATTCAAATGAATGGAATAATATTGTTGAGATATTTTTATGATATCAACAAAAAAGTTGTATTGTAACTGAAAAACGAAATAATTAAGATTGAAACTTATTAAAAAAATTATTTTAAGCATTTTACTAACATTATACTAAAATTTCAATGTGTACAAGTCAAGTTATATGTCGCTGTTTTATATTGCTGATAAAAAATGGAACAAAAAACAAGCATGTGAACAACAAAAAATTTTGCAATAAATAATATTAAATACATTAAAGAAATCAAGATCTACAATTCTTGATATGAAAAATATGAATATACATGAAAATAATGAAAAAAATATAATCACAATTACGTACTATATTATAGCTTGAAAAAGGTTATTTGGAAAGTAAAGAATATGACCTTTATATATTGACATATAAAAAATATAGCAAATTCTGTTTGTAAAAAGATCCGATTTGATTAATTAAAAGTGATATAACTGAAATGTGTTTTTTAATATTTTACCTCGCCGTCGCTTTGTTTAAGTTGTTTTTTTATATCTTCACTTTTATTGTACATCATTGATCATAATTTAATAATTTTAAATATTATTGTTTTTGTTATTATATGTAGTTATGTAAATTTTTTATTAATGTAATTTTTAATGGTGTGTGAAAAAATTTAGACTTAAAAAATATTAGACTACTTTAATTCTCAAATTTTTAAAGCGCTCAAATTTAGTTTTAATTATGCGCGATATTTTTATAAAAATATTTTTTATGTATTTTACATTATTTTTATAATACAAGTTTATACTTTTCCATCACACGCATATTTAACACAACCAGGAAAATACAACGTGTGATGCATAAGCTATCTGATATATATTATAATTCTAAGTAATAATGGTATTTGTTATTTGCATCAAATTTCCTATACTACTGCATAAATATTTATACAAAAAGTTAATAATGAATTATAGTTACTAATTCAGTTATGTTTACTTAGATAAAAAGTTCAAAATTTTATTTTCAATAAAAATAATATATAATGATTCAGAATTTAATAAAAAAATACTTTATTATATATGTATGCCTTCTGTTACAGAAAACATGAATTCAGATGCTTTAATGTAGTTTATTTTTATATTAATTTAGTATATAGTATTTACTTTTAAAAGGTCATTATACTTCAAAAAGTAATTTATGTCTATAAATTGAGAGACGAAGATAGTGATTTTGAGAATACAAATTTGTACCATAGTTTAGTTTCATTATTTATAGAAAAACTATCTAATTTAAATAATTACTTTCATATATACCTTATCACATGAGCAATTCTTTTTAGTTTTAAATTTACTGCTAAAAAATTTTTATGACATGAGAAAGCGTATGACATTACATTATCGTTGAACATTGACTCACTATCATTAAACAGACATTTTATCCGATATTTTATCAATAGTATAACAAAAAGTTTGATCTGGACTTTAATACTGCAGTAAGGCTGGAAAGTTTATGCTAAATATACGTAAATAAGCTATAAAAATACTAATTCATTTTAAGATGTATTAGGAATTTAAATTTTTTCATCAGAAAATATTTTTATATTTTATTTTTTATTTATCATATACTTTCAAAAATATAAAATTTATAATAATATGCATATAGTCTATCGATAAATAAAATTAAAATAAAATATTATCATAAATACAAATTAATTATAAATATATTATAAATGAACCTTAAATTATAAGTTTTCTTTTTTTCTGTTCAGGGTTCTTTTATTTTTAATTTAAAAATATTAAATTTGCTTTTAAATTTTAAGCAAATTTTCTAGATTATAAGTAAAAAAAATATGTATATATTTTACTGTCTTATTTTTGTTGAAATTAATATTCTTAAGAACATAATTAGTAATGAGTTTATTGAAATTAAGTAGCATGTTTTATTTAAGAATGTTTTCTTAAAATAAATTTTATATTATACGAATATCTTTATTCTAACAACCTTAAATTATTTATGAATAATAAACAATATCAAAATAAAGTTTGTAACATTAATACTTAAACTTTATTACTTGTCATATTAAACATAATCTGGTTATTTTTTGTTTGAAAAAAGTTATATTTGAAATCTTCTGTAGTGATTATATAGAGTTGTAGTAAAAATGTGCAATTTAGTGAAGTTTATTTAACTGGCACTTTTATTTAATTAATTTTGAACTTTAAACGAATAAGCTAAAAATTATACAAAAATGACTAATTAAGTGTTTATGAGGGTGGTTGTGTTGATAAATCTTTTTTTGTAAGCTGTATCTTATTCACAAGATAAACGATAAGAACATTTGCAGATTGAAAACTTTAAGGTCACAATATGCAACGGTCTTGATGAAGCATTTAATCATTCTCGATTGTTTAAGAAAAATTAAGCGTTTGACTATACATTATTTCATATAAAGCTCATAATAATTAATTAGTTCACTTATTATTTTTTCGTGTTTAATGATTAAATTTAAACTTACGTAAAAAATGTCAGGTTTTTGTATTAATAGTGGAAAGTTTCGTCAATTTATCACTGCAATTATTGGTATGTTTTTAATAAAATTATTTAATTACTATTTATAAAAATTAGCCTAAAACAAGAACAATATATTATTCGATTTACCAAAATATTTCTTAAAAATTTACAATTTAATGATGAACTTACATATCAAGGTATGTTTAAATCCATAAAATATTCTAATGTTTTTTATTTATAATCCTAGTTCATTAAGAAATAAGTCATCCATTAATGAAATTTCAATGAAGCATAAAGTAATGAAAAATATAATATATTGTTTTAAAGATCACAATTTATGAATCTATTATAATACAAAAATGACATTTTAAGTGTTAAAAATAAATTATCGATTTTATAATTTAATATACCTACATCCATAAATAAAAATGATTACGTATGTGCACAATCTAAAATTATTTAGCTTTACTGTTTTACACGAGGTTTTAAATTCAAAAATTTTTTTAAATCTATAAAAGTACTTTAGAATAATATCAAGTTTCTATACCATTACCCATACAATAGTAACATGATTCAGCTTATACATTATTTAGTTGAACTAATTTAGAGTTATCTTTATATATTCATTTTTGTTTCATTTATATTTGCGGGGATATTTGTATAAAAATACAAATTAAATTTTTTATTAACGCAGATCTATAAACAATGGTTTGTAATTTGTTGTCGGATAATTGGACATTTCTAAAATAATCTTCTGCGTAGAATTTGAATCTGCAGGAAAAATCATTCAATATAGATTCGAACGCGTGTTTTGAAGCGACAATATTAAATGTTGAAATATAAAATTACTTCGATATTAGTTAAAAGTATTTAAAAAATAAGTGTGCACTAATTTTTTTTAATGAAAGCATTGCATGATGACTATATATTTTACAGTGAATCTGTCAGCTTTATCATTAGGGGTGATAAATGGCTGGTCATCGCCTGTCACTACGATATTGCAGAGCGCTGAAAGTCCGGTTGGTTCACCAATGAGTTATAATAGCATCTCTTGGATGAGCGGTTTTGTTGCACTTGGAGGTACTTTCTTTGCACCTTTTTCTAGTCTCCTCATTCAGAGGCTGGGTCGTAAAGGTTTTGGATATGCAACCTGCGGCCCTTTGATTCTGTCTTGGATTATCCTAACCTTTGCGCCGAGCTTGCAGTGGATATTTATTGGTCGCTTCCTTGCGGGAGTCAGTGGAGCTATGGCTATATTTCTCGTACCGATATATGTGAGCGAGATTGCAAGTGAAAATATACGAGGTGTTCTCGCTAGCTTTCAGCTCTTCGCTATCAACGTCGGAATACTAATCGCATTTGTCGCAGGACCATTGCTTTCTTACCGCAACTTTACTTTATTTTGCGGGACCTTTCCTTTTATTTTTCTTGTAACTTTCTTCTTTCTACCTGAAACGCCAGTTTATCTACTGCAACAAAAACAAATCAAGGAAGCATATAGGTGAGCTTCCATTCTGCACTCATAAGCAAAATATCAATTCTAATCAGAGATTTTTAAGTACTAATTAACAAAACTAATAACCACCTATAAATATTACAATGAAAATAGAAATCATATATTAGTTAGAAATAATAGAATAAAAACCAGTAAAAAAATGTAACATTTATAATTAAAATTTGTTAATCACCTTTAGGAAATGTTCAATTTCTTAATATTTTCTTATATATTTAACCAAACAGTTTAATTCTAAAAAATAATTTTAGGCTTATTATATTATTAAAAATAAAATTCGACTTGTATAGTTTTCTTAAATTTTTAACTACACTGATATGTTTATATTGTGTATAAGAAATATATTATTTAAGATACATATATTGCAAGATACGGATAAAAAAATTTTCTATATATTATTTTTGGTATATTTAGAGCTTTTTTTTAAGATTACGGTATTTAAAATTTTTCAGATCCTTAATGTTTTTTAGAGGGAATGATGAAGAACTTGTAAATATAGAAATTTCTCATTTATTGCATCAAGTAACTGCAAATATAAATAGAGTAGAAAAATTGGGATTAAGCTATCTGATAAAAGATTCTGCTACTTTCAAAGGAATGGTTATAATGCTAGGAATTCTAAGTGGACAGCAATGTAGTGGAATTATTCCTATGGTGAATGGAAACTCATTATTGTTTTTTATCGCGTTAGTATATTACAATAAGTTATTAATTTGTATTAAAGAAAATAAATTAATTTTCAGATATATTATGCTGAAAGAATATTCAAAATATCGGGTTCATCTATGTCACCATCCGTTGCAGCAATAATTATCGGATGTATTCAAATATTTGGCTCATATCTTTCTACGATATTAATGGAACGTGCCGGTCGTAGACCACTTATTCTTTTATCATGTGCAGGGATGTCAATATGTCACTTTACCATTGCAGCGTTTTGTTACTTTCAAAAAATCGGATACGATCTATCTTGCATTTCTATGATCCCTGTTTTGTCTCTTTCGAGCTTTATGATAAGTTATTGCCTAGGGATAGGTCCTATACCCTTCGTACTTGCTTCCGAGATATTCAGTGTGAATATAACTAGTCTTGCCAACACTGTTTGTTCCATATTCTTGTGGGTCATGGCCTTTATAATAGTAACTTCATTTGAATCAGTTATAGAATTGATTGGCATTGATGGTTGTTTCCTTATACTTGGTATTTGTTGTGCAATCAGTATTCTCTTCACATTCTTTATGGTTCCAGAAACAAGAGGTTGCGAACGACTGGAAATCATTAAAATGTTAGCGGCTAAACAAAGAGCGACCAGTAACCACAATGAAATTAAATTATACATCTGAAAGAGGAACGATATTGATTGTAATTCTACAAATAATGTAGTTCATGTAGTATAATAAATTAGTATATAAAAAGGAAACTATAATAAACAGTATAAATGAATTGAATTATCCAAAATCCAGCCGCGTAGCAGGCCTGGCCGCGCCCTCCAGGCTTAGACGCGTGCCCATTCGGCGTCTGCCGCAATTATCAACAAGTAGGCAAGAAGACGGAGTGACTGATATCGGAGAATGGTGGGAACTCCTACGGTAAGCATGAATAACGTGTTGCATATGATCCAGGGTGAAGCATTCGCTGCAGCAAAATACAACGCGAGAGTCGAAGACTCTCTGTGCGACAGACTTTCAGTATCAATGAAATACTTATGGGCCTGCCGTCGAGTCTGCTCATCATATTGCCAATGGACGTCCGATTGAGAACTGATATAAATCTCGGGTCCTCGACATGTACATAAGTTACGAGCGACTCTCTTGCCATTATCTCATTCAGGAGACAGATTTTAAGTGACCTCTAGCAGAGTGAACTGCAATTGTTCATGATGTGACAATCTCTCTTGATTTATCGCAACGATCAGATCATTAGTACGAGCTCTTTTACTTTGCAAAGTATTGGCTATCTAAGTTCTTTTAAAGCTTTGTTACTACTGCATATTTTAAGCTTATATATAAGGTATCAGACCATTTTTAAACTAATTCTAAGCTTATTGTGTAGGAAAAAATTGAGGTCAGGTTAAATAATTTTCTTTGCTGGTTTTTGAATTGATGTTTTATATTAACTTTCAATGTCGTTTACAATGTTTATAGACAGTAACGCTCGCTCGAAAGGTAATGAGAATAATGCTATCGCGTTGCGCGCGTCGCGTAGGCAGAGCTTCGGCCCGTTTCCTTACTTTGTACGGCAGGGCGGCGAGAAAAAGAATTTTCCTACAATAAAAATAGCAGCCGCTATTTTTCTAGGGCTACATCAAACCCTCGTGACTTCTCCTGGATCTCCAGTCTCATAGCCGAGCAGCCATATAGACCTCCCAAAATGTTTATGCCACGGAAGGCCTACGATGTTGTGGAGCATGTTTAGCATGCTCTGCCTCGGGCCTAGAAAATCACGGAGAGCGTCCTCAGACTCACCAGAACCGAGGGTGGTACTAAACGGGAGGGGCGTATCCCAATCTCGCCGAGACAGGGGATCATTGAGTCGCTCGCCATTGCCTTGTGATCGGGTCGGAATGAAAAATTGCCTGACTTGTCTGCTCAAACTATCGCACTTTTATAGATCAAGCCAAGCCTTTCTTGTAGCTTTCGCACGTAATTGCACAGAGAGGCTCCGCTTTACATAATACGCAATAATTGAGGCTCGCAGGCTTTCCGGAAAACCGAACGTGAATTTGCAGATTTGCACATTCTGGGTATTTAGGGAGTCAGGTTACTCGTATACGAGGTGTAGATATAAGTCGAAACATGCGTTTTCATAAGATTGATAGATAGTTCGATCCAAAACGCCTGTTATGGCCAACTTTTGAACCTAAGACTACTTATAACCCATGCTTTAAAACGTAAGTGCTATGATATATATTTTTATTTTTTTCCGGGCGCTTACATAGAGCAACTGTAAAGAGGCAGCTACCGGCTTACTTACGTCTCGAAATTATTTACCGTTAAATTCGTGTCAGAAAACAGGGTGATCTGGAGCCGCATCTTTTTCGAGTAACTTCGAGACGTCATATGATGACAGTGTCAGTTATTGGACAAAACCTTCTCTTACTGCTCATTTTTGTAGTATCGCTAACCCTCAGATTCATTTTAAGGACCCTCGACGTCTCCGACATCTCTAGCATTCTCATGTTCAAACTTCTCTTTGACTTTCTCAGTTATAAAAATAAATATGACCTCTAAGACCTACCAATCTTTATAGCTCATCCGAAATATATTCTGTCCTTTTTTGCTCGTTATTTCGCATTTATTGTAATAATATTTCTCGTACCAAGTAATCCTGTCCGTTTCTGCTGTGTCCGTTTCTGCTACTTCTGCTGTGTAACCGGAATCAGAAATAAAAACGTCATAAGTTATAGATCGAATATATGCAATAAGTGTTAAAAAATGATAATATGTTAAAAAATAGAATAGTAATGATATGCAGACATCAAAAAAATCTTAATAGATTTGCTTTTTTTTGAAAATAAAATGAACAGGTAAACGTGAAAATGCAGATAAATTTACAAATTTTTTTAGTATCCATGTTTCTGAGCTTATATCCTTTTATGTGCCAGCTTTGATGATAATATTTATTTTCGTTTCTATTCATAGCAATCAAAGAAATTATCTCTTAACGATATGTTTATTCTCTAAAGTATTAGAAATATAAAATTATATAAAAAAACAGTTACTTGAAGACTATTAGATCCTGTTTTTAACATGTAAAAAATGTAATTATTGATAATTTAATAAGTTCGTGACCTTTTAATTTTTTTCCAATTCCTTGCTTGTAGAATGAAGTACATTCTATGTTAGTAAAACACTACATATAGATTTTGAAGTGTCCGTATCTCTAGACCTTCAATCTTTGTTATAGGAATAATGATTTTAAATTGCCGTCGCTCGACGGGCGAATGCGGGATCGGATATCGCGGCTTCTCCCTTCACTCAGGAGTACCCAAGTAGATAGGGTGATGAGGTAACCACAATAAAGAACTAATAGATTTGTATTTCAAAATATATTTAAGAAGCGCCGATGGCTCAGCAGAGCGTGTGCCGAATCGTGCTTTAACACCTGCAGGCGGCGAATTTTCGCAACGGATCGCGTTGGATAGGTAACGAGCGACGGTCGCGAAGTTTTATCAAGGCTCTCCCCGCGACAGGCCGTAGCATGCTGGACAGCAGCTAGCATTGCCTGCCCCTCTTATGCACGAGCGGACTTAGGGCGTCCGCTTTGCGCGAATGCAAAGCTTCGGGGCTCCTTTTGCATGTGCGAAGGAGCGCACTTGGCGAGAGAGCGAGTCTTGATGTCGACTTTACCTCACGGGAGGTCGATGTGAACTGAGTTGCGCGATGCTCCCAACTGTGCTCTGGCGGCGGGTCTGCGACCCGCGCCGCTGCAGTTTCCCGATATACAAACAATGTAAGTGTTATCGTCAACATAAATCTACTTGCTAAGAAGCAGATCAAAATGTTCTAGTATTAGAATATGTTCTGCTACTGAAATCTAGTGCTTTTATTTTCTGTGGATTCTTCAATCTGTGCACGCAGCGCGTTAATTGGTTGCTCCGCGTTCGAAACGGGTCATGTGGCTATCTCTGCGACCCCGGTCTTCGGGGTGCTTCAGTTTTTGGCTACCGCGAATTATCACGCCGGGGAGAAAAAGGTGCCTCCGCGAGATCACGCGTACGTCAAAATATATATTACAGATATTATTATTGTTCTATTATCTGTGCTTGAAAATCTATACTTTGGATATTTGTTTGAGGTGTGATCTAAATTGATCACATTTTGGCAATCTTTCCAGTGATTGTTATTTTAATTTTTTTTTAAATTGCATTTATAAATTCAATTAAATATTCACAATGATTTTTTTAAATATTATACAAATAAAACAACTAAAAATAATTTATTTCTCAAATAAAATGAACTTATAAATTTGACCTCTAAGAAGGTCGGAAAATCAATATCCTAACTCTTGAAGAAAATCAGTATTTTTGTTATAAAATTTGGGAAGTTTTCGTAATCACTGAAAACAAATGCAGGGTCAGATTTTATAAACTCGCACGACTTATCTTTTACTTCCGGAGTATACATAATAAAGTCTTTATAGAGGGTTAGATTGGGAGTTAAGGTGTTGAGGATGTATGAGGTTGAGAAATCTGATTCTAGATTAATAATCAGTGTCCACTAGGTTAAAGATACAGTAAAAAGTTTTCAGCGGGAATCTTTCTTATATATTGAATTAAAAACTGAAGTATCGGCTCGCCCTGTGACATAAATTTTGCATGTATAAATTGACACATGATACCAAACACTAATTTTGTCTTTTCAAGAGTGACTACAAATCTCAAATTTTGGCCGTTTAAAGATTAAATAAAATAGATTACACATATTTATCGAGATTTATATCAATTTGATGCAAATTAATACTTTTTATTATAAATAATTTATAATAGTTTAAATTAAAGCGTTCATTTATTAGTTACAGGATCCAATTAAAATTTTACACGTAGATTTATTTTTGTAAGTATTTATACAAGTGAAGTATTAAACAGAAAAATAATAATTATCCTAATTATTTATGTATAATTATTCTTTTTATATCATTTCAACATTAATAATCAGACACTTTTTTTCGCACGTTTCTATTTCCAAATTTTCTTTTCTTAAAAGAAACTGCCGAGCTGTCTTCATCGCTATCGTCAGTAGAAATGTGAGTTACTGTTTTTTCCTTAAATTCTCTCTTTATCGGTGGATCTGGCTCAAAATTAATCGTAGGAATACTAGATAATTTTGTTTGCGGTAATTGCAAATCTACTTTTGCTGCCTCGCTAGAAAATAATACTGAATAATTAGACAGACGGTAATTTTATAATAATAATCAAGAGTTGCACTTACGTTGTTTTGACTACTTGCCAAGAACCATATGGTTGTGGTTTTTCTGGAACGCTGTAGTCTCTTCTATAAGGGATCTTTTCTTCTTCAGGTTCTTCTATTTCATTAGTATCATTTATTTCGATCTTTTTACTTTCAAGTCGTTTTCCGATTTCTCTAAGTTTTTCTCGTTCTGCATTAGCTCTTTGCTCTTCAAGTCTTTCTGCTGTTTCTTTTTCTTCGTCTTTCTCAATCTGTTTAAAAAATTCTTCTTGAAGAGCTTGCTCTTTAACTTCTTGAGCTTGTTCTTCTAAAGACATAAAATCTTCTGATGGAGGTTCCCATACTGATTCTGCAATATAATTAGTTTTCATATATTTCGATATTTTTTTCATTCAAATGTAGATAAATTCGTGATTTTATTATTACTTTTATTTAATTACGAATAGGGCGCTAAAACTCAATTGCACTCTTTATCTGAGTTAAAAGTTTAAAAGCTATAAATTTCTTTGAAAAATACTAGAATTTTTGTTTACAAAATTTGGAAAGAGCTCGAATTCTTCCTTTCAGAAGGCTCAAGCATATTTTCAACACGAATTTTATTTCATGCAAAAATTATAGTGACTTCACAATGTGCACAAGACACAGTCTTCGAGTCAGAGATTATAGTCATAATTTAGTTGTTACTAAATGGCAAAAGTTATAGCGTAGTTTAATGTGAAAAGTAATTGTAGCGACCTCGGCGGTCAGCAATTGTTTATCGGACCTATAATGTAACGACGCTTGCGAGGCGGGTCACTAACCCGCATTTTTATGATTGTGTATGCGCGCGAAAGGGCGCCAAAGTTGGATTGTTATGACGGGGAAAGCGCTGGATCGACACTTTCGACCGGCTATGATAGACGCAAGGGAAAATCGGGGGGTTAGTATCGCTGGAGATATCGGCGAGAGAGGGTGGGTCGCAGTTCCGTGCAGTGACCCAGTTTGTCCTCGGGGTAAGGATACGCGGGGGTCAGTCGTCAGTCGCGGACCGAGCGGCGCGAAGAACGTGAGCGCGTCACTTTGAGTTCAACATTCGAGAGAGGGTTATCGCATAGCTTCAATACACTCCGACTTCGACTTTGTACAACGCCGCAAAATAAACTCTGCTTATACATACATCAATCACTACACGGCCAGAATCATTTTTAACCTCCTCTCTTAATCCCATACAGTAATTATGATATAATAATAAGTACGATATAATTTTGCGAAGATTTTCGTAGCAACTTACTAAAAATTATTATACTATAATTATCATAAAAACTATTCTAAAAATTGACCTAAATAGTGAGTCTAATTAACTTATTCTCTAAATCTGTATCAGTGAAACGGTCGCTGATTTTTTCAGTGACCTCCGCTATATGTTCTGAAATCCGAATTTGTAAAAACATAATTAATTATGATATACAGATAAATTTCATAAAACTTTAAATCAACTTCATTAATTCCGGTTTTCGTAAATTCAAATAAATTTTTATTAAACGTATACCATATATTAATTATTTTATAGTAAAATTAATTATTAGACAGTTTTACAGTATTATTACTGTTAATGTTATTTATAATTTCATAACATATTCAATACTTTGATTATGTCATATTGTTATTTAAAATCGGGTACACTATAGAAATAAGTACTTACATTAATTTAATTGATTTTATCATTAAAACAAATTTATTTTTAGTTTACTATATTTTCCTTTTAACATCTATACTTATTACACTGAAAAAATATTTATTTGCATAAGTATTAAAACAAAGTAATGTAAAGTGCGAAATAACATAAGGCCAATTTATTCTATTTCGTCTTACATGATTTCGTAGTCTAGTATATAAGATAACAGATTTCTATCTGGAATATCTTATCATTGGAAATCTAAAAGCTGTATGTATGTATTATACAGTTTATTTATACTCGTATATAAATCAATATCAATACGCTTAACAACAATTATATAATTAAATAAATTAAATTATTTATTAAATTACTTATTAAAATACAACGTAAAAACTTCTTGACAGTATAATTTTACTTACATTATTGCATAAAATTGCTTAATTTTTCGTAGTTCTCTCACGTGAAAAATTGAATGTATCTGCTCATGATTAGTTCAGCATATATAATTAATGCAAATACGTGTAAAACCGTAACGTTAAATAATAATTTTAAGTTTAATTAAAGTGAACAAAGACAACATAAATTACAGCAATATAATTTAAAGACATTGAAAAACTGATGTTAAACTGATATTAGTTATAACGAAGAAATTAAGATTAGCATAAAAATATAAAATTTTGTGATTATAACTCAGCACTAGAGTTTTAATATTTTTTATTATAATTCTGAGTAACTCTTACAACATATCTAATAATATAACAAAACATCGTAATTAACAAAATACATACCGTTTGTTTCAATATTCCAATAGTAGGAATGTCCTTGTGCACGTGCTTCATACCAAATCTTTTTTATTGAAGCTCTGCTTCCACTTGCTTCGTTTTTTGATTTTGATTCGTTTACTTTCCCTTTTTTAGATTTGCTCTTGCCATGAGAAGTTTCTTCAGATTTGTTTGCTTTTTTCTCTGCTTTTGCTCTACGGATTGCTAGCTGAGCTAATTTTTGCTTAGCAAATGGATCGCAGGGGTCAATATCTGCTTCTCCAAACTACATAATCAAAAATGAATATTTTCATAATATTGATTAATTTATGCATTTTTTCATTTTCATTTTTCTTTTTTAATATTTATTTTATCTAGATTATTCTATTCACTATTTGTTATTACTTTTATTTTTTAGTAATTAATATTCTGTTTAATGTATTAGTTTTGTCTTTATACTAACCACATAAAAGAATAGAGTTTTTATTGATTTTTAAGTTCCAATCATTAAAAACAAAATGAATCAATGAATGAATTTAACCTTCCAATCACACAAAAAATTGAGCGCTTATAAATTAAATGCTATTTCGTATCTATGTAAGGTTTGCTTTTTTATTTTTAATTTATGATATAAAATTATATTATTTGTATCTAAAAAATAATATACATTAATTTGGAGAATCAAGTAAGTATTAAACTAATATCCTCATTAGATTATTATTTTATGTTACCGTAAACATTACTGTAAATGTAATTTTTCTTTGATTTTATACATCTAATGTAAAATGGTGATCATTGTTACTAATTATAGTGTAATTATCAATTTTTTTGTAATAATCAGTATTTATAAAATTATTTTACCTTTTTTAATTTTTTAATAGAATTTATGAATATTTAATTTAACCTTAGAGAATATCAAGATAATTTTAAGATATTTTCAATTTAGTTTGTATTTAAAATATTATTATTATTATTGCAAAGTTCAACTACAACATTTAAAGACCTAACCGCTTAAATCATTCTTAATATATATTATACCCAATACTTAATGTATATCTATATATGTGATATAGATAGATATGTTGTATATAGGCTTCGGTTTTCACCAGTGTGTAGCAACTGTTCTGCTAGTAAGCTTCGAAATGTGATGAGATATATGGCCAATTTTTTCAGGATATACTGGCAAGTAGTTTAAAAACTGGTCACTTACTGCCGACAAACTAAATTTCCAGCACGGTAATATATGATTTTATATAGTTTAATTTGACTTAATCAAGTTTTATGATGAATCGAAAGAATGATCACAGTAAATACTAGCTAAATATGTCACATTTAAATTTATTTGAATAACCGAAAAAACCCGCATAAAAATATGAATTAGAAAATTTAGAAAAGATGCACGTCTCACGTTTTGTGTATAGCTTGACTTATGGAACCTGGGATGGGCATCTGGTGCAGCATCCGGTGCGCAATTCGGATTGCTACCCTTGAAAACCTTCTGTAGAAAAGAAAGATGTAATCAATGGATATAAAAATCTCGAAATAAGAGACAGGGGAGAGGGTAAAGCACAAGAGCGAACGTGGTATATCGCAGAAAATGGTGTAAAATCAGCCCTTGATACAATATCGATTGCAACGTTCGGATAGTTACTTTGTTGTCTTCAGTCTTGTTCCACTTTTCCTGTATGATCTTATCGGCAGTCATATCCCTAGTGTTGCTTTCGACGTCCTTAAGATAGGCAGCCATGGCCGCCTAAAAATAAAAGAGTATTATATAACAAAGATGCGACATGTTTGTAATGAGGATATATAAATATGTATATCACCCAAGTTTTTGGTCTCACCTTTTCCATTTTTTCAATGTCATTTTCAAACTTTTGCTGTTGCTTAGCTTGTTTAGTACTGTTCTTATGAATTTCCTTTAAACGTTTGCTTACATTCTCTTTGTGCTTTTTTCCATTCTCATGAAATTCTACACTCGGCTTGTTGTCTGCAATCCAACATTTGCAAAAGTCGCAAAATTTTCGTGCCTGTGATTTCCAGTAATCAGCCCTTTAACAATAAATCAAATGAAAATGTTATTCTTTTATTTCAAACTCGACATCTCGATAATAAATATATAAAAATATATAAATATAATAAACATTAAAAATACATATATTAGTCTAGAATTATACTACTAGGCATAAATTAGGATACAATAAAAAATAAAAAACACAATTTTAATCTGATACAACTGTTATACAAATCAAATTTTTATAAATTTGTTTGAATCACCAGACCTTACATGTTCAAAATATTGGATAAATCGGTGCATAATAGATCCAATATAATTAATTATTTGCGATAGGTAGTAATATACGATTAATATACTCTGAGGTAATACAGGGTATTGAAGAATTGCATGCTTCTAGCTATAATGCAGGAGTCATCAGGATATAAGGAAAATTAATTGAAATTATTAAATGCACTTCAATAAACCATTAAAGCTCGATATTATTTAAGAATTTAACTCCTCCTAAAGTCAAAGGTATGTCTTACTGTAGAAAACTGTTAAAACTATCAACAATGATTTTTATATTAACCTAGGCATAAACAATACTTTATTTTACTTTACTACTTATCAGTCGACAAAAACGAACTAAATACGATGAAATGAAATCCAACCAAAAATCCATGGACAAAATTGTGTCCATTACACTATCAAAGAGATCTGTCGCTGCGCTCAAGATTTAGTTTACGTGAAATGCTCTGAGTACTTATCCCTTTTTGAATTAGTAGATATCTTATTTTATTAATGAAAGATTTTAATATTAAATAGTTGTTTGATGTATCTAACCTTAAGATGCTTTATCATTTTTTTTGTCTTTGGCTTAGACAGAATTTCTCTTGGCCCTAATCATCATGTCGATGCATCAGGGTTCACCATACGCTATATTTCTATTTCCGATTTTTAAGTTAAGGAATATCGACAAGAACTGTAGCCGTTTATTTCCAGACACGACCTTTTGCTTGTCTCTCTTTGTCTACCTTCTAATGTTAAACATTAGAGGATTGAATGTTTCAAATCATTTGCTGATCTTGATACATGTCTTTGCTAAGTGATCCGAAATCTCTCCCATGGATTAGTCTTAAAAGCATGACTGATATGAATTCTAAACTTGATTTCCTCACAGTAGCCGTTCAGTCCCATCGACGCCAGTTACCATGGATTACTGCTATTATCAGGCAACTGATTCGGGAGCACAAACAAAATCCTTAAGAAACTGAACAAACTAAGATGAAAATCAAATTAAGAAAAGAACAAATATGGTTCATACTAATCAGTTAAGAATTTCAAACATTAACTGCGAATAAAAACAAAACTGAAAAAGAGGAAAAAGAAAGCAGGAGGTTAATAAGATCTAAATAAACATTCATTTCCTGATTTCAGAAAAAAATTCCACCTGGCAATTGCTAATTTCAGAAGGACACACCACTGAACGCCCTAATTGGGTAAAACTGCGACTGAAGGTCGGTAAATATAACGACAGTTTCACTTTATGTATGATACCGACTAGCACTTTAAATACTCTTTTTTTAAATACTAGAACTTTAAATACACTTTAAATACTTTAAAACTCATTTTATTCATTCCCATATTCCCATATTTCGGTGGTTAAACATGGCTATGGGCCACTACGAGGACACTCATATTCATATAATGAACGTAATCAAAATGAAACAAACTTTCTGGCATCTAATAGTTTTAGCAGGAAGCATTCACGATGATGAACATTGTAATGGAGCACCATACGCTGATCTCTACGGATCATGAAAGTCAGTTATAGTACATGGTATTCTAAAAAATACAAATCCGCACCCAATATGCTAGAGTAGAATTAAACAACAATAAAATGCACCTAAACACCGATACAACCTGCATCGTGACGGACGGCAGTTGCGTAGGCAGTGAGAGTGTCATTCTCAGTAGCAATTGTTAATTCCATCTCTACACCATCCTCTACGAATGATATATTAGTAAAATAGTAGACTCTACTGAAGAAGAAACAAAAAGGCTGTTCTCACTGTCAACCGATGATGTCACTTTTACATTAGCAAATAAGCTCAAAGAATCTCTGTGCGAGCATATCTTAATTCGCATCGAATATCCTAAACTAATTATATTCAAGACAAGAAAGGACAGTCATTTACGACACATAATACGCTGTCCATTAAGAATTGGGACATACTTGCAGGCATAAATTCTAAATTTGTGTATGTATAAAAATATCTCCATACACAGATCCAGTACTTATATCAAGATACCATGCTTTAATGATGCAACGTAGAAAAAGAAATGCTCGAAAACGTCTTGGTTATTACCATTCAGGCTCCGGATCAGTTCGTTTATAATTTAATGAAATGTATCTCTGGAGAGGGATATGTGTATCCCTGTATATTTGTATCCCTGTACACAGATATCGTAAAATAGAAACTGCTTTGCAGAACTAAGAGTCCTAAGAAAGAATGTTATCTATTTTCTCGCACCTAGAATCCACATATTGAAAATCAGAGATAACAAAATAGACTGCAATCCACTAATGCCCTCATGATATTACATAGGTGAAGTCTGGTATAGAATACTACCCGACCCCACTGGCAGGAATATTTCCGGTGGTTATGGTTAATAGATTAAACATGGATCAAATGGTTAGAGAAATGTATGTCTTTAGATGCAGCATGCGCAGATGTCATGGCCATAATAAGGTGTTTACACATCCTTAAACTTCTAATAAGTTCTTTATATATGGATTTTCAGTACGTCTATGCGGAGCATTATGGAGCCCTGTCATCAAATTATTGATACATTTCGATAAAAATCCTTCAAATCCAGAAAGGACTGCATAGATATAGAAAACTGAGCAACCTAACCAATAGCAATGCCCAAAGAAAAAGTGGTTCAGATAGGCACACAGTAGAAGCCCAAGACTGTTATCATCAACTTGAGTCACTCAGCCTGGATTCGAAGGACCAAGAATCCTTGAGTGCAACTATATGAAGAAAATGACATCATCACTCCAATTGAATCGGATTAAATTTAACTAGATATACGTCAGCAATTAAATACATTCAAGAAGAAAAACAGAGTAGAATACTTCTGATTTCATACGAAGTAATCGTTGTAGGAGGGGGATGTTACGTCTGTAAATTCGCATTTCAATATAAATGGAAATCCCGCAATCGATAATGAAGGGTTTGCCCCGTTCTTCGTAGCCACAGAGTTTCAACCTATCGACCGCCGTATGTGTCGGTCTTGGTCTACGCAAACAAGGGCACAATCAAGGACCTGGACAATAATTCAACTGACGCTCTCCTAGCCGTTTTTTCTTCATAAGATATGAATATAGGAATATTTCCTGCGAATGGAAAATTCCATTTTATTTTCAAAAAATTAATATCTTCACGCAGCACCACGATACCACTAACTTCCCGGAGGCTAATTTGCGCCATCGCCGTCAAATTTATTATTAACAAACTTCGATAAAACTAAATAAATTCGAGCGGACAAGAATACAAGAGCAAATCCAACAAAAGTAAGTCTATTTTAATTTTTCTTTCTTCATAAATCCCATTTTCTTAATCAATACGATAATTAGAACTGTAAAGAAATCGGTTTCGCTTAACATACAGGCCATGTTTCTCTTTTCGATCATCCCGATTAAAGTGATAACTGCAAAGGGACCGATTAATTCTTTTATGTCGACTATCCCGATCATCACTAAGTTATCACTAGGAAAGTCCTAGTGATCGTCCTAGGAATCGGAAAGTTTTATATCGCAACTAACTCCTTTCGTCCCTTCATTAATAGATTGCTTCAAGATATTGCTATTTCCTTGGAAGTCTAGCAGAGGTTAGTTGGGCCTTGCGGACGCTGGATAATTTAGAGCAAAACTTCTTTGTAAAAAGAAGCGTTTTGAGGCTGAATAATAAAATTGGCGCCAGGAACCTTACCTCCCAAATACTTGTTTCAGATAACGAGAGGAAACTAAAATTGTTTAAACTATGCGTCTGCGAGACCCACGATTCTGCTCCCTAATTGTCCCCTTCCCTATGTTCATGTTGTAATGCCAAAGACTCGGGCTATGTTGGTTTTGACGGGCCGGGCTCGCGTACAGTGCCCTTTCTAACATCGTAACGAACTTAACAATATTGTTTTTTTTTTATTTTATTAAGCAATTCGAATCTCTTTTCGAGGGCACAACAATATTGTATGATTGATGTATTAGTATTGCTGGGAGTGGTAAAAATAAAAATTCGCAACAATGTTCTTTGCTGACTACACTTGTGTACTACAAAAATATGTCTTGTTTTAGAAGACTACCACGCGGTGGCTATAGCAGTTTGCTATCTAATAGACTTACTTATGGGGAAAGAATCTTTAAGTTTAAATTAAAAGAAGAAACGAAGACTTAATATTCAAATTATTTTCATACCAAACGATACTTTACTACACTTATTCTTATGTTTATATTATGTTTAATGTATGACTATTACGATATTGTATACATTATAAAATTTATCTGCTTCATTTAATCTAATAATCAAATTTAAATCATTTAATTAAAAATTTAATCAGTATTTGGCTCATTAGTGTTAAATAGCCTAATGACGTACTTCTTACATTTTTATATTTATAAAGAAAATTTTAATCCTCGCAAAAACGTTTTAAGCCTCAGAAAAAAAATTTTGTAATCAATTACAAAAATATTAATTTTAATTTTTAGTTTAATAATATAAAATATTTTGATATTTTGTAGAATATACTCTAATTTATTTATAATTCTTTTATTATTTTTGCACGTACGCGCACGCGCGCGAGTGGAGAGCACTCGCTCAGATAACAGGGTCGGTTAATTAATGGTAAAATAATACATAGTTATGAGAGCTGAATTCAAACCAGTTTATATTAGTTGATGATTCCGTTTTTTTATTCATTATGAATACAAAATATGGATCTGCATGAGTGAACATAATGAGAGGGACAGAATGTATCACATACATAACCTACGTATAATATAAAAAGTTCTTTTATCTCGAAGAGGTAATAATTTTTGGTGTATTTTTATATTAACTATTTTGTGGTATTTAAATAATATTTTTTAATAAAATTTTTAAGATAAATATAAATAATAAACATTATTTGTTTATTTCAGAAAATGCATTGCAACTAAAATAATAGAATAAGTAAGAATTAAATTTGTAAATTTTAAAATAACTTCTTAAAATTGAATTTTTTATACTTTAAGTAAATTTTTTTAACCTAATTACTGGATTGAAGCTTTTTGGACTGTTACATTTATTAATATTTCATAAATTTATATAAATCACAAAATTTTAATAAACTAAGAAAAAACATTAAATTTTGTATTTAATTTAATGGCAATTTGAATTTTAAAATGAAATAAAAGTAAGTTATAAAGTCACTGCCACAATCTAAAGACCTGCAAAATATCTATAATTTCAGTTCTTTCAGTTGGTAAATTACCTATGTTTCAGCATAGAATGAAATCTCCAAGTTTTTGAGAGGTCTCATTCTATTAAAAATAATATGTAGATTCAACAAGTATTCTTTCGATAGTTTTTGAATAATTATTTTTTTACAGGTTATAAAAATTCACCTATTTTAAGGGCGTAATATGACCTTAATCATTTTCTTGTTTTAAATTAAGGACATAAAATTAACTTTGGATTGAATAATGAATGAGTTTAAACAGATTAGAATTAATAATATTTATATTTATACTTATCTACACTCAGACAAAAGTTTAGTAATCTTTTATAAATTGGATACTAAGTAGAGTATATTAAATCAGGTGTGTAAATACAAGGGTAGTAATAATTAATAGTCGAATTTAAGTATATCAAATAATTACCCTCTTAATATTTGAAATTTGGTTTTATCAAAAATATTGATATGAAAATTGGAAAAAATATTTTGGAAATATATGTCTACACGCGTCTAAGCCTGGGTAGCGAGACCAGGCCCGCTGCTCACCCTGCGGCCCCAACAGTTCCCCAACAGTCCTATTCTCTTCCATTGACTGTTTCCTCTACTCTCGTTCACCGCGCTGAAGCAAGAAAGGCCGCACTTTTCCGTCGCATGGGCTGGATTTTTACCATTTTTTAAACGCCTGTATCTTCGCGGGAGTGCATCTGATAGTTTCGCGACCGACAAGAAAAATGTTTAGAATTGCTTCAGCTATTTCGTGATATAGCTGGAGACAAGTAATTAAAAAACAGGATGTATAATAGCAATATGTGGGGAAAAATAAGAGCAACGAATCAATGTGAAATTTCTGGTTATATTAAAAACAATACCAACTGAGTACTATAAGTTACTAAAAGATGCTTATCATAAGAATTCTCTATCTCATGTTTTTGAGTGACGTTCAACTTTGTCAGCAGTAGCCAAAATCAAAGAGTTTGTGCCTAAAGATCATTGTATGACCATTCGCATGATTATTGAGACTATAAACATTGATTAAGAAACTCTTAAGACAAACACTATGTGACAAATTGAATATGAAAAAATTCTGCACGAAGTTCGAGCCAAAAAATTTAATCTCTGACTCCTCTGTTAACGGATCTGCTTAGATTTTCTTGAGCTTTAATGAAGAGTCTGAATCAATGAAAAACATCAACCACTATAATTAAATCTGAACATTCCGATATTACGTTGAAAACAGGCGGCAATCTGTGCACGGAAAAACTCCGGTATTGTCAAGAATCAAAAAGCAATCGAAATGAAAAGTTACGCTAATTTTTTTAGCATCAATGGCATCGTTATGGCTGTATGGCTTTCAGAAGGTTAAACTGTAAACTAAACTTACTATTTGAATGTTTTGGTAGTACGCAAGAACGAGTTAGTTTGAAATAGTAGTTGTGAAAATACATGTACTTTTTCTTGTTTTCGAAGATAAAATTTGTCTCAAAAGGAACCCGGTTTAGGTCGATGGAGGTATAGGGAAGCCAAAATTGGCACAGTTTCTAAATGCTTTTTCAAAAAATAAAACTTCTAATATTGCTTTGAAAAAATTGAGTATTAATTAGAGTATTAATACTCTAGAATAAATAAAAGTTTATTAAAAGTATCTTTAGCCTTCTATTTTATATTGTTATGAGTTAGATGTTTGTGGATATTATATTATAATTATTATAAAACATGCTGTGCAGACGCAAGATTGAATTAAACTTCCCTGATTCGTACACAGCCTGAAAAAAGA
Organism: Sycophaga agraensis; assembly: GCA_018906755.1. NCBI lineage: Eukaryota > Metazoa > Arthropoda > Insecta > Hymenoptera > Pteromalidae > Sycophaga > Sycophaga agraensis. Next base: position 492,610 of record JACCIE010000039.1, read on the forward strand.
AAAAGATCTACACATTATGCTTTTTTCTTTAAATAATGAGCCACATTCATTGTAATACTATGTTACAAAATTCAGAATATTATCCAAATCAGCTTATATAAAGTTTTTCTTGATACAAATAGAATACGTTAAGATCAAGCAATTTATAGTCCCTAAATGTTTGACTCAATATATAATTAATACAGCTACTTACGTAACATAGAAACTTTATATTCAAGAGGAGGTTAATGCTTGAAAATAAACCCCGGACTACCTATACTCAAGAACCATTTACGTCGTCAAGTCCTCGGTCAAATTGCTTGCGGTACTTCTACTGCAGACCCCGGAAGAATTGCTAAATATGCACGTGGAGACATTGGTGACCGACGTGTGCAACGTCGGCGTCGTTGCCAGATTATATTTTCCTCTCGGCGCGCATTTCAATGAAATTATCGCACGCATTGTTGGACGCTTGGCAATTTTGCGGTTCGGCATAGGTGACCCTCCGTCGTGACCGTGTGTTTAAATAATTTTAGCTCAGAAATTCGAAAGATTCTGTAAATGTGACCTCGAACTTGACATTCCATTGGTACATGAGGATAAATCGAAATTGAGGACAGAGAACTTCGTGTTTAGCATTAGTTAATGAATTTTCGAAATCAATTATTTATATAGAAGTGGATTCAATGACTTGAATTAAAAAAATTTAAACAAAAGAATGTAATCATCCCAATTAATAAATAACGTAAAAATAGATTCTAACTTACAAAGCTATATGTACATTTCCTATAAAGAATAAATTATACACAGAAATTTTTTTGAATGGGTATATACGATTATAATTTATACATATTTAATTTTTAGAATTGGCCGCTTTATTTAGTATCATTTTCAAAACATTTTATATATTCAAGATAACGTTCAATGATAAAAATTTAATATAATTTTAATACTTGCAGCAAACTGACAAGTTTTTATGGTAAGCGCGTTCATGAAATTTAACCTGAAACCAAACAATCTAAACTATATGTACAATTTAAGTCAGTAAATATTGCAATCATGATGTGAGTAGTAACTAATACTTTTTCATTTTTACAAGCTTAAATTGTTTTACTTATCATAAATATGAATCCAAAAAATTATTTGAACTATAAATTCTACTGATACACTACCCGAACAGCGGTCTATACTTGTACCAAAGAATCTTTGTATTAAAAATTATTTTTTTAAGTTTCTTTTATATTCATTTTACAAAATTTTCAATATTATTAAGGTACAGTATCTAATAATTACACAAAGTCATTTCATATACAAAGTATTTTTATTTCGTGCATGACCTTTCATTTTTTTACAGAAGTGCTTGTAATTCATACTTTTGACAATTGTTTTTACAAAACAATTTATGAATGCAAATATTGTTTATATTATATAATAATAATAATTAAATATTTTAATTAAATGTAACTTGTATGCTTGTCATGCATTTTGAACGCGTCGTACAAGAATTATGGCTTATTTTATACGTAAAGAATGATTATTAATACTTAATTAACTGCATAATGATCAGTGTATAAAAATTGACTGAACATTTATTTGATGTATAATTAATTGTTGGAATACAATTGAAATTTCGAAAGTATTACATAAACTGTATATTTCATAAAGTATACATTTTTATATACTATTAATATAAGAAATAAATCAATACAAAAAATACATTATATGAAGTCAGCATTCAATTAATGGTTTTATACATAAATTGGTCAATACCTTAATTTTTATCCTCTTGTAGCGTCTACCGAAATTGGCGAATAAATGATTTTAATACAACTTAAATATCTAATTATATATAAAACTATATGAACCTTTCATAAAAATATTTATTTATATCAATATGAGTTGCATTTCATTAATATTACCAAAGTTGATATTTTGACCCTCGTTTTGACCTATCTTATAAATTGCTGTAAGGTCCTTTTTACGTAGAAAAATTTTGGAATCTAATCAAATTTTTTATTTATTAGGATACTGAAATAGAATACAGTTAGGAAATTCAATTATATACTTAATTTATATTTATTAATTTAAAGAATAATTGCTATAATCTTTAAAATAATGAAATTGATATATAAAGTAAAAAATTATCTTTCTCTATTTTCTATCATATTTTAATTAACATTCCATATAAATGTTTACATACATAAGTATAATTCTTTTACTTTTGTTATAATTTACTTCATTAGATATAATAATACTTTCGATACCGTATTAATAATTGTAAATAAGAACGCTGATTAGACCTGAGATCATATATGTACAATCATAAACCTATATTGACTACTTTATATGTACAGAAAATAACTGTACCAAAAGGTGATGCGCCAAGTCCTGAAATGAAACACGTGTCCTCCACTTCTGCACTGTCTATGTCGCATAATACAAGCATACCAACACAACACGAAATTCTAAATTAACCAATTACACTTCGTTTTCAAGAATTGACTAGAATACGTATCTACTGCAAGAAAAGTTGTAGTTAACTGAACTAGTTTGCTGCATGAACACCTTGTCGATAAAATAGTAATAACATATCACCTACTTTAAATTACAGTGCACAACATTTAAATAATAATTTCTCGGCTCTACACCATACACGGGAAAACGTTAGATTTCAAGTAATTTTGCTACAACAATTGAAAATCTTTAGATTTAAAAAATATAGTTATTAATCAGAGATCTATGTAAAAGCATACCACCCCCAATTTCTATCCAATACAGATTATTTGGTAGTTTCGACGATCTAAATACTTGTAGGTTCATTAACAAACGTTGATTAAACTAGCCTTAATTTATTATGAACGCTCGAGTCTAGTCAGAAAATATTAGGCATAGTACAGTACAAAATGTAGACTACCAACTGACATATAATTGTGTAATGTTTTTTAAGAGGAGTTTACACTAATTCCTTACTAGAACAATAAATATCTGTAACAAGAAATTTATTGCAATTAGGAATTAAAAAATTTTTCTGAAATATATACAGAAAAGAATATTTGAATAAAATTAATCAGGGATTAATCGACCTATTTTTTTATGTATTAACTTTTTGAAAAAATTGACTTTAACATTGACTGCAGCATGAACCAATTAATATATAATTTAAAGCTTCAATGATAGTATTTTTATATCCTTCAGGATTAAGATAAATCCTTTTGATTTTTATTTTGCTTATAATGAAAAAAATTAAATAATATGAAAAATTTTAGTTTTCTTTCATTAAACAAAATAATAATAGAAAGATTTAAAAATTAGTATCAATCAAATTATCAATCCAAAATTACAGAAAAATATTATATTATTTAAGCTTTAAATTATAAAAATCCATTAATTGATTTAAACTACACATAGTCTGTGTTAAAATAAAAATTTGAGAAAATTAATATGCAAAAAAATAATAAGCCTATAAATGTTTGGTTGTTCTTATTCAATTATATTTTTTAATGTGTGTATATATATATATATATATAGAAACAAATTTCGAATTTTTAATCACGATATATTTCATGTTGCAGATACGTATAGTACAAGTAGGAAATATACTGTAAATTGTTTTTCAACATGTTGTTAAAGTTATCCTTATAGAATGATCCTAATTAAAAAAACAATAGATAAAAAACTTTTCATGTCTTTTTTATAAAATCGGTATAAAAAATCTTGGGCCACAAATTACACGAATATTATTTTAATATAAATATTATTCGATATTAATATAAAAAATATGTACACGCTTTTTTGAAAGGAGACTCGGAAAAGTGTTTTTCATCTGTATAATTTGCATTCAAGGTAAATGTGCCAAGCGGTAAGGGAGAGACGAGATCGAGACGATTTTCCCAAAATATACGCGTGTGTGCAATGAAACTCCACTACAGTTAAATACGCTAAAGAGGAACACACCCATTCGAGTCGCGGACGAACCACCAAAAATGTTTTCCGAATTTTAACGCCGTACACGCATTTTTCAATAAGAGGATTTAAAATTAGGTATTAAAAACCTACACAATAAAGAATTGTGAGATATTTAACTATGTAGCGCAGCTTCAACACCTATTCTGGTGAAAAGTGTTGATATGCGATAAAAAAATGAAGTAACCATAAGTAGAATTAAAAATTCTTAAAAAGAACAAGAAATGTCATCTAATTAATATTTGAGTCTCTGCGTATAAAGTTCACTTTATAACATCAAGATAAGTATTCTAATTTTTAAATTGCTACAGTTACAAAGTAAGCTATAAATTCGTGTATACCTATAATATTTTCGATTTGCCTTTTTAATGCTTTTATAATGGATTTATTTTATGCGATGTTGAAATTGCATAAAAATTTAATTAATCCAAAATAATATGATTAAAATACCTCTAATTTAGCATGATTGAAAAAGTTAAAGGGTGCGTTTAACTTAATTAAAAAATGAGAAAAGACCCGAAAAATAAATTTGTGTACCACTCGAGTTGAATACGCGAGTTATATAATTACCGACGAATCGTTAATAAATACGTAAGCGATGAAAAACGTACTTGCATGCTGAAGAACTCTCGGAAGAAATATATGTATTATTTACGGGTCAAGGACGCTGATCGAGCCGTCGACAAATCAGCTGTTTTGTTGTCCTAGGATTATCTGTCGACTTTTCTACAATCTGCGAGCATGACGTACATGAGTCAAAGCAGTTACACTTTTTCTCCTAGATTCGTTATAAGACTGTTGGCTTCTTCAAGCCTTTCAAAAACATCGTATAATGCGACGACTCGGTACAATATTATTCTAATTCCTGTTCTAATATCATCTAACTACTTTTTATTGATCACTCGAGTGTTTGGTTAAGCCTAATTTAAAAATCATCGCGTCGATCATATATTGTTTAAATCTTTATTTTCAATAATAATAACAAATAAAAGATGATTCGATAATGCGGCATACATCTGACATACATTTTCTACACTCGACATTTTATAGCAACGTACAGGTTATCGGAAAAAGATTGCCTTTTTGTTTCACTCGACGAGTTATACATAAGCTACGGCTGTCGTTACATTGATTTTGCTTGGAATTACATTGTTATAAAAGCATCTTTAACGTGTGCTTTGAGTAAAATTTCTTTGACCTAAAAAGTATTTTAGGTCACTTAAATATTATTTAGTATGGATCTTAAAATTCTTCAATATTGTCTTTTAAAACGAGTGTAAAATATGTACTTTCAGTTACTGAAGTAAATTTTTCAGACTACGTCAAATTTTAAGATTTCATTCTAAGCTTTTGTTCATTTATATATTTATAATCCTCAGTTTTCAATAACTAGGTAATAAACTTTAATTAATGATCTCTTTTTTAGCCAAACTATGAATCCAAACAATATTTCTTTATCAAAATTTTATAAATCTTTACATAAGTTTTTAAATATATTGTTGTATTTTTTATTTTACTTATAACAATTTTAATCAAATTAGTACAATAAAGTATTACTATAGCGCCAAAATAAACTTGGAGATTTTTTTTACAAATATTAAATCTTAGATTTACTAAAATTTAATGAAAATTAATAATTTTAATAATTTGATTCACGCTAAAAACACATGTGAACACATTGTAGGGTACTTATATATTATATAGAGGGAATTTGGAAGGTACTATTATCTATATAGTTGTGGAATATATGGTTTCCGAGAGAGGTAAATAATATAAAATATTAATTACTTACTAAACTCTCGACTAAATCAAAATTCTAAGAAAAGATTATAACCTAAAAAACCTAAATTGACAAGAGTAAAAAACTTGCCTTTTTATTAATTTTCTATATTAAATAGAAATAATTCATATGTTTTTCTGAAGAATATCTTTGCTTACATTTATTGATGACTTGTGTACATATTGTGTACTAAGTATTGATATTTTTCTAATCTTGAATCTGAAGTAAACGCAGTAGTAATTATAAAACAATTGAAAACATGATTGATTGATCTATACTCTCCCTACTTATCTCTATACTATATCTACTTGAGAATATTAAGGATGTGTTCGCAGCTTCATAATAGTCATCTTCATTTTTTAAATAAGTTCAACAACAGTTTATAGTTTTAGCGAACTTACGTATATGTATAATATCCATCTAGAGTATATTAAAGTTAACAATAATTGTCATACTAAATATCGTTTGCAGCTTTTAGCATCCTTGAAGTTTTTAAATCGTCTTGCAGTCTATTAACTTACAGTGAATAATTAATCTATGTTTCAATATTTTTGAATGATTACGAAATTTTAATAAACTGAAGTTACCGAAGGAACTTTTCTTTTATCTAAGAAATTTACTAATTTTCTTATAATTTATGATAGTTTTACTAAAGAAACTATACGAAAGTCAAAATCGGAAACTACATGTTTATGTGATGTTCCGAAGTGACGCTACAGTATGCTACGATTTTGGTTCGTAGAAGTAACCAATTTGCTTTAGTAACAAACAATTTTTAAACAAGGGATACTTTGCGTATAAGGGACTAACTCCTCCGAAAACAAAGTCTACTTATAGGAGCATTGGAAGCTCACTTATTTTTATCACATGATAACTGGGTTAAAAGGAGTTAGGAGCAGTTCTCAAGCGCTCTTTCTAAGCAATTAACTCTTTGAAGACATCCTCTAAGCAATGTTTTTATGGCGTAAGAGATTTCTTCCGCTAACTGTCAGATATTGTATTTTATGCGTCGAAGACTAGACGTGTGATCACCTACGTCATCCAGGCGGCATCTTCTTCTGCTTGGTAAGCTCGAGAAGAACTGGAAAGTGGAGATCCGGACAATAGTCACGGTTAGCAGCGAGGTTGGTTAAGTGCCGAGACCAGACTTCTGCATCGTAGCGTTCACTTTGTCGTGCAATGAAACCTCGGCGTACCGCCGCCTCGGCAAACTCTCGAAACGTCGATCCGCGACGTGGTGCCATTACTAAGGCGAGGCCGTCCTCCGATAGCCACCCGTAAATAGTCTCTACGAGGTCCTGCCGTGCTTCGTCGAAAAATAGGCAGTCTGCGCAGAGTATCACTTCGTATGCTCCTTCACCACTGAACTCCTGCTTTCGAAAGTATACACCCACACGTCAGACAAATGTGCTTTTATAAGATTATATCGATTTAATTAGTTACTTTGTTAGTTAAACAAAACTGTGAAATGAGGATATTTTGCCACTGAATGCTAAGTAATGGTTCTTTATAATATGTTACTATTTTATATACAAACAAAAATTGAATAATTACGCATAAAATTTTATTTCGAAATTAAGAAATAATTTATTAGCAATAAATATCTGTCAAATACAGTAAAAAATATTAAATTTGCAAATGTATATTATCGAATGTATATTGTCAATAGTTACCAAAATGCATTAACTAAAAACAAATAAATTAAAGTAAACTAATAAAAAAACATTCATTTAAAGTTTAAACCAAAAAATATTTCATGAATAATACTTTTACGACATTAAAAGTACACAAGTATCGACTCTATTGATTACTAATAACTTTAAAACGACGATTTAGGGTTGCATTTACATTCGTTACATACATCTGTCTCTGTAGATTACAATTGAACAATCATAAACCTTCCATTGAAACTATTTGTACTTTGAAGGGATAAGTACACTAATTTATTACCTGTTATGTAAGTACCTGATACAAAAAATATATTAATATTATAAACCCGCAATTATTTACTAAACTATATAATAAAATATATAGTTGAATGAGACTTAATTGTTTATACGCTCATTCAATTCTGATTTATAAATTTTTAGAAATTTTTTATGTTTGACATGACACATTTTTTACATTCATTTAATCTGAATCTGGTATTTAATGTGCGACTCGGATGAAACTTTGATTCTAATTAAGGCAATGTCTTTTTATTTTTATTTAATTTAAATAGACATCAAATTTCATTCATTTTTATATTTTTTAAAATAAATTAGCTTTTTATGCCATAATAATAGAATCGATATAAGGTTCAGCTACACCCGCATCGTGCAAGAAAAAGTTTACGCCAAACGTAAATTAAAAGAAATTTGTAAATTAGTGTTGAATAGGTATACACATCCCTAGTAGGTCTTATTCAATTAGATTTTTAATATATATTTAAAAAAAATTCTAGGTTTACAATATTAATATGTTTTGATGTAGGTACTTATTGATAACTAATAAGGAATTGGTGTACTACATAATATGTATTTTAAGTGATTAATATTCGTTAATAATTTATAAAGGAACTTGCATAGTTACTGAGCCTTTAATTGTATATCACACTAAATCGATAATTCGATATGCTCTCGGTAAAACTGATGCATAAAAATCGGGTAATAATCATGAAACTTTTCTGTTTAACTACGAATATTGTAAATATCTTTTTGTACAGATTTGCATTTAATTAAAATAAAGGATTAATATATTCACTGAAAAATATTCCATCGATTCTTTTTAGTTTATTTATCCTGTTTGAAAAATTAGTAACATTCTATTGATTTTCAAGTTCAGACTCACATGAGCAAATGTTACTATTTTTAAAAAAACTTTTGATACCAGAAAATAAATAAATTTCGGAATTATCTTTAAAAATATTTATGCTCAAATATCGATTTAAAATTAAAAATAATGTAAGAAAATGTTTGAGATGTTTAGCATTAAAATTTTTGTTCGTGCAAGTTTGCATTTTCAAAAGTAGCTTTACAGCCTTTAAATTTTAGAATGTATTTTGCAACAAAACACTCTTATCCCGATAAATCAGCCGTCACAAACGGTGAGGAAATCGAAAAAGCTGCAACCGAGTTATAGAATTGTCTAAAACGTAGAAACACGATGTGCACTCGAGGTAAAAAGGTCACTAGGCCAAACAATAATAGTCTGTTACATAGCGGCTCAATTGGAAACTTCACCTGCAGGAGGCAATTCCTGTTGCAGGTGGTAGTAGACTGTCTCATCGCCTTAGCGGCCCTGGCCCACTGGACGACGGCACACCTTGCCAGCTCGGCCATCCCGTTTTTCTCGACGATGCGTCTCACATTCTCTACACTTGTCACGTTTCCGTCTGTGAGCGTGACCGAGGTAGGGTCGCAGTATTTGGCTGCCAACACCCCAGCAAGGCAGCTCATGCCACCTCCAAGCTCCAGGACATTGCGTCGCCGGCAGATTTCGGGATTCTACCACCGAGGTAGTTTAGCCAACATAAAAACATGTTAATTATGTTATTATGTTGATTTACTATCTTTGATAGCCTTTACATACTCTTTTAAGCATGCTTACTATGTAACTTTAAATAAAACTATCCACTATTTACATTATTTTATATTGTTTATATTTTTAATATTTTTTAAGAAGTATAGTTAAAATAATTCTACGGTAAATTTTAAGGTACTATAGTAGAAAAAAATAACAATCATTATTTATACTTGAAACCTACTTACACACAAGAATTTGTATATGTTTCTATTCATATTTATAATACATGAATGTTTCTTACAATAAAAGTTAGTTCTAAATGATTGTGTTTTAAAGAAATATCTTTGATAGAATAATGTGCTAAACTAACTTTTCACTAGTTATTCACTAAAATTAAAACATAAAAACAAACTCGATGAAAAGTCGATAAACCTGACAAGAAATTAGAATGTGTACTTTTATGTAAACGTAAATAATTATGTGTCTAGTCTATGAGTTTTTAAAAACTATTATTATTTTTGATTACGAGTGAATCATGAATTTTTCACTAATAATCGTTTATCAAAAAATATTCAATTTATGCTTTTTCGATGAGGTCAAAATTAAATTTTGATGACCGACAAAAATATGGTGGATTTTATTTCAAATAGTACGGAAAGTTGAAAATTTTAAATATAATTTTTTAATTAAAATATGAGCAGTAGTGGGATAAGCATTTGTATTTCAAGGAAAATTTTTTTTATATAATTTACTTTTTAAAAAATGGCGGTTATAGTTTCAAACAATTTTGTAGCATTTACAAATAACACAATTTTCAAAATCTAACCTACTATATTGGATTCGCGATTTAACATTTTAAAAATCCTTGATTAAATTTTACTTTAATAAATTCAGAAACAGAGATCAACAAGATAACTGAAATTTTCGAATCATTTAATGCCGATAATGACAAGAAATCTGATTATTTTCTCAATTTCCTAACTGACACATTAAATGCGCCGTTATAGCCCATATTACTACAAGATGAAAAAATGTATTGAAAAATATTCGAGAAAATTCAATTAATCGAAATTACTTGAAGGGGAAAAAATTCTTTCAATGTTGATGTATATGTAAATTATTCATAGAAATTCTTATTTTATTTTCTTCCTGTGTTTTCAAAAATTTTTTATTTAAACAACAATAATTTGCTCACTATTTTCTAGTTTAGAAACAATCTATATTCATTTTTCAATTGAAAAAATTATATATGTATAATGTTATGAATATTTTTATATTTTTTCAAATACCATTTAGTATATTTCGTTTTTAAAGTACCATAACATAATTTAGACACCGTTAATCAAAAGGTCGCGCTCGAAAAATGATATAAAGTTGCAGGTTTGGTCATATTAATTTTTATTTCTTGCTATACTAATAAAGACTAAAAATAAACTAAAAATGTCATGACTGTGGTCGTTTGTACTGTATCTATATATGTCAGTATCCACAGGTAATAAAATAATTCACTAATTTAAAGTACCTTAGTAAAAACTTACTAAAAACTTAATACAATGAAGTGAAAGTAAAGTAAACGATTGAAGCTTTTCCGCAAATTATGATACAATTTTAACTAACCTCAAACTCTAATAAAACAATGGAAAAATAGATTTATTCATACGTTAGACACTTACTATGCTAAGAAATTAAGTTGACACTTTTATTTTTTACAAACACATTATCAATTATGAAATATGACTATTGGATTTTTAGTTCCATAGTTATTTTAATTACTGCAAAATATGAGTATATATTTAAATAATATACCAAAAGTAACTACAAATATTGACAGTAAAAATGTATTATTTTGTACAAGTTTCTCCTTACATCGATATAATCGAGTTTTAATATTATATTTTAAAATGTGATTTTAATTTTTACCTTAATCTTAATTTAATTATCATTATTTTGAAATATTTAATTAAAGAGGGTTTATAAACTTTAATTAAATGCAAGAAAAATATATTATTTATAACATCATTAATTTTTTTATATCATTATAAAAACTGTGGAACTGCTAAAATTATAAGTAAGTAATAATTAATTCGTAAGTATTTCAGTTCGGAAATAATACAGTAGTAATTATATTTTATAAATTTCAATATTAAAGCAATAAAATTAATTTATGCTAAAGAATAATGAACTTTCAATTTATTAAAAACAAAACTATACCTGAATAGAAAATGAAATACCTATACTATTTAACAACATTCAGAAAAAATCTGTTTATTTGTTCAAGATGATGTATGTCAAACTAAAAAATTGTGAAAAATTAATATATAGTAGATTTCATTAAATTAAAATTGTAATGTATTGTAAAAAAAAATTCATACGAGTTTAAAATTTATTTTTTATTGTATAGGTTATATAAATTAGTGAGGGAATAAATATATTCCCACTTAAAATAATAAATTCAATACAATGTGAATACAGTTGAAAAAATTGTACTTATTACATAGCGAAAATATTCATTATATTAAACTTTTCTTTCTGTAAAATACAGTAATACCATATTTTGAAGCTTAAAAAAGTGTATTTGTCAAAGTATTACTTTTAATCATAGGAAATACTTGTTTTTAATGATTGCTTGTGTTATCAAAAGTATTTTAATAAAGCAAGGATTGAAACAAGCAGCCAACACTACAAAACGGATCCAAGACTGTTTTCCGCAATTTCTCGTCAACTGCGGTAGTGTCTCACCTTGAGCAAATAATAGGCTAAGCATTCCTCAGACGGCCAGACACAGACATTGCCGGTATTGTTGAAGCCGATGAGCTCATTCGCGGTAAAGCACTTGTTGATTCGACGAACAAGTACTTCGAACAGGTCGCCACCGAGAATGGCTGTATAAATCCGCCAAGTACAGTCGGCATGATCTTCCAGGTGGACCGGATGTAAGAGATCGAATGAAGTAAATCTTCGCACCGAGATCTCTTCATCTTCACTAAGGAGCTCGTGCGAAAAAAGTTCGGGAGAACGCGTAAGGGCTCGAGCCAATAGACGCCAACGCTTCTGAGCCGTGTTGCTATCCGATGAGTTCGACCGTGACATTTTCATGGACTTGTACGATACCTTGCTTGACATTTTTTCAAGACGACACGTTAAGACGTGGACCTATGAAATTACTATTTACTAAATGGTTTTTTAATTAACGCGGATCGCAATATTTTTTCTGTAACAGTATTTTATGATCTAAAATTTTTTACTTCCTTTACATTATTAAAAAACGTTTGTTTATTTTTAATTAGTTAAATTGAATTTTGTTAATTGAATGTTTATTAAGATGCATAAGTGCTTATTACAAAATTTGCATCTGATTTTTCAATACTTATATAATTTTGGCTCTCGAGTGATATAAAAAAACTTTTATGAAGTTTTTGAATACTTTATGAGATTCATTTTCGGCAAGAAAATAAAATTTAATAAAACAAACTATATCATTTAATAACAGAAACGCTTTATTTATTTTTCAGCGCACATAACGATAATCTTATAGTCAAAACTAATGCTTTGTGTGTTTCTACATATTTGAGGTAGTAAATTTATAAAACACTAAATAACACTTTTATATATAATATAAATAATACTTTATATGAATAAATACTTTCGTAAACTTTTTTTGTGTAATAATTTTGTCTCAATAGGTTTTAAATGTTAAATAATGTGTAATCAAATTTAATTTAACGATGAAAAATTATTTCCATATTCATCGATTTATGTTATTTTAGTATTAAAGTTATTCTTTATTATATTTATTTTCACGCAGTAGTTAAAAAGTTTTATCTCAAACAAATTTACGATCTTGCGTTTATAAACATATTACAAGTGAAGTGCAGATACGATACTTATATAGGCATGTCTGATACGAGACTAGTCATTTCAAATGATATAAACTTTGTTTTAAACATAATAGCACATTTATATTAAACAATTTTTTTTTAATATTGAATAAAACTTTATTTTTATGTTTTAGTTATTTTAAAATGTTCGAAATATTACTATAAAGATTATTTCCTTGATAAAACCTTGAGTTATTTATAAATATCAAATAATTCAATTGAAAAATAAAGTCTAGTTAGGCTTTTATACAATTATGTTTCTTTTAACATTGAATTGAATAAATAAGTTTGTATAATAAAGTTGATATACCTTTAATTTGTAAGGTAAATGCGATTAATATCTTAGGATATTGAATAGTTTAAAAATAAAGCATGATGAATATAAAATTCTTGTTATTTGAATTCAAAATCGTATATCAATAACAAAATAAAAAACTAATGTCATAAATTACTTGTTGGAATATTTCAACTTTTAGATTGGTGAAAGTTTGTATTGGTCAGTACAAAAAAGTTTCGATAAAAAAACCATTGTAATAAGCGCATGGTCGGGCGCGTCGCTGGTGCCGGCAAAATCTCCACGATGAAGCGAGAAAAGCTGTCAAATGGAGACTTACCGGTCAACGACCGCCTGAGACCGAGCTCCGCTCACACAGCTACCGCACGCGCGCGATCGGCAGACGGGGGCCAGGGGGCAGAGTCGCTGCCCGCCGGGCGATCACCTGCGCGGTCCGAACAAACCGTGGCATTCTCGAACTGCAGACGAGAAATCGAGCGAGAGGTGGTGACCGACTGCGTGCGCGCTACCGCTCACGAGGCGCAACTGCCGGCCTTATGCCTTGCTGCCGTTCGCGCTTGCGCGCTCGCTGCCGTTGGTGATGCTGCTGCCGTTGCCCTGCACCGGCTCTGCGGCGCTTTTCGCGCGGATGCGACACTCCCACCTCTGCGTTTACCCGCAATGCTTCCAAGAATATAGAGGGAGGCGGTAGTAACACTTTGCCAAGCTTTCCTTTCATCCCTTGCTCTTTGCAATAGTGAAGGGAGCTATTTATTTAGCGCTTTTATACAGGACAATTTTTGAACATAAACATAATAAAACGACGTTTTCGAAACGAAGTTTTCGAGTCCTGATATTCTTCGAATTCAATCACTATTTGATTGAACTACATACTCCCAGTGGTGTTTCCATATCTTAAAGCAGTTCTCAAACGTAATTTTTGGAATAGCCTCCAGCTTGCGCGTCACACTATCCTAGCTCATCTGGGCACGTTTGCTAATGATTGCCAATTAGTTTCAGGATCGTAACTATAAACCTATGATTCAGCACTCATAACAACTAACGATAGATGCCGGAGATAGACGGTATAGGGTTATATTCTCGGTTGTATTATTTATAACGCCCTTACCAATACCATCTTCAAAATTTAATTGAATCACATAGGAATTAGATATAGCGCCGATAACCCAACAAATTTTATAAAATTAAAATTTTTTAGTGTAAGTAACTTGACTAGCAGAGGGAAGTTTCCTCTCCTTTTCTTTTTTTTCTTGCTAATGTTTTATTCTCTACTTTTCAAGAATGTATCTTTTTCTATTTTGTCCATTCTTTTTTGTACCTCGTCTTAAACAATTCTCAATAAATTGTTCTCTATTTTCTATTACATTTCTTTCGTTTCTATTATATATTTCGCCCAGTCTTTTAAATTATCTACCCCTGTCTTTCAGCTCCGCGTGGTAGCCTCCTACAGCGCCATCTCAACTATTTTACCATATATATAGTAAGAGATAAGGAATTAATGTACAGGTTGTATAACTTTCGAGAAAATGGTCACGTCCTGTTTTCTCTCTCTATTTTTTTATAAATGAACTTGTAGGAAATATATATTAATGTAGAATCTGTTGTTTTATTACTTGTCTCCATCTATACCACGGAATAGCTGAAGCTATTCAGTCTATGGGACAGAGTAGGGCAAGCAAAGCGGTCGGGGCTGCAGGGTGTGCCGCGAGCCTCCAGGCTTGGACGTGTGCACATTCGTCGACAGTCCGCTGCGGCCAGACTACCGCGACCCTCCCACTCCCCCGGAAATAATATGTAGATTCAACAAGTATTCTTTCGATAGTTTTTGAATAATTATTTTTTTACAGGTTATAAAAATTCACCTATTTTAAGGGCGTAATATGACCTTAATCATTTTCTTGTTTTAAATTAAGGACATAAAATTAACTTTGGATTGAATAGTGAATGAGTTTAAACAGATTAAAATTAATAATATTTATATTTATACTTATCTACACTCAGACAAAAGTTTAGTAATCTTTTATAAATTGGATACTAAGTAGAGTATATTAAATCAGGTGTGTAAATACAAGGGTAGTAATAATTAATAGTCGAATTTAAGTATATCAAATAATTACCCTCTTAATATTTGAAATTTGGTTTTATCAAAAATATTGATATGAAAATTGGAAAAAATATTTTGGAAATATATGTCTATACGCGTCTAAGTCTGGGTAGCGAGGCCAGGCCCGCTGCTCACCCTGCGGCCCCAACAGTTCCGTCCTATGCTCTTCCATTGACTGTTTCCTCTACTCTCGTTCACCGCGCTGAAGCAAGAAAGGCCGCACTTTTCCGTCGCATGGGCTGGATTTTTACCATTTTTTAAACGCCTGTATCATCGCGGGAGTGCATCTGATAGTTTCGCGACCGACAAGAAAAATGTTTAGAATTGCCTCAGCTATTCCGTGGTATAGCTGGAGACAAGTAATTAAAAAACAGGATGTATAATAGCAATAAGTGGGGAAAAATAAGAGCAACGAATCAATGTGAAATTTCTGGTTATATTAAAAACAATACCAACTGAGTACTATAAGTCGCTAAAAGACGCCTATCATAACAATTCTCTATCTCATGCTTTTGAGTGACGTAAAACAAACCACTGTTTAATTGAAGACTGAAAGAATGGAAGATGATGAAGAACGTCTAAATCAATCTGTTTATTTCAACTCTGACAACACTAACCAAAATCAAAGAGTTTGTGCGTAAAGATCATCGTATGACCATTCGGATGATTATTGAGACTGTAAACCTTGATTGAGAAACTCTTAAGATAAATACTACGTGACAAATTGAACATGAAAAAATTCTGCATGAAGTTTGAGACGAAAAATTTAATCTCTGACTCCTCTGTTAGCAGATTTGCTCAGATTTTCTTGAGAGGTTTAACGAAGAGAGTCTGAATCAATGGAAAACATCAACCACTATAATTAAATCTGAACATTCCAATATTACGTTGAAAACAGGCGGCATCGTCAAGAATCAAAAATCAATCGAAATGAAAAGTTACGCTAATTTTTTTTAGCATCAATGGCACCGCAATGGCTGTATCGCTTTCAGAAGGTCAAACTGTAAACTAAACTTACTATTAGAATGTTTTGGCAGTACGCGGAACGAGTTACTATGAAATAGTAGTTGTGGAAAAGTATGTACTTTTTCTTGTTTTTGAAGATAAAATTTGTCATGAAAATTGGAAAAAATATTTTGGAAATATATGTCTACACGCGTCTAAGCCTGGGTAGCGAGGCCAGGCCCGCTGCTCACCCTGCGGCCCCGACGGTTCCGTCCTATTCTCTTCCATTGACTATTTTCCTACTCTCATTCACCGCGCTGAGACGAGAAAGACCGCACTTTTTGGTCGCGGGGGCTGGATTTTTACCATTTTTTAATCGCCTATATCTTCGCGGGAGTGCGTCTGGCAGTTCCGGACCGGCAAGAAAAATGTTTAGAATTGCCTCAGCTAGGTGATGAAATGTCACCGTACATGAATTTATTCATTTTTTAATAAAGAATAATTATGTGTACCATTTAATATTGGTTTAGAAGAAAAAAGTTGTAAAATTCGCCAATAAACAAAAAAAGTACTTTTATCGCTGTTTTTATATTAATTAATTTAATTAATTGTAAAATTAATTTTAACAGTGTTTTCTATAAATATTACAGTATCAAAAGAGAAGATCTCAATCTTTAAAATGAATGATTTTTTCAACTTGAATCAGGACCAAAGTTATGAGACAAGTAATGTACTAGAAACTGCATTTGCAACTTACCTTTACTAAACATGCAATAATTCGAATTGTAATAAATATTTTTAAATTCTGTAAAATCGAGCGATTGCTTATAGTGATAATGAACAAATGTATCTAATAATAAATGTTTTGTTTTTACGGTGATTTAAACACTGAAATTGTTAATAACTTTTTTATTTTACAAGATGGAGCAAAACATATTCGATATTCATAATCAGCGAGCCAAAATAGGTCTAGAAGTCTTTGGCCTTCTTAAGGACTTCAATTGGCCTCCAAAACGACTTGCCCCCTAATTATTCTCGGTTAACAGAAGTTATAAAGAATAATATATATTTAAAAGTAAATAATTTAACGGCAATCATTATACACTGCTATAAGCAGTATTTAAACTTTTATATAATGTAATAACATGAACAAGTAATTTATAAATTAAAAGAACGTATAAAGCAGCACATAAAATAACACAATTGCTTACAGTTTGCAAACGATTAGAAACAGTAAATAGTAAACGAAACGATGACTATCGTTATTACAAAGCTATTAGAATCATATCACAATCGCACAAATGCGTAATATTCTACCTATAGTACTATATGTTATATTACATTTATTAATTTATCAATAACTAATACACTTAATGTATCACAGTTCATCAATCTGCAATAGAAAATAAATGAGAATTAATTTTGTCTAAATTTATAAAAAAAATTGATATATCATCTATTTCCTATCAAAAGACTCAATAAAAACTTATTTTTCGGACTTTTATATTTTTTCAGCAACGTTTTTTCATATTTTTGTTATACTATTTTCATTTATATTTTTGATTTCAATTTTTCTATTTAAAATATTGTTTAAGGTATTAGTTACAGAACTAATATATTGTTCACTCGCAATTTAGAACACCTTATTATCCAAATCTTTTGATACTTTTGAGATTAAAATTGATTGGTATTTAATAACTTTTCTATTTTCATATTTAAGGTTAATGATACATTTTATTGTATAATATTTTGTTAGGAATAAATAAATTATTTTTTTTAGTTCAAAAATTTGAACAACAATAAAACTAGTAAAAAGTTTGCAATCATCACAGTTTATAAATCTTTGGTTGTTCTGTACAACAAGTATCTATCGAAACAAATAACTTTCCTTTTTCGGGGAATGATGCTTCAAAGATTTCATTCATTGAAGTATTTAAATCATCAACAGTTGGAACTTGTATTTCCGAATCCTTGGTTTCGACATTTCGAAATGTAATTAAGGATATACCCCGTCGTCGATACAATTCATAGCAATAGAATGTGCTGATGTTAAATTATTAATTATTAATGTCTTAAAAATTCTAATTAAATTATAAAAAAATAGGTCATTTTAATTTTAATACAAAAATTTTAATACCTTTTATTTCCAAAAAGTTTTAAAATATTTACAATAATATTTTAATAATAATATTAAATATAAAATATATAGAATAAAAATTGTATAAAAGGGAATAGCTATTAATATTCATTTAATATGTTAATAATTAAGAGTATAATACATATTCTAATTTCTAATTAAAATTTAAACATGGAATATTTAGTAATAGAATGTAATAAAATAACTAACCTACCTAGTTTTTCAGTCTTACATATCTCAAACGTTTTAGTTTGAAACTAACCGCCCTAAAGACTTTGACAACTATATTAAAACCTGCTTCTTTGAGCATGAAGAGCACCTCTGTAATTGATTTTTGTAGATTTTAGGCGTTTGTAGTGCCTTGACAAAAATAATAGGCAAGTGGTAATTTCCATTTGGTAAAACTCACTACCACATCTGATTGTCTATCGAAGCCTAGGTGTGATTATAGTTTTACCTTGTCCTAGATTAATATTGACACTTCTTCTGTAAGAATTTTTGCAGCTTTTTCAACTATTTTTTTCATTGGAAGAAAGATTCTTAATGGCATAGAAAATGTTTTCTTTTTCCAAACATGTTTGTAAATTCAATGCCATTCTTTGTTGTCTTCTAAAACATTAAGAGTAAAAAAAGTAATAGTGGACAGTAAAATAAGAATAAAATTTTTATGAAAGAATTTGTTGCTTAATTAAAGCATAAAATACAGTAAATTGCATCAAACTAAAATACTAGTTTCTATTTTAATTTATTATTACTTTTAAATTATAATTAAGTTGTAGGTTTACCTTTTGATCTTTCAACTGTAATTGTATACGTCTTTCAAGTTGCCTTCTTTTTTATGTTTAGTTCAGTATCAAACTTTATTAGAGGGCCAAATCGTTTTCTTTTTTTCCTAATTTGTGTAATGTCATCCATTGACTCAGAACTATTCAATAGTTCTTTTCTTGGACCTTCTATAAATGTGTAAGTATACAAATAAATTAATATAACATTCACAAATATTACAAAGCAAATGAATATTATATTAAATTAAATGTATAATATATAATATATAATATTAAATATTTTTGATTCCTGCTCATGTTTAATATTAACTGCACTTTTTAAATTCTAAATTTACACCAGTATCTATAGATTCAATCTACGAATACCTATATTGCCTATAATCTATATTGCAAAATCAGATATAATTCAGAATGCTTAAATCGTAATGATTGATAGTTTGCGTATTAAGTTAAAATATTAAATTAGTTAATGATAATTTATACTTGATATTAAAAAATATTTGTAAGATCAAAAAACTGCAAAGAGTTGTTTTGCTTTTTTAAATTTTCATTCTTGGCATTCGATGACTAAAATAAGTACAAGATCTTATGTTCTTCAAAGTCCATGAAGTACTAAAAACTCCTTTAAAAAGCCTAAAAGACTAAAAGTTGGTGTCTAACATTTCTTTATAATACAAAGATTATGTTAGACTGGTACATTCAACTTTTTTATGCTTTTTGACTCTTTAAAAGAGTTTTTGTCATTTTTGATATTACTTTAATTTAAGTCATCAAAGCACCAATATTGAAATTTAAAAAAATAGTAAATTTAGTATTGTTTTGTCTTAGAATTTGCTATAATTAATTAATATGACATTTTATATAAATTTTTTTTAATGAATTAAATTAATAATTATATAGACATTGGTCTCAATCTAATCTTTTCTTTAAAATAAGATAATCAAAGAAATTATATTGGTTTAATGTTTAACATCTTTAATTTACATTCTGCATTATGATATTGTATAATAAATTGTATTTGTGTATAAAATGGTAATTGTAATAAAAGAAAGTCTTAAAATCGTTCATTAAAAAAATGATCCACAATTAACTGTTAGTTCATTTTAGTTAACTAATTTTTTACCAGGAATCAAGATAGTAATATTATATGAAAATTATTATTTAGTTTAACTATTAAGTAAATGATTTCAACGTACCTTTTCTTGAAAAAAGAGTATCCTATCCGATATTCTATTAATCATATTTTTCTTTGCTGTTATCTCAATATGTTGAAGACCACATTCACTTATCTCTTCTGTCGGTAAATGGAGTGTAGGCAATACTCCATTTACAAATTTATAGCTCCTTGAATTCACATTATAATTTTTTTCGTCAAAATGCTTTATGCAGTTAAAAAAGTTCCTGTTCATTATGATCTCGACTGATAGTTGCTGAATCGAGCCATTTTTAATTGCCTGCATGTACACATAATGTGCAATATTTTTTCGGAAACGGAAATTGCTTTATTTGTTTATTTGAGCCGGTTATGCAACCCGGTACCATGCATGTATTAATAAATTCCATCTCAATATGGACTTTATTGAATTTATTGAAAATTATGTATGCATTAATATAAATAAATAAAATCTAAATTATAATAAAACTTAAACTATTTCGCAAAGCATAACCATTAAAAACCATAAAAAATATTAAAACAGTAAAAAAAATAACAATTTAAAAATCTGTATAAATTTAATAAATTCGTGTTGAATGGGCACTAGCAATAATATTTTAAAACAGAACTAATCAGCACTGATCGTAAAATAACACTAACTATAGTATAGTTTATAAATATTGCGGTGTGAAGTGTATACTAACAGATTTGTTCTATTTTCGTGCGTTCTCTCTCACTCCTATTAAAAGCATTGACAGAAAATCGAGTGAAGTGCCATTGGTAGCGAAAGCTCTTAACTACGCAGGCCTTATGCCGTTTGTTCTATCTCACTTGACCCACTTTATATACTTAACCCCCTGGAATACCTTATTACTTCGCCTATAGGTTTTTGGGTTTTATTCGGGTTGTATTTGGGTATACGTTTGTGTAGTGCCTCCCCCTACGTAATTCGCAATAAACGGTATCGCCATCCAAATCAAATTGTATGAATTTTCTTGGCATTAATAGTTAGGTCTCTAATTGGTAAAGCTTCACTTTAGCAATAATACTGTCAATTTTGTTTATAATGTGTACTACGTTTGATGACTTCAATTTGGATAAAATATGCTATTATATTTCGATATGCCTCGAATAAGAATAGATCATTGTAAAGAATTTGCAATCGTCTAGTTAAATGAGTTTCAAGACTGTGGATAGTGAATTTTCAAATTGTAATTATAAAATTTTAAAGGAGTCAATTAACCCAACAAAAAAGGATTACTTTAAAAATATAATTCGACTTCTACATATTTATGTTAAGATATAAATTATATGTTAAGATATATATACAGTACTTGTCACAATAGACAGTTATTTAAAAAAAAAATGCCAGGTTTCATCTATATTAATATATAATAAATACCAAAAAGTAAAAATTAGTGACATTGAAAATAATAAAACAAACATCTAAAATAGAGTACTACAAATAAAATTTTTATAACTCCATCTTATTATTTATGTCGATGATATCTTAGCACTATATCTTAACAGACAATGTTATTGTAAATAGTGCACATGGTACTGCAGTTACTACATTCATCAATACCTGAAGCCATGTTCATAAATTGCATAATTAGGTAAAGAATGATGTTTATTAACTCTATATAAATCAGTTTTAAATATTAAAAAAACTAATTTATATGTAACTTTTATTTACATGTTTTTATTTTACTTTTATTTACTTTTATTTATAACTTAAGATCTTCCAGATCAAATAAAATGGAATAATAAGACAATATTATAATCACTTATACCTCTGTGACATTTTACAAATATTATTTAAACTTTTTTTTGGTTTGAAGAAATACAATTATTTAAATTATTTTGAGTAATAAATATAATACACGATAAATAAACTGATAAAGAATTTAAGGTTGAAATCTTTCTTTTATTCTAAACTGTTAAAATTTTTTTCTAACTTAATATAAGAAAATCATAGTAAATATATTGATTATAAAATAATTGTCGAAGCTTTTAAATTACTATATGGAATGCACAAAGCAGGCCCTTTAAGCATATAAGCCATCATATCTATTATTTATTTTTAGTTTATTTGTTCTGATGCTCAATTTTTTCAGTTCATAAGTATTATTTTAAATCAATTATAATATTTAACGATTAAAATGCAAAATATGTACTTACATATTGCTGTATACAGAAGTATAACCTTAGTAAATCTTTTCTTCGTTGACTTGACAAAAATCCATTAAAAATGTGAATGCAAAAAAATATTGCACGTCTTTTTTTAATAGGAAAACTTAAAACTCATTAATATAATTATATTATTATATACATAACTTATCATTTCTATAAATAATTTGAAAAAAGATTAAATAAAATCTGAGAACCAATATGAACCAAGAACTACAAAGCAGAAGCAACTATAAGCAGAAGTTCTATGGTTTGATTGTTTACGTTTTAATATATAATGTTGGCAATGCTACAGAAGTTTAGGCCTATGTTCGTGTTTCTTCGAAAGTACGCATATATAACCACACAACATCCTATAATATGCTTTGAATTTGCCGTAGTTCCTTTTCATATATATATATATATACATTTTGATCAACAAATCGCATGTGAATCCACCAACCTTACTAAATAATGCCAACTTGAAGAAACAAAAGTTGTACGTGTGATATCGGGAATGATACGTGTATTCATACATATTATGTATTTGCACACAATCAAGAATGACCGATTGAGAATTGGGTTAGGTTGAGTGAGGGAATAAATGGGAATACAAAGTGCATTGCACGATTAGTAAAAGTAATTACCGTAACCATTATTTTCCCCAAATAAACTTGTTATTTATATAATGTAAATAAATATGTGATACTTGCTGTTACAACAAATTGCTGCTATATCATAGCACATATAAAAATGGTTATTTTTATAATTAATTAATATACATTAAACAATGTTTTACATACGAAATATCATTAATACTGACACTTGAATTAAAAGCTATTTTCCAATTCACGTATATTATAATTGAAATTTTTTGTAAAATTGACTAACATAATATTGCAAAAAAATCGAAAAATGTCATGGATGCTGATGAACTTGTGATAAACTTGTGTACATATTTAATGTAGCTAAGAAAACTAATTTAATTTAAAATAAATAAACTTTATTTAACCGTATCAGCAAATCAACTGATGCTTTAGAAGATTATAGTGAAGGCTGCAAAGCAAAAATGCCTTTAAGACTTTGTGACGTTTATAATGGCTATGATTAGATATAGATTAAACCATTGTAATCGGCTACGGCGTCGTTTACTTAATTTACGGCGAGAGCATATCCTTTTCTTGTTTAAGCTAAAAGAATTGACTGTAATTTAAGTTTCAATCATATTTTTCAATCTTATGTAGTTATAGTACTATAATACTTCATAGAAATATAAAAACATTATTTCAAATGTTGGTGAACTGAGATTTTTGTTTTACTAAGTTTAATTGATTAAGGAGACAAAAAATCATGAACAAACTACGTTTTGGATCAGATTATATTCCATTGGTGAATGAAGAAATCAGCATATTTCGAGTATTAGTTCCATTTTCAAAAATTGCATGGTTTACAGTATCTTTACCTTTTTTTGGTTTTCTATTTTGTGTTTTTTGGTCTATATTGTATTATTTTGATAAGGCTACAGAGACTCATTGCAAAGTATATAATTTTTTGCCATCAGTATCAGCAGCAATTGGACATTACAACTTACAGAAAACTGTTTGGAAAACAGTAATCAGTATACAAGCCATAATTAGAATTTTAGTATTATATATGTATTATAAATACTATAGAAAAACAGTTTTCAAATGGGCTCAGGGAATAGTTAATTTTACTCTCCTTAATTATGTATTAGAAAATGTTGGTCTAGTAACATTAAGTTTTTGGTCATCTAATGAAAATTATGGTAATTATATTTTTATAAATCATTAATATAATCATTAATATAAATTTCTCTAATTAATATACATTTATAAAATTATAAATATTTGTTTTAATTTTAGTGCTTCACAAGATTTCTTTCATAACATTTCTGCTGTCATCGTTTATGCATATGAATTTGTCTTATATTATTGCTAGAAATTGTCGAAATGTTGCCAAAGATATTAATGATATAACTTCACTTAAATGGAAATTTAATTCAATGATTTCTAATATTTTGTCTATATTGTCAGCTTGTTACTTTTTTTATCGACATAATGAATATTGTGAACCTTATGGTAAGATTTGAAATTACGAAATAATCAACTATCTAGAAATTACTAACACAATTCTTTATTTACAGTTTATTCTCTTTTTGCTTTAGCTGAATATATTGTAATTGTTACAAATATGGCATTCCATGTAACAGCAGCTTATGATTTTGCTGGCAAGAATTTATTAATTTCTACAACTCGATTAAAAATTATCTAATATACAAATATTAACCAAAATGTAAATATAGATTAGATAAAATAAATTTTAAAAGAATTATTTAAGTAATTAGTTGTACAAAATGTACATAATATTTTATAAAATTTTAATAAAATTTCAAAAATAATATTTACTATTTAATTATGAAGGAACCAGCCTTCTATTACTCTTAACATATTACATATTCTAAAATCTGGGGACTATCCTTGTATTAAAATATATTAATTATTTGTTGTATACTTCATATCAATTGTGTACTTTTAGTGTTACAATTTAAAATCATTTTCTAATTTATCTGAAATAAATTTAGCAATGGCCATGCTACTTGTTGCTCCAGGTGATGGAGCATTTCTACAATGAAGAACTCTTTGACCTAAATTTCCAGTTCCATTATCAAAAACAAAATCATTTTCTAGTTTGCCACTTATGTCAAGTGCTTGTGCTCTGACACCTGCAGGACCTCTGAAAAAGTGTATAATAAAATTTTTAATTGATGAATAATTTTTAACATATATTGGTAAACTTACCTTCTAACATCAGCTGGATTAATATTTGGAATATATTTTGCACATTCTTTCACAGATAATTTATAAAAAATAGATTTTATTGTTTCTTTCATTCCAGGAATAGCATGTTTGAGACAAAATTTATAAAAACCTGGAAATGTAAACAATTCTATACAGTCTCTAATATTTATATCTCGCCATCTATATCCTTCTCTTGCTAAAGCCAAAACAGCATTAGGTCCAATCCAAACTTTGTTATCTATTCTAGGTGTGAAATGAACACCCAAAAATGGAAATCTGGGATCAGGTACTGGATAAATATTTGTTTGTACAAGAGATTCCTTTTCTTCATTTAATAAAAGGAATTCACCACGGAATGGTACAATGCGAGGATTTAAACTGCAACCTGTCATAACAGCTAATCTATCTGAATGTAAACCTCCACAGGTTAATACATACTTGGTACTGACAAACTGCAATAATAAATAAAATTAATTTGAAAAACAATTTATTAAACAAAAATGTATAAGTGCATCATAAATAATTTTTTAATAATTATCTCTTAAATCACATACTTTATTATTCTTTGAGTATGCGCATAAAGGTGCTAGATCATTTTTGTTTTTAGACTCTATAGCATCTGCAAATCCTGTGACTTCAAAATTTAAGAATATATCGCCTCCCATTTTTTTAAAATCTTCTGCAAATTTAATACAAACTTCCTGCCAATTAACAATTCCTGTCCAAGGTGACCATATTGCTTTTAAGCCCTGAAATTAGAATAAATTAATTTCAATGAATCTGTTAACTATAATAATCATTATTTACCAGACAAACAGGTGTGTATTTTGCAATATTCTCTTTTTCAATAAGCTGAATATCTGGGCATTTATTTT
Source organism: Sycophaga agraensis (assembly GCA_018906755.1). Lineage (NCBI taxonomy): Eukaryota > Metazoa > Arthropoda > Insecta > Hymenoptera > Pteromalidae > Sycophaga > Sycophaga agraensis. The sequence goes on from JACCIE010000039.1 coordinate 518,996, forward strand.
GTAAAGCTCTGTTATAAAGGGTATCCAAGTAAGTGACTTGCTTTTCATCCAGTGCAACTATGAGTTTTCCAACTTTTTTGTGAGCAATATCATTTGCACATAAATACTCGTAAGCTAATTTCTGACCTTCCACGCATAATTTTGCCTTAAATTCGATTTTACACATATATTTTAAATTGATAAGTATGATTTTAGTTATTAAAATAAAAATGTTATAACTTACTTTCATACTTCCTGGTTCATAATAAATACCTGCATGAATGACTCCACTATTATGGCCAGTTTGATGTTTTCCAAGACAATTCTCTTTTTCTACTAATGCAATTTTCAAATTAGGATGTCTTATCTTCATTTCTCTAGCAGTAGCACATCCTACTATACCACCACCAACTACCAATAAATCATATATTCCTTGTGACTGTATGCTATACAAAACAATATTTAATTTTTTAATTATGCTTGTAGCAATTTATTGGTATTTTTAATCGCATAAAATATTAGCTTTACCTATATCAATTTTGAATTTCTTTGTGACTTATAATTTAGTATTGTATTGCAATCAATTAATTTATTATTAAGAATTAAGAATTATAATTATATCATACATATACATGTACATATATATGTATATTTATATATAATCATAATATAGACATAATTATAATTCTTAATTTTTAATAATAAATTAATTGATTGCAATACAATACTAATTATAAGTCACAAAGAAATTCAAAATTGATATAGGTAAAGCTAATATTTTATGCGATAAAAAATTATTAGCTTATATATATATTAGAGATATTGTATTTTAATACATACCTTGATGTGCTTATGTTGGTGGTCAAACTTCTTAGTATTGACATTGACATAGTGAGATTCTTGAAATTGCTATTTTATGATCTAAAATATTTAAATTTTGTTTAAAAATCAAATATACATGTATCCAAAATCACCGCATGCTTTAAGCAACAAAAATATTAAATTAAATTAATTTAAAATGATGTTATAAGAATATTGAAAATATTCAATTATTTTTATATGTGGATGTATGAATACAATCGGAAAAGCAAACATATTTAAACAAACAAAAATTAAATTTTGCAAAAATACTCCTGTAAATCAAAAAAAAAATAAGTAAATTTTCAATAAAAGTATCATTAATAGATTATTTGTAAACATTTATATAAAGAAACTTCATATATTGATAATGAAATGAAATGCAGTTAATTTTAAAACGTATTTATATTTTGATATTCTGATTTTCATAATGAAATCAGAAAATAATATTATTAGATATTTCGTATAATTTTAGCCATGATCATTATTATGTATAAAAATTAAATCTTTCATCTGATTACGCAGATTAATCACTTCATTCGAGGCATTCGATAAATTTAGATACATTTGTGTACATATATTATTATAAGTTAAATGCCACGCTAATTTGAAATTTTAATACTACATTTTAATATTACATAAAATTTTCACATTTTTAAAAAAAATTAAAAAATTTAAATATCAATTTTGAATATTTTTTTTAATAAAAAAATAATCTTAACTCTTGTTTTGCAAAATTTTCAATTTGAATGATATGAGTACCGAAAATCGTCTTAAATTAATATGCGTTCAAATGTGTACCAAACGTTACTCATTAAGTACTCGTATGTTCAAATTTTACTATTATACATTGTGACCCTTAATGATATCTTGCGACAAGGGTTAACAGTATAATATTATGTTATTGTTGTAAATTTTCTATATTGAATCAGATTGTACTAATCAAAAAATCATTAATATATAATTTTAATAAATAAAATCGTATTAATAATGTTTTTATCTCGCGAGTAACGGAAAAACTTTGTAAAACATAAAAAATATATAAATACTTACATTAAGATCTTACAAATTTTTAAATATTGTTCTTTAAAGTAATTATTGCAAAAATGTAATATTTACGTTGTGGTCATTATAAACACGAATTATAAATATACTGTAAGCATAAAAATAATTGAAAGTATTGAGCAGCTAATAAAATATATAATAATCTTTATGATTTTACTTTATTTATAAAATTTATTTAATAGCATGTTCTTAAAAATTAGCATATTCTGTTATTTGAGAATTGAGTCATATATTATGAAATTGAAGCTATAAATACTTAAAATTCCGAACAATTTAAACATATAGATATGCACAAATATTAATCTCTGTTACTTAAGTTTTGTGAACATTATACAATAATATACATTTTCGCAATAACTATAGTAATTAACTGATGGAATTTCCGTGTAAAAAGTAAATCGTAACCTTTTTTATTTATTAACTCAAGTGAACTTAATTGCTATAACAATTTGCTAGAAAATTTTATGAGTTCACTATTGAAATATTTTCCATAAAAAAATTCTAAACGTGTTAGTTCTTTTCCATGATAAATTTTCTATAATAAAAATATCGAAAATATAAGCCTTAGAAAAAGTTATAGAATTACTTTCAACAAGAGTTTCATTATTGATCAAAAATGAGTTATCAGTGATTAAAAAATAAACAACAAATATGTGATATAATTAAATTCAATATAAGTAAATTTTAAGTAAATTTAAATTGATTAATAAGCAAAAGGCTAGTTTACAAAGTAGTAAAAAATATTACCTTTGAATTTCTTATGAGTTTATTTATATCTATCATATAATAGTTCACAGCTCGGTCAACAGAATAATAATCGTGTCCGACTTGAGAATCCACACAAATAATTAAGTCGAAGTAAACAAATTTAAACAACCTGTTTTGGAACAAATAAAATAATAAAAGATATTCATGCGTGGGTGTGTACTAAATACGAGTATGAATAATCTTAAGTGCGCGTATTGGCTGTGATCAAACGCGGTCGTATACAGTCGTACAAGCCATGTGGGTCGGATAAATGAAAAACATACTTATTGTATATATATATACAGATATCGACCAAGGATGGATCACGTTCATACGGATAGACGATATTATAGTAAGGTCGCGCGCGCACTGCCTGGCTTGAGCATGCGAACTAACGGGCCTCGACTGTGCTGTCTGCTACTGCTCTCTATATAGGTGCCTCACTGCTCCAGTGTGGCTTATATTGTGGCATAAGCTGCTGTGCTGTCTCTTATAGTAGAGCCAGGTCTTCCCAATGCTGTATTATAACTGCCCGTCAACCTACGCTAATCAAAATCCGTGTGTAGCGAACCAGTAGGCAAGCTATGGTATGCCCATGCTCGCATAATTGTGCATTACCTCTGAATACGTGTGCGTGCGGTATTGTTCAACTTCGACTTTCATCTCCGCCGTTCCTCATCGCCGACGTCGTCTTTCGAGAGGAAAAAGGAGTATGGCTGCTGCCGCGACTGAAGCGCTGAAAGAGCCTCGCGAATTTATCGGCCGCTGTAAAAAAATGTAGATTCTCCCGAACATCAGCGAGCTACAGGTAATTCGAGAGAAAATGAAAGTCCTCCGTATGTCATGCGTAGGATATTGTAAATCGTGATTTGCTATGACAGCTATCAGCCGCCAACGCAAAGAAAATAATTCGGCTGCTCCGCAATAGCATAAGTATAGCGGCGATGCGACGTCAACAGCGCGACTCTGATCTAATGAACTATAGTGTGTCAAACGCTGCCAACTGGAGTGGGTGACATTATTAAATAGATTGTTTGACAACTTTGACAGTTATTCTTAACTCAACTTTGTCAATTATGTAATATGTGCCATAGATTTATATCTCACATTGAAGTTATCTGTCTAATTCATGCGAAAGCCAATAGATATATGGATTGTGTGAATCGTTCTGTTTCAGTCTTCGCCAATTATAGTTGTCTAAACGCTTTCACTATGTCGCGAATGTTAAAAGATACAGAAAATAAATAATTTAGATATTTCAGTAGGTGAATATAAACGTGTACGCGTGTGTATATATATATGTATATATATATATATATATACATATATATACATATATCTGTACATATATACATATATACATGCATGTAAAAATCAGCGTCTTTCGAAGTATCTAATATCGTAAGTTTAACCACCCTAGGCACGCACAGTATAGTTGACTGTGCCGAGGTAAAGTGCACATACGATGTTCGATTTTCTTCTCTCACGCGCCCCACACAGCTGCATGTCAGAAAGTACATCGAGAATGAAAGAGTATTTGCGATGGAACTAATCACAATACTTACTCCCTGTTCCTGAATCGTTTTTAACAAATGATGTACTCGTTTTTTAAATATATAAGATGACTTTTATTGCAATTAATGCAGAATATTAATTTGCATTTAGACTATTAACACTGGTAAACCTTTCATTATTATGCAACTGACTATTTGCGATGTAAGATCATTTTATTGGACGAATGTGTTGGGTTGTATTAAAATCATTAGTGTCAGCAGTACGATTGTAGTTACCAATAGTAGAATTGGATAATTTTTGTTGTCATTATTATTTCTCACTCAATCGGAGGCCTTCAATAAAATAGTTTTAAACTCAATATTTATTTTTTAAGCTTACTATTCATAATATTTAACAACTGATGTTTTATTAAATTGAGGTTTTAAAACGAAAACAATAAATAACAATGTAACAACCATAGTAATTATCGTGCGAAAGTGTGTAAACGAATTATTTTACAAAGTATGTTTACCTAACTGTAACTTGTAAATAATCAATATAAAAATATGTTTAAAACATTCATGAAATTTTTATAGTAAAAATACTCATTTTTTTGTAATCTATCAGTACAATCATCATTACGAATCTAAATAGTAGATTCAATAACATTACAAAATTTAAATTTTAATACAAATGCCTTAAAAAATAGTATGATAGATTTAAACCAAATAAAATGAATTGTAAAAACTTCAAGCATTGTTGCAAATGTATATTCATATTTATTAACAAAATATATTTATCTTTTAATTTTGACTTCTGTAAAACAATGCTTTTGCTTTCGTTTCAGATTAACTTCAAGAATGAATATAATGCGCAAGTTAAGAGGGGGAACTAGTGTTAACAGTATGAGTTCCTCAGGTGCAGGTAATCTAAATAATTGTGCAGGTGGTGCAAATTCACAACACACCGCACTTGGTTTGATGCACCTTAAAAAATTGTATTCTGAATACACTCATCCCCCTCATGTATTATCTGATGCTGAACGAGATGATAAGCTTTACAACATGTTACCTTTATTTTGCAAGGTATGTAAGAAAAATAATAAATTAAATTTGAAGTTTCAATGATATAGATATGTAATGGACTATTATTTTTTATTTATTGCTTATTTAAAAAATATGCCAAAATATAATTTACATAAATTATATTTTACAGGTATTCGGCACTAGTCCATCAGGAGATATGAATGAAAAATTTTGGGATATTCTTGCCTTCACAAAAGAAGTATCCAAACTTATGGTTTCTGAAATCAGTCAAAGGGCAAGTAATCAGAGTACAGAAACAGCAAGTTGTGCAATTGTTAAATTTCTTGAAATAGAAAATAGTGAAGAATCAAGCAATGGCTGGATGTTATTATCAGCTCTTAATTTATTAGCTGCTGGTGACACTTCTTTGATTCAGGTATCTTTTTTAACTTGATGGAAAATTAAACAGCTCCAACATTAATAAAATATTTTGTATTTTAGGAAATGACTACAGCTTCGGTACCATCAACTTTAGTTAAATGTCTTTATTTATTTTTTGATTTACCAGAAATGAGTGAAGAAGAAGCTGATGTTGCTGATGCAAATAGTGAATTTACACCAAGAGAAAGGAGAATATTGTTACAAAAAATATTTGTTCAGGTAGCAATATAAAAGAATTGTCTGGTTATTACAATTATTAATAGCTGATTCTAAAAATAATAATTAATATGAAATCACAAATACATATATATATTTAAATATAATATAGTAAAAAACATATTTAATAATTTTAATTGATAATAATATTTATATTTGTTACCAAAGGTTTTATTTTTATTTATTCTTTTAGTTATTAGTAAGGCTATGTAGTCATTCCTATCCAGCAGAAGAATTGGCAAGAAAAGATGATCTTACATTACTTTTCTCTGCAATTACATGTTGGTGTGCACAATATAATGTAATGTGGCGTAAAAGTGCTGCAGAAGTATTAATGACATTATCACGACATGGTCTCACCCAAAGTGTAGTAGCATATATACATAGTATGTACTTTTTAATAAAAACCAATGAAATATTTTAACCAAATTAAATTTATAGTTTATTATAAACTATCATTAACTTATTATTTACAGATAAGGGATGCATTGCACTTTGTATAGACAATATGCAGCGTGTACCTGAATTAGCACCTTTAGAGGTTGTTGAAATGTTTGTAACAGTATTTTGCTTTCTAAAAGACTCCAGTGAAGTCTCTCAAACTCTGCTTGATGATTTTCGTGCTTGCCAGGGTTACACATTTTTATCAGAATTCCTTTTAAAGTAATTTGATGAGCATTTTAAAATTAGAAAATTTAAAATTTTGCATTTATATTTGTTTTAATAATTTAAAATATTTTCAGACATGCACCATCACGATTAGAACAAGATAATAGAGCTGAAGCTCAAGATGCTATCAGAAATTTAGTGTTAATGCTAGCATCACTAACTATGTGTGGACATACAGAATTGAAACCAAGTACAGCAAGTATGGGATCGCTATTTCAGATGCTGAATTTTACCTTGCCACAGCCTAGTAATAGAGGTACAGTGAAAATAATATTTAATAACGATACTATTTTTTGAGAAACATAAAATAATATTTTAAATTTTGATATCTAAATATTTTAAATAAATTTGTAGGAGGAAGTGTACGCAATATACAAGCATTTCAAGTATTGCAATCTGTATTTGTGAAATCTAATTCCCCTCTTCTTTGTTGTACTATTCTTGATGCTATATCCAGTGTTTATCATAGTGATAATGCTAATTATTTCATCCTTGAGGGTCAAAATACTTTGTCCCAATTTGCAGAAAAAATTCATCTTAAAAATTTCGAAATTCAAGAAAAGTTTTTTCAACTCCTAGAATTCATAGTATTTCAGTTAAACTTTGTGCCTTGCAAGGAACTCATATCGTTGTCTATATTGTTGAAAACAAATAATTCAGTTATTTGTAGTATAATGTGTATGGAAACCCTTATTAACATACTTCGGTAAATTTATTAATCATTAAAATAAAAACTTTTATTCTGATATTTTCTAAACTTCTTATTAATATATTTTTTAGGCATAATATAATATTTAAAGATGTATACAGAGAGGTAGGCTTATTAGAAGTATTTGTTGTATGTCTGCAGAGATATGCTACATTATTGAAAGATAAGCAAGCTGCACTAGATCAGGGTCAAGGTAAACTAAAATTTAACTATCTAAAAAATAATTTTTGTTTATTTAATAATAATTTTAATTTTTTATTAGAGTACAAAATGTGTGCAAAACAAGAAAAATTAGGAGCTTTAATTATGGAAGCATTAACAGTTCTTTTAGCAGGAAATGTTCAAAATGCAAATGTCTTTAGAGAATGTAGTGAGGCACGTTGTGCTCATAATCTGGTTCAATATGTTGATTGCAGATTTCAAGCCTTAGGAATTGTTAGAGAATTAATACTCAGTGCTGGTGGAGATGATGACATGGCTACTCTTTTAGGAGTTATGCATTCTGCCCCATCCAATGCACTTGTACTAAAAACACATATTTTAAAAGTATGTAAATATTTATAAATTATAATAGTAAAATTAATGTATAAGTAGAATACATCTTGTTAGTTATAATTTTAACGTGATGTGTTTATTTAGACGCCAAATTATATTAATATTATAGCTTATATAAAATATTGTAATAAAGAGAAGTCTGAATAAATTTCAACACATGTTATATTTATTACTTTATAATTATTTTATAAATGAATATAATTTAAGTCTAATATAATTTTAGTCTTTACTTGCATGCCTTCGAGAATCACATCGCACACGAACCGTTTTCCGAAAAGTTGGAGGATTTGTTTATGTGATGTCTGTTCTTGTATCTTTGGAAAGTCAACTAGGTCCTCAACCTGTGCAAAGCTCAGAGCCTTGTAATGATGTAACTCGTAGGAGTCCTGAAGATGAAACACAGTTATTAACACTATTACATGTGGTTTTCCATACAATTAGTACTGCAATGCGTTTTGAACCTGCAAATGCCAAATTTTTTCATCACGAGGTAAATTTTTTTAGTTTTTATTAGTAACTGCAATTAATTAAAAATGTATTATTTCAATTTCAGATTTGTCAATCCAGTCTTTGTGATACATTAAGACTTCTTGGTTGTTTTACTACTCAAACAAAACTCGAAGAAAACAATACTACTCTTAATATGAGTTTTCATAACACCTGGCTAATTTTATTTACTGGAAGTGTATTAGAACCAGAATTTCCAAGTGATGTACCTCAAATTCTTGCATATGCATGTCTCTTATTTCGCCTATTGTACGATGTAGCTCTTGATGCATTTGACAAACCAAATTTAGCTGGAATGGGATTGAGATCACAAAGTCACAGGCAGTCCAGTGTAGAGCATCAAAAATCATTAGACTCTCCAGGAAGCGGCAAAAGATCCAATGTAAATTCATTAAATTTAAATCCGCCGGCACCAGAACCAATTATAGTTCACCCTGGAGTTGTAGTTGGAATGCTTCACTTACTCCCATCTGTATCTGATGAAACAGATCCAGAACTAGCTTTATCATTGCAAACATATGTTGCTGAAGTAATAAAAAGCTTAGTACGTTCTGAAAGAAATCAACAAGTAATGTGTGAATCTGGAATGGCTGGAGAATTATTAAACATGGGCAGAATAGCACTTCAAGATGAAACCCATCCCCTTCATCAACCTTTACAGTACATAATTGAACGTCTTGCTGCCCAATCGTTAGAACCCAGAGACTTAAGGTAAATATAAAAAATTTTGAATTAAAATTTTGTTTAACCTAAGTATGTGTTCAGATCTCAAATTAGCTTAATATTTTTTTATATATGTATTTATTATTAATCTCTTGAAAGAAACTAGTTACAATTTTAGTACATAATATTAAAATTTCGATTTTATTATAGTGCATTTATTAGTTACTACAGAAGTTTAAACAAACCAAAAATTTATTTAAATTTATAATTATTTAAATTAGTAAAATATTTAAAATTTTGGAAATTCTAAATTGACTTTTCATCATATACAAATTATTATAAAAAAGAGTTAATTTTATTGCTATTTGTGTTAAAGTTAAGAAACACCAATGTAATATGCCTTGTTTGCTCATTTAATTGTTAATAACTCATATAAATAATAACTTATAATTTGTAATGCATTTTACTTATAAAGAGTTCACACTAATTATCTCTAGGCAACATAAGTATCTACAAAAAAATAAACCATTACTCAACATTTATTTAATAGATGGGCATTGCTTTATTGCATTTATCATGTGTGGGAAAATACCTAGTGTCTCCTTTATCTAGTCTAATTTAATCTTTTATCTATTTAAGTTTCGATTGTTCTGTTTTCTAATTAAAATAATTTTTAGTAAATCCTTCCACCAAGTTTACTAACCAATGTCCTGACTTAATGTACCATCCCTTTGATCAATTAGTTAAATTCTTTTATTGTTAGGTCTCGAAATTAAGACGTAGCGTTTTTGTAATGAAGAAATATTATTTAGTTTACGTGAAAATTAAAAAATACAATAACTAAAATATATAAATAACTACTTTTGACCATATTTCGATCAGTAAACAATACATCCTTGGAAAAACTCTTCGTCTTGGAAAAATTCTTCAATAATCTTTATAAAATGTCAATTTTTGTTTAAGCAATATATGAACCATAGATTATTAAATAAAGGGTAGTCTTTTTTAGGAATAATATATGTACAGTGCGGTGGGTGCGGTAACACTTTATGCTTAAGTGTTTTCATTGGGTTTGTACCAATTGTTGACCAGAATCTCAGTATTCCGACCGTTTTTCCTTCAATGTACGTTCTACCGTTTTCTCTACCGTTGAATCAGCAATTCGTGTGTGAAAGAATATCCCTCAATTGCTCTGGCTTCAGTTCATGGGACTCAATGCCCTTAATTCTAGATCATGTCCAAACTCATAATATCTCTTGCCCTGTTGATAAGCCAACTCCAAATAACGTAAATAACTCTCTAAGAGTTTGACATAAACCTTTATTGAGCATTATCTCTAAATCATTACCTTCATTTTTTTTCTGATTGGTCAGATCGTTCTTTATCACCCAAATCGAAAAAAGGCAACTTTAAATCGTGCAGACCACTGTCTTTACGTTTACACAACTGTAGCACATTCAATGTACATTTTAATTATAATTTAATGACTTCAACTGCACTTTTACTCGTATAAAAATAATAAAGCAAAACTTCACTCAAGAACACTTAGTTGGCACAAATTTTGTTATATTCAATGTTGTATGCTGCAAATTACATCCTATGATAATTGTTATTAATATTCTTGTACTCAAACTTGTAATATTCTTTTGCTATAAATGTTTCCATGTTTATATTTTATAAACAGCCTTTCATCTTTTTTCGTCATTTTTCCTTTTAAATATACAGATGTCCGTCAATCTTAATCATATCCTATGTCGTATTAAATTTTAATTTTTCAAATTTCTGTTTATTTTTGTTTTATTTTCTTTATTTATTCTTTTGTTACTTATCATTTTACTTTCTTTTAATTTAAAAATTTTTTTTTTTATTTTTCATCTATTTTTTCACTCTTTTCTGTCAGTAATATACTATATCATTACTCTGTATATCCTCTTGTTTTCAATTTCTGAGTTCTCTGTCTGTCTTTTTTTTAATTTTCCATTGAGGTCTGAATAATGCACGTGATATATTAGCATGTGCTTTATGTTAGATATACAAAGCATTCTTTCTTCACCCCCGATTTTACCTCGCGAGTAGACTAAAAATCCTTTTACTTCTGTTGCCTATTTTGCAGTGATATCACGTCTTTTGCTTTTCTTACTTTTCTAAATCCTATTTTGACCTTTTCCCTATTTGACATCTATCTCTCTTATAAACCTCGCAGTTCAAATTTCTGAATGATTGTTCTGTAGTTACTCATTGTATTTTGATTTCTTTTTTCATATGCATTATATACATTAAATAAAGTTTGTATTCTATGCTATTCGATACATCTTCTTGCCGTTTTTCTGGTTTGATATTATTGCTTATTTTGTTCCTCATTTTCTTATATTTGTTTATGTTTTAGAAGCTTAATCTTCAATACTGACTCCTTCTACGCTATTAAATTTTGTTTATTCTCTTTGCACGGTTTTCTGTATTAATTGTTATGTTCTATGTGCTTTTTTCTGGATTTTTCTCCTCTTCCAGTTACTTAAATATTTCATAAATTTTTTCTTTTTGACTATACTAGTTTTTTTTATAGTTTCTATCTTCTTTTATCATTACGTCTGCTGATTCAACTTTCGTCAATATATTTTTAATAATTGATGTCCGACAGGTGCTTTGGTAACGCTTTGTTCAAATGTTTTTCATAAAAAGGCTCATCAGTAAGGTTACATTAGTAATTTATACCTTAGAATCTGTGGATATGTAGGATTATGCAATCTTATTGATAAAGAAAACCAGGCTTTATTCTAAACTTAGTTTTCTAGAGGAAGCATTTACCAGTTGGTCGACAGCTGTGAGTGTGTACCACAAATTCTCCTTGATCTTGACACCTGTTTGAACATACGCTATTTATTTTCATGTATATGTTACAAATTGAATTGAATATGCTAATCAAATAATAATAGGAATATAATTATTAAGTTATTATGCATATACTATATAACTAATTTTATGTTGCAGGGAATTTTTAAGATTGGGAGATCCATTGTGTTGCATTTCACTAGATGACATCGAACCAAAAACTGTCCGTGGTGGTCCAGTCCCTTTAACTCGAATAAAGACTTTGGTGTCTATGACAACACCGAAAGACTTCAGAGCACATGGGTCTTGCACTTTACCACCGTTTGCTGAGTTCGATATGAGTGCTGAAGGTTTTGCATGCCTATATCTACCAAGTGTTGCTCCTCAAAGCACTACCCCACCGACAGTAGTATCAGCAGATAATAGTGTACTTGGAGGCATTGGATCAGGTAATCCATTAATACAAACAAATTCTTTAATGCACATATTATTAATTAAAAAAAATGAAAAAAATTAGTTGTAGAAATTATAAGTTGATATAATTATTCATATCTTTATAATAAAATATTTTAGGTGATAGACTTTTCCCTCCACAAACTGGTTTAACATACAGTACATGGATATGTATAGATAAATTTAGTGATCCTCGAACAGATGCACATTGTGTAAGATTACTCACTCTAGTCCGTAGTCCACCATCTGGCAGAGATTTAATTTGTTTGACTGCTGTACTCAGCGCACGTGATAAAGCTATCGTAGTATCGACTCAAGAAACAGCTTTACCACAAAGTTAGTTGTTTAAAATTATTAAAGTTTCATATATAAGAAATAAAATTTTCAAATATTTATTCTTATTTTTAACCAGATGTAGGTGAATGGGAACCCGAAGGAACGGGTGAATGCGGTGCTCGAGTATGGTGTCCAGATTTATTACATGAAGGACAATGGCATCATATAGCAATTGTTTTAAATCGAGCAGTTTTAAAGAATTCTAGTTTCTCATTATATTTGGATGGGCAACATATTCATAGTCAAAAGGTCTACAAATAAACAGTTGATTATTGAAAAAGCTTTTTTTTTAAACTCTTACAAACTTTTTTATCTTAATTAAAAGTACTTAAATTGAATTAATATATTTTTAATATTAATGATTTTTGTATTATGTTAATAATAATTACAAAATATAGACTTAAATTATAAAAGATATAGTTAATTATAAAGCAGAAAGAATATGCCTGTTTTAAATAAATAATTTTAATTTTCAATAAATCTCGTACAAAGTGGAATATACAAGTACAAGATCACAATCGTGATATATATTTTACAGCTTCATTATATTACTCAAACACCTGGGGGAGGCGCAGCTAATTTAACAATTGCATCTCCCGTTTACGGATATATCGGTACGCCTCCGTGTTGGCGACGTTACTCAAGACTTACATGGAAGCAAGGTCCAAGTCATTTAGTTGAAGAAGTTTTTAATTCTCAAAACATATCTAATTTATTTAAATTAGGACCTCATTATATGGGAAGTTTACAAGCTCCACAACTTCCAGGTTATAATAACATGTCTATTATCTACAACATATAATTTATAAAGTAATAAATACAATAAATTTAAAAATAATTATTCTCAGGTTCAGAGCCTCTGTCTTCACTTGTTGCAGAAGAAAAAGTAGTATTTGGTTTAAACGCTAAAGCCATGTCTCAATTGACTCTGGCAAAAATTAGAAAAGTTTATAGCAGAGCAGATAACAAATCAATTGCAAAACAGGTACTTTTTGTGCATTAAATCTGTTCTTACCTTAAATTAAAATTATAAAATAACTTAAAATCTAATTTTAATTTTTAAATTGAAACAGCTTGGTATGTCATCTCATGAAAATGCTACTCCAATTAGAGTTCTACATAATTCAGCTGGGCATTTAAGTGGCCCTGCAAGAGCTTTAGGAGGTGTGGTAGTTGGTTACTTAGGAGTTCGCGTTTTTAATCCAAGACCAGTTGCAATAATGGTTGATAATGTTGGTGGTTGTTCAGTTTTGCTTGGTAATACTTAAACCCTAATACAATTTAAGTTTAATAATTTTATGATAAATATAAATAAATGATATTGATAAATATGACATATGATGTTTGCTTTTAATTTTCAGGTATGATTGCTATGGCTCAAGATGTAGAATCACTTTATGCTGCTGTAAAAGCTTTAGTTTGTGTTGTAAGATCTAATCAAGCTGCACAGCAGGAAATGGATAGACGTAGAGGATATCAGACATTGGCCATGTTACTCAGAAGAAAGTGTCCTCTTTTAAATTCTCATATTCTTCATTTGACATTTAGTTTAGTTGGCACTGTTGATAGTGGCAGAGAAACAAGTGCTATTCCAAATGTTACAGCATTCCAAGATTTACTATGTGATTTACAGGTAATTTTTGCTTTACATTAATTTTAACATTACAGTTTCCCATAGATACATATCTTTTCTCTTCATAACAGTAAAATAAATATAATTTAATTTTAGGTATGGCATGAGGCTCCTGGTGAATTACTTCGATCACTCTTAGAACATTTGTATGAACTTATAGCAGAATCTAGTGAAAAAAGAACAAATCTCCGACTTATGAGAGATTTACAATTAGTTCATAAGTTATTACATATTTTAAGTGATGTTAAACAAAATACTACCAGACAAGTTTTGTTAGCTCTACTAAGTATATTATTAGGTCAACCACGACAAGCAGATTTATTATGGTAAATACTAAAGTTACAAAATGAATAATTCAATTACAATCAATGTTTTATTACTTAATTTGCTTTATATATTGTAGGTTTGGTCAATTTATAGTAGCTACATTACCTGTAAATTCAGAAAAAAATTTAATTTTACGAGAAGGTGAAGGAATTAAGGAAGGAGAAGGAGAAAGTATTCTTTTAAGAAATCGTTGTTTACAATTGTTACATTCGCTCTTGTTTAATGGTTCTAAAATAAATATAAGGTACTTTACTATTTTTCATGAACATATAAACCATTTTTTAAAAAACTACTAAAATCAGAACATCTAAACTTTGGTTTTTAGTACATGTGAAGAAATATCTAAAGTATTAGGATTAGATTGGATATTACTATTCCTTCAACCTGGCTTACATAGTACAACAGTAGTGTGGGGCTTAAGAATTCTAGTGGCTGTATGTTCAATACAATCAATTTTACAGAAGTTCAAGGATGGTTCTAGTAATGGTGGTTGGTTGCGCCATACAGATCATAATAAAATGGCCGTGGCTTTAGGTATTGACATATAATAATTTATAAGTAGTATAATACATATAATTAATATTGGTTTTCATTAGGATACTACCAGCAAATAACTGGTGGAGAAACAAAAACTGCGGGTTTACATGTACCAGGGTTTCAACATTTAGGTTGGTTATTACCACAACATGTTGATCTTGTTCCTGAATTATACTTTTTATTCATTGCTCTAATGATGGGGCAACCAATTAAATTACTGCCTGCCGATTCTAAAGTAAGCATATTTGAAAAAAGTTATAAATTAATAGTTTCATGTTATATTTACAAAAATTATAAAATTCTGTATATTCAATATTGAAATTAAATTGGATATCATTAGTTGTATAACCTGTTCTTATTAGGAATACAATTATTTTTAAGAGCATATGACGCATGACATTTTCAATGAAAATGATAAAAAAATAAACACATTGAAACGCGTGAGATTGCATAATAAAGAGTCAACGTAAATATTTAGCAAACAAAGTTAGTACTTCAGTAGCAGCAATTTGACAAGGAGTCCGTTTTGCACATTTTAGGCGATAAATCGCGTAAGATGTATATGCCAATATCCATTAGCGGGTTTTAATTTGACAATCTCCTATATTTTTAATACAATTTAATTTTTCACATTTTATAAAGTAATAGATAACAATATCAAATAAATTTTGTTTAATGAAATACTTTTATTGTATAGCTTGATCTCGACAATGTTTGGAATTTCATGTTTGGTGTACCAGCAAATCATTCGCTTTCGTCGTTTGCATCGCGAATAAATCTTTGTCCAGAAGCTATTGTTACTCTTCTAACGATGGTGCGGACTATGGTTAATCTTTGTACATTAAGGTAATGATTCAATGTATCTTATTACAAAATGTATTCAATTTATAATTGTATTTTATTTTTACTATTTATGCATTTTAAAAATGTTTAGTACGGAAACGCTACCAGATTGGTTGAGTGATTATCCAGTGACTATAATCCAATTTTTGTTCTTCCTATATCACAATTTCACAGACTTCATGCAATTATTTATGAGTGCAGAAGTTTTGGGAGCTTTATCGGGTACATTATTTCCGAAACCTAATAATCCTAGTGTAGACAGTAGTGGTGCTAGCACTCCAGCTGACGAGGTACATAAATTGTTACTTTAACAATATATAAAGAGGACTTTTAAAATATAACTTGACATGACAAATTATCAAATTATAAATCTTATTTAATACAGCAGGAACCAGTTTTAGTTAAATCTCCGTCAAAAGATGTTGGGCTAACCAATCATCCTGTAAGAAAATTCGTAATGGATTTCTTACGAGTTATTGTAGTAGACTCACTTTCTTTACCTACTTCAACGAAATCACCGTCAGCTATTGATTTAGTATTAGATGCTTGGCCTGAATATGCATCTACAAATCAGCAGACACATTATCAAACTGAGGTCTTATCAATTTTGATGGAACATCTTTTAGCCGCCGACGTTCTTATTGGCGAACAAGCAGCATTACCAGTAGTACCTGGTGGATCCGCTAATAATATTACAAATAACGTTTGTTATGTTACAGCTAGAATAGTAGACAAATTGTGGCAAGGTAATTCATTCTAAATTACTCATTTATTAAAATAATTTTTAATTAACTGCTTTAATTTATTTTATTTTAGGTTCACTGACTAAAGATCCACATGAAGTTTTTGATTTTATTGTAAAACTTATTGGTCAAGCAAAGAGACGACAAGGAGCTGTTAATATGGAAGGTCTTCATCACTGTTTAAATAGGGCAATTTTATTTTTATTATCTCGTTCCACAGATTCTATAGCCGATCAAATGGCAATTTTAGAAGCTCTGCATAAACTTGCAACTCATAGGTAAATTGTTATTTATTTTAGAAGAAATTTAAATCAATTTTAAAAGCATGGATCACAAGATAAAATTATCTGTGTAAATAAATTTGTAATTAAGTATTAGAACTCTATTGCAAAGGTTAAATGAAAATCAAAATTTTTTATAAATTAGTTTATTTATATTAGATTTAAATATATATATTTAATTAATATACTGAATATTTAATAGGTTACTTGTATTTGGAGCTGGAAACCATGAATTGGAGTTTATTGGTTGCTTGTCATATTGTTTATTGCAATTAACAGTAGACATTAAAATTATGTTAGATACTAACATAAAAACTACATGGCATATAAATCCTCAAATTGAATCTAGTGGTGATAGGCTTACATCCCATCAAGGTCATAATCTTATGGCTGTTGCAGCTACAAGAGTTTGGGAAGAACTATATGTTTGTAAAAAACCAGCTATAGAGGAAGTTTTTAAAATCACTCTTCATCCACCAGTTGGAAATGAAAGAGCACCTGATCTATCATTAATACGAGAACAAGTATATGAAGTTGCACAGAGACTTTGGATGAATTACGTGATTTCCGAACGAAAAGCACCTTACAGAGCTCCTTGGGAACTGCACAATCAAATTCAATCTGCAATTAACAATGTAATGAATGCTTTAGTAACATTTATATTTCTTTTTTGAAATAAAAAAAATAATTAATATTTTATTATTAATAACAATTTTATATCTTCTTTTAGAAAATTCAAAAGGTTACTGGAGGTTTAACGAGATTAGCTAGCCGAACTAAAGTGAGAAAAGAAGAATCTGTTAGAGTAAAATTAAGATTACACTATAATACTGTAGTTCAATGGACAGAACAAAATGTAGCATTAGTAAGAGAGCTAGCAACTGCAAGAAAATTGCAGTATCAACAAACTTGTCAACATACTCAACGTTATGTTTATCAGGTTAGTTAAATGCTTAATTTACAATAATATTATAAAATTTTTGCCAAAATATTTTGTTTATTAATTAATCTAACTTAATTTAGTTTAGTGTGCTAGAATGTAGCATAATGTAATATTTTAGACTATATATCTTGCAATTTAGTTATTATTGAATGAAAGACAGTGCTGATGTTCCTAATGGAATCGTAAAAGAAAATTGCATAATCAGATATCAAATATTCTGAGATTGAATATTTTAATATTTATAATAAGAAATATTATTACAAAAAAATCGAAAGTTTTTTGAAGAACATGGTAAAAGATACAGTTGAATGAGACATGTTCCCTACTTTCGAATTACTCGCGGTAATGCGAATGTTAATATACTGAAAATTATTCATTTTGATAAATACTGCGCGCTTTATTAGTTTTCAACTATTTTACAGTAAACATTGTAGGTTGAGCCAAACCAATGTTTGTACCTAAATTCAAATCGAAAGTAACGTATCTTGTATTTCATATATCAACTTCAGCATTTTACCGCCTATGCAATTTTAAAGCTTTTTGCAAATTGCTGATAAATGTTTAAAACGAATTGTATTTGAAATTTGAGTTTCATTACTATACCATCCGTGTTTGAAAAAATTCGCAGATGCGTTCACTTTGATCCCCTCGCCAACTACACAGAGTATTAGGAAAGTGCGGAAACATTTAAGTATTATAAAAAAAAGAATTTTATATAGTAAAATATTGTAGATAAAAGTTGCATTAATCCAAAACTACTATAAGATCGTGCCGTATGATTGATTTAGATAAGCCATTTGAAGGTTGCGTGAAAGTTACCTTAATTTCTGTAATCGTTAGCCCCTATTTTTTACCAACATATAGCATTATAATCAAACGTCTTTATCGATTAGTTTTCGAGTTATAAGGCATCAAAAGTATAATAGCGACGGCATTACCATTAACCGAAATATTCCGCACGCGTAAGTTTCATGGTCGGATTTACATCATGGGGGTGTATGTGGGGGTAGTCTCGGTTAACACTAATGCCGACGGGATTGTACTTCTGATGCTGTATAACTCGTAAAGTAATTGCTGAAAAAACGTTTGATTACTGTTTTGGAAAGCTCTCGAGTTTACCCACAAGAATATTAAAAAAAAATAAAAGTGTTACTTAAAATAGTTTTAGAAACTAGTGTTCTCGTGACATTCGAAGTTAAACCAATAGTACTTTCTTGTAGCCCTTTAGAAACCATACAATTTATGTCCACAACTTTTACTTTAAAATACTTTCTTTTTTAGATATTCAACCTTTTCTACACTTTTCTAATACCCTGTAAGTTGACAATTTAAACACGATCATACAAGTCACCATAAAAATGAAAATATATACAACACCACAAGGCGACAAATTTATTCCAAAAATTAATGCGGATCTTCATAAATTATTGTTAGCTAATCTTATTCTAGCCATCTTGTACGCATTCAAACTGTTAGTATAAAATAAAATCCGGACCAATCTCTATTTTATTAAAAGCAAGTCTTAACTTACCCCATTTATTTCAATTTCAAAGTTGAATTGCGTTCATTCTTCACCCCACGTGATCAGGTTTTATCTCGGATTCCTATTTAAAGGATAATATCTTTTTTTATACAGTTGCAAAATTGTCACCTATGTACAACTTATCGACGGTTCATCGTAGTTTTTCGGGAAACTGCTCAATGAAAAGAACACATAATATCACTTTAAAAAATCCCCATTATGATTATTAAAACTTGATTTATGGGTCCCGAGAGGAAATTGGTTGGAAATCAGCCGAAGTACAGATACGACAACTCGCCGCAGTCTTATCTTAAGAATAGTCCATCTCGCTTTCCAGGACATACCTCAATCAAAAGAGTACGTAATTTCTCTTTAAAATGGGTCTCCCTGAGAACCTTTGAAACAAATTTTAAAAATCGGAATCGGGATATTTTTAAAGGGAAGTTTAGTGTTCTTTGAAATTGATTATAGCTCATAAGAGAAACTAGGCCCTTCATCTACCCTTGTGAAGGTTTGAATTTTAACGTGACCACCATTTTTTGTTAGTTTTTAATCGCTCCTAGTTTAGAGAGGAAACATCCTACAATTTTGTGCATACGAACAAAAATACTCAGCGTAATCTCAGCTATATCGTTATATTAAACAGTAAATGAACAGGCTATAAATAGAGATATAGTTTCGTATTAACTGTATTGATTTGAGCTGATTATTATATAATTTTGTTCTGAGAATTGTATTCACTTCATAGTCACTTTGTTCCTTTTAATTCAACAACTGTCATAAGATTTGTAATTTAAGAAGAATTAATTTAATACGTTTATATTTGTATTTATTTTTGCACAATTTGCATAACTTATTAAATAATCTTCTTGATGGTATTTTTAGGAATGGTTGCAAACTGAAACAGAACTAACTAGAGAACGTGGTTTATGGGGTCCACCAACACCTACGGTTCTTGATAAATGGATGCTTGATATGACTGAAGGTCCATGTAGAATGCGTAAAAAAATGATGAAAAATGAATTATTTTATATACATTATCCTTACAGACCTGAATTGGAGCATCCAGATAATGTAATTACTTATTTTTATCGCTAAATTTAGCTTGCTGTATTATAAGAATTTGAATTATAAAATTACATAAAAATAATAACATTAAAAACCTTACAGAAACAATTAAAGTACAAAGTAGCATCGAGTCTGGATAGTAAAGAATATTATTTAAAGCAGTTAGGGAACGTATCGGGAATGTTTGAGCGTGAAAGAGATCCTGTGATTGATGATACGCCTTTAAATATAAACGAAGCATCAACAGAAAGTGAGCCGCCTTTAGTACCATGCACTTTAGAAAGACATGCTAGCGAACCTGATGAAACTGCTGAAGATGTTGAACAAGAAGAAGAAAATAATCAAGGTATTCCGGACAACCAGACTCTTTTAAGATTATTAGAAGAGCACGAAAAGGTAATTTATTTGTTGAAATTAATTATTTCTATAATTTAGCTTTGTAAGTCAACAGTTTATAATATAATTTTATATTTTAGATAAGTCACATGTTTAGATGTGCAAGAATACAAGGTCTAGATACAACAGAAGGATTATTACTGTTTGGAAAAGAGCACTTTTACGTAATCGATGGATTTACGTTATTAAAAACGAGAGAAATTCGTGATATAGAAAGTTTACCTGAAGCTTACGAACCCATTTTACCTTCGCCTGGTTCACCGAGACGTTCACGAGCCATGAGACAATGTTCAAAATTCAACTACGAGGATATTAGGTAAAAAAAACTAATCTTTACATTTTTTAATTTATAATAATAATGTTTAATATAATTTTAGAGAGGTTCATAAAAGGAGATACTTATTGCAACCAATGGCACTTGAAGTATTTAGCGGAGATGGTCGAAATTACTTACTAGCTTTTCCAAGAAAAGTGCGTAACAAAGTCTATCAAAGATTCATGACTTTTGCTACTGCCATTGCTGATAGTGCTCAACAATCTGTCGCAGGACAAAAAAGAACAGCTAATGTAGAACAAGCAACTGGTTTGCTTTCGAGTCTCATTGGTGAAACATCTGTTACACAACGCTGGGTGGTATGTGTCCTTTTTAAGTTTGAAATATATTTAAAGCAAAAATTACTTTTAAATATTTCTTTTAATTGACTTTACAATTGTAGAGAGGCGAAATATCAAACTTTCAATACTTAATGCATTTGAATACACTAGCCGGTCGGAGTTATAATGATTTAATGCAGTATCCAATTTTTCCATGGATTTTAGCTGATTATGATAGCGAAGAACTTGATTTGACTGATTCCTCAACTTTTAGAGATTTTGGTAAACCAATGGGTGCCCAAAGCCCTGAGAGACTTCTTCAATTCCGGAAAAGGTTAATAAATTAAAATTGAACACTTATTGAACATATACTTATATTCAATTGAGAAAAAAATACATAAAACTTTTGTTAATATTAGCAGCACAAACGAAATAAAATTTTTCTATGATTAAGTGTGTAAGGGATATCATGTTGAATTCACATTAATTTTTGACAATTAACGATTTTTAAAATAATTGTTTCAATTATTCTTTACTCCAGTTAAAATACTGTATGCAATTGACATTATATAATTGATTTATTTATAAACGACTATATGTATTTTGAATAATCTAAAAGTAAATAATGTAATTTTCTCGGGAAAAATTATTATAGTCGAGACATGCCTTATTAATTTTACAGTTCCAAAAATTATTTTACATAATTTAAAAACTAATACGCAAAAGTTGAATCATTCATTTTTTTAATAATTATATGTCTATGCAGGTACAAAGAATGGGATGATCCACATGGAGAAACTCCCCCTTATCATTATGGAACCCATTATTCCTCTGCAATGATAGTATGTTCATATTTAGTTAGAATGGAACCTTTTACTCAACATTTTTTGAGACTGCAGGTAAATACTTATTGGTATTAGTAATTTAAAAATCTTGTCCTATTGTTTTAAATTTTATATCAAATAATTATTTTCATTGATTTTAGGGCGGTCATTTTGATTTAGCAGATAGAATGTTTAACAGTGTTAAAGAAGCTTGGCTCTCAGCATCAAAACATAATATGGCTGATGTTAAGGAGCTTATTCCAGAATTCTTTTACTTGCCTGAATTTCTTGTTAATTCAAACAACTTTGACTTAGGTACTTAGCTTACTAATAATAGAGCAGAATGTTACTGAAGATATTAAAATTTAACTTTTTTTTTATTAATTATTCACAATATTTACAAGGTTCTAAACAAAGTGGTGTTCAACTTGGTGATATCGTTCTCCCACCCTGGGCAAAACAGGATCCTCGAGAGTTCATAAGAGGCCATAGACTTGCATTAGAATGTGATTATGTATCTCAGCATCTTCATCAATGGATTGATTTAATATTTGGATATAAACAGAATGGGGCAGCAGCTGTAGATGCTGTAAATGTTTTTCATCATCTTTTTTATGAAGGAAATGTCGATATTTACAAGTAAGTTTGCCAATTTAAATGGATCAAGTATCTATAACAATTAGATTTAATTAGAATAATTATATTGGATTGTATAAATGATAATGTTATATATCATATGCAACCAACTCATGATAAATTTCTAATCAGATTAAAGTTTTAACTAAATATAAAATAAAATTTGCTACAAATATTGTATATTTTTATTATAATAAAAAATCTTATTGAATATTAACTATATTAGAATGAATTCTAATAAAGTGAGGCAAGATTAATAGTTAAAGTAATTAGGTACATTCATTATACTCAATACTTTAATTCTAAATAAATTAATAATTATTGTTCTTTTCGATTTTAGCATAGATGATCCATTAAAGAAGAATGCAACAATTGGTTTTATTAATAACTTTGGTCAAATACCTAAGCAGCTTTTTAAAAAGCCTCATCCAGCAAAGAAAATGTCTCAAAGAACCAGTGTTATTGATCCTGGCCCAATAACTCCTGGCCTAAGTATTACTATTTCTGATAGACTATTTTTCCACAATCTAGATAACTTAAAACCATCTCTACAACCTATCAAAGGTTTGAAGATTGATTCATTGAAATTTGAATGTTTTTTTTAATACTTGTTGTGTAAATATAATTTATGTTTAAAATACACATGCATTTTTTAGAATTAAAAGGTCCAGTTGGTCAAATTTTACATGTTGATAAAACTGTATTAGCTGTTGAACAAAACAAAATATTAATCCCTCCTTCATACAACAAATATGTTGCATGGGGCTTTGCTGATCATTCTCTAAGAGTTGGTAATTATGATAGCGATAAAGCTATATTTGTTTGTGAAACAATGATACAAAGTAGTGGTGAAATAGTAGCATGTGTGTGTCCATCATCAAAATTAATAGTTACTGCTGGTACTAGTTCTGTAAGTTTATTAAATACATCTTATAAAATGTATTTTTCAAAATAAAATTTAATTTTTTAATTTCATTTTTGAATCTGTATTTTAGGTAGTAACTGTTTGGGAATATGCAAAACGTCAACTCTCAATAAAACAGTGCCTATATGGTCACACCGATGCTGTAACGTGCCTAGCCTCAAGTCCAGCATATAATCTTATTGTGTCAGGATCTAGAGATGGTACAGCTATTATATGGGACCTTTCACGATGCTTATTTGTTCGACAACTTCGCGGACACGCAGGTCCCGTTGCTGCTGTATCAATAAATGATTTAACTGTAAGAACTTTTTTGACGTGATATATAAATATATGAATTAGAACTGCAGTAATCAGTACAATATTTTTAGGGTGATATTGCTACCTGTGCAGCAACATGGTTGCATGTGTGGAGTATAAATGGAGAAGAGCTGGCAAGTGTAAATACATGTGTGGGAAGAGCTGATAGAATGCAACAAATACTATGTGTAGCATTCAGTCAAACTCATGAATGGGATTCACAAAATGTGATAATGACAGGATCAACTGATGGTGTTGCACGAGTAAGTATTTTACACCTTACATTCTAAGTTAAATGCTACCTATACCTTATATAAAACTATATAACGACTCAACTTCTTTATTTTATTAAGATGTGGTCAATGGATTATGTACAAGTACCAGATGATGAAGATAAAATTGATGAAACTGAAATTCATAAAAGTAAAAAGAAAGAATATATAAAAGAACAGAATAAAAACGAAACTACTAAAGCGCGAGTTCATGAACTCGTTAAGCAAATGAGTATATCCAATGAAGGACCAGGTAAAATACATGAGTTAATCATGAACTATTAATTATTTTCGAATACAGTTTACCAGATAATAACTATATAGTCTCGGTTTTAGTCTGCATAATGAAGATGACAAGTTTGTCCTGCACTCAGTCCATGTGGCCCATTGTATTTTCCTATTATTTAAACTTTATCCTGTTATTACCTATTTATGCTCTTATTTGAGTTCACTGACCCCCTTCCTTGACTATTAACTTGCAATTATCACGTACACACCTTTGGCGCGATACGCGATGAAGCCGCGAAGTTAGCGTCTCCGACATCCGCCACCGCGGTGAAACCGGGGGCCCCGCACGCGTAACGCGGGGTGACCTTCAGCGGAGCCGCATCGAACGCTCGAGAACAGCAGCTTCGATATCCGCTACCATGGAGAAACCGGGGGACCCGTACTCGTAGCGCGGGGTCACCTTTAGCGGAGCTGCGCCGGATTCTCGAGAATAGCGGCTGGATTAATCGCTGATCGTGGGAAACTGGCGGCTTATTCGCGACATCGGCAACTCGGGTAGCCGCAGATCTAAAGAAACTCGCTGGCTTTCGAGCCGACGGGAGCTTGGCAAAAGCAGAGCACGAGGATTAGTCACAACATCGGCAGCTTGAATAACTCTGGAGGCATACGTGGGATCGGCTAATTCGGGAGCCCACGGGTGGGGAGAAGCGAAGCGGAGTAACCATAAAAAGGGAGGATAGCGTAAAGGAAGGGGTCGTTTTGTCATCTGTCGCCCGACTGAGTGACACGCGTCGGATAATAAACTACATCTACCGCAAACTGTGAGTTAGTTTCCTCGTTAATCCTCCAGTCTTTAGCCCTTGTCAAGAGTTCGACTCCCTCCACCCTCCACACACACGCATCCCCAGCGCGTACGTAAGACTATTAAGCCACTCTCTTGCTACATTGTTTATCTGGTAAACGGGTACGGCTATTGTTTAGCAAGATCTTAGTAGCTTTCGTAATGGCCTTTAGTTCTGTCATGAATATGGCTGCGTGGTCGTCGAGCGATTTCTTGTGTGTTCCCGATCCTCACGCTCCCATCCTACATCTTCCTCCGTTTTTGAGCAATCGGTAACCCATACTACATTTGATTAGATTGTGTATTCGCTCTGCTCTCTCTTTCCTGCTAGAAATTATTACGCTACAGGTCTCAGAGAACTAAATTCTTCCCGTCATCCTGTCATGGTCCCTTATTTCTATCCATTATTTGAAAGGTTCCATGACTTCATTGACGACGGAGTGCTCGTATCCTGTGAACCCTTAGATTCTGCAAACTATTTTGATAACAATAGCCTCGGCACTAACCTTAGCCCTAATAGTCTTGTTTAGTCAATCCAACAAAATTTCCATTGTGACCGTGGATATCGCCCACATCGAACCTGGCATTCTTCCGAATATCATTTTTTGTACTGCAATGATTGAGTAATCTTGTATCTCTTTAAATCGATCGCCCGAGACCAGAAACTCCTGTATAATCTGCAGCTTAATGATGCCGTCTTACCTTATAAACAATACAATACTCGTTGCAGTCCGTTTATTAAAAGAAAAGGTATAATTAGTTTGAAAGAAAAGATTAATTCAACATAGCTTAACATTGAATGTGCAATCATTTCTTTCTAAATTAATTTTTTTGAAAATTTTAAAACACGAAACAAATTTTGAATTTAAAACTATACATTCTAACTTTACAAAAGTTTAATTATCTAACAAAAAAAGTTTTATACAAATAATAGTGGAAAATTTCATGGTGTGATTGAAATTATAGGAATTCTAACAAAAAGTGGATCAGAAAGTAGTTTGTCAGAAGCAGAAAATTCGAAAGAAGCTGCTAGATCGCACGAAGAAAAGGAAGAATGCTCTGATAATGAATCCAGTAATGGTTCTATCAATAAACTCTCCCCTCAAAGTAATGCATCCACTGTAATAATGAGAAGAAAGAGTCGAGGTAATCCTTTATTTAGAAAAAGTGAAGGAGGAGGACGTGCTGATAGTGAAGGAACACAAATAAGGTAACTAATTTTTGTTTCAATTTCTGTTTTAGTCTGTTTATGAGCTTTTTGCAATTCGTAAGAGTATTTTTTTATTATTTAAGTCTTTAACTCCTTTTGGAGTATTTGACCATATATAAATATAATTTACAGAATAATGTTATATTAAATATTATAGTAGAGTTTATATTAAAAATTAAAGTTTCATTTATTTGAATCTATTTTATGGTTCATTAAATTCGCGAGTCACAAGATTTTATATATTTGAAAAATATTTGACATAAGGATGGCTTGTCGCCATATAATAATGCCTGGCACACAAGGTGGAAGAATATTCACCTTCACAAAAACTTATTCATTAGTACTTCTCTTTGATTATTAAAAAGTGAATATTGAAATGAGACATGATTCAGGTGTTGATTATTATCGCCATACGTGCATGAGGGATTACTAACCATATTTAGTCTGTGAAGACAGGCTGCTAGGTGATAATGATTAACCTGACTACGATTGACTGTCAGTATAAAAATATTGGATATAAAATTTACCTTTAATTTGCCGAAGAGTATTAATTATTTCTTCAGTGTTTAGTTTGGTACTTTCTTTAAATTTTTTGTTGATGTCACTGAAAGGGACATATATCGCCTATTGGAATTTCATTTTGTTGCTTGTTTAGCTAAGTCGTCAGCGATTTTATTGCTTACTATGGCAATATGCGAGAGTCTACAGTTCAGTAAAATGAAACTTTTTCTCCACTCTAACTCTTTTTTAAAATTAAGTAGATTACTTTTGATTTGATAAGTATATTTATTAGTTTTCACAGACAGTTCATTAGATTTCAGTTTTTGTAAAACACTGAGAGAGTCGGTAAAAATAGTGAAATCGAAATGTGCAGATTCGTGAACTAAATTTAATGCATCATTAATTACTATAGTTTCGATTGTAAGACGGAGGCAATGATCATTACCAATAGAGCGAATGAACGAATAGTTGGCTTTTGGACAGACACTCGCTTTTAATAAGTTTTTCGACCGCATTTTATCTCCCTAATTATTGTTAGATCTCTAATTTGACATCTATAATCTTGACATTAAATTCAATACGCTATTTTTGACAGGCATGAGAGACATAGATATTTACTTTTATCAAACAAGTAAGTCAATTTAGCTTCGGCTGAATCTGCGCACGTTGACTTCAATTTAAACAATGTTTTTGTGTAAGCGTTTTTATTCAAAAATAAGGATAATACAGTATTGGGTAATGGTCTGATATCGAAATATGAATACGATATCTATTATACTTTTATTATTGATACTTGTATTATTTTTTGTGAATGATAAACAGATCGCGGTTTTCATTCTACCGTTAATATTTTCATTATCACAATTCCATGTAGGGTAATTAGCGTTAAAATCACCAATTAAAATATAGCTTCTTCTATTTCAACAATGCTTACTACTTTTAATCCGTTTGAAATAAATTAGTTCATGGAGGTTGATGTGGAAGCCGAGTTTCAACAAATTTAATATTTAATTGCAATAAAATGATCGGTGTCGCTTCAATATTATACAAAATATCATAATTTACCGTACTTAGCCCATACAACCATTAAAAAACACCCTTTACAAACGTGCTCGGATAGTTGAACATTTATCTTAGTAAAAGCAAAATTTATTAAAAAATATTTTTTTTACCTTTCAAAGCCCTAAAAATGTGTAAATTATGTTTGACACTTTCATTCCGCAAAGCTCCATTTTCCGATTGGAATTTTTTAGACTTTTTAGTTCAAATACTTGCAGGTCGTTTCGTACAGTAATAAGGATTTCTCAGCTCTATTATGAGATCTATATTTTTTACATATGTGAAATCCAGGTATACTAAATTTTTGTTTTTTAGCTATGTTTCGACACAAACGAAAACATTAATAGTATCAAGCCGTTTTGATAGTTTGATTACTTTTTGAGCAACATGCCCGCATTCAACAATAAAATTTTAAATGTCGTAATAGCCATTTAATAATAATAATAAGTAAGTCAATAAGTTGATAAGTTGCTAAGTTAATAAGATATTTAAAGCTTTGAAATTTTTATTATTATTGATTGAAAAATCGGAGATCTGTATCTACTTCTTTTTCAGGTATATCTGTGGCCGCATATAACTTTCATTAATTATTTTAATGACTTTTGTTTTTAGTTTAGTCAGTTTTGCTTTAACTTTGCCTTCTTTAATTGATGGATATATTTTATTAATTATATGATCTTTCAAGTTTGATAGTGCTTTCTTTAATCTCGTTAATAGGCGAAATAACTATTATTCCCGAGAATTCGACATTCATTTTCACGTCCATGCGATAAAGCACTCATGTTAATTTTTTTGAAAGAAACTAAGGTAAATTTTTTTAAAAAATTACAGACTTTTATTTGATTTTAGTGAATCAACTTCTAACACTGTGGATTCTGAAACTGCAATAAGAACAAGTAAAAGTGATACTAGTCTTACAGACAGTTTTGTCGTAGTCACAGAAGCTGATACTAAATCTAAGCGATTCAATCCCCAAAATGTTCTAAGAGATGGTTTCAAGTGGCAAAGACAATTGGTTTTTAGAAGCAAATTGACTATGCACACTGCATATGATCGGAAAGATAATGCTGAACCAGCTTCAATTACTGCATTAGCAGTATCAAGGTATTAAACATTATCATCACTTTTTCAGCTTACAAATAAATTTCAAGTTTCTCCCAGTAATTATTATTTAATAAATTTGTAGAGATCATCGAACAATTTATGTTGGCGATACAAGAGGTCGGGTATTTTCTTGGAGCGTTTGTGAACAACCGGGTCGAACGGTCGCTGACCATTGGTTGAAGGATGAAGGAACTGATTCATGCGTTGGATGTGGAGTTAAATTTAATCTCTACGAAAGAAGGCATCATTGTCGTAACTGTGGACAAGTATTTTGTTCCAAGTAAGTTATATTTTATTTATTTATTTAATTAAGCTTAGAATAAACTAAATAACGTAATATATTCAAATTGGAGGAAAAAAAAATTATGAATTTTGGAAGATTTAAGTATGAACGTTTGGATATTTAAACATTTAGAAAAGAGTGAAAAATTAATAGATTATACAAGTTAATAGCTATTTGTGGTTTATTTCCTTATTCTTAATTTCCTACCTGCATAAGTGTTAAATTGAATACTCCTGCGATTTTTGGGTAGCAAAATAAAAACATTAGGTGTTATTTATACATATTAGTCTTATATATACATACTTAATGGATCGAACATAATATTTAACTTCTTAATCTGTAATGCTATTAGAGAAATCTAATGAATCTGCTGCTTACATTTTTAAATGTGCTATTATTAATAAAATTCATTACATAATGATTGATACAAAGGAAAATGAGTGGATATAATTAATATAAATAGATGATTCATAGATAATAGTTCAATTTTTCATATCATTTTAATTAAATTCAAATTAATGAAAGAGTATTAATAAATATATTCCATTAAAATTTTATAGATAATTTAAATATAATATTTTTATTATTTATAAGTTTCTTATTATATCTAAAAAAAAACTAGCTCGTTTATCGCGATAAAAAGCTAGTAGGCTATGAATAGTTTCATTAAAATTTGGTGTTCTATTGAAATTAAAACAATTGTCATAATGAGAGAGATAATACAAATTACATTAAAAAGATAGTTGTTTCCTTTTATCTATCGTTTTTTAGCTTATTTTTGTCCTAGATTAACTGACTTTAATTCTTAAAAACCAGTATATATTTTTATTCTTCTTCTTCACATTTTAATACAGTATTGTGTAAATGTTACTCTAAGGACTTAGATAAACACAAAAGAAAGTAATAATAAATAAAAATTTAAAGATATGTAAATTTCTCACTTTTTAACTCAATTGAGTTGTAGGCATCAGTTTCATTTAAATTAAAAATGTAATACTATAATTTATATATATTGACATAAAAAAATAATTCTTAAATTTGTGAATAAATTTATTATTGCGTTATAAATTTTACAGATGTAGCAGATTTGAATCGAAAATTTCGAGGCTAGGAATTTTAAAACCGGTAAGAGTTTGTCAAGGATGTTATTCAACTCTACGATCTCAGTATTCAACAGAGGGCAGCAATCAATGAAAAAATGCTGTCGATTGCAATATACGTGAGATAACATAGATAACAGTTTAGATGATTTGTATATAGATATAAAATGAAGAGTTTGAATCTTTTTTATTTAAACTTTTTTTAATAATAAAACTCGATAAATCTGTCAAATAATCGTCGTGTAAATATGCGTTGCTATGATTTAATTTTATTAAAACTCGCTGACAGATTTGTCGATGATAACTGAAAATGATTTTTGAACAGTTTATTATTGCCTTAAGCAAATATTTTGTGCAAATTAAAAATCGAAGAATGGACTCTAAGACAAAAAAATTAATAATGCATTACGTTTTATAATATACAATTTTATACTAGTCTTCTTTGTGGTAAAACTTTTTTTTTGTACAAGAGACACACTTGTTGTAACAACCAAAAGAGACATTCATCATTATTTATCTGTGATTTTTACGTTCTTCTCACGATTATCTGTGCGCTGGAACTTGATAAAGTGATTTTTATTTACATTTTATGTGTAGATATATATACAAACATTTATATATAAATTCAATTATAAATCTTTTTTATTCACATGGAAAATCGATTTATAAAAATTTATAGTTTTTTACTTCGAGTAACTAAAAGTACTACTAATTTTAGTTTCTTAATATATTTCAGCATTAGATTTATTATAACTGAAAATTATTGATTTCTGCCACAATTAGACGTGACAGTATAATTAACACACTAGCATAAATGGGTTTTTGAATTTCAAAATAAAATTAAATTTTCATGATACTAGTTAAGGAACGTTTCATGTCAACCTTGAGGTTTTACAATATAGAAAAATTTAATACTGCAATAGACAATACCGTTTTTCCATATAGGGATAAAACACATAGTTTCTAATTGTAACACCATGAGCAAAGATGATTGCATGATAAAATCCTTACTTTATTGTTTATAATGTAGGGAAAAAAATATTATTGATTATTAAATATAAAGTCAATGAAATGAAATGATAATATTTATTTGTCTTATTAATGAGAAGCTATAAATTAATGATTATAATATTTAAACAAAAGTAAATTTATATTTGGTCATATTTTTGTTTAAAATTTATTGTCCGTTCAATCTAACAAAAGTGATAAGTCAATTGCAAAATGTTCCAATTTGAGGCACCAATTTTTAAACCATTAATTTTTCCAAATAAAACTTGAAAAGCATAAATTTAAAGTATAAATTTGAAGTATAAACTTAAATTAAAGCGTTCGTATATAGAAAGCCGTACACATATACATACCTAACTTTTAGTAAGTTGAATGATCGATGTTTGAATACAACAGTATCATGACAAATACCATTAATAATCATATTAGATCAGATCTCGAAGACAGTAAACATAAAACAATTTTTTACAGGCTGCCAATTATGGGGGGGGGGGCTATTTATAACCATAAAAAATACGCAAATTAATTTGCCCTATATGAAAATGATCTGTCCCAAAATTCAGTTGAGAGATGCGATGTTTTTTACATAAAAGTATAAACAACTAAAGATTTTCAAAATTGATTCCTTAAGTGTCGGAACGGTATCTTCAACATTTTCCATATCTTTTAAGTGCATTTTCAAAAGTGTAGACTGATCTTTTTTAAATTTTCTTTTGAATTATTTATTCTTGATCTTTAGGAATAAAAAAATCACCGATGTAGCAAATATAATAATATTATATTGTCCTGGTGAGGAAAGTGTTGGAATCTCTTCCCTAACGAGTTCCATGCTCCATTAACCCGTTCAGAACTCTCAAGAAAAACTGATAGTTCAATATTTGTCCCCATGGCACAAACTTTGAGTGAACATTACCTTTTTACTCGAATACAAAACAATGAGCATAGCCTTAACATTGTTTTTATTATCGCCCGTTTTTAGCGCGACGAAGCTATTATTTTTAAACAAAAAATTCGGATCACTTTTTCACTTCTCTAAAAAGTTCCCTAAGATCGTTGTAAGAACGTTCTCTCGAGCAGTCTTCTATTCATCACAAAATAGCATTGGAAACATATTTTGTGCAGATTTGCTATGTGCTTAAATTTGCTCATATATATTACACTTATTACTTTGTTTTAATGCTTATGTATTGATTAGAGTTCGACATTCCAATAACTTTCTTTCTAAGTTGAAATGTGATGTTGATGGAGATTCCGGACAGTCTAGGACCTAAACATGAAGATTTAAAAAATTGAAAAGTTTAAAAAAAATCAATCAAAATTATCAAAATTATCAAGTAAACTTATTTCTTGCTCAGATTTTTCAAATGGGCCTCTTATTGTGTACAAATCGGTCTCAGGAGCCCTCTAAAATGATTGTTACTTAATAAAAAAAATAAAATAATAGAGTACCAATTTACAAGTCCTTAATGATAGATTATTCACTTATTTACATTATAAATTTATTTAGATTCATTTATTTTTTCAACAAAATCAACTTGCGATATCAGTCCACCAATAAAATTAGAATTTCATTTTTCAGTCTTACTTTATTAAAATTATCGCAACCCTTTAAAATAATATTCTGATATTTCTTTCTTATGCATATCTTAATGACAACTATTTTAATTTTTGTATTTCTTAAGGCAATATAGCAATCCGTGTGATCGACAGTTTGAAAATATTGTTTAATTTTAGCAATTCAATGATTTAGATTTAGAAAATATAAAAAAATATTTTCAAAGATTAAATCCTATAAAGTTTAATTTATTCATTCATTTTTAATAATTTTTTAATTAAAAAATATATAATTATTATTTAAAACAATTTTGTCAAATATCATAAGACTATAAGATAAAATGAATTTATAAAGAAAAAATTAGTTGAATTATATACAACAAACTTTTTTCTTTTTGGCTGTTGCTTGTTTTTCTGAAAAATCCTGCAAGAAACTGCATCGACATTTCAAAATAGCGTATGATTAACAGTTATGCAATTTATGTACATAGTAGTCGTGATATGCAATGAGAATAATTGTTCTTTTACTTCTGTGATAACTTTTGACGTTTTTTGAAAAATTATTAAATATTATAGAAGTTTCCGGCTCCGCAGACCCACTTCTCAAACTGATCGATACCATGATATCGTATGCATACGGTATAGTTATTTTCTTTCTCCATTGTACAAATAAATGGCTTCAAAGATTGTTAGTAGTGATTTAACTGTTCAATCGACGATGGAGACATTTTAATTTTTCTTCAAAAATTATATTAAAGTTTTATGTAGTATAATATTTTTTTGTTAATAAATTCTGATTTTCTTGTTTATGTGAACCGATGCTAACACAATGTATTAATATAGCGAACGAAATTTGAGTTTTACACAGCATTTGCGCGTAAATTAAAAAGTCTTGATGAATTTCCTATGCTGATATAGTCTCAAATATTAGTCACTTTCTTTAACTCTTCGAAATTGAGTAAAAAGTCTGCATGTATGTGATTGGATAAAACTTGAGTATTAAACTAATCTAAAATTTATGTACACCGATCGTATTAAATACTAAATTGAAAACCGAAAAACCAGTACCCTTGTACCTGTACTAGGAAATCGGTGCTGGTTTAATGCAGTCATGTGTATGTACATATACACACATTGTTTCGCAAAACAGAGTGAAATAACTAAACTATATATATAATATAACAAAAGATAAATTAAAATCATTTACGATTCATGTAAAAATATTTTATAAGAAATATTTCAATATTTCATTAAAATAAAATAATTTTATATTATGCTTTTTTATAATACTTTTACTTTTGTGTAAATAATTAATTTTATAATAAAAGAAATATCCAATGATTTTATCTTTCTACTTATGTGGATAGTAAATGAGTTTTGGATATTCATTACCAATATTTTAAAAGAAAATATGCGATTTTTAGTTAGATTAACAAACGCAATTTGATTAATCTAACTGTATATTTAAAATATGCTGTTCTCTATTTACAATTATACAAATTTTAACCATTATTTCCATTATCATTCTAGTTATAATTAATGTTTAAAGTTAATATTGGATTCTAGGGATCCTGCTATATAGGCACAAAAATAGTTTCTAGTCAAATATCTGTTTGATGGTTGCATCGAACTTCTTTACTGTGTTAGAATATAATGAATATATTGATTTGTATTAATTATTATGTTAATTTATATTTTAGCAGTATTATTTAAGATTAAACTATATGTTATTTTTACAAATAAACTTTTTTTAAGCAGTATGTTTCCATATTACTAAATAATCATTTAGTAGGAAATTTTATTCTTTAATGTTAGAGTACAGTAAATCAATCATTGACTGTGTTAAAAAATGTTTTGGAAAAAGTAATGGCTTACTTCCGTTGATTGAATTCATTTCAAGCATGAGAAAAGTAAGACTCGCTAAACTTCTGTAATTATTGTATAATTAATAAATGTCATTTTAACACTGGAGATTTCACCGTTACACTATATCATAATATACATAAAGCGTTCGTAATATAAATTACATCTTTTGAGTTAAAATTAAATTGTAAATGTTCTGTGCATTATAAGCATTTGTATTATTCAGTAATTAATAAAACTTTTCGAGTTTTATAAATACTTATTAATATATAAATCTATTGCTGTTTTCATATACATCTTCTAAATTATTTTACGCTTCATCATAAACAATTTAAATTTATTACCTCCAATAATGCCAATTTTGTAAATTGTTAAAAGCATTATAATGCATAATACATAAAAATTTATATTTGTTTGATTAAAATAGAAAATTATTCAATTAACTTGGATACAAGTATTTTTATTTATAAAAAATCTTAAAAAATGCTGCTTTAGTGTGAATTTTTTTCGAATTTGTAATATCTTCAAAAAGTGTATTCAAAAGTGTTTACTGATAATATATTATTACTATATTATAATAATATAGTATAATAATATAATAATAGAGTTCTAAAATGTTCATACCCACATGTAATCACTATTGTATTTACGTGATAAAAGGCCTCTATTTTGGATTTGATAGACAAATCTTATTAAAAGGATGTTAAATATTGAAAATCCCACAAAAATTTGTAAATATAATAATAAAATGCCTTGGTGAATGTTTCTGAATTGAAATTTGTGGTTTGAGAGAATTTAAAAATTCAAAACCACTTATCTTCAGTATTGTATGGTTTTAAATTGAACATCTGCAAAGAAATAAATTGTAAAACAAATAGCACCTGAAATTTATAGTGATAATAAATAAGTTTTTAGTAATTAAAAACTTCTATAAAAAAATACTATAAATAGTAGTACTCTTTGTACGAATGCAATTGTATGGCTGATAAAAACTCTATTATTAATATGTATATGAATACATTCACACCTCATTAATAAAACAAAATTATATATCCACATATACAAATGTACATGCAGAAAAGATTGTAATTTGCACTGTACGTAAATATACTTGTCAAACTAGAAAATGCTTGGGATATATTGTAAGTAGATGTTGGTAAATATATAGAAATATATACTTATATTATATAAAAACTATACTAAATGGATAAAAAATCATGCTGTTTTATTTTCAAAGAATGATGATATTAATTTCCACTGTCCCAAATTTTATACATGTACATATAACATAGTCTTCTTTATCTGTTTTATTAACAATATATATTTAGAAATTCACATAAAAATTTGATGCAGAAAATTATGGTTTTTTAAAAAGTTTCGATTGAATAATTTGAAACAATGATTTTAATGCAAAATTAACAGTTAATCAAGAAAAGTAAATCTAAAATTCATTCTTATAATTAAAACAACAAAAACTTAAATTAATTGAAATTAGTTCAGTAAAAGATGGTAACAGTTTGATTGACTAGATGCCTTTACAAGACATAATATTTTTGAATGGGATAATACAATTACATACACTATTTAAGCACCACTAATACAACTCATCACTTCTGCTATCAATTTTATAACATTGTTAAAAAATTAATTAATTTAATAGAATTTTCCAGTTTAAAAGATATAACAAAAAATATATTAGCTATTATTTTCACTCCAAATAAGTTTTGTTGTTTATTGGATTAGCAGTATTTATTATATTCACTTTAGCTTTAAAGAGAAAATTGTTTAATCATGGACTTAACAATATTTTCGTCTCCTTATATAGGAGTTCTTGCAAGTTCATGTCTTGGTATCATTGGATTAAATTGATTTAAATTTTCACCCTTTGAAAAAATAAAAAATATTTTCACATATGATTATGCTCAAGATTTACATTAAAATTTTACAGAAAATTAACTCACTAAGTTTTCATTGTCATTATAATCTGTTTTTTCACTAGCATCTAATTTGCAAGAAAAAGAATTTGAATCAATATCTGTTTGAGATAAAAACTTAGTCTGAATTTGATTTGATTCACTTAACTGATTTTGTTCAAAATTATAAATATTATTTTGTTGATTAAAATTTGTAATGAAAACTTGATTATTATCTTTGGTATTATATTTATGAGGAATCTCTTCCTTTATTTGGCAGTTTTTTTCTTTTATTTCAATGTTAGATAAATTTGAAGATTCTTTCACTTTTTTTTGACTTTTTATACTTGCACTTTTTCCAGCAATTAATGTTTTAGACACATATTGTATCTGAGGAACAGGAACTGTGATTGTTTCAGTAGAAGTTTGTTCACTATTTAAAAATTTTGATTCAGCTGTTAATGAAGTTTCTAAATCATCATCAATGTCAACTAGATCATTTGAATCCTCAGAAAATAATTTTCTTCTTGAATCAAATAAGAATTGACCCACATGGCTCACTTTTTTTGCACTTCTAAATGCTTTGTCCTCTATAAATGGACTAAATAGACTTCTTTTACCTTTTTTACCAGATGCATGAAGATCTTCTTGATTTAATGTTAAACAGCCTAGCTTTTGTAAAGCTTGTTGACTATCCTTTGATAGAATAGCTTGATCTATATTTTCTTTATGTGATTCCTACAAAAATTTATGATTCACATATCAAAAAGTGTTACTTAAAATTTATAAATATATTTAATTAAAAATATGTGGAAATTACTTGGTTTCTGCATTGAATATGATTATTGCATTTACAAAACTCTTGACAAGGTATATTCTTTTTAACACAGCCACATATTTTGTTTGAACAATTCCCTTTACAACTACAACCTTTAATAACTGTAGATATGGAATTTATAACTTGATCATTTTTTATTCGTGAATTTCTTCTTAACAAAGTTATATCAGAATTATTATTTATTTCTAAGTTGTCTTGATTTTTGTTTTGATTTTTCAAAACATCAATTTGATTTTGTAGTATACTGATTTTTTTCTTGTAACTTTCTTTTTCTTTTTCAAAACATTCTATTTTTTTTTGATAATCTGATATTTCTTTGTAAATATCCAAATCAGTTTGGGTACTAACAGATTTGTGTATTATAGATAATTGTCTAAAAATTAAATAAATTTTATATGCTTGATTACAATTTTTATTTAAATATGGCTTAATTTTAATCGTAAAACATATAATTTAATATCTATTTCGTAAGAAAAATTATATCACATACGCATTATTATTTGTTTTTGTAGACAATGCCTTTATTTTCCGTGGTGGCATGATGTAAAAGGGAGTTACAATGTAAATATAGTTTTATTTTCAATTCATTTGATATTGTTTGAATCTATTTATATTTTTTCCTTTCTTTTTAAGACCGATCAGCAAATTTCGATTTTTAAATTGGTGATATCGTGATCAATTATAATAATAAGATGCACAAAATGAGTTTGATCAATACAGAAAAATAATAATCCTCAATTTCTATTTTAAGTCGTTGAATTAGATATAATACTGTACCATAATATAAATATAAAAATTGTAAATATTAAATATAGTACGCTGACTCGCGTAACTTAGCGCCTGATCACTGCTGGTCACCACTCACTAATCATCAGTTACCAAATACCAGTCATCACCGGCATATACCGTACAGGTTCGGTCACGGTAAAAACTATAAATATATATGATGGTGTAGTCAGGTGTAGTGCAATTAATGCAAACTAATACTAATAACTATTGGTAACTACACATAGTAAACGCCATGCTTACCAGATGACCAATATTAATAATAATTATAATAATAATCGCATTACCAACATTGCGAATTGTAAATGATACATTTTTAAACCTGTACCAGAGTGGTGCCCAGGCCCAGGTCCTAAACTCCCAGTCTTAGATCGTCGTATACAGCCGGCCACAGCCGGCTACTTAGGTTAAGGTGTAGCTCAGCGTAACTTATGTTATATTCACATTCATGTAATACAAATGTATGGTGTACATCAGTACTGTGGTTTCGACTTCTCATTTCATAAGAGTTTATAATGGTCTAATTCAATTATCTGATATTATATCTGATGTATATAATATTCATTAATTTGAATATTGTAATGAAAAAATAAAAAAATGGCCCGAGTTGTAAATTTTTTAAAAGTTATCAGAAATAATTGGAAGAAATCGGTGGTTGGAGCAGCAGCATTTACTTACGGTGTTTCATATTCTATTGATAAATATGAGTAAGGAAATTGAACAGTTTAATAATACATTTAGTAAAATTATACATGTAGTTATAAACATCATTGAAACCTTTAACTTTAAGTTATTTTGATCTGCTCTACCATTATTGAAGTGTACCAAAAAAATTCACTTTATAATAAATCTTTTTTTTAATATATTCATTTTCCATTTTAATTTAGTTTCATTTCTTATAATTGTATATTTATTTATCTATCAAGTACACAGCAGCTTATGCGAGAATATTGTGAAGAAGCTGTCACGTATGGAGATCAAATACTCCTGCCTCATTTAAAACCAACTCAAGTCACAGTTATTCTAAATCCGGTAGCTAAGAAAAGGTATTATATTATAATATTATTAATTTTATTAAATTATTATTAAACATAAATTCAAAATTGTTTTAATTTAATACTGCAGAAAAGCTGTTAAACTATTTGAAAAATATTGTGAACCTTTATTACATCTTGCTGGATTTGCAGTGACAATTATTCAAACTCAGTCTGAAAATCAAG
This sequence comes from Sycophaga agraensis, assembly GCA_018906755.1. Lineage (NCBI taxonomy): Eukaryota > Metazoa > Arthropoda > Insecta > Hymenoptera > Pteromalidae > Sycophaga > Sycophaga agraensis. Next base: position 558,891 of record JACCIE010000039.1, read on the forward strand.
CTAGAAATCTGATAGCAAATTTAAAAATTCAGCCCGATATAATAGTTGTAGCTGGTGGAGATGGAACATTGTCTGATGTAGTCACTGGTATAATGAGAAAATATAAAAATAATTTGTCAAATGTAAAACAATGTCCCATAGGAGTTTTACCATTAGGTCAAACTAATAGAGTTGCGGATTCATTATTTTATGGATATCAAGATTTAGTAGAAGTTCGAAAACTAGCAGATGCTACAATGGCAGTTATAAGAGGAAAAACTAAATTAGCTGATGTTCTTGAAGTTGAATTGTTAGAAGTAATGAATCATTTAAAATTTAATAGAAAATTACATTTAATCATAAAATTAAAAAATATGCTTGGTTTCAGAAAGATGCAGATAACTCTTCAGAGTCAATTTATGCTTTAAGTGCAGTAGAATGGGGTGCATGGAAAGATGCCCAATCTAGAATGGACAAATATTGGTACTGGGGTTCTTTAAGAAGGTTTGTAAATGTCTAAAAAAGTATTATAAACTTTAACGTATTCTTTTGATATTATCGAAATAAATATAATTGCAGATACGTAACATACATATTTAGTGGTTTTAAAAATGATGTTAATTGGGATTGCAATGGTGTTATACGTTATTCAGATCCTTGTAGTGGTTGTATTAAATGTTATAAACAACAAGAAGAAACATCTGCTGTTGGAAAGCGATGGTGGCACTTATTCATACCAAAAGTGAAAAACGTCTCATTTGATTCAAATGAAAGTAACATTGATTATAGTAAAATAATAAATGAGAATTGTGGACTGATTCATGAAATTCCTATTTCCACAACTGAAGTGTGTATGGAAACTCAAAATATTAGTCAAACTAGCAATACATCTGTTCCTTCAATTAAAATCGAATTAGGTTCAAACATTATCACTTAAATTAAAATTAAATTAATTACAGCATTATTTTGGTTCAAAAAAATTTATTAAAATTATGAAAATATATTCTAGGACCTGATAATATCAACTATAAAGATTTCGTATCTGAAGGTTGGCGGAGAATAAAAGGGAATAAAACATTAGTTAATACATCTGTTGAAGCCAGAGATGTAGAAATTCATCCACTCAAATCTAATTTTACTGTAAGTCTTATTCAGTTTTTAAACAGTATACTTATATTATTCTATTTTTATGTTCTTTTAATTACATAAAACTGATGTATTTATTTTAGAGTAACAAGGAAAGATTATTTTATATAGATAATGAAGAGTTTGAATTAAAACCAGTCAAGTTTAAATTACTTCCAAAGACAATAAGAATATTTTGTTCTGAAAGTTAATACGAAAAATTTTAAAAATATAAATATGTACATAAATTTATTTGATTTCTTGTTGAAGTAAAAGTTATTTTATAAAAATCCTTACATTTAATCACTATCCAAAAAAGTTCATGATTATTCTATAAATTTTATTTAAATGTAATTTGAAACAAAATATGAAAAACTACTTTTTGTGCAAATTTGCTAAAAGTGAACCAGTATGAATTGTAATATCATATATTATCGAATTAAATTTAAATTTAAGAATAGAAAGATTTCAATATACTAATATAATCTGCTATGTTATGTAACAAACTCTATAAATTTTATAAAATATACACAATAATGCTAAAACAGAGTAATTAGTAGTAATGAGTTGAATATATCTTACTAATACATAATCATTAATATGAAAACAAATATTTATATTTATTTCTTTACAGTTATTGTTTAAAAAATATACGCAGGAAAATATTAGTTAATGAATATAATTTTTCTGTACATCATTATAAAATAGTACTGATAAAATATTTATAAAAATTGTATAAAAAATATATATATGTATGTATATATGGCAATTCAGAGTACGATTTTGATACTGTTGTGCAAGTCAATAAAAGTTTAAAAAAAGACTACAATCTATAGAATATCACATGTCATGGTAATCAGTTTGTTCTCGAAGAAGAACATGATGACTCTGCATTTGTACTTTCTAGGTGCAAATCACGATTGCAATCTTTCATGGTTGGTCGGAAAAATTGTAATAAAGGATTTGCGGGGCTCTTTGGTGTTTTTCGCGGTTCTGTAGATCTCGACCTGCTTGTTCTACGAACTGGTGTTGTATGACTTTTTGGACTTAATGTTTCTATATTTTTGTTACTTTGTAGAGCATATTTTTCTCTTCTCATTTTTGTTAACCAATCCACATTTTCTTTTGATTTTTGAGGTGACATTTCTAATAAATGTGGAGCAGTTCCATCTATCACATAGTTTGGTAAATTAGAGGTAGGGGAAAAAGGAGCTAATACTTCAATATGTTTAGACGAGATAGATTCCAATTGATCAGATTCAATACTATACATAGCTGATTCTTGAAATTTAATTGATGACTCTATTTTATTATTGGGACTAAAAAGTCGTCTGGCTCCTCTGTTTTCTATATTTGGTCTTTTATTGGAAACTTCATGATTTTCAAGGATTGGAGATAGAATAGTTTTACAATTTTTTTCTGGCCAATAATCTGTAAACATTTGCTCATGTTTTCTTTTTGATGACCCACTATGGTTATTTAAATCATCCAGAGAATTGAAATTTGGTGTATTTACTGGATATAATACAAAAATTTTAAACTTGACTAAATATGAATTGTATAGCAACACACTTGGATATTAAAATACTTTAATATACCTGGAGTAATATCTGACTCAGATGAACATTCTCTAAGTAATCGAGGTTTAGATATTGTAGGAGTTTTCTCAATAATAGATAAATCCGGTTGATGATTCATTAATTGAGAAATTGGTTCAGCATAACCACAAATATTTATTTTATCATCATCATTAACATATTCTTGACCAACACGCCATATTCTATGACAAGAATCATCTGAGCAAGTTACAATCTAAACAATAATAAGTTTAAGAAAATCCCAGTTTGAATTTATTAGTTATATATTTTTATGTAATAGTATATGTTCTTTACCTTTGGTTCATCTATACTACACCATGCTATACAAGTTACTTCTTCTCGATGACCAGTGAGCTTAAGTAAAGGAAACCCTGGTTTTTGTGTGTGCCAAATGTATGCTAATTCATCACTTGAGCCACTGGCCAAATATTTACCGTCAGGGCTTAAACAAGCTTTTACATAAAATGACGAATTTTTATGACCATAATATTCTGCCACTGCAATTAATAATTTTTTAACACTTATTTAGATTTTTTTCTGCTATGCATAAATTTAGAATAATGCTTACTTGGTTTAGGATTATAAGATGATATATTATATGCATAAATTGTATTATCCATACAACTTGCATATAAAATAATGCCTGATGGAGAAACTAATAAAGAAGTGAAGCCAATATTGTTACTCTTTCCTCCATAATTCATAATATATTTAGCTACAGGATCCTTTTTGTGAGCAGTATAATGTTTCCTTAGATCCCACACTTTGATTAAACTTAAATAGAAATTTTTTAATTATATTTATTTTACTATTAAACAAGAATTAAAAAAAATATTTAGTTTTAAGACTTACCCATCTCCAGCAGAACATGATAATAGTGTATAATCATCTTGAAAAACAAGACCAGTGATACTTTGAGCATGACTCTTTCTTGTTTGTGATGGAGTTCTACGACGTCTTATCTTGTTTGGTAAATTAGTGCAATGGGCATTATAAATAGAATTATCTGGTAAATCATTACAATTTGCTCTTAAATCCCATATCATTATTGCCCCATCTCGAGCTCCAGTTGCAAAAACAGCTAAAATTGAATACAGTAATGAGTATAAAAAAATTATTAATTTAATATTAAATTAGTTTGATAAAATTACCTTTGTCTTGATGTCGAAAAACAACGCTTTTAATGCTCCGTGTATGAGCATGAAACGTTTGTAACTCTTTTATTTCTGAAGAAGATAAATCCCATAAGCGAGCAGAATGATCTCCTGATGCTGTAATTAATTTTAATTCTTGTGGCATCCAAGCAATATCAAATATAGCATCACAATGTGCCTACAATTACAGTACATAATAAATATTTTGTTAATGATATTTAATTATGTAGTATCCAAAAAAATTTGTATATAAATTAACAATTACCAAAACCAAAATTATTTACATATTATTATAATTATAACAATTACAATAAGAATAATTATTATTAAATTATAAACAAATTTAGAAGATTCGTTTGAGATAATTATATCAGATTAATAATTAATATCATCAAAATTAGTATAAAATATTAATTATTTTTTAATTACCTGTGTTCCTTCTAATAGTGAATTAGATTCTTGATTAATTGTTGTATCTTGTAATGCAAATCTTCCATCTTCATTACCAAGAGCTATAACTTTTTCAAATCCACTAGTTGTAGAAAATCGACAAGCAAAAACTGGTGGTTCTGGATTAAAATCTCGTGTTTCAATATTAGGTGCAATTCCTCTATAAACGTCATTATGATAACATTTTAAGCGCATCAGTGCAACATCATAATCTTGTTCAATTCCTGTAGAAAAATTATATTTAAAAATTAAAATAATTTTTAATGCATAACCTAATGATTTCATTAAACCACTAGTTTCATATTCGTGACATTTTATTTGATGACAACTTACTTTGTCCTTTTTCTCGATTGAAGATAGATCGAACAATACTCATCTTAAACGCATCAAATTATTTATAATACAAACAAATCTCCAATCTTCAAGATGTCATTTTTCCCGCAAAATTTGAACTTTCTACGAATTTGTAGTGTATACAGCGTATGCATCTCTTTGCATCTCTTTACCGGGCATCCATGTGAATCAACATGAACTAATACATAACAATACAGTAATTATCTACAATTGAATATTACTATATCTCCAAAAGTCCTTGTTCTAATTAATTCTAATTAACAAACCAAATCATACTAAGGATTTAAATATATATACAATAAATAAGTTTACACCAAACATCAACAACATAGTTTAGTATTCAATTAAAAATTAAGAAATCTTGTATTAAATGAAATAAATAACTTTTGTCAGAACTTTGAAACCTTTAGTCTTCAAGTTCAATTTTTCATTCTTGAATCTTCTATTTGATTGTATATGATATTGTATGCTATGACTTTTTGTCGTAGTATATCGTATGGACTATACGATCATCAACCAATCAGGGAATTGCTAGGAATGGCAGGACATTAAGAAGTATCGCAGATGTCAAAATATATATTAGTAATATATATTTATTAAATAGTGATCAACAAAGTGTAAAAGAAAATATTTGCTCAATATTATAATAATATATATATAATAATATTATGGATATTTATATTTAAAAAATCCAATTGAATGTTGCGATAATTTCGATTATCGAAAATCGCAAACTACTATATATATTCTCATGTCGTTCGTAACTAATTTCATTCAAAACAATAACAGTTTTATCAAGTTTTATTAGATTTATTCAGATTTACTACAATTATAATGTTTAGGTTAAAAATGTTAATTGAATTAACAATTAAATTAAATTTTCAATTTTATTTTTTACTTAAGTAATTTATGTAAAGCTTGATAACACATAGGATGATTTTTTATCGTAGCTTATCTGTAAAGCAGTGTAATAGTTTATATCTTATCATTAATAATATTAATATATTAACTACTCATATTATTTTTCTTTACAATCATTTTTAATAGTATTTCAGGCAATGAGCAAACGATCCGTTAAAATTATAAAACCAATAAACACAATACAACAATTATAGAAAGATTGGAATAAATTGTTTACTAAATATTCATAAATCGTCAGTACAATCTTATTAACTTTTCTTTCTATCTTTATTTTCTTTATATTGCATAAATATTTTTGTTCACTTGCAATTTAATTCCTGTGATATGGCTATAGTTAAAATTAATTCATAAAAATTGTTTTGGTAGCTTTATGTACATAATAATTTTTACATGAAAGTAAGTTGATAATAAAATTTTTAATGACACATTTTATTGTTTATCTAGATGTCTATAATTGAGTTAAATTTAGAAAATTTATTAAATAATCAAAAATATCCAATGTCAAGATCACAACAGAGAGTACCAATGCGAAAACCAATGTCAATGGTACAGTATTGGGTAAATACTGGTAAACATCCATATATTGGAGTTGCTAATAACAAGAGTCATTTGGATTCAAGATCTTCACTAGCAGAAGACTCAATAGATATTAATGAAGATTCAAAATGCAAAGATAATATTATTAATTCAAATTTAGATAGACATTCAGAAATCACTGAAATTTCAAAAAAAAAATATTTTAGGCCAGTAAGTTCATCAAGCAGTTCTGTGGATACTGCAGCTTATATTTTAGCAAATAATAATACAACAAAAAAAGCAGAAATTTTAGCAATTGTCAAGGGTTCAAAAACTGTGTACAGTCCATCATATAATTTTAATAATTCCAAGATAACGAGAAATCCTAGTGAGATTGATAAAAACGAAAAAAATTTATCAGAAGGAAAATCAGCACATGATACATTGCAGGATTCTGAAACAATTTTTGATGTCACTGAATTTGATAAAAGTAAACGTGATCGAATTCCTCGTAAAAAACTATACAATAATACAGAATCTCCAGCTGAATTTACTCCAGTATCAGAAGAGAATTTTAATTATAAATTGCAGACCCCCAAAAGATTAGCAAGAAAGTGTGGTCATCCAGCATTAGAATCTCCTAAATATTTAAAAAGACAGTCAAGTTTTGTTAAGCATAGATTAAATTATAAAAGAATCCAAAAAAAAATTTCAAATATTAATTCAACAAGCAATCAAAAGAATCAAAATAAAAATGCCTCGCCAATTGGAAATCACTCGATAATAAGTACACCTAAAACGTTTAAAACTTATGATACTAATCATATAGAAGAAACTTCACAGAAAGAAACTGTATGTTATCAAAAGGATTTACTAACATTTAAATCATTAAAAAATTTTAATCATCAGTTGAATAAATTCAAATTGAAATCACCAAGATTACTGTTACATAAATTACCATTTATTTATGAAAAATCAAAATCAAGTTCAAATTTAATTCAAACAGTAGATTCAATAAGTTGTAATAAAAAATCTTTAGATGATGAGAAAAAGTCACCTACAAAGCATTCAATAAAATTAAAAAATTTACCAGATTCAATAAGTGACAACGAATCAATTATAAAATCATGTAATGTTTTATTTAATAAAGAAGAAAAGTTATTAAACTTGATGGATGATATAGTGCAAACATCAACTGAAAATACAAAATATGATCAAATAAAATTAAATAAATCAACTGTTAATCAAAAAGAAATTAATCAAGTTCTTCCACTAAGTGAAAAATCAACAGCTTTAAATGTGAAACATCAAAACGATCAATTGGCATTGCAAGAATTTTCAAAATATACAGTGGTATTTTCTTCTGATGAATCTGAAGTGATATTAGCTGAGGAATCAGTAGTTAAAATAAATTTAAATAAACCAAGAAAATCAAAAGTAACAGCTTATTCAAAAACGGTTCGTAAGAAGGAACACTTGTCTGCACTAAATTCGGAAATAAAAGATGAAAAATCATTGGAATTATTAACAAGAAATAAAAAAAGTAACTTTTTGATGAAAACTGAATCATCTTTACAAAATATTACTGAGAATAATAAAAATATGGTAGCAGTTAAGAATACTTCAAAACCAATCAAGGAATCTTCTAAGCATCCTATTAACATATTAAATAATAAAAATGAATCTACTAAAAATATAGAAATAAATTTAAATAAAAATAAAGAGACTTTAGATTTAAATGACAGTGATATTTTAAATCAAAATAAAAGAAACATAAAAAATAAGTCCACAGCATTACCTTTAAAACATTATAAAACAGTTTCAAAGGTTTTACATTCTGATCATGAAAATAAATCTCAAAATAAGGATCTAGAATCTATTACAAAAACAAGTAATACAAGTAATAAATCTCCTCTTTCTCCAAATCCACAATTTCTTTCACAAAATAATACATTGAGTTATGACGATAATGTAAAGCCAATAAAAGATATAAGTAAAATGATAGATAGGCCATTATCTGAAGTATCCCAATTAAGTGTTACTTTGAATGATGGAATAATTATGAAAAATAAAAGTCAAGAACAAATTTTGCAAAAAAATTCTGAAAGTGAAAGTTACTTTTCTATGTCTTTGGATGATGAATGTGTTCTAACTTTTAAATCAAAATGTGCTGATTCAATTGAACATAACAACTTCAATAATGATTTGTCAGACAAACAGAATTTTCAAAATTCATTTCTCGTACAACAACAATTAACTTACAGAAAAAGAAAAAGTGATGAACAGCTAACTGAATTTTCAAATGAAAAACACTTATTTAAAAGTAAGAAGAAAAAGTCATTTAAAAATATAAATAATCAAGATCTTTTTGCAAAAAAAATGAAAAAACACAATGAACAAAGTAAATCAAATTCAAAATTAATAGATTCAAAATTGGTATTAAGTACAATTAAAGTGAAGGAGAAAAAACTTTTAAAAACAAAAAGTAAAAAAAAAAATATTATTTGTATATCATCAGATGAAGAATGTATTATACCAATGAAAATTAGCTCTATCAATCATACTGAAATTAATAAAAACAATCACAAATCTATTTCTCAAGAAATAAATTTTGAAGATTTGTGGTGAAAAGTAATTTAAAATTGATAAAATAAATTAATTAAAACAATAAATAAATTTTGTAATAAATGAACAATGTACATATCAAACTTAAGTATAACTGTATAGTGTATTATTGTGTGTTATTTGTATTTTATAACAGCAACTTATTCATCGATGCTGTAAGATATAGTATATTTATATATTCTGTTTAGGAATTTAAATTAATTGTGTAAAATACAAGAAATGAATAAATCTTTTGTGATTAATAATAAGTAATTTTAATGTGTCTCTAAACATATGGAAACATTATTGTATTAAATTGCATCAAGCTTCCATATTTTTACTTATAAAAATTTTAAGACAGTATCATTAGAGCATTTAAAACTTATTTTCACATTTAAAGTTTTACATATTAGAATCTTGGAGTTCGGAATAACCTTCTATTGTAATTGGGAAAAGCTTTCTATTAATTTGTTTGATGTAACTATAATAACTTGATGATACCATAACAGCCGATGGAAATCATTTTAGCAAAAAATAGTAATTGATAATTGAATAATTATAGCATTCGATAATTAATTGATTATATATCATTTTTATAAATTTTAAAAGCATATGTGTATAATTTAAAAATTATACGTCAAATATTCCTATTATTTATTGGCCAACAAATGCTGGAATTTGTGACTTAATAGGTTCCAATTATTATTAACAATACACATTTTATTAAAATGGTATCTTCTATATAATAATAAAAAATAACTCTTGTCTAGATTACAAGGATATTTTAATTTCCTATCAGAGAAAATGAGTTAATGTAAGGATCAAAGTAATTTTGAAATTTCGATAGATGTAGTGATTACAAAATATTCATTTTACACAAATAATTAGAATTTCAGAATTACTTGAGATGAATAATAAGATTAACGCAGACGAAAGTCACACGTGGTAGCACCTTTAAAGCAAAATTTATTACTTCAATTTTTTTCTTTTTTCTTTGAAGATCATCTATATTTTCTTTAACGAACAGCCGATCCCATTATATGGTACCTGGATAGGTGAAGATAATGTGGTTGAGACACGTAGCCTTGTAGTAAGATATGTTCCCATTTCACTTTTTCAAATTCACTTTTTTTTATATCCCGAATTGGATTTGAATTTAATCTACAACCTCCGAAAAGGGATGGCCATATTTTTGTTTTCGTCAATATGAGTTGAATCCATCCAATTAAAGATTTAGGCTCCGCTGCCAAGTGTTCGAAAAACAAGTATTTTCCACCCTTAAATATTAAAAAATATTTTCAAATTTAATAAATTTTTCAAATTGCGCAGCTACATAAAGTTTGTTTTATATAGAAATAATTGATAATCTCCAAAATTCAATTTAATTTTGTATGCTTAAAAGCAATGTTTTCATATGTAAAATTATGTATAGTAATCATTTCGCTAAATTTAATCGATAAACATACAATTCGGAAACTTGAGGTCTAATTAAGCAATTCGGGTTTCTATGCGTTCAAAAAAGTATTATAATGATTAGATAATGACGACATACTTAAATTATTTTATTATCCTAATTTATTATTTAATGAATTAAATAAATTATTACAGCATTGTATTTAAAAATATATTTAAGCATTACATTTGTTTCACTGAAAACGGAGAGTCGGTATAGCGCTTATTCTACAAATTTTCGAAGCACCCTTAAACATGAAGAGATGCACCTTTTAAGTCGATTTTATATAAATAACAGTTAGGTATTATAACGGATACATTAAAAAATTGTTGTGGCTGAAGTTACTTACTGGTGCAAGGACTCGATGGATTTGCTTAAGAGTGTCGCTTACTGATCTGGTCGAACATAATGAACGCGTCGTTACAACAACGTCTATGCATCCCGTTGGAATTCCATTTAATGTGCTTCCATCACCTACAATGAGACGTTCAAAAACGACATGAGAAAATTGCCACGATCTATCTCCATTTATCAGATACTCTCCTAATTTTTTATTCCAGTCAACACCGATGAAGTGTGAGCCTTCCGGATAATACTGTATATTATCTCCTAAATATTTTACATAGTATTAATTATTAAACAAAATATTTTGTTAAAAATTAAAATTGCATATTTAATAATATTAATTATTAAATATGCAATTGTTGTTGCTGTTAAGTTTTTCACATTATACAATCGTGATATATATATATATATATATATTTCTGTGATAATCGATAAACATCTGTTCTGTTTTTGTAGTATATACATATATACATGTATATGTAAAACATAAGTTATTTATTGTATATGCTATACATATTATTAAATAAGGAAACTTATATATTCCCATAAAATCATACAAAAAGATTTATTTTTAATATTTTAAATTATATTTAGAATTTAATTTAAAATGATATATTAATTTTAGACTGTGAAAATTTAAAGATATCAATTATTATATTTTATTCTGATAGTAATATTAATTTTTCTCTAGTACATTAAGCTCTAAAAAATTAAACTATACATGAGTGATATCTAGAAAGAATATGGATATTATCTAGAAAGTATTTACGACTTGTTGTAATTAAATATATTAGAGTATTTCTAATACGAGTATTTATATTCTCGTAAAATCTGTAAATATTATATTTTACAGAGAGTAATACGTGAAATCATCATCTCTTCTCTTGACATCTTATCTCTTGATGTAAAGACAAATTTATTTATTAGGTAATTACTAAAAAATAAATAACTAGTAAATAAATAGTCTTACCCGTTTTAACCCCAATTTCTAGAATTCTAATACGTCCCATTTGTCGTAAAAGTTGATCATTAGATATGACCTGTTGCAATGGTGCAAAAAGTCGCTTTTTGTGAATTGCTGCAAGTTCTGCACATTCAGATTCAAATCCAAGCAAAACTGTTTTAAAATGATTCTGTTTAAAGCGGGACCACTTCCACGAGATCAAAGCCGATACTGTGATGAACATTAACACTATGAGACCATATTTAGTGACTATGTCACGCATCCACAAATCAATTGTACTCATTTTGACTAAAATCTCAATTTTACTATACACAAAATTTCTTTTGTTCACGTTTATATAATATAAACTTGATTCTGGTTGGTATGTATATTAGCGTTTTATAACAGACCGAATATATTTGTATGCCTTACAAATGCAGGGTAATCAGAAATATGAATATCATTAAAAGAGTTACATATACATAAACACAGGTCTAATCGCATCGGATTCGGATAAGATAATAAAATTATACTTAATGTGCAGTTTTATAGTATACTTTAAAGTTTCTTTTATTAATATACCGAAAAAATACTATTAGACTGAAATCACGAATAATTTATTATTACAAAATTTTATAATATTATGTTTAATCATAGTTTTGAAATAAATATGTTATTAATATTATAAAGCATATTATCTTTTTCATATAGTAGATATTTTTAATGTAGAATTGTGTAAGAGAAATTGAAATTAGTCAATTTATTGAAATATTACTGAGCAGTATTGCATAAAATGTATTTTGTCGATAAATCTGTTGATTATATGGTAAACAAATGGCAAACAAAAAAAACAAATGGTAAACAATTGATTAAAATAGTTAGTTTAAATATTACTATTTAAATTAATAAACTATTTTTCAAATGTATTTAAAATTTCTTTATAACACTGATTTCATTTCCCAGGAAATTATAATCTTCGACATAATCAACAGAATCTTCGACAGACTCTTAGGTGACTATTGTTTGAGTGGATGCAAGTCTTCCCGAGTCTTTCTGCGTACAGAAAGACACAAAGGTGTAATATACACATACCATTCGTTATAAATATTGAAAGGAAGCAAGACAATTTGTTAATTTATCAATATCAAATTGTCAGCGATCTGGTAAGGTGTCTTCTGGAGTCGATTATGGATCGACTTTCCCAAACAAGAGATATAAAAGAGCCGAAAATAGCGTTTGAAAGGCGTAAAGACGCGAGGGAAGGTGGTAGGAGACGGCTTGCGTGCGAGCTGCGGGCCGAGCTGCGATTTGTCAGGGCGTCAGCTGAGCAGCTTTGATCGGGTTAGATCGGAGAAAGGTTTGCCCGTCGGTTTTGCTGGCTCGGGCGGGCGAGTCGCGACTCGCGGGGCGCAAAGCAGTATGGGCGAGCGGAGGACCGATCAAGCGAGAAGGAGCGAATAGCGGGCAGCGAGTCGGGGAGAGCCAGGGAGGCCGGGGAGCCGAGGCGAAACAATGGCAGGCGGCCCGCGGACGCTTTCGCCAGAGGAGAGAAAGAGAATGCGAGGGAGATGGGCGCAGGGGTTCGCGGGGCCGGTGCGGCCTTTGTCCGGGCGCGGGACTCGCGGGCCCGCGGGAGTGACCGCAAACAACGGGCGCGCTGATTAATCCCGATTGAGGGGCATTTCACCGATCCGTAGGCGTTTTGTTGTGGCGCGCGGGGCGGGCGGGAGGCCGGCCGCTTGCCTAATGGCTCGCTGGTTCGTAAAGAATCGCGCACCACCTTCCGCTGGTTCCGCTGCCGCCAGCCGCCAGCGGACGCGCGAGCCGCACTGGGCCGCATTATGCGCGGCCCTTTGCGCCTCTACCCTGTCGCATTGTTGCTTTTTGCCTCTCTGCACTTTGCCCGAGTTGCCCGCGCCATGCCGCCACTCGCCGCACAATGTCTACGTCTTGCCTGGGCTCGGGCGATTTCGCTGCGATGCCGATGCCGCCGATAGCTTTCACCGCTTTCCTGGCGCTCACGACCAGTGAGCAAGCACAAAACCACCCGGACACTTCACCAAACTCCGGCCGAATCAATCCCCGTTCCTTCTCCCTTCAAAGCTGCATACACCTACAGCGCATCGACAGCTTTTGCGAACATGGTCCTTTGCCCATTAGGTCTTTGTTCTTGCTTACATACATGCTCGATTTTACCGGATTGATTGTGACTTCGTACCGAAAACTATTCGAAAACCCACCCATCCTTCATCTTCGCCTTCACGAGCTTCGAAATTAAAACCCACATGCATTGTTGTAGCGGAGCTACTGCTGGACCAATATGGTGAATTTCCTCGTCAATTTCTCCCTAAATTACACATCAAGTTATAACTGTTAATGTAAATGTCTAAAAAGATAAGGTACGAGTTCATTTTAACAAAACCTTATCAAAATACGAGAATACCGTTTTTGTTCGATTACACAGAGTGGACTGTACACGATAAATTACAATCAAATTGAACGTTTAAAATATATAATATATTTATTAATGATAATTATTGCTAACTAAAGGCCATTCTCATAATATACATCTTATTAGCACTGCGGTGTAAGGTGTGTAAGCTGAATGTAGATCTTCAGCTCATACAGGTGAATGTGACGGGTTGTCACAACACAGGGGTACGCGTTTTTCATAATCGTTCTCTTCGAAATAGTTAAACTTTGCCGTGTTATAAGTAAATCTAATTTATAAATCATTAGTATTTAAACGTCCAAAATTTTTTATTTAAAAATTATTAATATTATAATGTCATTTTCAACAAGAAAATGTTATATCTCCTGTATTGTGGTGGAGTAAAATGTACACGAATTCAATAACAATATGTAGTTTTTAAATGTTTGTTACGAGTTAATTGATCAACAGTCAAATAGGTACAACCCAAATAATTCATTAGTTTTAAGAAACACCTGAGCAAAAACAAAAAATTCCATAAAAAAAATAATCAAACACTGCTCGAGTACTCGAATTTTTAAAGATGCTTGTGCAAATAAGTGTTCAAAGCGGAGAGGTCGCTGGAGCACCTAGCGAGGGAGCATTTGATATTTAAATGTTTTTCTGGGTGAATAGGAGATCGCGCTGATAGGCGGGTGTTTCGCTTCGTGCTCAGCAATAAGCCAAGCGCTTGTGCTTTAAAAGCACTTTGTCGACGTGGCGCGTCGCCGCGACTTCTTGTACGTGTGTAACTTGAATTTGCTGACGCTCTAAGCTCGAGGAGCATCTTGCACTATTCCCCGATACAAGAGCATTGTCGAGGGATGCGAGAAACGTGGACGAGGAGACGAGAGGAGTCGAGAAAAGAGGAGAGGATTGTGCATCGAGGAGCGGCACAACACGACGCACCTCGCGAAAAAAACAGGTCAGGTTGTTTCAATAGCTGTGCTATCCAAGCATTTTCCACCCTTTCATTATTATACAGAGGCTTTCGAATACACTAAGCTTTTTGCAAGATAGTACAATTATTGCATATACGATTAAAATGAATTCGAGTGAACTTTATTCTAATTATTTGTTACATGTATGCAGTGTAGTCATTGAATAATTACTGTACATTCATTCATTCATTATGCTGAGCATCACACACATGAAATGGTATTGTGACAGACCTCTTATTCAACAGAGATCCAATGCATTTAAATATCTGTACTAATAAATCAGCACTCAATATAATACGTAGCATTTGTGCATCAATAAATAATCATAAATTTCGTAACGCGGAAATCACACTATGAGTGAGTAGATATTGATGAATAAGCTATTATTACATATTTGTAAATCACTAATACAGATACTAAATAAAGAATAAATATACATATTTGTTATTTTTAATGCAAAATGAATAGTAATCAGATACTGAAGCGTGTTAACTAGACTTATTTGAAATTCGAATCTTCTTGAACTTGATCGTATTACGATTAATCAGAATCTAGTTTAACGTAATTTAGTTAAGTCTTATAACTCAGTAATATCTGTGATGCATGATAAATATGAAAAACTATTTGAATGCATTCCTTAAAAGCAGACCCGCATTCGATGCATCACATTCGTATAACTTAGCCGCTTTTGGCTCTAAAGTTCGAAAACAAAGAGCAATTACAAACACTTTAGCAGTCATCAAAGCTTAATAAAGAATGACAAGTGATGACAGGCAAGTTTTCTAGATAATCCACAATATTTCACCTCGCATTACTCATTAATTGTAAGAACGCCCGCCTCTTTAGTGCTAACTGCTGCACTCGTTGGTCGCGCCTATTTAACGACGCGCACGCAACACACGGGCGTCAACACAACATAACGCTTTATACTGGCTGTATCAACTATTCAAGGGGTCAGTCGAGTTCGCCGATGCAATGACTTATGATTTCGAGAACCGTGGAAATTGGTGGACAGAGCGGGAAATCGGCATTCGGTCTCCATTTATCGTAGCTCGAGCTGAAATCTACAGCGGTATACCCATTGCGCGCGTAAAACGGCTGTGGAGGAAAGCGTCGCACATCGACTCGCGCCATGCATGTGGGCGACGTTGGCTCAGCGTTTTCTCCCTCGCTCGGCATTTTGTCCTTGCAGCGGGGAAACGCGGAGCGCGGCACAGAGTTCGGGAGACGAGCCATTACGTAAAGCGTGGTGGTATTTAGTCCGGTTAATTGCGTCGCGCGAGGCGTCGCGCGCGGCTCTTTGACCGGCATGTGGGAGGGAACACTTTCGCTTTGACACGCGACACCGACTGATTGCTGGGACGCCCAGGAATGCTTAAAAGTCCTATTGTAGACACACGGGAGGCTCGCACGTGTGCGTCTCTCCCAGGCTCATATACACACGTACGCCGTGGTGTTTACTCTAGAAAGACGACACCTTGTAAGTGGTCATTCGCTATACATTACGGACTCCCAGCTTTCGGTGACTTGAATCGCGGGTCACAGTGCGACCAGCAGAACACCATTTTGTCCAGACTCCTGTCGTTGGATCACACTCATACTGATCTATTTGGATGAGCCAAATTTAACGATCTTACAATGATTTAAATTGTTTTGGTCAATGATTTGACGAGATAGTTCTTATATACTGCAGTCGCGGTAAATTTGTCGGTTCGAAACAATATATAATAGTGATCGATGTACTTGGCTGCCAGTTCAGATCGAGGCTCAGATTTTTAATCTAAAAAGTTCATTTGGAAGGGACATTGATTGAGGGTCCGACGAAAGGTGACAGTTTCCTTTGAATGTCGTCGCGAGCTAAATCACTTGGGCTGAAGCTGTTGAAGGCGGCAAGAAGAGCGCGTCAATAATACCGAAACCGAGACTGAAACACTTTGCCGCTTGCTTGAAAATTCATAGAAGACTATCGCATTCTTGCTGGCCTAAAGGAGAGATTTCGTAGTTGATCGAAGCGCAGCCTTTGAAGCAGTGTATCCGATCTCCGAGGTACCCTAACCCTCCAATTTGTCGTCTTGTTCCTCTGGAAACACGTGTGACAATTTGGAGTTGTCCCTCACTCCCTTCGCTGGAACTCGACGGGCATCAGAGGACACGTGACGCGTGCGAGACATCCCATTCCCCAACAGCCAGGAGTCTTCGAGGACTGGAGCCCTTTCGTTTTTCCCGAGGTTTTTCCAAGCCGCTATATACACGAAACAGGATTGTTCGTAGTATGCGGGCCCGCGAAAGACTTCTGAGAAAACCCGGCAACACGTGCAATTGGACTTTGTCGCGGTATCTCTAGTCGCCGTAGGGGATAACATCTGCAGTGCGGGTACGACCCGGCTGCTAATATATCTTGCTATGAGTGAAGAACCAAGTCGGTACCGGTTGATCGTTGATTTAGTGTTGTGCGGACTTTGGCAATCCTGTTGCATCGTTTGACGGCTTGATGCTTCGCTCGTTGCGCCGGTGAATATCATCCGCATAGGATTTCTTTTGCAATATACGGATTTATTATCTAGCTTTCCCCTGCTGAAGTCTCATGCGAGTAATAACATCAAATTTATTCCATATATTTGATTGCGCGTTATGAAAAGTAGCTTCACATATTATATTACATTAAGTATGTAGATTCATAACGCTACATAATTTACATTAGATATATTTTATAAACCGGTTACGTTAGATTTCGATTAAGTAGTTTTCAAAATTTTATAAGTCTCTGAAATGTGTTTATGTGGTATTGAAAGAATTTTAATATTTTTGACAACAAATTAATAGCAAAATATACGAGTGATACCATACAGATATACAGTACAATTAAACAAATCATTTATCAAAAAAAAGAATGCATCTTTGCATTGTTTTGGAACAGTATGCGGTCCAATGAAGAACCTACTAGAAGAAAACAGAAAGTTAAAATACGCTTTAACTGCACTAATCAGACATTCCATGTTTTTAAATGTAATTGTATCGTTTCAATATACATTTAGTGGTAAATATATTTATGTTTAAGGTTGTCACATTAGCTTTTAATTATATTAATATCTAATAAAAATATGTATGATCTGTTTATTAATTATTACACTGTTATGCTTCTGATAAATATATGACGTTCATTTTGTAGCTTTAAAAAATTTTCTTTACTCTCTAATGAAAATTGAATGATAAATATCTCGGATTGAAAAATCCAAGATCGAATAGACTGCATACACGATTGAAGATTTATTGAAGATCATTGACTGTCAGTATTTGAGTCTTTTTTTTTTCATCGCTGATTTTTCTGGCTGACAACTTACCACTGTATTTTTTTTAGGAGAGAATGTTATTTTCAATTTGATGGACTGAAAATCTTGATAGAACATTTTCTCCCCATGTCAAGGTTTGAAAGCGAGGTAAAAGCAGCGATCTAATCGAGACTAGGTGTTTGATATTGGCTGTTTGCAAAAGCGCTGTGTAGTCGGTAGAGCCGAGGGCAGCTTTGTACCAGGGCAGAGAAGCACTTTGGCTCCGGCGTCATTGATCTCTCGGCATTGTCGCTTTTTGCTAAATATAACCCGGGGGAGAGGGGCGGACAATACAGCGAAGTGGGGGCACTCGGGGTGTGTCGGCCGCGGGGAAGCCGAGGTAGGCCGGTCACGAGGCGCGAGAGCGTCTCGCGCGGAGGCGGTTGCGGGCGCAGGTTACGCCTCGGCGGGCCCGCGGTGGGCAGGCCGAGAGCCCGGCGGCATTGTCTCCCATTGTCGGGGAATCGCGACTCGAATCGCAATCAATATTTTCACAATACGCCGCGGCATTGTCCGCGGCACGAGCGCCGGGCCCTCGAGGGGCCGCGAATTTCCCCGGGGCGCGAGCCCTTGGCCCGGCCCCCGCGGGCGCCCCGAGCCGCGCCCTGCGCGCCGCGTCAGCCTCGCCGGCCGCCTCGACCTCTTACCTTCACCTGCCCTTATTCTTCCTCCCCGGGCCGATCATTGTCTCGGCCTCGGCGCAACCTTCCCCCGGGCTCCGTCGCTCCTCCTCGCCCGCACTCCTTTCCCCGAGAGCGCCTACCTGCGCGCGAAAGCGCCTCGTGGCTCTGCCCCGTCACCCCGCAGCTTTTCGGAAAAACTCTCTCCGAGCGCCGGGCGGTCGCGCCACTCGCGCAAATTATCCCGCGTCTTGACCTACTCAAACAGTTTTGCTCCCGTTCCTGCCTTTTTGTTGTATCCTCTCTTTTTTTCGCCAGCAACCCATTAGCCGGAAAAGTGGTGAAATCCTCGCAGTCTTCTATTCCTTCGGGGTCCTTGAGTCGTGATTTTCTCTCCGTCTGGCTCCTCGCTTCCGTGAAAGGGAGCCTCGAGAGGAGCTTTGCCCTCGGCTCCAAAAAGATTTTTATGGTCTTATATAACAGGAGGATTTTTATGACGTCTTTTAGCCTTTTCTCGCTCTACATTCTTATGCCATGGATACTTAAAATATACACAAACGTAATTCATGCATCTCTGAGAAGAAAAGGAGTTTCATTTTTACGAACTACCCTTTTTACGAGAAAAAGCTCTAAGGCCAAATATTCGGTTAGGGACATAATTTAAGAGTGTTGATTTAAGCTCTTAGTCATTCACAATCAATATTTATTCTTATGGAAATCTACACTTTCAAAATATTGCTCGATATTTCCTTAATCGATTTACCGGGAAATTCTTGCACAAATTTCGCCGAATATTGTGTATAAGTGATGTCAATTGAAATTTTTTATAAATGCAATAATAATCATCTAATCGTTATAACTAATATTTTGAAAATTTATATTTAATTAAAACTATGGCTAAATGGTTAATATTCGCCTTTATTATATTTGTGTTTATTACACGCACATAGTTAGTATCGTTAAGGTTTTCAAAATTATAGTGTATATCTGGCAGATTAAGAATTTAGTGTATTACGGACTTACTATATATAGTTATGTACGCAAATAGTAGAAGATTCAAAACGCACTTTGAGTTGGAACTGCTTGTATATATAGAGCTGTATTATTCAACAATTCGATTTATAAATAATATATCATCAATATTTACAGCCGAAGCAGTTGCAATGAAAGATGCACTATAGATCTAGCTCTTCAAAATCAAAGATAGAACATAATAATTCATTATGTGTTTTGAAGAAATTGTTTTTTCATAAATAAGTATTAAAATAAATCAATTGATGTATAAAAGAAATCTAGAATTTAGAAAACTTAATCGTTATATTAGAATTAGAATTATACTGAGTACCTTTTCACGTATGCTTACTTAGTAATAATATATAAATATATATCTATTAACAAATTTCTCATATAACGCTAAACAAAATTTTACTATTCATATATATCTTGATTTATATTGCAAACCGTCTAATAAAGTTAATTTAGGCCATTCAAAAAGAAAAAGCTCAGAATATAAATAAAAAAAATTTTTTAGATTTAGAATTTAAGAATTAAGTGTAATGAAATTTTGAAATCATAGCAGCTGTATACAACCTTATTATGCATCAATGTAAAAAATGCAAGCAATATTTCTTGTGAAATCAAACACTGTAGGGCCGCTTCTTCAAGGAAAGGTAGGGAAATATATGGATATAATATAAGCAGTGCACATGCAGAGGATTACCCGCATCGCGGAGCGTAGGGGGTTAGTCGGAGGGCAGGCAATGATGGGTAATGATGAGGGCGCGCGCCCTGGCGCGGGGCGGCCAGGGGAAGGGGCCTGCGCCCGTGCGGGGCTCGTGGGCCTGCGCGCGTCCTCGCGTGCCAGCGGGGGTGGATGCGGCGCGCGGCCCGTCCCCGAGCTCCGATCTCGTAATGGCCGCGCAATAATATCGAGCGCGCGGGCTCGTTGTAAATCAGGCCCAGGGCTCGCGCGCGCCGCCGACTTTTCAGCCCATTCTCCTCGGTTATGACTTGTTGACGCTCCGAGTTAATGCGTTTATTAGTTTACTGCCGGCGGCAGGCATGACCTCACTTTCGCAATAAACGACCACGCGACGAGCCGAGCCGCGCGCACGCCCCCCGACTTCGACTTCGCCCTGCGCACCTCTGCGCACTCCTCGCCCACGCAGATCCCTACCCCTGGACCCTGAGTCCTTCTACTACTAAATGCCGGTCGTTAAGACCAGAGGTCATCGCAAGGTCTGGGACCTAGAGTCTTTTTAGTTCCGGATGGTCCCATCCTCTGCGTGCGCCCATTGTTCATCCAGTCCACCCCCCGGCTTGTAATATGACGAGAGATTCAGATTCTCCGCTTTGTCTCCAAGGTGCCAAGGGAGGTACTTGCGTCTTTCAAGATACATTCCAAACCGTTTCCTCAGCAATTTCTCAAGGAGATCTTACTCCTTTTTCTATCATCCTGCACACTTCCTTCTGACTCATTCTCTCATTTCCCTCCTTTAGCTTTGTGACAATGTGAAAATAATATTAATTTAAAATAGAACTTTATGAATAAATCACATTCTTTATGTGAGCAATCTCTTTTTCATTAACTAGATTTTATCATGCTCATTAACAACATTCTAATTATAAAAGAGAAACTGGTTTATGGTTTATTCGAAGAAGATTAAATATGTATATAAATATATATATCGTGAAAATACTACAAAATAACCTGGAAGCTCAAAAGTTATTTCATTGCGAAAAAAATTTTAATTATAAATATTTTTAAGCATGTTTCTGAACGCATTATAAATTATTATTATATTTATATATAACTGAGTGGAATATAAAAATAGTATTAGCATATCATACAGTAAACTGATCAATTCAACAAAAATTACCGGATTGCATATTAAAAATTCTAACAACTTTTATTTAGATATTTATGTTACGTAATATTTATCTTGTTTGGAATATTTTTGGAAATACCATAATATTCAAATTATATAAAATAAGTAATATATGTACGTACCAGAAGTATGTGCCTACTTAAAAACTATTTTATTATTATTATTATATAGGTTAAACATTTTTTATTTATTGTCAAATTTATTTACAATTAAACATCATATTATATAGTCATTCGACAAATTATACAGATATGATTTTAGTATTTCTATATGCATAGAAAGAATTCAAAGAAGGTATTCAGCAATACAACAGGTGCAGAATAATGTGCTGCAATATAAAAGGAATCTGTAGACCTCAAAGAAACTGTTTAGGGTTAATCACAGTTACCATTTCCGACTTCCTTTAAGCCAGGTTTGAAAGCTTATAAGAAGAGTTTGGGATCTGCGCAGCTAGAACTGTGATAAATGTCACAGCACCGGGGAAGAATTGCGTTGCATGTTACAGCCGTAACGCAAGGGAACGCTGGAGACAATTTCCGTACCCGCGGGACGCCTCAAGTCATTTCTTCAGGCTCTCGACAGGGTCCAAATTTTTTCCTCCAGAATTCCAAGGATTGGCTGGCCAGTCGACAACCTGACACTGTTGCCCAAACAATGACCGAGGCCCCAGACTACTAAGTGGTAATGTTACGCGTTTTCGAAAAACTCCCGCAGCGAACCTCGCTAATGTTCTACTTTCGAGGTCTCCGCCGACGCGCCGTCTCGAATTCTTCGCCGCTTAGGCATGCGCCCAAGAGTCCTCGCAAGAGTCACCATCGCTTGTCTTGTTCACTCGCGCCTTCTTCCACAAACAAAACCATCGTAATGGATGTGGACCCTGTGCAGAGTGCTACAGTTTTCACTTTTGCGCGTTCATTGACGCGCGTTTGACAGGCATTCATTTGACGAGGTGCAAGTCTGCATACCTATTAAACTAAATGGACTGACGAAAGTTGACGCGTATAGTGTAGCTCACGAAAAACTGCAGGGAGTTTAAATGCATGGAACTCTTATTATAGATACTAATAAACATGCATAATAAATGTTACACGTCATAAAATTGAATCACGCATATACCCTTGATACATATTTCTATATAAGTAATGCCTCTTTACAAAGGAATTCTCAGAACAGCCCTTAAAAAAATATAGACATATTTGGCGAGCACAACCGTCGTTGAAGCCGCAACAATTTTATAAGGTGGAGTCGTTCCGTGAACTACAGTTTTCCTGAACATGACGATGCAGTAGCATTAAAAAAAGCGTCTGGGGGAATTCATAAGGCGCGTCTATAGCAGAAGGGAGGAAAATGGGGGCGACGACAAGCGCGGGTTGCATGAGTAGCGGAATCAACGACCGGAAAATATTTGTAAACTCTGGGCAGGCGCATCGGGCAACACGCAGGGCAAATCAAAGGCCGGCGTGGTGGGGAATCAGCTGCTCCGAGGCTGCGGTCCCGATCCTTCTTCGGAAAAACATGCCGGGCCTGCGTTCCCCGCCTACTTCACGGTCCCCTATACTCTCATTATAATACCACGCGGCTTTCCCGACTGTGCGGCGCTGCGCGGAAGGTGACGTTCACGCAAACCGCATATTATATTCATCCGCCTATATAAACGAATAAGACGTGGAGGGGGGCTTGGGTCTATGGAACTCTTCGAGGAGTATTATTATTCGAGCGCGTCGCAGACGTCTGTGTATATACACGAAGGCGCGCAGGGCCGGCTGCAGATGCCGCTAATTTCGCTGATTTGCCGTGACGAGGGATAGGAGCCGCCGCCGGGGGCCTCGCATTCATTCGGCTCGTCTCTCTTTCTCTGGCCTGTCGGCTCCGTGCGGCGTCGAGCCGCGCGCGAGGAAACTTCTTGCATAGCGAATGTCCTTCCCTCTTTCTTCCTGCCGCGCTGGCCGCACGCGGACTGCAGACGCATTCGTCACTCGCTGCGGGGGCGGCTTCGCCGATAATCTATTTATTGCGTGCATAATCGTCCCCCGATGACTCCATCCAGCAGCGCTTCATGCGTTCTGCGCGACCTCACCGATGTTCGGATGTTCGAAGAGCAGCGTCAATTTTCATCCCGAATACAAAAAAGCATACGTGTGTAATAATCATCTATATCGTTACAGAGTTTACTGGCAATACGACCACTATATAATCCTATGTACGATGTTATAATCTGCATGCATCGTAGTAACGCGTAATTTATTGTAGAGAATAATTTATTGATTACTATTACTTCTATCTATAAATGTATAGTAAATAATAATTTTGTAATTAAAGTATACGTTGCTCAAAATAAGACGTACAGTTATAATATATTGCATCCCGTATAGAAAAGAAACTAACTATTATGGTTAATGTGTTAATTAGTAAATGGAACCTCAATTCAATAAAAGCAAACTGTAAATGCAATAAAAATCATTAGCACATGTGAGGTTATACATCTTTTAACGTTTAGATTAAAAGTTAAAATCCAAGAAAACTTATTTAATTTACAAACTCTACCATGAAACCCATCAGAAACATGTTTAAATTCCTATCATAAATTTATTATCGATATCACATACATTTACTTGTGTTTGTAGTTTGTACTGACCATTATATATTTACTACGATAAATTTAGAATTGCATTTAGTAATTTTGCTAATTTTCTAATTAGTCATATTGTTCAAATATATATACCTTATACACTACATAGTTAAATGTGAGTTAAACACGACTAAAAATATGTAATTCATATCATAATGTATAGATACGCTATATAGTCTTATGTATAGTTCGAATAAAAATGGCTTGCCTACCTTGCTGTTACCTATGGAAAATAAATAATAAATTTTTCATTATATTCGACGTTTGCATTGCTAAATATATAGCTATACAAAAATTATATGATCATAAGCTGGAAGAACGATGGAAGAATCATGTTAAGTAAGAAACGATGTTATTATTTCACGTTACTGTGGAACAATTATATTTAGTACTGCAATATATTGACTGCATGTGACTATAATATAATAGTCTATATATATTACATTTTATTTGAATATTTTTCATCATTATTAAGATGTGTAATATATTTTAACATATTTAATTATAAATATTTTATAAATAATACATCATGAAATAAATATCATTTTTATTTAATACTCTGAATATTTTTTTAATTTGTATTAATCCGTTACAGAAAACATTAACTTAGGCTTTATTTGACTAATGGAGGATTATTAGTTATCGGAATTAGATTCAGAATTAGATTATGATAGTTACAAGCGATACGGTTTATAAATCAAAAAATCGCTTGATGTTACTCCGATAAGACATTCTGTATTGTGTTCCACCGCACAAATATACACCATAAAGGACACATTCGAATATAAAATGAATAAAATATTAGATAAATATCATTATATATCTTTGCTTAATCTGAAACTGTAAGTAATAACTATTGCTTTTTATTTTTTTAACTAAATCTTATAAAATATTGGGTATCCAAGGATCATGTAAGTTCAAAAAATGATGTTCTATACAATATCGTGAAATTTACATTGTATTTTCTTGGCGATTCTTACTAATGGTGGTTAAAAATTAGATATTGAAAGCATAGGAGTTTAACATATAATACACATGATAACAATAAATATCAGACCGAGGCGTTTAAAAGTAATATTTTTTTGCAATTGTAAAATATTAAGCTTGTAGAATGCCTAGAATAACTAGTGATAAATATTGATGTAACAAATACGGTGTGAAAATTTAGTGGATCTTCAGCATACCGTTGTAGAAAAATATTAATGTAAATTTATGAATTTTTAGTTTACAGGCTAGGTAAGAAGCTACATTAGGTAGAAATAGGGAAACTTTCTAATCTATCAAGTGTACTATATTTGAAGAAGCAGTATCTTTAATGTGATTTCCAGGTGCAACTTTATTCAAAATAATTTAAACAAAAACAAACATTTAAAATTTAAGCAGGTATATGTTTCGTACAGATTTCTGTATCATGTATCTGTATGCTCTGAAACAAAGTTCAACGTGAACGAGGTAGTGGAAGAACTAGTCAAAGCGAATTAGCTCGCCTGAAGGAATCGTGTGGGAATATCGTATGCGTATAACTGCAGTACTACAGGGCCTGCGGGGAAAAGGTCTCCTGATGTGTGACAGGTAGTGAAAAGCGAGGTAAAATGTCAAAAGATGTATTGGAGAGAGCAAGGCTATGCCACCAGTAGGAAATAATTTAATAATTATTTAATAATTTCGGCATAATTTAGAAAAACAATGGCATCGGCTTACTATCGTTAATTTGCTCGCTAGAAAACCATAAATTCACTAAATATTTAACATTAAAACAAAATATTTTCGCCGGGGTTTTATGTTTCTAATATGGATTTTTATTTTAATCAAGATCTGAAGAGTTGTATTTGACAGTCGCTGATTATTTTTAGTATAATTTCTGATTTTGAAGTCTCTTAATTGAGAAACACGTAACAATATATTGAATGCTTTACGAATCCATGAAGTGGAAAGATAAAATTTGTATTAAACAAAAATGTTGCACGGCTAGGAGGAGGGGTGTCAGGGGCATTGCCAGGACAAGCAGTATTGTAAGGAGAAATAGTTGTAAAAGTTGCCAAGTCAATGAAGGCTGTCATCATCTTGGTAATAATGAAGTCTGAGCGTTTCCCATGATGCCGAAGTGAGGATAAGACAAAGGGGCGGCGGGCGCGCGGACAGTGAGTGTCCAGTTTGGCGGCGCGCGGCTGCAGTCGGCGCGGTGGTAAGCCGGCCGGCCCTGGCAGCCGAGTGATTTATGCCCCGCGCATTTAGCGAGGATCATTAGGACTAATCAAGGCGAAAGGAGCCCCACGCGGAGAATCGAAAAGTCCCGACTTGTCGTCGACGTAACGCGCGCACAAAGCCAAATGATGTAGCCCTTTGCCGGGAGTCATCAGTGTCATATTTCGGGAAAAGCCGGGCGCGCGCACTCAATGCAGCCCTCCGGACGGCCATTACTCTGCGGCGTTACCACTTGCGAGGCGCGCGCGCGCGGGCGCGGCCTTGTGCACCGCAGCCGAGCACCAGCCGAGCGGCCCAGCGGGGACTTGTTGCATTATTGTGTGCGCGCGCCCAGACTTCGCACCGTAATGCCACGTGACTCTTCAAAACCTACCGAGGACGGGCGGTACTCCCCTAACCGCCGCTAATCTCGCTAATTTGCATTCTCTCCTCGCGAACTTCTCCTCCCCTGCGCCTCCTTTAAAACGCGCGCTTTCCCACCCCCCGGCCCATCCCCCGACTTTCGGCCCCGCCTCGCCAGCCGTTGTGTGCATTCGAGCCCGGCTATGTACATACTCGCACAGAAGCTTGTTTGTTTGCCTTACTACCTCCTTTAGTAACAATATTTAAGCTAGAAAAACAGTTCGATAACGCGTTATGTAGATACAACGCAACGAGTTCGGCAACGAGTTTAACGCTGTTTTTTAGGTTCGTCGAATTTCTCGAATTTCTCTCATTACCTTCTAATGCTCACGTCGTGAGATATCGCAAAGGTTATCTCGGAAGAGCGTGGGTACGAGAGAGACCGAAGGGTACAAATGAAAATGACGCGCAAGGTGAAAAAAAGGAAAGATTTGTCGAGATACGATTTGGAGGCTGCGGGTAATGGGATGACTGGGGCGCGTTGGAGAGTCGGCGGCGTAAAAAAGCCGGTTGCGGGGCGCGGGAGCGGGGGCGGAAAGGGCCGGGCAGGGAAGGGCCGGCGGGGCGATTGGGCTCGCGGGCGGGGGCGTGGCGCGGGCGCTTATTGTGACGGCCGCGAGCGACTTGTTGCGGGGGCAGCGGCGGACAATGGCCGAGGTGCGCCGGTGGGTGGGAAAGCGCAACTCCCGGGAGTCCAATATGCGCGGCGAGGGGCTTCGGGGCCGGGCCGCCCGGCCCCGGGGCCTTTGTCCACCGCGCGCTAATGAATCCCGAGCTCACCGATTCCCCATTGACGGCCGAATCGGCCCTCCGAGCGCCCCGGGATGAAACGCGCCGAGGGAAAATCAAAGTCATGTAATTTGCGCTCGCCGCCATTAGGGCCTTAACCGGATTACCGGATTGCCGAGCCTTCGCTTTTTACCCGCGGCCGGGGCTTTTCGCCGAGGAGGCCCCGAGCTCGCCTGCGCGGCTCTCTCTCTCTCTCGAGGGCTCTTTCTCTTCCCTCGGCGGCTTGATGCCCAAGCCAAAATATTTGTGCCGACCAGCACGAGTCTGCGATAAATATAAAATACACGCGATGCGCGTCCTCTGTAGACTATTCTATACTCCCGTATACATTGATCAATACGCTACTTTTCGAGCAAATATTTATTTTGCACGATATCATTGATCATCTTACCCTTCACACGGCCCAGCTTCCTATCTTCGTATAATCCTCGGCATAATCTTGATGAACGTGTTGATTTTAAGGACTTTGGAGAGGACTTTTTTACCTGCCCTCGAGCTGGTCTCAAACATATAATTTGAAACGATTTTCGTAAAGCGTTTTGCAAAATCATTTATCGCTTTCCCTCCATTTCGCTTATCCTCTGCATAGTCGTAATGCGTTCCTATTACCATCGAGAGTCGGCTAATTCTGATGCAACAATACCGTATTAGCGGCTAGACAAAAGGAATGATAACGTGACTCGTAATGACGCGTGACGAGGAGTAAACAAACAAAAGCCGCGTAGGCTAGCCCGCGGCCATAGTTATTCAAAGATGATTAATTAAGTCGTTGTTTTACGCACACAAACCATTAGCGGGCGGGAAGATTAGTGGGAGCGGCGAGTCCGGGCGCGCGGCCCTCCGCTCAATTAATATTCGGCCGAGGGCTGTGGTCCGGTGTGTATGGGCGAAGCCTCGGGTGGCAGGCGCTAAAACCTTCTCTCCAATAGCCCGCGGCCCCTTCGGGGTAAGTGTGTGGGTACAGAAGAAGCCGCGGACTGCCGAGAAAGATCAAAGATCAAAGAAGTTGTTTCCTCCTGGAAGGCGGGCGCTCGACGAGGCCGAGCACGAGGCGCTCGACGAAGCGCTCCACGGGTCCACCGGCCGCTCCCTCCCTCCGCATGCGGCAGTCCGATTGATAGCTGTTGGGAGCTTGACGTGACAGGCCACCGAGTAGGTGAGAATGCCCCGAGCCTCGAGATTAACACATCGCTCGAGGCTCCGATGCTTCGATGGATCTGCCTCCTATATACATCTATACCTTATACTCGTACCCACTCGAGAAGGGCTACCATTTCTTTCTTCGTACTTCCATTCACGGTTTTCTTCCACTCGGCATTTATTCTCCCTTTGCACCGGCTCCCAGACGTTTTTTAGATTGATTTTTTACCACCCTCTTGATTGTCAATTGGTAATTGTAGACTACTGTACTACACTACTGTACTTTGGATCCGTTACTTCTTCGGAGGAACGATCGAGTTGAAACTTATAGTTCAAGGGCTAGATAGATTTCATGTGTTTAAAGAGCAACATTAAAACAGAATTTTTTAATGACAATTTTTTTTCTAATTACTCCCAAAAATTCAGAAGAAAGTTTATATATTGTATACTAGTCAATTACCTGTATGTAACAAATACAAACGATCAAACTAATAGAAAATTAAGGTATTAAGTATATTTAATCTTCGTTTATTAAGCAGTCTATGCATTATCGCGACAAATAACATCCAAATAGTAAAATGTATTTCAATTTTCAGTTAATAACGAAATACAGCGTTTCAATATCTCAAATTGGTTTATGGATTCAATGAGATATCTGCCTCGAATCAATGCTAATATTGACGTGAAAGAACCATAGCTTAGAAAAATGTTTGCATATTCGTACTGCTGAATTAAGTCTTACCTAATGGCATAAATCTGCTTGACTTATAGGCTACCTTATAAATCGTCTTAGTTCCTTAAAGTTCCTCAAAGGATTCACAAGTCCGTGAGTTTGAAAAAACTATCATTTCAATTTGTTTTCTTAAGTATGGACGCGCAACAAAATTTAATGATCATTCTGGTGATTATTACCGGCAGTTGCAGAAAGTAATAAACGTCAAGTGGAATAATGTTAAACTGATTTACCGTATCCGAAAAGACTCGGTCCGCCGTGCAGATGTTTTATTACGCACGGTGGCCCGCGCAGTTACGACTCTATTATATATACATGTGAAAATGGTGAAAAGCGAGGCGAATGGTGCAGGTGATGGGCTTTTATAGAGTAGCAGGTTAATGCGAGTTACGAGCGCTTAAAAGCCAAGTAACTGCGGCCCCGGGCCCGGGCGCGCCTTATCAAACATCTACAGGGCTGATATCGGGGCGGGCATCTGAAGCCTCGGGGCGGGCCGTCGGGGGCTAAACCTGTTTCCCAGGGAGCGGCCGGCGAGGGCGCGGGCGCGGCCTCCTCGAGGACGGCGAACTTCGGCGCGGACGGGGCCTGCGGATGGCCGCGACGTGCCCGGGGGCCCCGGGCGCGGCCCACAATACGGCTCGACGTGTTTTTCAATATTTAGCCATCACGACTTCTCGGCGGCCCTCTCCTGGCCCAAATCTCCGCGTCGAATTGGAAACTAGATAATTCAATTAGACGAGGGCAGCTGCCGCGCGGAGGCCGGCTTGCGGCCTCGGGGCCCTCTTTGGCCTCTCGCCGCCGCGCGGCAGGTAGGCGCCCGGCCCGCCGGAGCGTCGGCTGCGCCCTTGGCGGCGGACCCAGTGGGAACGTACAAGCGGGAGCCAACCTCCGAGCCAACGGCCTTCCAACCATCTATACTTCTGCCTTCTTCTTCGGCCGGTCAATTATTCGACTTTCGGAAACCTTTCCGTCTCCGCCTTATATATACGTTTCAATCAGCAACTCGCTGCCTTGTTAGAGTCGATCGGCTCCGCAATCTTCCTGCGATCGGCAAATATTATTGAAAAATCCCCCAGTTACGCCCACCGTTTGTTTATCCTCGAGCAATGGCCGTGTTTATAGGTGCGCGGGTGTACGACTGCTACCGTGAGCGCTTGTATAGCCCGGCAGGTGCGCAGGTATGCAAACGCGCCGACGCGCCCTATAAAATAGACTGGTGAGACGACCCAGATTCCCTTGATCCAGAAAAAATGCCTTTGTGCTCCGGCGGAGGAAGCGCTGCCGGTCCGGCGGAGTCACATCCGCGCCGGTGTTTTCATGAGCCGTCGGGCGCGCCTTCCTTCGCCGGGCCATTACAGCCGTTATATACACATATAAAGTGGAGCGGCGGCGGCGGCGGCGGCGATCCACACAGGAGTCGGCCGAAAAGGCAGCCCGGCCTAAAAGGAGCCGCGTGCAAAAAGTCGGGCCACAATACGCCGCGGCGCGTTGACACGTTCCCGAGAAGGCGGCGTGGGGGGACGGGCTAGGCCAGGCCCTCGGCCGACCGCTAGTTACGCACCTTCCGAGTAAGTCGTTATGTGCCCGGGCCCTCCTGCCCGCGCCCGGCAAAGGGGAAAAAAACACGGGCCCCATTGTCGCCGGCGCTCCGAGGCGCGCTCCGAGGCCCGCTCCGAGGCTGCCTGCGAGGGAAAGCCGTCACGCCCCCCCGTAAATCCGTGGGCCGCGTTGCGTCACGGCCGGCCCTGCCGGGGGAGGGAAAGCGGCCCGGCGAAAAACCCCGCACAATGGGGCGCACGGCGCGCCAGCCTCCCTGGGCAGATCCGAGGGCAGATCCGAGGGCAGCCCCGGGCCCAGAGACAATGCGCCCAGCGCCCAGTGACGCGCGCGCCAACCAGATAATGCTCCCTCGTAAAACACTAATGTCCGATCATGAGCCCGGATCTCCCGCTTTCTCGCTTCTCGACTTCCTGGCCCACGGGCCCGGCTAAAGTGCGCCCACTCCTTCCGCTCTCTGTCCCGAGCTCTGCAGCTTCCATAGCCCCCCTCTTATCCGACCTCGGTCTTTATACTTTTACAACTACTAGAACATGCGGCTGTATTTCAAATTTATTACAAGCACTAGTCGACTTAGCAAGTGTACACGATTATCGTTTTACCTTTTATATGCTAACAATTTCAGTCAGTGGACAATTCAGTTTTAAAACAACTATCGCATCTTCGGTTCTTAATAAACAATCATTTGCTGCATCACGATACATTTTTTGTTTTAACATGTACATTGAAGAAAAACAATAGTTATAATAAATCAATGTATGCTGCATTTCTAAAATATATACATTTCCAAATCATTTTAGAGATCATTTTACTTTATACTTCGTACTGATTTGTAAACATATCTGCCTAGTCATAACGCTCTTACAAACCATATTTTAATAGAGTATTTACCTCGATATTTACTTCAGAAAGAAATCTTATTAAGTATATTAATTACTACAACGTTCACAACATTTCAGAGTATCCTTTGGGGAGTAAAATCTATCGCATCACTTGATAAATACGTTTAGTTTTTCGAAAGTCATTTTATCCAACACAGCCAACTATGCAGTTGCCTATTCATTGAGTGTTTCGCGTATATTTTTTTCTTTTTAGCTCCCTATTAGTTGCAGTGTTATCGGTCTCAAGGACTTCCTCTGCTTAATACGACTACCAGCTCGACCTGCGACTTTACGGCGGCAAAAAATCTGTTGGGTTTTTTGGCTGCGAGCCGCTTTGTTGTCGCGCGGCACGGTCAAGAAAAAGAGAGTCACAGGATCATCTTAGATTTTTTAATGCTGCTCGACGAATGCCGCGGGATATATAAGAATCAGTCGGGGAAGTCCACTGGAGCGTTAAGAATCTGTGAATTATACAGAATCGGATTCGAGCACTGTTGTGAAGGTCTTGACTTATAAGATACAATATTTTGGTGTTGATTTTTTAGGCTTTCAGCAAGATACAAGCGTTGATTTTTTTTATACAGATGAATTCTGCACTGGAAATAGTCATAACTGGAAAATCTTATATTTTTAAGATTTCTTTTTATTTTTAAGTGTTATTTTAATAATTTATTATTGATATAAACCCAGTTTATTTATCAATGTAACATGTATTAAATACATACAGTGCTTATAATTATCGATTTGGTAAGTATTATATACAAAAATGTAATATTTACTAATATTGTACACAATACTGAGGTCTTTTACCCATGTAATTAAACTCTTTTGAATTCATATAAGTATGTACATGTAGTTAGAAAATATATCGTAATGTAGAGCTGCAATTTTAAAGGAAACATGAATAAAACGCAAGAAAGATTATACGTAAAGATTCTTTTTTCAAAATACAATGGCAATCACCTGTCATGTAGGTATAAGCTCAATAGCTATTATAGCGGTATTCTGGCGTAAAGTTCAAAGAGAAATGATTAGCTTAAAAAATTGCCAAGATTCTGAGGACTGAATAAGGTTCATATGTCAGAAAAATCCTTTGACACGTGCAAACCGACTGAGTCGTGTCACACGATCCCTTGAGAACCTTTTCTTTGAAGACTCTAGTTGTGCTTTGAAAAAGTAGGAAGGGTTGCACAGACATCACCCACTACATTAGTTTCCCAGAAAGAAACTTATTAAAGTGAACATGAGATTTGTTGAAAATC
Organism: Sycophaga agraensis; assembly: GCA_018906755.1. Lineage (NCBI taxonomy): Eukaryota > Metazoa > Arthropoda > Insecta > Hymenoptera > Pteromalidae > Sycophaga > Sycophaga agraensis. The sequence goes on from JACCIE010000039.1 coordinate 592,179, forward strand.
GTAGGTCCCTGCGCGTACGAGATACGGGAGCTAGGGCAATCTTGTATTTCAAGGCTCAGCTTGTCACTAAAGTTGCTGCACCCGTTTTCATGCATGGGTAAAAATTGGGACTTTGGGGGATTTGGAAGCTTGAGTAGTTTAGAATAAAATAATCTTTAAGCGTACTATAAATGCGAACTATACCACCTATCGTTAAAACATGGCTGCCATTAATTATCTTAAAAATAATGGTCACTCAGGTGAAGTACGATAAAAGATCATTGGGTCCTTAGCACCCTGTAGTTAAATATCTCTATTGCGCACAGAAAGGTTTCTCAAAATCTACCTGCTCGCTTAGTATTTTGTACGAAGCGGTATACTTTATACTTATTTGGAGAAATGCGAAAGATCTTGCCGCCAAGACCATTATTTGTCTTTGTTTATACGCCCGCGTGGAGATGCAGAAAAAACGTGCAGGAAGAAAAATGAAACTCTTCCACGTAGTGGGCTACGCGCATAATGGCATTGTCGGGGAGTTGGTCGGAGTCAAAGGTCGGGTCGCAGCTTCCTCCGCCCGGTCCTCATCATGGGGGTTAGTCGGCGGCCCGTGCCGGATATTTAGACGTTAACGCGCGCGCCGAAGAAGAATTAGTAGAAGAAGAGAAAGACGGCGAGGGCGAAACAGCGCGGTACGAGTGTCGGGCTGCTTAGGCTGCTGTGGCCGGGCGCACTCTCGGCTTTCTACAAAACGGCCATTTATTATTGTGCTCCGCGGGCCGCCTCGGCTCCTCACAATGCCAGGCATTGACAATTTGCTCGACACACACACGATGCCGCGGCACCGCGACGCCCCGCCCACGAGCCGACTACAGAGGAAAAGGCCGACCGGCTCGCGTCTCTTCCAGTTTCCACTCTTGCTCTCTCTCTCTCTCTCTTGCTCTTTCGTCTCTTTCTCCTTCTTCTCCCCCTCTCCGCCCCGCGCCGTGGAACAAGACGTCTCATTCCCTCTCTCCTCAATTTCCCCACACACTGTCGATATATCCACTTTTTTCTCTTCTTATGGCTTCTTTTCTGCCCTGTCCCGCTTGTGTCGGCGCGGCCTGACGGGCCATCGAGAGGGAAAATGAAAAATCGTGAAAGGGTCCGAAGGCCCTCGGCTCCATTTCAACATTTTCCCTCATTTATGCGTTCGGGCGAACGCGTGTGCCTGTGGCGGCAGCATTATAAAACCCTGCCGCCATGATTTCTTCTCGAGAATTAGAGTTATTGGGCCCGGAGCTTTGAAACGGAGCCGCTCGAACCCTCAGAATGGGTGTGTTGTTGTTCGGGAGCTCGGCCTATTCGTATAAGCTGTACACACACCGACGTATGGGACATACATCTCTCTTCCTCTCCTTCAGAAGAATATCGCATTTTGACATTCCCTTCAGTTTAACCGTCGACTAGACTTAATTCAGAGATTTGAATCTTATATTCTTTCACGGATTTAAGTTTTCTGCTTCCACCGTTATTCTCGCAAAACAAATACCTTTCATTCGATCGTTTAAGAAATAGAAAAGTTTTTTCTCTATTGCCATAAACTAATTCTATTCGTTTATTTATTTTAACTATAATATAATTGCATTCCGACATAAATTGGGGCAAAACTATTGCAATTTGTCTAAGCTGCATCAATCGCAAAATGTTATGAAAAGAGTATCGAAATCTTTTAATATTCTTTGTAAACAACAATAAGTAATACGATGTCAAATAAAAAGAAATTGTAATGTATAGAAATCGAGATTTAATTCGGAATGTTATACCTTGAACCGTTATACTGTGTATTTTTACGTTATGATTAAGAAATTCCTGACACGAATTATATATGTTTAGCCATAATAGAAGTTTCTTGGGTGTAAACATTCCCAATTAAAATTTAGAGTCCGGCAAGCCGAGAGGCAAACTCGATTTTACGGTCGATTCCTTCTGGAAACACGTACAGCCACGTGCAAGTGTTGGTGTTTAAAGCTACCTACAGATGAGAAGCTAAGCGAGAAGCTAAGCCTCTCATCGGCAGTCCCGGACCAACATCCAAGCCTCGACTATCCCACTTGGTCCTCCGCAGTCCTAAATTAATTATTCTTCTTTCGGCGTCTTCCTTTCATCTAGCCGCGTGGGAATTACATAAGGAGCCCTAGGAGGATTTCTCGAGCGTCACACATGCACTTTAGGGAAAGCAGCGCTCAAGTCCTTGGGCCGAGTACTTTAGAAAAAAGAGAAACGGAAACGGGCGTCAAACTGACGACTTTCTACCAGTTTCGCATCATTTCCAGCGATTTACATTATCGGTTTATAAGTATAACACGAAGCGCACGCCCCTTGGCGCGTCAGCCTGCGTCGGTGACCGAGTAGCAAAAAGTAAGATGTTTGGTCAACACTGTTACATTTCGTACTCGGCTCATTCGTCTCTTTGAAAACATTACTCGATAAAACTTTGATTCGCCAGTTTTTCATTTCAATTGCAGGCAGTGCACTTTTTCGCCTCGCACCGGCCTCAAAATCTCACACGAAGACCAAAAGATCTTATTTCTTGGTAGGGCAGCGCGCTACACCGAGCGCTGCCCTTGAACTCGGTCTCCATGTTGGCGCCCGGGGTGGCGGGAAAGCGGACGGGACGGCGGTCGCGCGACAGCGGTGGGCTGCAAGTGCCGGCTCTCGTCCCGGTGATTATCGACTGGTTAGCCCGAGGAGTTACGCCGCGGAGTCCCTGGCGTTGCGCGGGGGCCCGGATTCCCGCGAGGGGCCGGCTAATGGGCGCAGCGCCGGTGGGCCGGGAGCCGCGCGAGTCGGCGCTTTTCATCTTTCCCGGGGAGGGCCGGCAGGCGTCCTCCGCGCGGGCAGCCAATGGCCCGCAGACGGGGCGGCACTCGTCCGCCGTGGAGCCTCCCCCGGCGCAGGCCGCCCGGGCCGCGAGGAGCGCGCGCCGTGCCCCGGCTCGCCCCTCGCAGGCATAAATTTCCCCTTTGGAGGGCGCGCAGTGCCCGGGAGCCGAGGCGCCCAGTGGGCTTTGTCCTCCCGGGCCGCGGACACGCCGAGGCGCTCCCGCCGAACCCAATCGCCCCACCCATCGCCGGAGGAGTCAGGGGAGGAATGTGATTTTTCTCGGATTAAGTCGTCCTTTCTTTTACGGCCGCCCGTCATCCTCCCTTCCCTCGACTCCCTACTCTTCTTCCTAGTTGGCCGCTTTATTTCACGGCCGACCCCCGATTAATTTCGAGCGACGATTTTAATCTCCGAGAGGAAGTGCCCCTTGTAAAATGTACACAGCTTTCCGTTCAAACCGCGTCGATGGTTTATTATTTTATGCGCGCGTATCAGTGCCATTAGGGTAATGCCGACTTTTTTGAGCTCGCCGCTCGATAAGCGCTTTTCTAATTGTCGAATCGGCCAACCGGTTTACGCCCTGCCTCCTGCACGACCCTTCGTTAACATTGTTTGACGATCTACGTAAAATACTACCAAATACTCGGCGTTATTTTCTATTTGATGGCATACATTCCTTACGTACAGAGTTGCAGTGAATTAGCCCGTGGACTTTTATGGGCACGCGTTCGAGCGCGTTGAGCCAAGCGTTGACAATTTAATTAGGAATATATCGATAAAATCGTTGACGGCGATAAAATCTATATTCGAGGAAGTATTTGTACCGCGGGCACAATGCCATTCTCGAGCTAATTCGAAACAATCCATGAATCACGCACTCGCTCTCTCGCTTTCTAGCCGCGCGCTTAGAAGTCGGCCGTAAAACGACTCCTTTTACAGAGTCACGAAGGCCGAAAAATGCGCGGCTCGCGCGCGACCATCCATTGCGATTCCCCGAAGGGAAATAATTCGGATTTATCGAGTGGATCGGTGTCGACGTGAAAACTATAATGTGCAGTGCAGTCGGCCGCGCGCGCTCCCCGTGAACTATACGGCCAGCGCGGAGGATGAAAAAGAGAAGAAAGAGGCAGACAGAGACGTGTCAGGCGGAGGCCGAAAAAGGCCAGGTGCGAAGCAGGCACCCGAGAGAGCGAGAGGGACGGAGCGGGATGCATCTCACTCTCGCGCGCGCGCGCGCGCCGTTGAACCTACCGGGCCAGAACTAATGGAGCCACAAATCAATAGAACGATGGGCCATCATTACTTTTGCCAACACAAAATGTTTACCGCACACACAAGAGGAGAAAAAAAGCCGAGCGCCCAGCGAAGATACAGGGGGGAGAGAGGCCGCAACACATGTATGCTCATTGTGCAATAGACACCGGGGGCACCGGGGGACGAGACATCTATATCATCACCTCTGATCTGGATGCGTACGCCATTTATTACGGGCCGGCGTGCGTGCAGTCTAGTCCCCGCCCCGCAGCCTCGGCGAAAATGTGATCCGTTGGCCCCATCACCGTGGGCTGGACACGACAGCAGATCCGACGCGATGCGTGTCGTGCGTGCTAAAGTGATTTCGTGATTTTCGTCCCGGTTTTCCCTACATCGCACTTAATTGTGAGCCGGCAGACGCTGCGAGGAGTGCCTTGTGTGCACCCTGCATGCGCCTTTGTATTGCCTCTCGCTCTTTCTTTCTTGCAGCTCTCAATAAATGCCCACCGCAGGGATAATGGCTAATGCGCAAACTGCCGTGACATTGCATTTCTCGCATTTATATTCTATCATTATCTTTGACATTTAATACGGATCCTTCATGGCAAATGATCGTCGGCACATGTCGTGGTTGAGAATATCAAATAATGTTGTTAGTTCGGCTTGGGGCAAACATCGATCCCGTATAATCGTTCATGTAATATCAGTATATCCTTGGTACGGTATTCGCTAAACTTTTTTATTAATTTCAGTTTATAAAATGCACAGAGTAAAATACACTGTGGTAATAATTTTCTTTTGGTTAACAATAACCTAAAAAGAAACCTAAAATTGGCTATTTCTTCCTTTACCCGACGCTTAAAACCAAATCTATAGATATACATATATATGTAGCAACAGTAGCACCTAGTTCAACGTTATATTAAATACAAGGATGTAACTCAAATTTAATAATGTGCAATAATAGAAAATACCATAACGACAATACGAGCGTCAGTTTCGATGTCTATAATAAATAAAATTAAAAAATATTTTTAATTTAGGTAAATTATAATAACTATTATTAACTTGCAATGCGATATCTATGAAGATATATAAGCATATATAATTCAAATGATGATCTATGCATGAATAATCCAAACGTAAGCATGCGCAATTTGAAATAAGAATAATGTTTTTATTGTTAAAAAATTAAGTTAATGTAAAGTTGTTGTACAAATAACAGTTAGTGATTTTAAAAAATATATAGGAGAGTATGAAATGCTCTAACTATATCATTATACTTTGATATACATCAAACTATAAATAGCCTACATTAAAATAAAAAATAGATTTAATATAAGTCTTTAATGCGGTAGATTGAGAAACAAAGAAAATAAACATGTTCTATCTGACTAATATCTAGAAAGTAACTTATATATGATAATTTCTAAAATTTAGTACTAACAGCTCTGACAGCTGATATTTGCTACCTTATACTTCTTACGTTTTTCGCTTTTAAATATAGACTAAGATATCAAATAAGATATTAGAAAATACATTTCTTTATTAAATATTATAAGAACACTCACTACCACTTATATCTACTTTTAAATAATTGATTATTGATAAGGAAATAATTTTAGCGTTAAAATTAGATGTATTTTCAACTAGGCAATATTTATTTAAATGTTTTGCATTTTAATGCTGTAATGTATAAAGATATAAAATGCAACTTAAAAGTACACTATGATGCTTACAACTAAAGTACTTCCAGACCAAATCTTGAGTAAATTTCATTGAAAGATACAAGCGAAAGTGTATAATATACGAAACAACTTTGTATTAATTATTTATATGTATTTATATTAAAACTATTTTATTAATTTGAAGCACCCTTGTATTTGTATTTAATGAAAAGATTAATATTCAACTGCAATTATGAAGACAATCGAGTACAAATATAATTTTGCATTTCCAAACGTTCAAGGTTATATTTAATTATAATTATCAGTGACATATCAACTGTTTTTCATTAAAGTATTGTTTTGAATAAAATTTGTGATCAACAGTTTATATTTTATGAAATACACTGGTATTAAATATTACATTCAGTTATACTAAGATTTGATTAAAATATAAATATTTAATCAGTGAAATAAAATTATAATGTATTTTCGGATATGCCCTTTTAGTATCATAATACTATATAGACGGTGATTAACTTGGTAGTGAATCTTGGTATAGGATCAAAGATATTGAGTTGCAATAGAAATATATTTACATTGCTTAAAAATAAAATAAAATAATTTTATTTTTTTACCGAATAAGATAAAGTTTAAGGTTTCATTATGTGTAACCACGGGTAAACCACGAGGTCTGTGGTCTATTGTATAGTATTACTAGACAGTTTTCAGAGTTTCATCAAAATCCGGTTCCCCTGGGCCCAAGAGTCTCCTTGCAAGTGTTTTGTCTGGAGACTTGTAGTTTCGATTCATCGGTTAGGGATAGTGCCCGCCCCAGACGCCGCAGACAATGTATCACGGAAGAAAAATGATAACTATAAGTCGAAACATTGTTCGTGGTATCGTGGACAAAAGGTGAAGAAACGTCACAGTTTTGCGGATAAGACGCGATGGATATGTATCGAATTGACTTTCGAACATTCTGCCGGCAGCCCTAGCCTCAGCGAAGCACATTCGATCGCGCGTTCTTTTTCCGCAAACAAAAAAAGTCGCCGCGGCGATGGCAAGGCGCTCTAACATTCTAATTACCGTGCGGGTACAAACAGAAGAGGGGAAAAGCGGCAGGGAAAGGAGTCGGTTGCCGGGCCGGCTAATGAATCTCGGAGGCTCGGAGGTGCAGCCGGCGCACGCGTCGCCGCGCACTAATAAGTATAACACGAAGGGGAAGATGAGTGGGAAATCGGAATTGGTCTCAGGTGGACCTCGGGGCGGCGCGGGCGCATCGCGTGCAGGCCGCGTGGGGCACCGGGCGACGAGGAACAAAGAGCCGCGGCCGGGTCCGATCCGTCAGTATAACGCGCCGCTCCCCGGGCCTCGTCAGGGCGTCGCGCTCGCGGGGGCCCTTTACGAGGGCCGGAAGAGCGAGGCCGGCCGGCGCCGTTGCGGAAAACGAGGGCCGTGTGTACACTGGCGCTATTAGCCGCGGGCCGGAGGGAGCAGCCTCCCCGCGTCTCTCTCTCTCTCTCTCTCGCTCCCGGGGGATGATTAATGGGCCGTTCGCGCATCGCGGCGGCTCGGGCCGCGCGCGCCGGATTAATTGCCGGGGATGATGGATACGGCCGGGGGGCGGGCCCGAGAGCCGAGGAGCCGAGCGGCAGACGGCCGTTTCCGAGTCGAGGTGTTGTCGGCAATTGTCGCGGCCTGCGCCCCACGAGTTTACACACAACAGCCTGACGTGCAGTTTATGCGAGTCCATTGTCGGGCCCCCCCGGCCCCGCTGCCCGTACGTGTCGCTGCTCTCTTTTTTACGCGGCCTCGCCTCCCATTCGGCTCGCGGGCCCGGCTTTCCTCGGGCTTCCACGGAGACGAGAAGTCGCGCGCGCGCACTGCACAGCTGCGCCACGGGACCACCCTTGCCGTGCGCGGATGATCACGTCTTCATTTACGATCGGGGCCGCTCCACCTCCTGCAGCCGACCTGTCTTTCTCCCTCGCCCCACAAAGCCGACGCCTCGTATTCTTTCTGCCTTCCTCGCTTGTTTGCGGCGAGGAGCTTTTATTGCTCCTGCCTCTCTCTTCGTATTTAATCAAACTTGTATCGCACAATAATGATCGGAGCACGCTTACGAGCTTGCCTCGTCAACGAAGCTTGCCTCACCTTACACGGCTAAAAGGAAGATTAAAAAAGACTCGAAAGGTCGTATAAGCACTGCCTTTGAATTAGTTTGAATTAGCAGACTCGTGACAGTACCCAATGTATACCTAGGCTAATTGAATTTCAAATTCTTAATACTAATTTATTAGCACCGCTGCATGCACCCGGGAGATCCTACATACAAGTTGACTTTCACGCGCAATAAAATGGTTGCAGGGCCGCGAGGACATAAAGTCCGCCGGAACCCTCGCGAACAACATCAATCGGATTAATGAAAAGGGAAGTAAAACAGCGCGATGAAATGATAAACGAAGGAGCGTCTTTATGAAGCCTCGGGAGTAGATTACACGAGGAGCCTAGGCCTAGGTGCAGGCTCGTATCGGCCCGCAGGCTGCACTCTAGGGACAAAGGGCCGAAGTCGCTCGTTGACACGCGGTGTGCAGGCTGGCGCGGAAGGAAGAAGGACTTGTAAATCCGACGAGGCGCGGAGGCCGGGCACCGGCATAAATCAGGCCGGCCGCGGCCTGATCATCCGGAGGGGGGCGCGAGGGGCGCGAGGGATCGCCGGCATTGTCGCCGGGGAAAGCGGAGATGCGCGGCATTATGCGGCTGTTTGCGCCTCGGGTCGGAAGTCCGGTGCAACCGGAGCGGGCGTAATGCCCGGCGCGGCCAGTGGGAAAAAGTCGCGCGCCGCCCGATCCTGGCGGCCGCGCCTCGCCGCGCCCATTAATCCTCGCCTCGAGGCCGGCCATTGTCCCCGCGCCTCGGCTCTCCTTCCTCAGGGATAAGCCCGGCACTTGTCATTCTGCCCCGCTGGCCCACATCGCGCGGGGCGGCGTGCAGGGGATGCGGCCCGCGCGTCTCTCGCTCTCTCCGCGCGGGGGCACCACCTCGACGGGCTAATTAAAAGCCCTTATCGCAATGGGCGACGAAAGGGCGCCTGGAGCGAGGCCTGGGGCCCTGCGCTTCATCCCGTTCGAGGCCGCTCTGGGTAATGTACACTGGGCCGCGATAGACGTTTGATTCCCAAATGTTTCTCCCCAACAGGGTGGAGCGCCGGGCCCGTGTATGCCAGCATGCAGGAGATGCCCCGGCGAGATAGCACGGACCTCCGCTCTCCCCGCTGTAACGCGATACTCACGAGACTACCGGCCGCGGCCCGCGCGCTGCCACCGCTCTCTGCGTCTCTATGCTTATCCGTCGCCGTACTAATGCTCAGTGAATGCCGCGGAAAAATCCAAGGGGCCGCCGAGCCGCCTTCGTGCTTTACCTACAGGTACTTAAACAAACGGCCTCCCAAACGTGAGCACCGCCCGGCTCCGCCCGGCACCGCCCATCGCTCGAACGAGCTTTAGACCACCTCGCCTCGACCGGCCCGCCGACATCTCACATGCCTATGCAATATTTTACTCTTTTTCAACTCTGTCTTCGACTGAACATTTGGGACGCTTCTCACGTACGACGACGAACAGCGCTTTACTCTTTTTATGAAAACGTCCACTTTTCTTGAAACCTCGCACTTGAAAAACCATGTAACATCGTGGAGCTTTCGCGTACTCCATCTCCATCGCAGTTTCCTGAGAAAGCCAATGATTTCGCGATTCACGGGCTCTTTTAAACAAGTTTTAAAAGTCTGTTCGCTTCGCATTGGAGGGAAAAGCCGTGTCATTAGATTTCGGCTTCTTAAGCCAGGGCACGAGACCGAGCGCTCAATAACAAGCTTAATAATTGCTGAATAACTGTTTAATGGCTGCGATTTTAGGAGCGAAACTTTCCCTCGCCAGTTGCTTTGCCGCGAAACAGTCTGTAAAACCTAAAAAAACAGATTCGGCTTTGTAACTCTGTGCTACCAAGTGCTCGCATCTTGTAGCTTGCTTTGTTGGGGGGCCATTTACGATGGATATTTAGGCATAGGAGAATCTACGACCGCCCGCATGTTCGAAATTAGAGAATTTTTTTATGTTTCCTGTTTGTGTCTGTGCGTATTGACCTCCGTTATACTATAGATTCTAACGGATTTAATGAGATTTTAGGGTACACAAATCTCATGAAGCAGCAATTACAGATCGTACATGAATGACAAAATAAAACATTTTTATGGTCGACTTTATAGGAATACTAAAATAGTAGCATGTAATGATCAGAAGTAATTGGTTTCTTCCTATTTTTATCGTAATTGAAGCTTGTAAATATTTGGTTTTATTAATTGTACATAAAAATACTTAATAGCAATTATTATAGCTTTAATGGGAGAATATAAAGATTATTAATTGATCCGTTAAGAGATTGAAGAATACTTTGTAACAAGAAGCGAGAGTAAACCGTTGCCTTATTCCCTTGCTTACTCGGAGACACATTACGCGACATTTTATTCAAAGCCAATCGTCAGCGTGCAGGCCCATTGAAATGGAACAACTGAGCAACAAAGTGACGGAAAGTCTCGACGCTAGGAAAAAGCGAAGGAGCGAGCAGTGGGGATCGGCTCTCGTGGCCGCTTCACGCCGAAGAGGGATAATTCATGCAAATGCGCGGGATCGGCATTGTCCGGGCGCGGGATCGGAGCGCCGCGCGTGCCCGCGGCGGCGGGCGCCTCACGGCCCTGCAGTCGTACTTTTGTGTCGGGCCGGCTCGTGTTTGTGTAGTTGGCGCGCAGCTCGACTCGCCGTCCGAGGCCGCGCCGGGGGCCCCGATGTTGTTGCTCCGGATTATCCGCCGGGACTTTTATCTCCCGGCGAGTGCAACACATTAGGCAGGAGGGCGCGCGCGGCCCGCGGATAATGGCCTGTTTATTTTATTAGCGCTGAGCGCGGCACAGTCGACCCACCTCCGGGCATCATTGCCATTGTTTCGCCCAAACAGACCTCCGCTCTCTCTCTCTCTCTCTCTCACTCTCTCGAGTCGCGCAGTTGGTCGGACAACCCTGCACGCAGGCTCGCATATCCTAGCCCCGGGATGATCGCCGCCGCCCCGCCACGTTGCCGGTTGTTTTTCTTTTTTATAATGTTGCCCGGCTACCGCTCGAGCGTGTAACCAATCTCTAAGCCTGAAAAAACACAAACTTTTTAATTGCCCATTCTCCTCGCCATTCAGCAACCGGAATTTTTCATATCCCGTATCTTTTTGCAACTGCTACGCACTGCCCGAGGCTATACTGCGAACCTGGCTGATTATTTTAATTTTACAGCAGCACTAAACTTGAAATCTCGCTTGAAATTATTAACGATAAATGCAGGTAGCGTGCTGCTCGGAAGATTTACTCTATGAACATAGCTCCTTTTATTTATTCAAATTCATTAATAACGCCTATTCTAATGCAATCGTAACTATACTAGCTTATTAAAGTGTATAATTGCAGACCGAACATCTTCATTTTTTCCTTATTAAATTGATAATCCGTTATTAAACAAAATACATTTATCGATCTTCACGCTATTCTGCCGAACGTTGAATTGTGTGAATGAAAGAGCTGCAAAAGACATAAATTATAGCATTTTTAATGCTCAAATTTTTATGCAAACATTGCAAGTTTAGCTACGTGGGAAAGCATAATAGTAATGTCTTTATGTGAGAATAGTAAGAAAGGCCGACCGTTGTAAGTTCGTTAAACTGTAAATGGCTATATACATAAAAAAAACTTGTCTAATGATCACTGCATGGCATTGGATGGTATTTTCAAAGGCTTAAGCCACGGTGAAGTAACGCTTATAAGACCAAATCACCGTGACTAAAGGGACTAGTCGCGATAAATGCCACCGCCGTTGGCGTTTCAATTTCTTACCGAGGGAACTGGAGGCATTCGATGTATCTGTGCACCCTAAAGCCGTCTGCTGCTCGTCGGTCTCGTTTTTACCATTTTCTTCAAACAAAATACGTTGTCCTTCCGCTTATCATTTTTCGTCTTTTTAAGCTGGCCGGTTATGTCTTTTATATCGAAGACTTTTATGGTATAGTTTTAGCACCTCTATAAACGTCATAACAGTTTTAATGTACCTCTTAAATAAATATAAAGATAAAAGCAAAAAGAAGATTCTTTGTAAGAATTAAGCATGTGTTAAGCTGATGATAGAAAACTCGTTAGGTTTTGTATAATGATCATTGAAAATACTCAAAAAATATCACAGTACATTGAATGCAACTACGCACATTAACCTATGAAAAAAGATTTTATTATTAATATTTTTTAATATTAATTTTTATATTAATATCAATCTTTTTGGTTTGCATGAAAAAGTAAGTAAACTGTAACTGTTCCTCTTATTATAGGTATCCAGTTGACGACGATTGAGATCATTTTCAGATTATTTATTCACGTGTCCGTTTGACAATTTGTCTGCATCGATATTCTACAGAAACTCTTTAACGATTTCAAGAATCAATCAACCAGACCCAAAACTGTAATTTTCTTTATTGATACGTATAGGATGTTACATTCTACTATAATCTTATATTTATATGTGCGTAGAATTATTTTCAATATTATTTCATGTGTTACATGCACACTTATCTCTTCACACACATTGGCAATAATTTTTAATGATCCCGAATCTAAAAGAGTTGACTAGAAAAACATTTGACAATGTCAATTAAATTAAAGCCAACATGGTGGTTGTCCTAATAGGTAATTGGAGTTTAATGGAGACGAGGCCAACTTATTTATTTGGAGAAGTAGGCGATCGGGCCGATGATGGAAAGCAATTTACCAATTAGCAAAGCTACTGGTCGTCAGCGAACGAAGGGAGAAGTGCTCAACAATCCGATAATTACATGTTTAAGGTGATCGGTGTGCAGCTGTCTGTCCCCTAACGATTTTATTCGTTGAAAAAGTTCGACTCTCGCACTCGCCGCGTAATTTTCGCTTGTTTTTTGTCAATCCATCAGCTGCGAAGTACAAGAAGGCATAACGCTTTTTCAATTCCCATTCAATTGGACTTCTGTAAAGCACAAGCGACTCATAAACTGCGATGCTTCTTTTCCCGCGTCAACTCGCGAAGAGGCGTAAAATTAAAGGACGACCAACGGCTAGTACGGAAACGAGCCTTCGAATATAAAGCACACGCTGTGTCCTGATACAATCATTGGTCGCCCTCGGTGTTGATTACCGACGCCCCACGCGCACCCATCACGCAAGCCCGGGATAATCGGGGCCTAAAGTTAAAAAGCGTAACTTTCGCGCCCAACGCCGAAACGATGTAATTTAATCGTACGGGGCATCCGCGCATCGAGGGCGAAACGTCCGCTCGCGGCCCTTTTGTCGAGTGGCTGCACGCGCGCCAAGCGAGAGCGTGTGCGAGAGTTGCGGCCCGCTTCCTTATGTACATTGGCTGCAAGGTTGGCGAGCGAGTAGCGCGCGCGTACGTGTATATGTACGCGCGGTGCCGTAGGTACATAATGTGCCAAGTGCCGCCGCCGCCGCCGCGCCGCATGTAATATTCTTTCCCGGGGGCAGCGCTAGCCCTGCAAGGGTCGTTTAGCCAGCATATGGGCCGCGTATCGGATTACCAGACGTTTGTCATCATAAGGGCAGTCCTCGCTCGCTCCTTCGGCCAACATTTGCTCCGCGCTCTACATTGTGCCGTGCGCGGCCAGTCGGGTTTGCGTACTTTCCTATACTTTGTTTAATCGCACGATCTTTGATGGAACGTACCTCGGACCGCCACTGCCCCCGGCCTTTGCAAGCTAATCACGTATTCGCTTTTATGTAATATCGCTAGTGGTCGCGCCCATCTTTAGCATCTCAATTTCCCATGAACAGCTGCTTCATTAGATTGGGTGTTACTTGTATTTTTATACGCACAATTAATTCTGTTTTAAACATTATAGTTAATTTTTTTGCAAAATTTAAAATGCATCGAATATTTTGTGAGGCGCAATATGCCTATGGATTCTATTTGGCTTTTTCAAAAGTAAACTATGTAATTCCTAATTCTTGGTACATTTATTATTATATTTATTAAAATATACATATTCTAATTTTTCAGTCATAACTTTTCTTTGCAATATTGAGTACTCTTCTTCATTGTAGCATAAATTATGAAATTCTGCAACAATTCAATATTACCATTTAATTTAGCTACAAATTTTAAACGAACAAATTAATTATTTTTCTTGACTTTTGTATAGAATTAGATATCCATGTCTAGGTTAGACATACAATAAGAGAGGGAATATTACTGAATAAGTCGCAACTTACAATACTTTAGTTAACGGTTTTTTCTGTGATTTTTAACCCTTCAAGCAGGTAGTTCGGGAAATTGATCTTTTTAATGAACTAAAAAAAGGTAGGAAGGGTGTGTTGGGTACGCAATAAATTAGTCCACAGGCACAGATCGCGCAGGCGGTACAATTTCGATGGGCGGACTAAATCTCATTGAGCGTGTGGTGCAGGTCGCGGGACGCAGCCGAGAAACCAGATACTCCGTTCGATCTAAATCAAATCGATCATTACGCGTAATCAAGCGAGTAACCGGTTAAAAGTGCCCCAGTTCGTGGGATTTTTTCCCCGGTTTGTCCCTTTTTTTCGCCACCCCATCGCTTTACGCGGCTCTGCGGAATTTAACCCACGTGCGAGTACGGCCAGCGCACTGCAGCTGCGCCAGTCACTTTCATTATACTTGTACCTTTTCGACGGTTCTGGCAAATTAGAAGGTTTTTTCCCTCAAATTCGAGCTGCCTTTAACCCCTGATTTTGGCTGCATTGACGAGCCGAATTGGGTTATTGCTCTGTAATTGCTGCGAAGGGTGACCGCGTGAGATTTTGCCTTCGGCTTTTATTTAAAATTTGTACTTGTCTGGTTCATACCAATCGAACTCGACTTGTCATAAATCGATCCACACTTTCAAATGGCAGGTTTTCTCAGATTACATTTCGTAAGATACGAATCGTTGTAAAAATAATTCCAATTTTCATCGCAACGTAAAATTGCACTAAAAGCAAGGCGTATAGTACTATTTTCCATATACTCTGATAAAATGACGACAGATTAGTCAAGTTAAAAAAATGATGAAGCTATCTACAAAAAATTATCCCACAATATAGCAGGTAGAAATAAAATAAGAGCAACTTTTATCAGCAAGTTTGGTAATATTTTTTGAATTCGATCAGCCTATAATTATTATATACTCTAAAGAGTTTGATAAAGATTATTGAAGTATGTCTCCCAGTCACATTTATTAAACCTTTCCAAGTGCGTATTCGTTGACAAAAGCGTGAAATTTTTATCCATAGGAATGAAAGACGGTAAGCTTTGATACAGTTTGAATCGCTTGATTCAGGCGCTCCCATATCGGCAGCCCGCATCTACATTCGGTTGAATTGGCACATGCGTGAACCAAGTGGCCCAGCGATCTGGATTCTCCAGGCGCTTCTACATATTGATAAATGTATTGTATTAGGACAATAAGCCATGGTAATGGGCTGTATATAAAGTTGTACTCGAGGCCGATCGATGTTGATACCCGGCGCGCGCGAGAGCGTGACAAGAGCGAGGTTTCGCGCGCAAGGAGACTGGAGTAATTGATCGACGAGGCCCCGCGGGCTCGGGCGCTCCGCCAGAAAACCCGTATCCGTAGCGCGCGCGTCCTCGAACCCGCCATAAATATCTTTTATTGTAATGACTCGTCAGCCCCTGCTCGGGGCGAGTTCTCAGGATTTACATGAAAAGCCGCGCGCGCACCGGGGCATGAGCCGGGGGCTAGGCGTCGCGCTCGCTCCTGCCCCCTGCGACCCTGCGAGGCCTCGGCCGCCCCGTAATCTAAACCGCGCCCGCCAATAAATCTTCCTGGCGCGAAGATATCGTTACTTTGCGGGCTCACCTGCGGTTCCGAGGCGCTGCTGCGGCCCCGAGGGCGACTACCCCGCGGCCAAGTCGCCGGATATCCCCGGTTTACGAGGACTCTCGGGATTTTTTTTTAACTCAATTATGCCACTTTATACCCGTAAAGATTGCGTATCGAGGGAAAGGGAGGAACGTGGCACCCGTTACCCGAGCCCTATCGCACGCACTCGTGCATATCGCGAGGGCGCAGCAGTCGCGCTTATCGCCAATCGCCATTCATTTAATTCGATTAGAGGGATGCAGCGAAACGACATGCAAATGTGGGTGTATAACTATGAGCTGCGGCGAGCGCGCAGATAGCGAGTTATATCCGCGGCTGGCTGCATTATTGCCCGACGCTCGAGCGCGAGGGCCCCAAGTGTAACGAGCGCGGACGATGGCAATTGTAAATAGCCGCGCGGCGTCCCTCCTCCCCCTAATCCGGTTCCCTCGCTGTCTTTCCCCGAGCGGCCCGCGGGCTTCTTTTTTTCGGCGGCGCGCCGGCCCCAGGCGCGATATATCTGTAATGGTTCCGGCCGAGCTGGCCGTTTTCCACGGGCTCTCGGGAGCGGCGCAATCACGGATTCGAGGCAAATCCTGGTTTATGCGGCCGGCCGGCCTCTGCTTAGGCCTCGTAATCTTTATCGATGCCGAGATTATTACGGCGAATTAGCGGATAAACCCCGCGCGACGGCTCGGCGCGGCGCGAATCGCCCGCGTGATCGACGAGCGCGCCTCGCTCGGCGGCTACACACGAGTACACGCAGGCCACTGGGCGGCTCTCGGGCCCGTCCGCCCGATCAAGTTTTAACGCCGGCCGTACACACGCGCGCGCGCCCCGTAGGTGCGCCGAGACCTCGCAGTTGCCGATCAAATAATTATATCCTTCTATTCTTAGCCGTGTGTGTATGTCTCGCGGAGGTGTACAGTGGCCGGGCGCGGTAATCCGCAGAGTAAACAAGCGCGTGCATCGTCCTCGCCCCCGCGATACATAAATAGAGTATTATAGGAGCTGGGCACGGAGGCAGCCGCCCTCCCGAAAAGAGCGATTTCTTCCCGCCGAGCGAGGTAATCCCGGGGAAAAGGGCCAATCGAACAATCGAAGCGACAGTCGCTTGGGCGAGGGAGTCGTTTACCTCGACGGTCATCCCCGGGGGCGCCCGCCGAGTTAAGATGTCCCCGTCTTTAATTGAGCACGTAGGCCCGGGATGGATGTTTCCCGGGAGGCGGTTCGCGGACTCCTCCGCGGGCCCGTATGAAAGGCCGCCGGGTGACCCAGTGCGCCGGAGACTCAGTTACGCCGCGCGAGGCCCGGAGGGCGCGGCGCGTGTCTCCGCGCCCACGCCGGAGATGCATCACCTTCGATCACCGGCCGGTCATTCAGGGCGACAATCGCGCGCCGAGGCGTGCCGGCCGCAGAGACAGGAGAGCAAAGGTCGCGCCCACTGGGCCGCGCGGATGGGCCGCCGAGGCCGCCGCCCATCGGGGACCGGGCCGTCCCCCGGCGCACCCGCCGCCACCCGAGCCCTCCCCGAGGACTTGCCGCCTCGCTCTTTCCCGGCCCTATTCTATCGCGCCGATCGCCTGACGCGCTGCCAAGGCGACAGCCGGGGCTTTGCGCATTAACGTCCTTCTATGTGCACTCGATACCTCTTCGAGTGTAACTTTTGATTTTCAGTTAAATATTAGTCAACTTTGGTCAAAATGCCTTTCAACTTGCCACTTCATCCTAATTCAGTTTTCCAGATGTTAACTCAAGTATCAAATTATTTCAACCGAATGTTTAACAAATTTTTGAGACAAGTAATTATAAGACCCAAGATTTTACCTAATCTCGTCATAAAAACTGGCAGTCGAAAAACACCTAATGACTGAAAAAGTACTGTATACAGTGCCTTCAAATAATTCATTTAGTATTGATTAGTTTATGTGATGTTTATTTTGAAGTCAATTTCTTCAAAACTGAGACGACTAATAAGGTCAAAGATCATCATAATTTTGATCTCGATTTGGACCTCGACAAGAGTTAGTGAAGAAGCTTGAAGCGAGTTATAAATAAACTGGCTGGATTTATTGGAAGGACCGTGCGTTCCTTCCGCTCCCGAGTCCCCGAGCACATCTGCATAGCAGCGCAGAGGGTCGCAGAGAGGTCGGATCGGAGGTGCTCTCGGTGCACGGCCCTCGAGTGATTGTTCGGCGAGGGTCACGGGGAAAGTGGAGGCACGTTTGAATGCGCTGATCCGCGCGGGCCCCGAGGGGGCCGGAGACGGCGCGGGCGCACTCGAGGAAGCCGCGCGGGAGGTACCTGCCCGCTAATCCGGCGCACTCGGGCCCCGAAAGGCGTGATAGGGGACCCGCCTCGCGCCCCGTGTCCACGCAGTCCCGCCCGCGCGCGACGAGCTGTCGCGGGTGGCTCGCGCGTTCCGGGGGCGGCGATCCATCACTCGGCCCATTGTCCGCCCTGACGCGCGCACCAAGCCTGTTTTGGCAGCGGCGCCGTAGGCGGGTCCAGTCGCGCCCCCCGGCCATTATGCCCCGCGGACGGCCTTGACGGATCTCCCGCGATAGCCCAACCCCCGCGCACACCCCCGACAAACCTCAGGTGGATTATGCCTCGCCCGTAGCACAATGTTTTCGGCTTTTTGCCACGGTCGACTTGTCCTTCGGTAGTGGCCTACCCGGCCACTCGATTATACACGGCCACGCCAGATGCGGAGCTTCTTCAGGATTCAGGAATCCGGATGCCTGCGACCGCTCGATGCTCAATTGCCCGCTTACCGGTACTCCTCCTTCTAAGTACTAGGCTGCTTCACGGCCCACCGCTTCTTCGAATTCTTCTACGAGGAATATACCGGAGTGAACTTGTAATTATAAGCGCGATGATATAATTCCTGCTGTGAATAAGTAGACCGGTGAAAATACGGTTCACTTTGGCCAGTGACTCGGAGACTAACCCTCCTGATTGGCTGTAAGGATTAATAATAGCGCGCTTGTGCGCGGCTCTACAAGAATCTCGATATAATGACCCGATAACGGCCACGAATCATCACGCTCTTACCGATCAAAACAATTATCGCACTTGGCGTGAAGAATGGTAATGAAGAGCCAAAATACCGCGGCGGCATCTCTTCATGCTCTCGAATGTGCCCTGTAATTACACGATCCCGAGCTGACACGCGGACCCACGTAAGAGCGACGTCCGTTCCCTCGCCGTCCTTTCACGTCCTCGACACATGAATCTTGAGTACTTTTATAATGTACTCTCAATTGGCCTTTGTGGCTTTTAGAAAGTCAAATTCGACTCCTCCTTAAGTGATTCATTACGATAAATAATAGACATAGCTGCAGCAGCTGTGATCGCCTGGATTAAAAGGAGGCCGACCGCGTGCCGATAATAATTACAGACCTCATTGAGAAATCACTCCTCTCAGTTTTGAGTTTACACAGCCAAATAATTCAATAATTGGTTTCAGCACCGATATTAAAAATCATAGTTATTTGCTTCTCTATTGTTGTGTACGGAATCAGGCGTGAGATTTTTTTAAGGAAATGAAATACGCCCGAGAATACGTCCATGTAGCCGCATATACTTTATTCTATTACAATTTTTCACGCATTAAACAAAATTACATGCGTTTTCTTTCATTGAAATATAAGCTATACAGCATGTAATTCAAGAAAAAACTCGAGAAAACGTGACAAGAAATGGTATACCTAGCGGTATCTGATTAGCAAGTTTAAAGCTTACATATATTATTAAAGTTGAAGTAGATACTTTTGATTAATTTATTACTATTTATTATTGCTTATTATTTTTTTATTGTTTATTGTGAATTTCTTGATTAGTTAATATCAAACAGAATTGTAAATTTCAACACTATCCATCAATACACTATTTAGCGGAAATATTTATTGTACTACTGTAGTAACTAATGAATTGCTTATCGTTAACATATAACATGCACAAATTTATTAAAAAACTATGTATGTGGTAAGAAATAGAGAAATGATTGTATGATATTATATTGTTTATTATATATTTTAAATTGACTTTCGTTGTAGATGATTATTGTCTAATAATTTTCTGAACAGTGAAAGTAGGAGTCAACCATAACCTGTAAACGGAGAATAATTTTCATCAGATTGTTAGTATAATGTGGCCATAAAGACTGAGAATGAGTACATGTAAAAAAATAATACAAATTTCAGGGTAGTTATAGCAAAAGAATATAAATAATAATATTAAAATATGACATTATCCTATGACGAATGGATACTTATTTGAATTATATTTTATACTTTTATTAAACATTGAGATAATCTGACTTCGAGAATTTGCACAGCGCGCAAATAATATGTAAACAAAATATACAAGTGTAAATAACTAATGCCGGGAAATGAGTTGGTCAGTGGTTAGTTTGTGGCCGTTGACTCGACGGCTAAGATCATCGGCTGCAGGTATACTTGTGCACATTGAGCTCGAAAAAATACTGGGCATATCGGTCGGCGGCATTGGCGGGCGGTTGACACCTGATGATTCTGAGGGCGAGGGGCCTTTTAGCTCGCTGGCGATTGCAGATAGCCACGGCTCTGCGGCGACTAACCTCGAAATCCATTTAAACGTCGAGAGGAAAGGGCCGAGGCGGTACGCGTCCGAGGTGGCAGCGGGCAGGCCGGATGAGCCCGGGGCTCAGGGGGCGAGAGTCGCTGCCGCGGACCGACCGGGCGAGTCGGGCGGCGCGCGCGGCGAGCCTTCGCCGAAAATTTCGCCCCGACTGTTTGACAGGCGCGAGGCTATTATCCGCCCGCATAATCCCGCTGGATGACAATATTTTTAATGCCCGGGCAGGATGTAACAGGATGAGCGGCCCCGGGGTAATGTTATACTCGCTGCTAATCTACTTTGCGCCCGCGGCCTGGCCCCGCGGATAAGGCCGCCGCGGGGTTAACTCTTTTAATCTCCTTAGGTTTTAGGCTCGCGCGCTCGCTTGCCCCGGGCCCGAGCCGGAATACGCCTTAATGCGTAAGCCTCTTACGCGAGGAGACATCAGGTATCAAAGGCACACCTCCTTCCTGCAGCTCGGCTCCTTCCTGCCGGCGGCGACGCCCAGGGCACGGCTCCGATTTTCCTGGCCGCCTGGCTTTTCCCCTGGTCGCGCGGCGGCTCCGGGGCCGAGTCGCTCGAGTCGTCGGCTTGTCATCGATCGATCGACTGTCTCCGAGGCGCTCCACCGTCACCGGATGATCGAGCGCGCCTTGGCTCTCTCCATCGGCGCGATCTACCTCGCGCGCTTTTATCCAATAGCTATCGATTTGTACGAGACTCGGCTATCCGGCCAACTGCTAACTGTTCCTATTGTGCCCCGCCGCCGCCGATGAGTAGCGGTATTACCTCCTCGAAATCTCGATCGCGATAGGTTATTCGCTCTTTTTCGAGCCGCGCTCGCGCCATCCTTCAAGAATCTCTTTGATTGAATATATAGGTTTTGTAACAGATCGCTCCTAACAGAGGACGGCATCTAAATGAAATGTAATGTCTCTTATCAGATTCAACTCTTGCCGGGCTCTCTTATTTGTTATCTTCCTGGGACGTGTCGGTGCGAGGTGTCGCACTAAATCAATACGTCCACTTTCTAACATGGACGGTCCATTGCTTCATTTGAAAGAACCTCTACTTCCATTCAATGCCTATTTTCTCAATACATGATCAAATATTTTCTTATTTTTAATAAGTCATTCATGCTCTTATTACTCTCGAAGAAATTTAAATAACTTCCTGGGTAAGTTACCGGTGAGCTTCTACCCAAGTATATACACTTGCTTGAATTATACACGTTTGCGAGAGTCTATTTTTATCTCAAAGCTATAGTTGGAACGAAATATAAGGCATCCGATAATGACGACTTGAATGGCAATGTAACGTAGGAGGAATTAGTTTCCTTCTCGGTTTTCTTTGATACGAGACTCGTCAGGGCTATTACGTGAGGCTGTAAAATCGCCCAAAGATGTAGTTCCGTTGAATAAAATAACCGAGTGCTTTGTTAGACTTAATCGTCGGGTGTAGCTCGTGTGAAACGTAATAGGGCCCCGCGGCTGCAGGCAGCGGCGAAGGTAGCCTGCGAGATTATTGGGCGGAAAGTGTCTGATTAACGCGCGCGGGCGATTCAGTGACAGAGCGTAGGTATGTCGGCGCGGCGCCGCGGCCCAATTATACGGCGCGTGAAATCTCTCGGGTCTCTAATTGAATTAAAGGATCTTTGTTCGTAGATATCCGCGCACGCGCTCCAAGCATCGGAGAGCGACAAAGGAGCGGGCGCTACAAAAGCGGCGCGCGGCGCGCGGCCCGAGTAGGTCTAATAGAGTGTCCGGAACGCGCGCGTTATTATATCCAGCGGATACAGGCGTCACGCGTCAGGCGCAGTAAAGAGCCGCGCTTGCGGGAGAGCAGGCGCGGCGGTTCCGGCGGGCCGGCAAGTGGCCCCCGGGCCCCGAGGGCAGCCGAGAGGGAACCCGAGTCGGCCTCAACCTGCCCCGCGCGCGCCAAGGGTTGCCCGCGAGGGCCGGGGACGTCCTTTTTTGGGCTCGCGGCCGACTCGGACGCGCGCGCCCGCGGCCTCCGGGGCCTTTCCCACGCCGGCCCCGGCGGAGGAGGCGCCGGCCTCGCGCCCGCCCCGATTAGCGCGCGCGCACCCGGAAGTAATGGGCGCGTCTCGTAAAGTAGCGCGCGACAATGCGCGGCCCGACGGGCGGCAGGCGGCGGCCCCGCCGCCGACAAAGCTGCCTCCTCCCAACTCTTCCGCGGCGCGCCGATAAATCGCGCGCGCGCATTGTCGCCCCAAGAGCTTTACGAGGCGTCCGCGCGCACAACAAACAAGCGTGCTTTACGGTTTGTTGTGCGCTCGCACCTGGCCCCGTCGCTCGGCGCCGCCCCGGGCGCCTTCCGGGCTGCCGGCCCGCCGCCGCCGCCATTATTTTCTTTCGGCTTTTCCAGCCGCGGGATCCGTGCGCCCGCACGGAATTAGCCGCGAGGAAAAACACCGAGCGCCGCTTTTAATTCCCCGCCTACGGCTCGGTCCCCCCGCTGATTTACTCGACGCCTCGCTCGTTATGCTCAGCTGTCGCGAGCTTGTTTAATGGCGCTCCCGGTATAACGAGCGCTGCCGATAATACTTGTCGATCTGTGCAGCCGACTTTTATTTTTGTCTATTCCGAAACTTTACTCGCCGCGGGCAAGCGCGACGGATTTCTTTTCTCCGAGCTTTTCTCTCCTTGTATTAATAGACTCGTACAACAACAGCTTGTTTCGTTCTTCCTGAAATCAAAACCTGCTAATCGCTCTAAACACTCATATTGCTCTAGACCAATTTCACTTTAGCTTTGAGAGAAAAATGTTTACTAATCTAACGAGTCACTCGACTTTCGGATGTATATATTTATCAAACAATTTTATATTTCCTCTTTTCTAAATTTAATACATTTGCTTTTACATGCGTTATCTTTATAAGATACTTTATATTATTTTAATATAATTCGTTAAAAAAAATATGCTTCGCGCAAGAAAAATATATCGTAATAACAGTACAATTTAATACTGTTTTAGTTTTACGTAACAATTAATGTATATATGTTCATCGTATTCTAAAGTAAAATATCGTACTGTTAAAATATTTTTATCGAGGGTATGCGGTAATATCCATTGTAATACCCAACTGCACTTCTAGTTTTTATACATATATCTTATGCATTATCACGTGTTATATATAATAGGGAAAGAACTGGCGATTTGCCGCGAGCAAACGTTATGCGAAAGTCATAAAGTGCAGCCCCTCGTAAAAGGGTTGGAAACTCGGTTGGAAAGCAACGGCATATTGCGGAGGGATACTCTTTATTAATATTACAGAGCTCGTCTATACCCGGCAAGTACTTTAAGATAAAATGATGTTATGAGTATACAGCAACATTTTAAATTATACGTTACGTTACTAACTAGCCCTGATTCACCATGACCGAACAGTTTATGCTCGGATTTGCGCGGATCCGAGTACAAGGCGAATTCGCGTGGCGTGTACGGTATACGTACATGTACATGTAGGAAAGGCCGAGTGGTTCGTGCCTGTACACTCGCACGGAAGCGGCGCACAAAGGTGTGCTCTAGAGCCCGTTCGCGAGGAGCACGAGGCGGACGAGGAGCCGGAATGTCGCGCGTGCACGAGAGGCCCTGCGACGGCCAAAAGCCATGTGCGCCTCGTACAGCTCCAGGTATAGCGGCGCGGCCCGACCCCCCGCGCACCGAACCCCCAGGGCGGCTGTGTCCTATCGGGCCGAGGTAACCTGGTTATCTGGCCGCGGCGGCCCTCGAAACATAATCGGCGAGGGCGCCGCGCATGAGGCGCGATCCGCATAGCCGCGGGCCCCCTACGCGCCGGCTCCGCGTGCGCGCATCTGTCGCCTTTTGCCCTGTTTGTAAACGCGCGCACGCGTGCGGCCTACCCGCTCGCTTCGTGCGGGCTTTCTTTCTGCCCGGCGCGACCGCCTCGATCGAATTGATTATTCGCCCGGCTATTGTAATGGGTGTCAGTTTACCCATTTCAAATTATTCCGCAGCCTTGCCCGCGGCTACTTCTTTTCATGACAAGTGCACGCCCGCCCACTCGGATGGATTTGCCCCAAAATTCTCCAAGGAATTGAAATCCATTGAAAACTCACTTTTTACTTCTCCACATTTTCTGCATCTTTTCATGTGAATGTGCTCAATTTAAATTACTATCGAATTATCATATTGTGATTATTTTAAAAAAAAATTTTCATTCGGGTCAGTTCTAACAGTATGGTACATTTACAACAGTTGGTCTATTTTTTATTCTGGAATTAAAATCAGGCGAATAGATTATAAATACAGATTATTTTTATGAATATCGGCTCATAAAAATACTTATTTTCAATTTGTTTCGTATAGATCTATTATATTGTATATTAATAGTTATTTTACTATATGGTTAAGGAGAAAAAAACTGAAAAAATCTGTATCCTGTGCTGCGCGCATACGTAAGGGGTACAAAATGCAAAAGCCTGCACTTGATAAGTTTGTTGATCTTGATAGGAACAGGTATAAGATGCGGCCAATGAACAATTGCAGTATAGGACCATTGATGAAAGTAGAAGATGGAAGCGAGGCGTGCAAAGATAAAGTAATGAAACAGGACGAATTGGATTGGTGCGCATTGGTCACTTGTCCTTCTCGCGAGACTCGATAGGAATCACAAGGTTCACATCCTCCCAATGCGACGTCGTGTTTCACAATGCGAGAAAATGACCAACAATGGACGTGGATCCGTTTGCTTCCTATTTGCTCGGGAGTTTTGTACAATGGTAAGCCTCGGCGGACAGCAGTCGCATTACGTAAATCCAACTAGGACGCGTTTTGTCCTCGGATTACCGCGCCTGTGGTCAAGACTCTTGAGACCTCGCTCGAGACGTTGGCCGAAGCAGAAGTTTGGTCCCTGTGTCGAGGACAAAAAAGACATTAAAGACATTAGGTCCTGTTGCAAAAGTAGCTTCTTCATCTACCATTTTTTTCCCCGTATTTATGTTCTATTAAGTTATCCTATTTCATCTTTTCACGCGGTTCCAATATGTGGTATATTCTTAAGCAGCGAAAAGTGGGAAATCTTTATCTGCGCTTGTAGATCATTTGTAAGTATTAGCAGATGGCAAGATTTGTAAGCCGGAGTCATCACATTATCGCGGCAGGCCAATCGCTGACGACATAGCCTCAAGCAAACTCGCGTAAACCGCTTGGAGGTTTTTTATCTCGAAATGACATATTAAGATCAAATGAAATGGGATGGATCGCTGCGCGGAATAACTAGAGAGCGAGTTGTCGGTGAAGCGAGTGGACGAGCGGCGGGCATCCGGCGAGGGCTTGTCGCGCCCATCGAGGATGCGCACGAGCTGGAGATAGGCTCGCGAGGCAGGAGACGAGCTTGCAATGGAGGAAAAGAGCGGGCAGGCAAGACCGGGTTCGCGGGCCGCGCAGCTCTTTCGAGGGCGCCCGGCGAGGCGGAAGCGCGCGGCCCGGCTAATTCCGGCCGCCTCCTTCCCGTCACCCGATATCTATTTTGATAATGTTTTCCCGGCTACCGGTGCCCGGGCCCGGGAGGCGCGGCCCCCGAATAATCGGCGCGATCGGACGGCCCGATAGCCGGGCAAATTGCAGGTATAATGCGAGGGCCCCGACATAATAGCCGGCATAATGGTAACACAAGCCAGCGCCCGGGAGGAGATCGTCTTCGGCGGCTCGCGGCCCTCCTTCAATCGGCTGCTGCTCCTTTCAAGGCTCCGGTGATCGCGCTGCGCTTTTCTTCTCCCGGGCGCCCGTGCGCCTCTCTCCCTTCTCTCTCTCCTGCCCTCCGCCCGAGATCGCATATCTGCCCCGGTAATGTGTTCCCGCTCGCGGCTAATACGACTCGGATTTATTATAGCGGCGGGACGGGCCGCCGTCGGTATCGCCGGCGCAAACTTTGATATTTTTACGGCTGTCTAACACTTTGATTAGGGTTGCGCCAGGACGCCGGGGAGCCAACCTGCGCGGTGCAAACTCTTTACGCGCCCTCTGAGACTAGGCCTCCGTTAACGTCCTCCGATTTGACCAACGCGACCTCCTTTATCGAGCGGCCCACCCCCCAAAGGCTGCTCCAATCTACGTCTGCCTTTGTACCGTTGATAACAATTTTATATGGATGCGAATAATTTGTCAGGTCGCTCGCGAAAGGCTGCCAGGATTAGAGAATAAAAAAACAGCTGATCTGTTTTTAATATCGCAGTGCTTTTGATACCATACACTGTAGCAAAATAAACAAGACTACTGAATTATTCAAATGCACCGAGAAGGAAAAGTACACCTTGACTGACGAACAAAAATGCGAAAGTATCTGATCAGCTCTCGCACAAAGCGGCTATACTTTCGGTGAGCTTAGCATAATAGGCCGCATACTAAATAAATACATTGATGAAGAAGCACAGAGTTTGATTAAGAGGCTTAGCGTAAAAGCAAAGTGTCGTCGAGCGATTGGCGAGTGCAGAGAGCGCAGGCCTAGAGGCGGCGCGTACTCCGGAGCGCGAGGCGCGGAGGGAAAAAGGGGAGGATCGGCCGGTTGCGTGCGTCTGGCTTGCATACGCGCGTGCGCCGGGAGATTCGCACTCGGGCCTCTCGCGGAGTCGAATGCGCGCGACGGGCGATAATGCCGCTCGTAAGTCAAAGTGATGTATGGGCCGCGGGTAGGCGCGCGGGCCCTTACCTCGCCGGCCGGGCCCACTTTATTCGCCCGGAGCCCGCGCCGATTATATTATTTTTCGATTTCCTCCTTCTGCGGCCTCCCTTTAATTCCCTCCAGGTCCTTTTGTACCGCGCGGCCGGCTTTTTTTTCCTCCTCATGCCGCGCGCGCGCGCACCCGACCGAGCGCCGAGTTCCGCGCCGGCCTCTCATATATATAACGCGCGCGCACGCACCTTTCTGCACCGTGCGAAATCCGGACGTGTGCGCGCCGCCGCGGAAGATTTAGCATGTAATGAGCAGCGGGTAACAATGCGCAAAAGGAGCTTGGCCGCCGAGCCACCTCGCAAATTACGAGCATCCGAACCTGGCACCGAGCCTCTCATTGTGCCCGGACGATTGCAAAAAATGCAGGTGCACCGTCAACTGGGCTTTCGTTATAATATATAGTTCGCTTGGCCCTTCACCGCCCCGGCCCATTTCAATGCGTGCGCGCCAAAAAAAGCCCAAACGACTTTTTAAATGTACTTTTACGGCTTTATAACTATTCTCTAATGGTAGTTTATATCTAAGCAGAATCAATCGGTTCGTCCTGCGCAGAGCAAACTGCGATAATCTCGTTTGCTTACAGCTTTACCACTTTCCGCAGCTAGATTAAGCAAAGTCCTGCGTCGTACGGGCGATCGGCAGGAGTCGGCAGTTAGCAACAATGTGAGGTTAGGTGAGGTTCAACTTTGCCGTTCAATCAAAACAAGTTAGGGTCAAGCTGGCATAGAATCTCACCCGTATCAAGCCTTTCGTGTCAACTACAGTACGACTCGCTCCTGACTAGCGAGGCGTCAGACCCCCTTCGACTATAATACTGCTCCGCATGTACGCAGTTTACCATGTGGCCACTACAGAGGCCGGTAAAATGGATGCTTTTAATACAGTTGCTCCCCCCAATTTCCTACGGTACTTACAACTCTAAACTTTTCGTTGTGTAATCCTTGTATTCTGTACGTGTGGGCAACTAGCAGGCTTGCAATAATATCTCTTTGAAAGATCGGGCGCATGCACATGTAAAAGAGGATATTTGTACAAGTGACGCATTCGCGCATGGGTCAATTGGAACGACTGTGACGCAGAGCCAAGCAGGAGGCTGCAGCAGCAGAGGACGAGCCGTGGAGAGAACCGCCACCGGCAACAAGGCCCCTAATTAGCAAATGGCAAAGGGCATGAGAGTCGCTCGTGCCCGCGCCCCGCGGGCGGCCCGGGCGCAGGAGCCGTGCACCCGGGCCCCGGGGACAGAGAGTCGCGGCCTGGGCGCCGCGTCGCCTCTACAGCTACTCGCCTACAATAATAAATTTTAAGTGGATCGCGCATGTGCTGACACGGGGTGAGGGCTCGGGAGTCGGGGGCGCCCCGGGCGAAAGGGTGAGGGCGCCCCCGGTGGCGGTGGAGGTGGGGAGGTGGGGGGGCCGGGCCGCGCCGCGTGGAGGGGGCCGCCGGAGACGCGGCCAAAATAGAGACGCGCGAGTCTCGGACGGGGGGCGCGCGTGTATAAAAAGAAGCGGGGGGTTGGCGGGTGCCCGGGAAGGAGGTGGGCCCACCTCGTAAATCATGGCTTAACGCACTGTTTAGGCGGGGCGGTTTCACGGTGGGTACAGTCCGCGCAAGGGATCCTGCACTAAATAAATTCCCCCGCCCCTCGGGCCGAGCCGGCCCTCCCCGCTCGGGATTTTCATACGCGCCGGGCGCATGCGGCCCGGTGCGGCTCCTTTATCCGCCCGACTCGGGGCAAATTGATGTCTCTATACGGGCGCCCGTGACGCGATATGCCCCGGGCCGGAGCCTCGCGCCGCCGGCTCTTGGGAAAATCGCCTGCGCTTTCGGGGGTCGTAGCGCCGGGGGAAGCCCGCGCCGAGGCCCGAGCCCGAGCCCCTGCGCCCGGGGGAGGCGCCCGCCCTGAGTCAAGGGCGACTTACTCGCCCTGAGTTTTAATCTGCAAATATCGTGTTTGCGCCGCGTGCACATTGCACCGACGCAAAGCTCCGGCTACTCCCAGCCTCGCTTATTCATCTCCCCCTCCACATCTATTATAACCAATGCATTCATGCCCTTTACATCCAACAAATTCTCGATATCGTTATACTTTCGGCGTGCGCTAACCACGCTGCCAACTGCGTGTTACGTGGCCGCGTTAATTATGTACGTGGTCGTATTCAATGGATCAAACACAATAAATGGAATTCAATGGAACGTAGATTGAGTAGAGCGTATTTTTCACACTATTGCGCGCTTTTAAAACAAACTGCACTCTCTCGGCTCTGGCATTAAATGTATAGCATAACGTCACCATTTTATAAGGATATCATGTTAATTACGCGATGCGATATTTATTCAGATTTAAGGATAATAATTGATTAATTACGCCCATTTTAGCTCAGTATTGTGAAACTTCAATTTTAATTTGACTTAAAACTAATTTCATTCTCTTTAATGACGAATAGACGCAATCGCTCAAATATATTCAAATGTTAATTTAAGCCCATACTCTTATAAAGGCATTTATAAGATTGTCGAATAAATGTACTGTTTTCTTTGCTTAATTTATATTATGACATTTGTACGAACAGTTTACGATATTAGTTTTTTAATCGCCGTGTCTCGTTTAATTGAACCTGCGTGAATTAATTAAAGTGTCACTATACATCCATAAGTAGTTCGGTATAGCGGCTCGGCTCAGGCTACGAGTTAAAAATTGAAACTTGAAAAATGTATAGCTCAATTTCGGTACCGCTATATATAAGGAATTCTAAAATTTTAACGACCTTCGGGGAATTCAAAAGCGATCGTGTGTAAAGCTTCGGCTTAAAAATGCTTTACTATATATCGATTTTCACACCTAGTTAAATTATAAATTGTCAGTTTTTATTTTGAAAAAGCATAATTCTAACGAACATTTGGCCTATTTTCAAAGCCTTACATTCAAATGCATGGAGCAAGAGGGTATGCCGTATCGGCGATCGAACAATCAGCAGCTCAAGGTAACTATATAAAGATTAAAAGCAATCAGGGGCTAAATATAGAAGGTGCGCGCGGAGACGCGAAGGGGGAGAGGAGAAAAGGCAAAGCGCAGTCCTTTTCTGCCGGAGAGTAATCGGCGAAATGCGTGCGAGAGCGGCCTCGCGGGCCGCGGCGGGAGGGAGAGGGAAAAAATGAGGGCAATAGCATTAGCGGCGGGGCAATTTCAACAGAGCATTCGTCTTAGGTTATAATGCGGGAAGCTCGCGGGGCGATAATCCTCGAATCGTCGCCCGCCGCGGTCCGCAGGCCGGCTCGGCCTGCCGCAGCCTCCCGCCTGGACGTATAAATCCCGGGCCGGCGCGCGCGCGCGCACGCGATCGCTCCCTCCGCGCTGACGCACGCGCCCCCGACCGGCCCCCGCTTATTTATGGCTTGTTTTTAAATATTAAATGATACAAAGGTGCCGCGGCCGCGGCCAAAGAGCCGAGGCGGCCCGCGCGCGACGCCAAGCCGATGGAGACGTTATTAGTGATATTGGCCGCGGTGGGGACAATGTCGGCCCGAGGGCCCCTCGCCCTCCTCGCGCCGCCCCGCGCCGAATTTCGCCGCCGGGATTTACGAGCCCCGGCATTCCTCCCGGCTTTCCTTTTGCCGCCCCGGCCTAATCCGAAACACGATATATCAACGCTTCGATAAATCTGACCCCCCCACCGCGCCTGCACCCTCGCCAGCCTAGGCAACCCCTTCCCACGTAGGTGCGCTCTCAGGTGCCGCTCGGGACCCACACCCCCGCCGCAGCCTCGTCCTAGCCTCGAGTAGCGCCCGGGGGCGTAAAACCGAGCCTCGCTCCTGGTGCCCGAGGTACCGGCCGACGCGCCCTTTTCCTTTATACGCGTACCTACGCGAACGGTTTTCAGTGGAGCACCGCCGATCGAGTTCCCTAAACGGATTATCGCGCCTAACCGCCACATATCAAATTTACATAATGTAGAATTCGGAATGGTACAACTGATGCATGGGCTTTCACCTCCTTCCCCCCTCGGCTCTGTTACTTTAATTTATCGACGGCGCAATTAAGCCATCGTTGTGTAATACACTCCTGCCAGCTTACATATATCTAGGTACTATTAAATTGGTTCGGTAATATTTTTAAATTTCATTCTTATTCGCGTACGCTACACAAGTGCTACAATTTCTTAACAATTTACTACGTACCAAATAATAAAGGATAATGTTTGGTTTTTTATTTATTATTTGAATTTCTTATTACCTTTCGTTTATTTGCTTTTATAACTGGAAAATAAAATGAAACTTTTAAATAACTGTTTCTAGCCATGTAAGAGTACACCAAAACTAATTGTATACATATATATAAATAAATGTAAATACAGTTACCTATAATTTTTAGTAACGTCACTAATTGAAAGCGTGTTTTATTTCAACTTAATGCTTACATTCGTTTCTTAACGAGTATACTCGTACTGATATAATTACATGAAAAAGCGATATCGAATATTACTTGATGATAGCGTACGTAGTACGCGCATGAATAATTACCCTAGCCTCTAGCGAGAAAACAAATCAGTTATGCAGTGTGGAGTAAACATTTTTAATGAGGAGCTTTCGGAAAATAATGAAGCCGACTTGTAATGGAGGAATCACCAAATCCCCGCGCAGCCAAACAAATTCGAAAATTGCTGTAAAATAATTACGCGGGAAATAAAAAAACGCCCGTGCGGGTGAATAGGGACCGAACCGTACAGCCGGGCCGCATTATAATTGCATCCGTGGAAGCGACCGAGGTATAAATATTGCATAGAAGTGTGCGCGGGGAGGATCCCCTTCGGGGGCCCGAGCCGCTCAAAACTCCATCAACCGTTCTTAATAAGTGAATAATTGATGGGACCGATCGACCGCACCCCGGACTTGTGCTCCGTTTTCTTCGGCTTCGGCGGTGCGGCAGGTAAGCGCATACGCGGTGACACGACGAGTTCCGGGCCCGACGTCAGCGACTCTTCGCGTAACAGCGCAAAATACATATGTATATGCTTTACAGGTTTGCAGCAGAGCTGTCAGTTGCTCGAGTCACAATACATCTGAAACTTGGGCCGACGACGAGGCCGACAGTTCCCGCATTTTTTCGGGAGTCGTATGGTGAAATAAGAGGTCGCGCAAATGTCAGTCTGACTGGTTCCCTTCCTCGCTGGTCACCCCCGGGCCGCACCTGCCCACCAAAGAACCCACAATATGTCGCTTCTTCCGCACGACCAATTGTACATTGTCACCGGACCGGCTGCACGCGAACCTTAAGAAGAGACGGTCCAAACCGCAATTTTCTACAGTTTATACGAGTGAGTGTGAATAATGACGGACTCCGTGGATTATTACTATGTGCACGTTGAGAACCATACAGTTATGTTCAGTTGACTTTAGTTGAATTATCCGTTGTATTCCAAAGGTTAAATGAATTTACTTCGAGTAGCAACGTCTTTTATTTATTAGATAACTATATATTATATTATATATTCAATTAGAATTTATCACTATGTAATAATAATTACCATTACTTATATTTTTACATTATTAAAAGAATATCAATACATTCAAACTTACATAAAAACAATCTAACTTAAAATTTACACTTAAAAATTACGATATTTGCACTTCTCATTACTTAAAATAATTTTTTGACGTTTTAAGCTATGCAGGGTTTAGTTTGAATCTCATGGATTATATTGTATTTTTATAAATATATGTATAGAGTTATAGATTGAAAGAATAACAGCTGTTCTTTTTCTTTTTTTGTCTGCTTCTCGCATGGACAACTATCTATTATAACGCAGTATGTATTTATGCGTGCAACTTTGTGGGCGATACTGTCATACGGTGTCACTTACTGCACACGGCCATTTATGTAACGCTCTACATTATTATTCTAGAAACACGAATCGAATCTGTCACGTCTCTACTGACATTTTTTTCTATAATGCCATATTTTAGTATATGCATTTTTTGATTATTAATCAAATATACACATTTAATACCACAAATTCTACATTGTAAAATATTCAAATTCATTTATTGATTTTATTTTGATTAAAATAAATATTTTTCATGTAAGAAAATAGCATTGAAATAATATTTATTTATGAAACACTTATTTTTTCAATCGAAAATGCGAATTAAAAATTCCTTTAACGTATAACACCTTCGTAAACAATGAAAGCTCCCAGCACATCCGCTAGATGGCGTCTATACGATTTATAATTTTTCAAGCAACTGACAGATTTATGATTACTCTATATACTAAACTATATATTTCTTGCTAAGATTAAAGAATATTTCTTTTAGTTATTGAGAAACTTTATTTAGATTGGAAGAAAAAATTATACTGACGTAAAATCCCTCGTAAAATCCATATTACTGACTGTCCACAACAAGACGATTTATTTAATATAATTTTTCATTGCTTCATATTTACACAGTATATACAATATAGGAATATTTGATGAATATTGGAGCTGAAAACTATGGTTAACTTTCTTATTGAGATTTCCATAGTGCTGAATTCCATGATCTTTTATTTATTTCTTGTTAGTTTTATGCAGTTTAAGTGTAGTTAAGTTTATGCATATATAATAATGACCAGAAGCAAGAGTACGACAAAGTTTCACAGTTGTAAACTAGTTAAAAAGTATATTGCGGTTGCGAAAGTTAGTTCGAAACTATACGTAAAACATGCAACACTTGTGTGGTATAGACGTTTCTAGTATGCTTCATATTCTACCGTAGATATGCACACGTTGAGCAGCGTCCACTTAGATTCTTTACACAGAGCTTAACATTCGGATATATATGGTTATAAAAGATACAAGTTATTCGTCTTTATACATTCAAGTTTATTTATTCAACGTTCGTGGCAAACAATTAAAGTAATTGGCGAAAAAAAGAAAGGGACATTACCTTCTATTCAAGTATAAATAATAAAAAGGACTCGCTTAGATTAAAAAATACTCGGAGAATTAGAGGTTATTAAAATTGCATTTGCCTCTTTGTTTAATGCGGGGCGCACAGGCGGGTTTCGTGCAAGCGAGGTGCCACACAGCGCGGGGGAAGGAGATGGTTCAGCGGCAGGCCGTGGACGAGGCCGCCCGCTCGTAAATTAGCCCCGAGGCAGGCAAGGGCGAGGCTTCGGCGGAGGCCGCCTCGGCGACCTGGCGGCCCGGTGTCCAGTGTCCGGCGCGCACAAAGAGCGGCTCGGCGCGGACTCTTGACTCCGGCCTCGGGGAGTCGGGGCCGGCCTCCCGATCGAGCGGCTCGGCATTGTGCCCCGGCTACATATTTATCGCGCGGCGACACGGGCGTAGCGCGGTGTTGTGATACCGCGCGGCGCCCCTCCGGCCAGCCCGCGGCGACAATGGCCGGGCGCGAGCGCGGCCCAGCTGTCGCGGCCGACCCTCGCCGGCGAATAAACAAGTCAATTACGGGGTCGCCGGCCGCGCCCATTGTCCCCGCGGCCGCCGGGAAACCGCCCACTTGGCTTTCCCGCGCTAAAACCCGGCCGAACGAATGGCCCGGCCCGGGCCCCGGCTTTCCCGGCGCTCGTGGGCGGCCGCCCGAAAAATCACGGGGACGCTGCCCCCCGGTTGATTAAAGCGCGGCCATCGGGGACAATGGCGTCAAATCTGTCGCGGAGGAGAGTCGCCGCGCCGCGAGGGCCGGCTTTGTGACAATTACACGGTCTCCCTAGGCGCGCGCGCGCCTCGAGGATGCCCCGCTGACGCGCGCGCCTTTGTTCCCGAGTGTCGGGAATCAGCCGGCGACATCTTACATAAGGTGCGCGCGAGGGAGAAAATATTTTCGGTCCCGCGGCCCACAAAGCGCCCGCCGATCCCCCGCCCGCCTCGCCTCTATGTGCACTCGCGCGTCTTTGCGCCGCGGTCCAGCCTCAAAAGCCTCCGAG
Source organism: Sycophaga agraensis (assembly GCA_018906755.1). Lineage (NCBI taxonomy): Eukaryota > Metazoa > Arthropoda > Insecta > Hymenoptera > Pteromalidae > Sycophaga > Sycophaga agraensis. The sequence continues at coordinate 627,151 of JACCIE010000039.1, forward strand.
CTATGAGACACTTTTGTGCACCCGATCAAAGGCTCCTCTCAACTCTTCCTCTCGGAATTTCATCCGATTTTCTTAATACCTCTATTATTGTACCCGGTCCTTTTCAGAGCCCCCACAAAAGCCCCTACACCTTGGCCGGCCTCGTGGCAAATTTTGCGCATTAATACGCTTTCTCTTACAAATCTCTTGTGGACATTATTACCGTGTAATACTTTAAAATATTGTCTTACTCGATCTAATAATTACAGCTCAACTTCTCTCGGAATTCGTCCTTTTCCCTGCATCCCTTCTTCCATTGAATTCAATGACAATTAATTCAAACAAGCAACATTTTTTGTTGACGTTTTAAAGACTTGCATTTTTTATTTTTTAAACATTATTAATAAATAATATATTATGTGTGCATTTGCGCATATAGTATAGTTATTCAAAATTGTAGTTAACAGTTTTCTGGCATGTAGGCTCGATTGATAAATGGTTGTTGTTCGGCTTGATGCTTACAAATACAAATTTTAAAATTCTATTAAAAATTAACCGATCTCTATCCGCAAGCGCAATAATTAAAGCAATACGTTCATACACATTGTAAGCCTTCCGCAGTGCATGAATAATAAAATCCGCCTACTCGGTGGCTTGTACACTTACACACTCGTTTGCAGCGCATTATTCACAGTTAACCGGCAATATAAATACAAGTTTACAATGTTTTACAATAGTCCAGTAGGGGTTGCAGGCAAGGGAGCAATGGCACGAGACTGCACACAAGTAGCGATTGTAAAGTGGCGAGCGGGGCTTAGCCAGTATCGAGAACTTGAATTCCCAAAGTGGTCGAATCGCGGAGATCGAAATGGCGATAATTCGCGAAGGCGGGCCGTTCGCGCTAGACGGGGAGAGGGCGCAGGTAAGGGATAAGGCCTTCGGCGAAGGGGATAATGGTGGGTGCGGGCCTTGCGCCGGGTGCGTCCTGGCCCTTTCCCCGGGCCGCGAGCCGGCCAATATTCCCCGGGACTTTCGCAGGGCGTCGGGGCCGCGCCCGGGCGAGCGCCGGCGCACAAAAGCCGCGCCCGCGCCGTGGGATAATATGGGCCCGGCTCTTTTTTTCCGCGGGCTTTGTCATCCTGCGGCCGAGTCGCGCTCGCGAGGGGGCGGAAGGTCGGCGGCCATTGTCGGGCGCCACCGCGCGGAAGACCAGCCGGCTCTCCGCCCGCAACCCTCGCGTCGCCGAGCGGCAGCGACTCGACTGCTGCTGCGCCAGCTTACTTAGGGGGACGCGACAAGATCGCGAGCGGCGCCGCTCGACAAAAGCCCGGAGAGCCAGATTAACCCGATGCCTGAATCGGCTCTGGGGATTCGAGGAAGCCTCCGATTTTCACGCGCCGATTGTATTACGGGGCTTAATAGCGCCTATGAGATCCTAACGATTCCGAGACACCTTCCACGACCGTTCTAACCTTCTTTTTCTCAAAAGCTTACTCTTTTCTGCGTCAGTAATAACCTGAGCACATGGGCTTAGCGACACATTCAGTACAATCCTCTCCATTTAACCCTTTTTGCTACAACTTTATTTTTTTTTTCATTTCAATAAGAGAGATGGCCCGAATTATGATATTAAGTTGTAACGTATGGTTAAGCATAATATTTATATAACAATTTAAAACGAACCGTTATTGCATCGTGCACAATACTTCAGAATATTATATAGCATGTAGTAGAGTATAAATATCAATTCACTAATTAATAATAGTTATATCTGTCAAATTAATTCAGCACCTAAAATTATTACTGCATTAGTATTTATGTGGAAGCTGGAGACTGCGAATACACTCCACAAGGAATGCAATTTTGAGTGTAAATTAGGAATTTAATTAAGAAATATTTAAATCTTGTCTTTTGAAGGTAAACTCTTAACTAAAGATTTATTTTCTAACAAGGCTTTAATTGTAGTTGAAAAAATTTCAAATTCATATACACAAATATCAAGTAATTTTTATCATTGAACAATCATGCAGCTGTTTATTAAATATTAATTGTGATAGATTTAATACAAACATATTTGAGACTTTTGAAAATAGATGTAGTTTAATCGCTATTGAAAAACTACAATAATGTCTATATGCTGCATTTTATATTATTATTTTTTACGTATTTTATGATTGTTACTGGTTTTTTATTATTCGTGTAATCAAACATATAAGATATAGTGTGAATGTTTGTAATCTGTATGAGTCACTATTTTTATTTTGTGACTGAAAAAGAAATTGAGATAAATACAAGATAGAAATTCTTCTGAACACAAATTAAAAAATTAGAGTTTTGTATACGATATGATACACAATAATTTTTTTGTATTTTTTGTTTGTATTTGCCGAATTTTTTGAAAATTACCAAATCACTCGCGACTTGTCGACATGTTGCAAAGAATGATCGAATCTACACTAATATTATATAAAATGTAGCTGATATAATTAGAGTCTCATCTCACAATACCATAATTCTGCCAATAACGTTCAGAATGGTAGCAAGCGAGACATGTAATTGACATTATACTCAAAGAACCATGTTAAACGAAGGAGAAATCTCTCACTAGAGCCACAAAAAGATTTTCTCAAGAAACTTTTCCCATAGGCGCGCTCACTGCCGTCGCGTAATCCACTCGAGTGCAGGGAAGCGCACCTCGAGTACGCCCAGCTCCCTTCATTACCGTACATTACTTTTAATCAGGGCGCAATACGATTTCCTCGCACTCGACGGGCATCGCGCCGGTCCATAAACGCGTTTTTCACAGGGCTCGCGTTCTCGAGTGCATCGTCGCTTCGAGCAATGGCTTTCCGTCCGCATTCGCGCGCCCACTTGGCTGCTCAAAATCTCCAAGCCTACCGATTTCTAGGTCCGATTGTGCCCCAATTACCCAATTACTCGATGCGGATGGACCTCGGCGCGTATTCTCGAGTGATTGCGTCTTGCGCACTTGCTTCTCCGAGTGCAATGCTGTTCGGCTGGAAACTGGTGTGAAGAAATGCGCGACTATTGGACTACTTGGAGATTCAATTCGAGTGACTGCATGCGAAAATATTGAGCCAATAACCTTGTTGCTACGATCGAATTCTCATGGGAAAAATAAATATAATCAATAGAAACATATACAGCTAACTTATTATAGAAATGAAAGAAAGAAAGTAATTTTATTTTTGGAGTAAATATTATACACATAATGTCATCCACAATTGACAAAATGGTATATACTTCGATCATAGAAAAACATTCGTCTATTAGATGCATTAAAATAACACAAATATTGTTTATTATGCGATAGGAAAGCGTGCGTAGGAAAGAATAGAAAAACATATTATGAAGAACATATGGTCTAGGTTTAATTGCTCATAAATATTTCTTGGCGTTTATCTCGATATCGTTTTGATACAAGAATATACGAATAATGCATAATGCAATGGTTGTAACGTTAATTTTAATAAACGCTATATGTGTGGTTTCGTCTATATAGAGCTCTGCATAATAAATATCTGTTCCCATGCATGCATCAATAAGCGTCTTCATTTCTCTTTATTCACCAGCTATATTATATTGATTATAGATTTTATAAATATCATAGGGACACTCTTTATGTTTCGAAGGATGAATAATTTAGCGACTGCGACAGATATGTAACGTGGACGTTATAAAAGCGCACGTTAAAAAGGTTAAATTTATTGTGCAAGAAGGATTAGCGGCGGTGGCGGCGGGGCCGGTTGAAGGATAAACCGGCGAGGCGAGGATAGAGCGGATTCCACTCGAGCGACTCCCAACTGGTGTATCTGTCCAAGGAGAGAGGAGAGCCGGCGGCTGGATCGTCGCGAGGAGCGGAAGCGCCGGCGGATCATCTCGCGGGTTTCCACTTGTCAGAGAGGAGGGAGGGGCTAGTGCTCGGCGTCGCGGGTCGGCGGACGGCTGGGACAATGGCTCCGCTCCCTGCGCGCGCGCGTTATAAATAATAAAACAGCCTGGGGCTAATAATACGGAATAAACGGGGCAGATGTCCGGACGGGGCGAGTCGTCTCAATCCGAGCTCGCCAAGATGACGGCTGCCGAGTCGCGCGCACTCCCTTCGGCCCGACAAAGCCCGAGCTCTGCGGCCCGTTATCAAAACAGCCGAGTCGCTCGCGCGGAAGGCTTGTCAGAAAGCATTTTTTTCCTTCGCCCGGGGACGGGTCGCACGAGTACCTGCACCCGGAGTTTTTCACCACTCCAGGTATATGTCACTTAAGTGCTTCCCATTATGAATTGTTCGCCGCTGAGCGTTTCCACGGAGGGCCGCTGCAGCCCAAGCTGCAGCCTCGATTGTTCCAAATTTACCTGTCCAAATCTGGACGGTGCGGCGCATTAGCAATAACCGCTTCGCAGTCTCGAGCAATCAGCCAAGCTCCCTTTCCCATGCAGGCTTTCGCCTTACTTGTCTGCTCCGTCGATCGGCCACTGTGAGCCGTCCCACCGAGTTTGGGGATTCCTTTATTTGCGCCGCTCGGATAAGTTCCCATGCGTGCAGCAATGTCAGCAGGCCTAGCATCCGGTGCAATCTTCGACTTGGGAAGTGCAAGGCCATGCATCGCAGGGCGCTAATCGATATAGGCGCACTCGACAAATATCGCATGATGAGTTCATGCACATTGATGGGATCCAGAGAAAAAGCGGAACGTCTGCCTTGAATGTTTAATCGAAGCACTAAGTTGGCAATGGAGCGAGCCGGCGGGGGGAGAGTGCGCGTCTTGCGCAGTGCGCTTCGCATAAGTTGGCTCGCAGCGGGGCCTCTTTGTGCCTCGCCTTCCAAATACCCGAACAAAACTCCCATCAGCGAGGGCCGGGGAGGGGATTAAGAGCCGCGCGTAAGTCCCCGGGACTGCGGGGGAGTCTCGTGATCAAGGCTGGGCGGCTACCCCCAGCGGCTCGTGGGCGACGACGCCGGCGAGTGCGCGGGCGGCGTCGAGGCCGGCCCTTGGCCACCACCGCCCGACACGACAATGATCGGGGGCATAATGGAGGCGTCCGAGGCGCACCTCGTCCGATGGTCCGAGGAAACCGCAGGGTAATTTACGAGCCGGGCGATGCGCGCCGCGCCGATCGCCTCGCAGCGCACCCCATATCCCGGCCCGGTCCAAATAAATAGAGAGAAAGCCGTGGACCAGCAACGGCGAGCAATGACGCGGCGGGTTGACCAATTAGGCGGATTAAAGGCGGTACTTTGCCCTCCGCACTTCGAGAAATGTGCTTTTCATCGACCCCTCAAACAAGTGTCACACTCGAAACCACAGGGTTATTTATTGCCGGCCGCTCGCAGAGTTTCAACTGCACAGTTGATCGCCGTCGCTCAGTGTACCTTTAACGCACTCATTGCTCTAAGTACTTGGGTTCAAAGCTGCCTTGTAACGAGCTCACGATCGCGTCCCTCCACGCTTTCAAGTCCTTTTTCTATCGACTCACTACATTCTCTGCCTTATGGTCAGTTCGACTGGTTATTTTACTATCTATCAATAAGTACCAATTTATAAGTATCGTAAATTAACCGATTAATTAGAAAAATGGTTAAAATACACAGCTGTCCAGTTTTATATGTCAACTTATATTTATGAAGACTATGTGCATAGACAAGATGGCGAAAAACTACAAGTTTTAAGAAGGCTTTTTCCGCTGATTATTCTAACTAGATACATTTCTAAGCTTTAAGTGATTTCCAATAATTTAATTCGGGGCAAAACAAAAATATCTGTTGATATTTATAAGTTTATTTTTATTAAAAATTTTTTGTCTAGGGTAATTTGTTGTTGGATTGTTGGAAACACTGTACTTTCGTTTAATTACTGACCATTATACTTATGCTTGGTACTTTTAACATTAGATTTGCTGGCAAAATTATGACAAGTTTCATAAAAATGTCACTGCATTGTTGCAGTGTCCCAAAAATGATGTATAAGAATGCATAGAAAGAAATTTTTTGTATTATTTTGGACTATATAATAGTGCTGATCTTTGCCGAAAATTAGAATATGTCTAATTGAAGTAATTATATTCATTCGAATACAAAATATGATTGTCTGTACATCAAACATTGATACACTAATGGATTCGGCGCCGCATTTTCGTTTATATTACAGTATAGTCGCATTATTATTTGACTGGGCAAAAGTATAGTGTGCATGCAGGTGGTGAGAAATAAGAGGCTATAGTTGGCCAGAGTTGGTGGAGGCCCAAGATATCGAGTCGGGGAGAAGCGAGCAGGTAATCTCGGAGTCGGGATGGCGTAACGACTGGCCGGGCGCGTCGGGACGCGGGCTAGGTCAGCGTCGGCCGGGCAGCCGGCGGGCGGCGGTCGTTAGGGCGCTTATCGGGAAGGTCCGGGTTAGCGGAAAGCGGGGGCCGCGGAGCGTCCGGGCGGCGGCTCCCGGGGCGAAGTGGGCGGCGCCGGCGGCCGGGCGGGACTTAGCGGGAAAGCGAGCAATAAATCGGCTAATGAGTGTTGTGCGCGCAAGCGCTAATCTACGCGACCGCAAGGCCGGGGCGGCCCACGGGGCCGGGGCGGGGGCGGCTCGGCGCGTCCCCCGCGCCCATCGCCCCAGCGGGAATGATTCCTCATTAAGAGGCTTAGCGATGTAAACACCGTAAATCAGGGGCCGCGGCTACCGGGAAGCCGGGCGCGCGGAGTGCGCCCAGTGCCGCGGGAGGCCGGCGCGGACACCTGCCCGGCCCGCCAATCGAGCGCCGCGACGCCCATGCGCGCCGGGCCGCCCGCGACGCCCCGCGAATGCCGAGGGCCGCCCCCCACCCGCCGCCCTCGCGCCTCCTCCAAGCCTCCTCCAAGCCCCTCCACGCCCCTCCGGGCCCCCCCAGCCCCCTCCAGCCCCCTCCAGCCCGCCCACGACAACCCACTCCGCGATCGATCCCGCGATTCTTCAAAGCACCGGTGCACTCGGTTCACCTTCCGCGGCCACCTCGCCTTTCTTCCACTATCGATCTGCCACCTGATACTATTACCGTTGCAGGATGCAGGCTATCGCAGCCAACGCACCTTTTGTTACGCCTCCGGCCTTTGTGTGTCTTTCGCGCTCTCGCCGCTTCCTATAGCGCTATTCCTCCTCGTCGCTCTTCAATCTTCCGAAAAAATTATTCTGCTTCGCGGCATTGGTCAGATTCACTTATTTGCGGGAATCGCCCGCCAACCGTTTGCATTTTTATACAGTGCATCCGCGTCCGTTCGAGCATCTTCGACACTATAGTCACCATGACAGAAAATCCTTTTAGTACAATCGACGATGTCCTACTCAAATGAATTCTACATGTGAACATAACCTACAACTATATATTTACACATGTTTTCATTCGCTCGCTTCTGTTTTTGCTTCCAAAATACTACTGCAAACTAAGTCCGAAATTCTAAAGTATATGCAGATGCAAAATATTATAATTGGCAAGTACTTTAAATATGGATAATTTAAAAAAATATACGTATAGAGTTATATTCTAAGCTATTTATATAGACGGCTCGTTTATCAAGGCATTATTGATTTTAAGGTCGTTTTAGTGGAGGTTTTCTATGCAATACACCGAGGATAAGATTAGTATAATGGCGGTATGAAGCATTGATTGTCCGGTTGCAGACATCGGTCCGGTGAGTAAACTGCCGCGGGTAGACTTGGTGCAGGCACGAGTGTACGGCTCGGACAACGTCCAAGTAACGGATTGACCAGTTTGAGAATAGCGCGCGTCTTTAGCCGCAGGCCGCGACGAGTCGACTGAAAGATCAACTGCTCGCGGGCAGAATAAACAATCGGACGGATCGTTGCGCAGCATCTGCTTTTGCGCGCAGCGCTCGAGGGCGAGTCTATTATGCGCGGGGCGCGCGTATGCAAAGAGCGGCCCTTTGTGCGCCCGCGGCGATCAAATTCACCGCGAGTCTCCATTTTTTTCCCGGGCGGCGCGCCGAGGCGAACAGGTACGCGCGGCGTCTCCTTTTATTATCGTTTGGCCGCGATCCGAATGCGCGCGCCCGTGAGCTTTGAAAGGATCACGGCGTCCGAGGGCCGGGGAGGCTTTTGTGCGCCGCGGGAGGACTCGTCCTCTCGGGCCTGGGCGCGGGCCGCGCGCACAAAGTGTAACGTGCGACTCGGCAATAAAACGCGTTAGAGCCCGAGGTGTTGTCTCCTCTCTTCGGCATTCTCATGTTTGTCACGCGCTTTCGAGCCGGCAAGTTAACTCGCGCGTACTTGCACACGTACGCGCCTCAGGACGACCTACTTAACTTTGAAAATGCTTCGTTACTCACGTTTATCGTCTTTGATTAATACATCGTGCTCGTGACAAATGATGCCTTTGAGTGACACATTTTGCATTACTGATGACTCCTTTATGCTAAATAAGAGTAAACTCACACGGAACAAATAATTTGGACGGGCCGTCGCTTGCACGCGTTAATACGTTTCGCGCGGCACCATTATGCCATTTTGTTTTTTCCTCCGAGTAATAAATGTCGTAAAGCCGAAAGCCCATTAGAACGGCCATTCATACCAGCGGATGTCTCATGCCCGCAACAATATATCCCCGAGCTGTGAAACCGCTAATCAATATTCCTCAAAACCTTTCGACCGCGTACATATTTATAAATATTAATTTTTATTTGAAATTTGTTTTGCATAATTATTTACGAATTCGCGCACGTGACGCATTTACCCTTGCCTATACACCCATTTTCTAACTCAAATGGCATGACGAGTTTCTATTTATATGCAATTGTAGACGAAGAAGTACAAAGCAAATTGGTGTAAATGAATTAATCGGCTCATGGACGACCACGCGGACCAAATTCTATCACCTTTTTCGATAATTCATAATATTATACCGATCATCGCTGTACATGTCATGACTTTTAATTATTGATTTATTCATATTATTCGAAATTAAAAGAAAAATGTTCGTTTATTAAAAATTGAGCTTTATGTTGAGCAATTTTTGATTTCCCCTCGTTATCAAATGAACGCATTAATCTTCCAATTACATTGGAGCAATATCCTTCGAAAGCATTCGGGAGCGTTGAAAAGTTACAATTCCAAAGAAAACGATAAAAAAACTCGGCCGGATGTAGGCGTGTAACGCAGGAGGAGATATAAAGATGGTAAAGCGCGTTCCAAAGGGCTGTGACAAATCGACAGGCGGATAAAAGGGGGGAAAGGTGGTCGCGGTGGCAGGAGAGGCATTTAGAGGATGGCGATTCGGGGGACGGGTTGTCGGGAGGCTGGGAGTTGTAAAAGGCGTCCCCGCAGTCGAGGTATGCGCGCGGTGCGGGGGCCGGCGGGGGAGGAGCCGCCTCGTCCCGAGTGCACTAATGGGCACGAGTCGGGGGGCATTATCAGCGGCCCGGGCCGGTACATGCGCCGCGTCTCGCAGCGCAATTAGGAGTGCGCCGGCATTGAAGTGGGTGGGCGGCTCGCCCAAGTCGCCGCTCGCCGGCACCCCAATTCATTCTAAATGGAGGCGAATATCATAATTGCGCCCGCGGGTAGGGCGCCCGCGGGGATCCGGGTAGATTGGCGCGGCCGGCGGCCGGCGAGCGGCCGGCTCCCCTTTGCCCGGCTCTTTGCGAGCCTCCGTCCTCCCACGGCTCGTGGCCGCCCGGCCATCTAACTACATTATATGCCCTCGCGCACTTCCTAAGCGCCGCTCACATGTGCCGCGGCTCGCCCTTGACGAGGAGCCGGTCGAGCTCCCCCTTAATACGTGTCGTATATACGAGCATGCCTTTCAACTGATTGTGATGCTCGTTACAGCGCGGCGCGCCACCTATCGTCCCCGCAGCAAACGCTTTGTGCTTTTTTAGCTTTCGCACAATTTGACGAGCGCACGTAATGCTCAGCCAAATTGCGTTGACTCGATGCACAATAAGGGACTCGCAAGAAGGTCAGAAGATTTCCGAGAACGCCGCGGCGATTACTTCAATTGCACCTCCTTCATCCTCGTAACGGGTACACGCGGAAACTAATTAGTGCACGGGGCAACGGCTGCTGCTCTCGGCACTAAGCATCGCGCATTCCGAAAACCGATTGGACCAACAAGTGTGAGCTTCCAATGCATTTCCCTCCCGCCCGCTCTTTTCAACCTCCTCGCGTGTAGGTATAACAAGGTAAGCATTCCTCGCTAAGCTCCTCGGCCCTACAAAAAGCGACCGATAATCCAAAAGCTTGACCAATAAGGCGGTACCAAAACGAGGAGGAAAACGAAGACTGGATGCGAGGGAGAAGGGAACGCCGACGGCTTATCGATGCGCTTTTGTCGGACTTTTTTCCCCTAAGTCGCGCGAGGACCCGGCGGTAACGGGGGCGCGAGCGGTGAGGTCGGCGGGCTCGTCGTCCCGCGAGCGCCGGCTTAATTACCCGGCGGGCGCGAGTCGGGCGGCGTGGGCGAAGGTCTCGCGGCGCCGGCGGGCCCACGCGCCGCGGAGCGCCGACCTTGCGCCAGTCGGCCCGATAAGCCTTTAATCGCGGCTAACGAGGCGCCCGCGACAGGCTACTCGGAAAGTGGCTCCGCTCGCTCATGATTTTTACGGCGCGGTTCCCTCGCGGCGAGGCCGAGCCCGGCTTCGATTGGCCGGGGGCCTGCGGCTCGACGAGCGGCAGGCCGCTTGATCCAATTGCCGGGGAATTTCCCGCCGGCTGAATTAGCGCACCGCGGGCAATTGAAGGAACGGCGCCGGCCGCCTCCATTGGCCCGCCGGCCGTAAAAACGCGAGGAGCCGCTCGCGATCTTCGCCGGCCAATGGAGCCGGGGGCCGGAGGGCGTGACGCCCGGCAACCCCGCTCGCCTCGACTCTCCCGAGTTAATCCGGAGCGCGAGGGCGCGGCCGAGCACGGATTTATTGAATCAGCCGATTTAACGGATGACGGCTCGTGTCTTATCCGTGTGCGCGCGCCGCCGGCTCCCTCGGCCCCGTCCTCGAGGAATCCCGTAAAACTCCCCGCTTATCTACCCCGCCCTCGCCGCTCCTCTTCCTAGTGCCGCCCGAGCCTTCTTAATAAGGATATCTTTTACAAGCGTAATACCTCCGAGATCTCTCTTGCGTCACTTGTGCACCTGTATCAACCTGTGTCAACATTTTTACCGCATCCAAGAAAAATAAATCGCGGAATTAAATCTCTTAAAAGAATCTCCGACTTGCGATTTTTCCCTTTGCATTCGTTATTAATCGTATTATGTAGATGTTCGATCGCTACATTTTAATGTGTCAATTATGCCTTAGATTCTCCGTTTACTCAAGATAGGAATTCGCATTTATTTATTTTGCTCGGAAAGCCTTATACATACTCAACCTTATACGATATAATACACTGAATATAACAATGCAATAAAGTATTTTGCAGAATTTACGAGAACTTATTTCCTGAGTAAACACATTTATGCTAATAAGCTATATAATCATAATTTTATTATATAATACGATATTATAGTTGCTATTAATATAATATCCATGTGATTAGTCATCTTCAGAAATAATTTGAGTTTCTCATTAGTATTATAAATAGCGTCAAATCATTTTGAATTTATTTTTTCAATTATATTTTCAATTATTTCAATCTAAATGTATTGATTTTTTATTTAATCAATACCTGTGTCATGGCGCGCAAATTAGTGAACATTCAAATCTCATTTTCTTCTTATTTATAATTTGTTCTTATAATATTAATAATACATTCGATCAATTACGAACAAATAAAACTTTTCTTTGATAATTAATTTCGATGCAATTCTTCGTATATACAGTATGAGCTCAAATTTGTGTCCAGATTCTATATTTATATCCAAAGTAATTATCGCGTGCGTTAAAATTAATAAATCTACTTGGCATATCTGTAAAAATGCTGTTCAAACTAATTAATGATAATAAACCAGAGAATTTATTATTCACGTACTCAACTTGTATCCTGTTCTTATTGAAATCATATTTTGTTGTTGTTGGCCTTAATTCAACTATAATTTAGACTGATCGTTTGACACGAGAAAAACTATAACGTATGCAGCACGTGAGACGACCATTAATTCAGGTGTCTTCGACCACATTGCGAGAAATTAATATTTAAATACACGATTAATGACAGGCTAGCGAAGACGAACCTCAGTATTATATTTGCTTGCACAATGGGGTAACAGATGCAGCACACCGCGTTCGCTCAAATACAAATCGATGAGTGTGTCTACAACATTGTGTGCGAGGCTTCCCTCCTATATTATGCAAATTCACCTGATGGTCTTCGGCTTGTCTTCTCTAACCCCAAATGTATATCGTGAGTAACGTTTGTTTGTCGTATAATATACACTCGATTTATCCCAACATGCTTACACTGTATACGTACATCCTACAAATAACTTTGTAAATATGACCAAATAGTATTTTATAGCATACACAGACAGTTTGAAAGTAGTGGATATATCCATCTCGATATTCATATGTTTATGAAGTTTACTAATAGCCCGACTAATCGTCAAATACTGAGATGAATATAGCGATTATAATTAAGTTTATGCCTTTTCCGAGGCCTTTTCTTTTAACTAGGTACATTCAATTAGTAACTCTTATGTGAATTTCTATAAAACTTTTATGAATGTTCGCTCGAAATTAAATTAACCAAATGATCCCTTTTAAACATTACAAGTCCACATTATAAAGTGTGATATTTACGATAGCATAAATATTTAAATGTAAGAAAAAAATATTAATAACGCGAATAGCTATAACATGATATCCATGGACGTTTATAGGTAAGTTTGAATAGTTTATAGCTAAACTGGAAAAGCCATGTGTTATTAGAATTGTACGTAAACTACAAAAGATGGATAAATAATCAATAATTTCCAGTATTATTATTCAATAGTATTCATTAAATCATTTAACAATTAAGTATTAAAAGCGTGCGTGTATCTAGTCGAACATAAATCAAATTTAAAGCTAAACCATAATTTGTCATTTTCCATACTATTTTTTAACCTTCAAGCAACATATAACCTTAAGTTTTCTGTAGCAAAATAAAGCATAATAACAAGTTAGAATCATAACATAATAAGCAATAACAATTTTTGAATATCTTCTTGGTCAAAAATATTATCTAATTAGAATCGTCAAAAGGGTGGTCCGATGTTTCAGATAAATTAAGAGTCAATTAAGAGCTAGATTAAGAGCGTCTCACTGATTTAATTCACAGCACTTATATATCGCCATAATTTGTTTGTATTATCTACTTAGACTTTAGAGTAGGAAGATGATTAAAATACCCGTGACAGTAATAACTATGTTAATCCAAGAATAATACCTATTGAAATGGAAAGATTAAACCTTAAGTTTATGTGGAAATTGGTGTTAGTCGTGTAACACATCAAAATCCTATGTTCGAAAGCCCACTTCGATATAAATATTGAAATCCCGTGCCTGCCAGAAGCCTGCACCATCTTCAAAGGCAAGAGAGAAATTTATGACAATGAGCGCGCACGATCGAAGCCAGGGTGACGATGTGCCCGCGTATAAATACAGTGCGACACTCCCCTGAGCGAGCCCCCGAAGAGACGGCGGGCGTACCGTCGCGTCGCACCGGCTGCGGGCGCCAGCCACTGTACCCACAAGCACTTAGCTACCGCGGATGTTTGCATTATGCAAGCGGTGCGGCCACTGATACCGGTGCGTATTACAGGTGAGCGGGATGCGCTCGGCGGCTATCGAGTGGGCGGTGACGCACGCGAGGCCCGCACACGAGCGCTCGGCTCTGAATCCGAGCCCCGCGATCGCAGCTGTCACTTCCCACGCGCTCCTCTCCCCGATCCATCAATGATTCACGCGCCCGGTCGCCGGCCACCTTGCACGCAAGAACGACACGCTCTTTGACCTGCGCACGCCCTCTAGCATTGTCTCTAAGTATACGTGCTTGCTTGCTTGCCTTCCGTTTAGCCGCGCCCATTTGCGTTTTACTCGACTGCAGGTCGCGGTTGACCGCGGCTTATAAGTAGGTGCCATCGAGATCTTCTTCCGATATTATAGTCGCATTGCTTTAATGCCTCTTTATATTTTTATAAATATGGCAGAGGACTCTGTCTATTAAATATTTTTAATGCGAGTTTACATTGCATCTTCATTCATTATATCATTACATAAACACGTGTGCATAATTATATAGTTTTATATGCTATCCATACCAGTACAATCATTATTCTTACGAGGAAATATTTAAAAACAAGTATCAAATTAAAAATAATACAATGTTTTATTACTCAATTTATTTTAAATCATTATAAACAGTCTTAAGTTATTTCTTACCTATACATTAAATGTTACACAATCAAAGAGTGTATATATATACATTAAAGTTTATGCAAAACTAATTTAAAATGACATCAATGTACATATATAACAGAAAAGCAACATTATTAGTCTATCCAACTTCCGCAGATTTCGTACCAAACATTTTATCATATTTATTATGACAAATTATATTTTGTTCATTTTTGGGTTATCTGATAAAAGAGTTTAGTAGTTCATTATGCTTATATAATTGAGTTTTCCAGCTATAAAACATAATCTGTCACGAAGTCTTATCTATAATAGATACCGGGGTGAAAATATGACTACATTTATTCCAAATACTAATTATTTTATGTGTTATATATTTATTAATAAATAAACCATTGTATGTATCAATAAAATATATGTCTTTATATTGCCTTTTGCAACATGCACAGGCGCCAAAGTGAAGCTTTTATTGGCTTGATAAATCTCTTAAAAGAGTAACCAATGCGGAATGTGCGTAGGCGTGTATGCCTTACATTCCCTGTTTACGAAGCTTAAGTATTAGGGCGTATATACACGAATGAAATTCGTTTGTCATGTCACGCACCAGATTAAAACCAATGGCAAGCCTTCTCCTAGTTGATACTGATGATTATATCAGCTCCTCTCATGATTGAACTTAATAAACTGTACACATCATAATATACAAGATTTTGCTAATAAAATAATAGCTGATCATTGTCTCAAGCTTTAATTAATTTACAAACATTATCACAACTACAATAAAGATTTTTAGAAGAATTAATTTTTCAAAAGCAAAATTTAAACGATATAGTTTCGAAATAATATTCCACATCATTGGTGAAAAGCTGCATTTAGGATCAAGGAGGATTATGAACTTGATCATGTCGAAAAGAAGGGAGTGGGGGTGAGGAAGGAAGAGGAGGAAGGGGTCGTTCGATGTTCTTTGCGTATTTACGAGACGGACGTCATATTACCGTCGGATTAATTTCAAATCGCTGAAGTGCAAAGTCCCTTACCATGACGTACATCCGTCGACGATCTGTCGAAAAATGACTGTTCGCTCAATCCTCTTTATAGATAATTTTTATTTTTCAAAAAAAATCTTTGCTAAACGGCCTTATCATTATTTGAATCATTATCACATAGTGCAATTAAAGATGCTTTTAAATAGAAAAAAAGTCCTTTAAACTTTTTATTAAGGTCATCTTTACTTTCTATCAGAGCGTAAATTTTTATAATCGAACGTTTATGCAGTTATTTGTTAACTATCTAATATAAATTCATTAAGAATGGTATGAAAATATTGCAATGTATTTGGAAATCTGAGATACTTATGCTTATAATATGTTAAATTGTATGTTTTGTGGTCAGACTATGTAACATATTCTGTCCATTTACTATTGGCTGGTAGGTGATGGCGAATGAACATAACATAGCTAAAATCTTTGTATTGAAAATATTTTTTATTTATTAATTAGTAATCTAAAAATACTAACATTTAAAATAATTAACATTTAACATACTAAGGCTTAATTACTTTTTAAACAAGTAAGAATTAAAGAACAAAGTGCTTTTTCTTTTGTTTTCCATTATTTGTTTTAATTTCTCCCGCCTCGTTCATCTTATGCAAATAGCACAAGTGCATTTTATATTGAAATAGTAAATTTTGAGGTTATGAACTAGTTATTTCACGAAAAACTTAAGGTATATATGCAGAAATCTTCAACACTAATTAGTTGTAAGACTATGCTTTATGGTATATTTTCTACTAAGGAAATATATCAGAAAATAAACTTATTTATACAGTTAAAAAAGGATTACGCCGTGGTCTATATGCATATTATTGTATCCTTACAATATATGAATAATGAACTCAATTTAATTGGCTAATATTTGTAGTTTACATTTGTTATTGTTCATGAGTTTATTTGCATCGTTTAAATAGTGTGAAAAACTACCCTTATTTAAAAAAGTATTTAATTTCACATTACACGCGTTCGTAAATAATAATAAAATATTCCTTCACATATAACTGACGATAGTATATCAGGTTGACCCACTGTTTAATAAAAATCAATTCCTTTCGTAAGAAAGAAATAATAATAATTTTATTTGCATTCGTTATTTAATATTTTATTGTATAAGTATTTTATGAAATGTATATTAAATCTTAAGTTTACTATACAAAATAGTTATGTCGATAAAAAAGATGGTGCTTTCTTTTTAAAAATTGTAGTGCTTACAGTGACTTTTTGGATATTGAAAATAAAAGAGGCTAGAAAAATTATTATTTACTTAAAAATCGACTTTACCAATAGAATATGATCAATAAAGCATCGACACGTGAAAGAGATTGGAAAGAGCACAAGCTGTCTTAACCCGCTACTCTCGTGAAAAACTTGCATAAAAAGAAGGTTGGCAAATATCTTCGAAAATACAAATGAGAATAAATAATAAATAAGTAATGATTAAGGAGGAAGAATGGTGGAAGAAATCCTTTTAAGAAGACGTATCCTGCAAGTGATCAGATGTAAGGCACGGCACCGAATGCAATTTAATGCATCGAGCTCGGCATCGAGCGCAGAAGCGATGTGTAGGTATCTGGCTGATAATACTCGCGGTTGAAAGGCGCGCTTTGATCTCGGCTTTGATCGGCCGATAGAGAAGGCCGCGCGCGGCCGCGGCGGGCGAATCGAGCGGTCGATCCTCGGGTCGATCGGCCGATCGGTCGAGATCGAGGTCGGGCATTTTGGGAACAAGCCTTTGATTAGCCGCGTGTAGGGCGCACAAAGGCACCGCTTGGCCCCGTATCGGATGACAATTCTCGAATCCCGGGGATCCCGTGACAATGCCACGTGGGAACAGTTAGCGCTAAGTCCTTCCGGAATGCCGGGGCCGGCCGAGGGGCTTCCGCCCGGGTTGCGCGAGCTGCCCGCTCCCCGCGTCACGTGCTCCGCCCAAGTCAAACAGGGGCCGCGCAAGGCCCCGGCCCGGGTGGCCAAAGCACGACCAAGGCAAACAGATCGGCCGGTGGGCGCGCGCCCGCGCAATCCTTCCGTCGGCCGCGACCCAGTGCCCGGGCCCGGCTTAGCCCGCCCGTGTTTCCTTAAGAACCTGAGCTCGGTGCGCCTGGGCGGCTTCGCGGTAAGGCGGCCTGGGCCGAGTGCGCGGAACCGCCGCCCCGCGCTAAGCAGATCGCGCGCGCCCTTGCGCGTCCGATATCCCTTTGTCGGCCGCGACTGGCCGCGGCGCCCACCTGGAAACCGAGCCGGGGAGGGGCCCGCCGAGTGCGAGCTCCGCTGCCCCAAGGAGCCTCTACGCGCCATCCTTCACCAATTCGACCAATCCATTTTACGGCTTTCTGCGTGAATTCCCTTTCTCCGCTGGATACGAGTACTCGCCCCGGGTGTACCACTTGGATTGTGCGTGCCGTGGGACTCGCCATCGACTTTCCCTGCGCTCCACACTTAAATGAATCCGTTTTGTTTCAAGTCTTAGCGGAGAGGCGAGCTGAGAGGTTTGCCGAGAAAAATCTTTGTCTTCTTTCGCACGCAGGGCTCTGTGCAAAATCGCTCGAGATCCATTGTTGCAACCAACCACCACCGAAATCTATTCATTTGAAAAAAGAATTATAAACAAACTTACAATTGACTCGTCGATATTACGGAACAGTTGTATACTATGGTATTACGTAGAAATAAAAACATCTGAATACTTAATGTGTCTATCGATTTATTTCACGATGTGTAACAATTGACTGTATGATATAATAATATTAAATTTTATTTCCATTGTCTTTGATTAACTATGTTCATTGATAATATAAAGTATTTGTATAAATACGTGATAGACATCATATAAAACTTCCTGTATTTTTAGCATTATATTTTTGTATACATAATATTATTTAAATATATAATAAACAATGCAAGTATGGCTCGGATGCAGAGAGAGCATATGGGTTAGAACATATATGTATAACCAGATAATACAAGCGCCTCGGCGAGCACGCGATAGGCTGCGTATGACTGCAGGCATAGAACCACGACGATATAAATATAATATCGATATTGTTTTGCACAAATAACAGATTATTGATGCACATCGCCGAAGGTCTTAAACAAT
Source organism: Sycophaga agraensis (assembly GCA_018906755.1). NCBI lineage: Eukaryota > Metazoa > Arthropoda > Insecta > Hymenoptera > Pteromalidae > Sycophaga > Sycophaga agraensis. Next base: position 645,602 of record JACCIE010000039.1, read on the forward strand.
TCTGTATAAAACACACAACATGTATAAAATACAAGATGTAATACCGTCTTTTGTGAAATTTACAGACAATGAATTAATGGTTATTCAATAATTTATAAATAAAAAAATGTAAAAGGGTGCTCCATTGACGGATTGGCTTTCCTTAAATCTCTCTTTGATCGTTTGTTTACGCATGATAGGTATTTATACGATCGAGAGCAACCTGCATCACGGTATAACCGTAGGCGTACAATGCATTTGGCGGGTTCGTGGAAAAAAGTGATCGATGCCCAGCAGACGCAACAAGCTAAATATTAAAAGGCTCGAGGTTCCATTGGCTCGCAGTTGTCAGAGGAAATGGAAGCGGCCTAGCCGGGCGAGCGCCTATTATTTGTACTCGCCGTCGGCTTGCCGCGACCATTCAATTAGGCGCGCATCTGCTCTCGGGCGGCGGCCGGGGTGCACTGCTCGGGCGGTGTCGGGCTGCACCATGACGCGTGTACCTAGCGCGCACCGCGCCGATCTCCCATCCCCATTGATCGGCCGGCGCAGTCGTGTAGCGCGGAGGCCGCGGCCTATCCGAGCATCTTAATACCGGAATTGGCCCGCTAGCGGAGCGCGGCGCTGCGCGGATTTGCGGCAAATCCCCGGGGCAAATAATTGACCGTCGGCCGCTCCCGGAAGCCCCGGACCGGTAGCCACTCGACGTATATCGCTGCCATTGAGTGCGACAATCCAAATATTTGCCGGTCAGATTAGCCCCGCGCCGCCTTCCTCCGGCACTCGGCCCTGCTCGGGTTTCGCCGGGGCCGCGCCATCTGCACTTTTCTCCCCCTCGAGCGAGGCGGGTCGTCGGCGCCGATCATCGGCCCTCCATCCTTTCGCTCCGCGGCCCCACCCGGATTAGTGCGCCGCGGCGTTGCGCGAGCTTTCGGAGCCGCGGACGGAGCGGCTCACCTCAGATCCGAGCTTATACCCGCGGGATGAACTCTTTACCGCGCGATCGGGAAGCTCGATAAAGCCGGCCGCTTGACGCCCGAGATCTGGCCGGGCGATCTGGCCGCTGGGCCGCTGGGCCCCCGACGCCGGGAGAAACTGCGCCTCGCGACCGGGGCCAGGTGGCTTTGCCGCTTTGCCGAGTGTTTAATAATAACGCTCGCATGAGTAAGTGTCGGCTTAGCCCTACACGGCGTACCTTCTAAAAGCGCCCACCGTTTATTTAGTTGCCTTTACCACTACATGCCCGCCTTTCTCTTCCCCGCGTGCATGTGCATCGATGTAAAATATTTCTTTCCTTCTATTTATATCACCTGTTTCTTCAACTCCAACTTTTTATGCTTTCTTCCTCTAGTTTCACGCCGATGGAGCCTTAACCCTTGGAGCGACGCTGTCTCTGTGAGAATCATTTTTTCAATAATTTTACTCAGTTTTATCGAGAAGAAAAAATAAAATCTCTATAAAGTTTAGTGAAATCTTATATTTAGATCATAACGCGACGAAAATAGGAATATACTGTTAAATATTACTGAAAAATTCAGTCGCGGTCTCAACGATCTAATCGCTTCATTGAAGAATAAAAATACACGGAAAAGGTTATGGGTTGTCGGTGGCCTCTTAAGTCTAACTCGAGGGCACTTCTATAGTAGCGTGAAAGTACCACCGATTCCTCTAAGATTATTCAGTGAGCTCCTGGTTATATGGTTGCCTCTTCTGAGGTCGACTAAGCGCTACCGGAGCCGAAGATCGTTTCCACTCGAATCGCCGCGAGAAATGCTTTTTGGAGAAAATCAAATGGACCGCGAGGGGCTTTATACCGCGTAGTCTCTGGCCCTTCGCGCGATCTTCTTATTCGTAGATTATATCAGAGTAAGTATGCGCTATGCGTGCCGCAGCTGTACATTACTTGAGCCTCTGGACTTTTCGGCATCTATCTATTTTGAACAACTACTATAGAAGCGCATGAATAATTTATTAAGATGTTCCGATTGATATTCAAATATTTATATCCCAAACCGTTCAGATTGACTTTTTCGACTTTTTATATACAACTATTTTTGGAATGTATACACAAATATGAGCAATTACCTCTCAACTCTCAGAAGAACATAAGACTATTCCGATTATCAATAACTGTACGGTCAATAAATCTTATTTAATACACCGTTCGGTTATTAATATACGCAAGGGGATATAACTATTTTTACTTTTTCCCACCAAAACATTTTCCTCGACACACATTTTTCTCGCACTTTAAGGAGCCACTTACTTTTTGAATGACAGCTGCACTGCACGATCATTGCGAGCCTATTGCAATAGAATGCCGTATAATATGGATCTACCTTATGCATACTTGACTAACTCTATTTGACAGGCCCATTGACAAACAGAATCGCATTTCATCGAATAAAAGCATACAGTCGCCGTTCCGGTTCGTGGAGAATCTTTAAGAATACCGTGAGTTGGACCACCCGACGCGACAGGAGTTTGGCGAATCTACCTGAGACTGTCTTCTTATGCCGCAAGGAAAAAAGGACCTCGTAACCCTATTACGCGATTCCGAAAAAGAAAGTAAATTCCAGCTCTTGACAATTATCTGCTTTGTCGCCAAAAGTGCCCCATGATCAGCTTATGAGCGAATCAGCATAATCCCATTTCGCTCGAAGTGTGTATAGAACGAGGAACCATGTGGATCCTTCAAAATAAACCATTCAACTCGCCATTCAAATTATTTCCCTTTGCCTAATTATTTCATAAACTTTAATCGCATGATTCCGCTGGATGGTCAACTGCTCCTCTAACGGATTATCTTCTTTTTTCTATGAATATATCCCTCGTGTCGCCAATGAACGCAATGCATGCCTTTGAAAATTTTAAATATGCATGGGAACGACGTTCAATGACTGAATACAGGGAACATTTCTCCTCAAGTTAGACACTCTCTTTGAAAATCTGTCATGTACCCTTTATTGCTCATCTTATTTGCTTCTTTTACTTTATTAGAAAGTAAAATAAAAAATTTATTGTTATCTTCTATATTGAAAATTAGGTAATTTAATGGCATATTATGCATATTCCGTTATTGTTTTCTATTTTGTTTGAAAGTTGAATCTAATTGGATTATATAATTAATTATTTATTTATAATAAAAAATTTTTTAGTAATAATATGTGAATAATTCAGATAAGTTAGTACATTTTAATTTACAATTTTACAGAATGTCTTCGAGAATGTTATAGAAAAAATTTAATTTGGAAATGTTTTTTAAATAACGGAAAGCTTTTTTTATACGTATATACATATGTATTGTATGGCAGAGACGAAGAGGATTATAAAATATGTAAGAAAGTATAGTTATACTATGCATGTGTATTCATATATATATTTTTCGATTGAAAAGAGAATTATTTGCTTATATTACATAGACATAGCACATGTATCTTGTATTTAGAAAATCACAGCTGCTGGCATAGGTTGTTTCGCGTGCGGGATTATTCGAAAATAGATTTAGGGGACTGACAAACACGATTTAGATGACAATCGTGCACATGTGTATGAACCGTAACACCAGTGAGTAATCCGTATTAATGATTATCAGGGCTTTGTGGCGTAACATGTGAACATTTTACTACGATTTAGTTCGTTTCCAGATTAGATGTATCATTGTAGCTTGTACCTTTTGCTTTCAACTTAATATGTATCACGAACGACAAAATTATAAGAATTTTTAAAAAAAATCGTCAAATCAAAACAAAAACATATCAGCAATAATAGAGTTAACGATTGTAAGAATAGGTTGGAAGTACGGCATACTTTAATAAGATATCTACAATTGTTAGTATTTGCGACAGTGAAGGTGAGTTTTAATTTGTTTGTCGTAGGCTGCGCTTTCTAACAGGCGGCTTCGTTTCAAAGATGTCGTGCATATATAGGTGAAAAAGAGCGCGCGTGCCGTAATCCAATGCCGGCGCTTTTCTCCTTTGTGTTCCTTTCGAGCCCGGCTGCCGGGATGGTTCTGAAAATTCGCGTTTACGAAAACTCAAGGGGACTCGTGTGCGAGGGTCGGAAGGGGTCCAAGGGAAGGTGTTCAACGACGCGATCGGATTTCGCATATCGGGGTCCCGGGAGGGTTAAGCACCTCCGTCCGGAGAGACAGCTTCCGCTTCCGGATTGGCGCGCGCGAGCCACGTGCTCGGCAGGAGTGTCGGCCGAAGGTCCTCGAGATCCCCGCGGCGCGCACTTATCCTGCCCGGGGCACTTGGGCACGTGGTGCGAGGCTGCGCCCGTGGACCTCCGCCCGCGACGCTCCGCACGCGCGCACTTGCGCTATCGCCAGGCAGTTTACCCACTAAATCACCCAATTGCGAGCGAGGCATGCCTTAGTGCCCGGTCTTCGGTGGAGCACATGCATCCCGGGCCAAAAGGTCGTTCTTACTCGCGCGTCCGGCGTAAGACGAGCCCTCGGCAAGCGCCGCGGCATTGGAAATGACTGTCAGTGGCTGGACAGCTCAAGAGGCGAGCGGCACAACATGGACAAAAGATGAAAGATAATACGCAATGGGTGGAATTGGCAGGGGGCGTGTGTCGTCGAGTGTCTCTGTTTTCGCACGTTAGGCAAAGAAGGTAGGCCGGAGGACGAATCAAAGCCGGTCCCGGGAAATCCGCGCGCGCACGCGCCCAATGTTTTGGTAGCGCACGTGGCGCGGCGGGCCGGCGGCCGCGCGAAGCTCCCGCAGAAGCTGAGAAAATACCGGGCGGCTTCTAATTATGTAAAGCCGGCGAGTGTCCCCGCGCGGCGCCTTATCAAAATACCGTAAACGTGCCGGGCCCTCGGGGGCCGCGGGGGGTGATAAGGCCGCGCGCCTCGCGGAAGCGGCCCGCCGGAAGAGCGAGATTAGGCCGTCTCCGGCGCGGGGGCCGCTCGGCCCCGTGAATTATCACGTTCGGGATTATCGGCCGGGGCGGCTTTTCTTAAAAATAAATCTCCCCGCGGCCGAGGTGCGCGCGTGTGCCGCGCGGCCGCCGCGCGGGATTTGGCCCGCTCGGGTCCCTGTGATGGATCGTCCCGTTCCCACGATCAATCTTGCACTTGCACAAAAACCTCGGGACGCCTGCCGGAGCGCGGCCCGGCTAAATTTAAACGGGAATCGGACCTGCGCCCTCTTCTGGGATGCAACTCTGATTTATCGGCAGCCGCCTCCTATAAATTAGTCGGGCCAAAATTTTGGTGTATTTGCCCATCGTCTCCGAGGATTCTAGTAGTCAGGCGTCAGTTTAGAAATCCTCGTCGCTTCTTTTTTACGAGCCCGGCGCGTTATTTAGCTTCGCTGTACTTCAAACGGCCATCCATTGCTAAGCGGACCAGATTCAACGAGTCAAAGCATATACCTTGGATGTTTTCATTTGAAAATTATCACATTGTCGGGTCTCTGCGTCGAATGAGATTATACTACTTACTCTGATAGACTATTAAATAGTTTGCGTTAAACATCTAGTCGGGCCTATAGAGAGCGTGATAGGACCGAGCTGTACTCGACGATCGTTTTGTTCTCCCTATGCAATGGAACTATACTTGGCATTATGCTTCTATAATCGTTTCATCAAGTGTAATTTGACTGGTCTACTTTCGTGCTCTATCAGACGGCACTTCTCGCTTCGATTCGCTGATGCCTCGGCTTCTGTTCACGTGTACAATGCACATCTCGATGCACATTGAACTCGGGTATCATTTGGGTAATCGCACCGAAATATTCGGTAGTCGAGTCGTCAACGTAAATAAGCATTGCCTTATTTTTCAAGAGAGTTCCAATAATTATTAACTTTGTTCCGTAGTTTGAATGAAAGGAAATTGCTAATTTGCTTACTAAAACGTGTTATGATGTTAAGCTAAATCGGCGGTTTTTTTCCTTACTCTTTTGGTATGTAAAGTGGAGTCTGAAATTTCAGCGGAATCCGTCATGTGGAACTTTGGAATTTGACAGAACACGGTAATACCTGACAGGCTCGTGGCTTATTTGCATGTTGTTAAAAAAAGGCTGCTCGAGATAATCGGCTACGTTCCTCACAGATAACGAAAAAGAGTCGAAAGGGAAAAAAATAAATATTACAAGCACGTGTGATTAAAAATAATTGATAAAATTCACAGGGCTTATCAGGAGAAACGGATCGCTAACATTTAATTATTAACGATAAATATTTGAAAGATGTGTTAATACGAAAAGGCGGAACGGGCGCATTGGCAAGGTGCAGGAGTGCCGGAGGCAGGGGCCCGAAAAGCGCGCAGGACGAGAGAAACGTAATGAATCAGGTGGGGGCGGGAGGGGAAGGGGGTTACGTCAATGGGGTCAGGAGGGGGGAGGGCCCGGGGCCCGGGGCTCGGGGCCGATAGGCAGGGGGCCCGGGCCGCCGGGCAAATTTGTCGCTGCGGGCAGGCGGGCAATTACACGCGGGCCGCGGGCCCGGGCCTATTTGCATAAGAGGGCGGCGCGCGGGCGGCGCGGGCCGGGGCCCCGCGGAGCGCGGGATATATCGATCGGGGCGGGAGGGGCCCGGGCGTCGGGGCCGCGCCGCGGGCGGCCCCCGGCCCGTCGCGTGCAGACCGCGCTAATTGCAAATAGATTTATAGGGCGGGCGGCTCCCGCCGGCATACACTGAATCGGCGCGCGGGCGCTAATCGACCGGCGGCGGCGGCGGCGCGGCGCGGGCCTCGGGTGGGAGGCCCGGTAAACAAGGCCGCGCACTCGCCCTCGCGGCGCGCCCCAGGCCATTCGGCCGCGGCCGGGGGACGAGAGCGAGGAGGAGCGACAACGGCCCGGGGAGAAAAGGACGAGTGGCGGGGGCAGCGGACCGAGAGCCGCGGGCGCACCGGCGCATTAGCGGCTTTGATCCGCCGCGGGCGCGAGCGCGCGCGCATGCGCCCCTGGCCCCGGCCCCCTGCCTCTCTCCTCTTTTATTGGCCCTCGCGCGGCGCGCAGGCGCGGGCCCTCCCGTTCCTTTTGCCCTCCGCCTACCTGCTTAAGACGCCTTAATCAATATCTCGCGGTGCCCCGGCTCGGTACGGTTACTCCGACTCGCTTCCTCCTTTTTCCCGCCGGCGCTGCCGCGCGGCTTTTTCATCCTCTCGCCCGGCTCTCGTTAAGCAATTGTAGATAGGAGCTATTTATAGAGGAGCCGCCCGCGCCGGCCTCCTTTTTCCCCCGGCCCTGTCACCGGGGCTCCTTCTTTTGCCAGCTCGGCTCCGAGGGCCGCTCCTTTCCTTTATGCCTCGCCCATTATCGAGTAGCAGTTACAGCTGGTGATTCGCCCGGGCGGCTCGGACGGGCTCGAGCCGCGGCCCGGGGAGGATTCGCCGCGCGGGCGTCCCGAACTGCTGCCGAGTGATGGATCGGGCCGGGTTAATCGAGGAGCTAATCGGCTACTCGTACTTGGCAAACGGCCGCGCAATTAGCCCGAGGTATTCGCCGGCCGAAGCGCCGAGAAGAAGGTTGCGACGGCTGCGGCCCTCGCCCCGAGAAAGAGGGCCGGATGCGCGGGCGGCGGGCGCGCGGCCGCGCGGCGCTCAATAACGCGGGCGCTCGCGAATTTTTCGCCCACTCGGCGGCCCTCATCAAACAATGAGCGCGGGCACAATGGCCGGGGATTTTTGCGCCGGGCCGCGGATAATTGCTCCGTAATAGATTAATTCGTGGACAATGCCGGCGAGCGGCGAGCGGCCGCGACAGCCCTATTGGGTTTCCTGTGGGAATGCAACCTGGCGCGGCCTTGTTGTGGCTTGTTTTGGGCCCCGGCAACTCCTTCCTGCCGTAATTGCTCGCGCCCGGTCATTGATAAGTCGATCGGGTTACCCGCCCGGCCATTGTGCGCCCCGGCACAATGTCTCCTCGGCCCTCACAATGCCCTCAATGGCCCGCGCCTCCCCCGCGAGGCCGCATCTGCGCCCGGGCTCGCGCCCCGCGGCCCTCGGAGCGCCCCTCAAAGCGGCCCCGCCCTAATCCCTATCCGGTGGCGCGATCCCTGTCCGAGTGTTCCGTAACAAGCGGCCGGCGCGCCTCAAAAAGCGGCTTGTTGTTGCTCTGGCCTCGCTCGCCGGAGAAACAGAGCCTGGCGCCGCCGACGCGGTATCGCGGACGTCGGCCGCGCATGCATGTAGATTCGGCGGGACGATAGCTCGGCCGCGGAGGCAGCCCGCGCGCGCTCAATTGAGCGCGCGGTTAACCGTTAAAACGTGAAATGGATTTGCACCGGGGAGAAAACAAAATGAGAACCGAGCCGATCGATCGACGCGATGCTTTACACCTGCTGCACTTTACTGATGATAATGCGGGGACGATCTTCGAATCGTTTGCAGCCGCACGTAGGACGTGTGCTCTTACGGGCCATCAACGCGAAGATCATGCCGCGGAAGAAAGGCAAAAGGACCGAGCGCGAGCGGCGGAGACGGGGAAAGAGAGCGAGGGCCGAGCGGCCGGACTCGGGGAGCCGCTTAGACGGGAGGACCGCGTCGACGCATTGTCCGCTAAAAGGAGCCATCTCGAGGCTTTGTCGCCGGGCGGCCGGTCGGCCGGACTCCGCCGGTCCTCCGGCCACCTCTGGCCTTTGTTTCTGCGGCCTTGCCAGCCGATCGATCGATAGGGCTATTACAAACAAATTGAATCGAATAGTCGGCCGGTCCTCCGGGGAATGGGTTCGCGCGGGCTTATCGGCCGGGTCGATCTCCCGGCCCGGGCATTATCCCCCGGGCAATGGCCCGGGCCCGTTTAGCCCGGCTAATTGATAATGGCTATCGGCGCGGGCCGCTGGCCGGCGACCCGGTGAGCGATCGGCGCCCGCGGCTCCGCGCGTCACTCGCCCGCCACTCAGATCTCGCGGCGATAGGCAAACGCGAGGGGACGCGCCGCCCTCGGGTTTTAATCGGGGGCACTGCGCCCCGAGGATGCGCTCCTAGAGTGATGGATGGCCCGCGCCCCAGGAATCCCCGAGGCCGCCGCGGCCTAATCTGCGATCGCGACCTCGCGCCCGCCCCGCGGGGAGCCCGAGGGGAGCCGCTTCCGCGAGGCCCCGGCGCCGTCGCGCGCCGCTGACGCCAGCCGGGCCGATCGTGTCGCCGGAGCGCTAATCGCTCTTGCCCGCCGCGGCCCGCCCCCGTTCCCCCCGTTCCCGCTGCCCACCTCCCGCCTCCCAGTTCCCAATTCCCGGTTCCCACCCGATGCAGCCCCGCCTGCGCCTCGCTATTTTGAATAAGCCTTCGCGCTCGACTGCCCCTTCTGGGACTCTCTTCGCCCTCGCCAACCCGACGACTTCTTGCCAAAGAAGAGCATATTTTTCGACTCAACAATTATATACTTTATTCTCTCTCGTCCTCTCTTTATTGTCATTGTCGATGAAAATCTTCTTTTCGTTGATTTGGCAAAGTCCACTTTTTGTACTTTTAATACAACTTGGTATTATAAGTTCGCATTAACGCATGCTCAAACTCGACGTTTAATTATTTCATTTTAGCGATGCCGTTATAGCACTAGTCTTTTCTATTTCCGGATTATACATCTCAACTCTTCTTTCTTTTCCACATAGTCCTATCAGAATAATAAATACCCAACTGCTAATTAAACGTGATTTTACGATAGGCCATTTTATGCTCGATTTCATACAGCAATACAAATAAACAATTTACGCAATCCTAAGAATAAATTGCATGTATAACAAGGCTTCAAACTTGATAAACCTACATTTTCTACATTATTTAACAACGTGTTGTTTTTTTACTACACTATCAGTTGCTCTTTTATAATTAAACAACACGATAATTGCATTATTGGTTTAAAGCAACATTTAAAGATATAAATTTTTAAGATTATAGACTTCATTGCACATTAAATACCTTGAATTAAAACTCTTCCACAATAATATTTATTAATTGATTATAGAAAAAGAGTCTTTGAAAAATAAATATGTATCAGAAATTAACAAATTTCTAGTACGCTTTATTCCTTAAATTGTAATATATTTTACGAAAACAAATTTGATACATAATATATTTTTTGTTATTTAAAGTTCACAGCATAAAAATGAATATATATATAAAAGTTATGTTCCATTTCAAATCCTAATGGAACTTTATCACATGAAATTAAGATTGAAGATTTGACCTATTTTTTATTAACGTACAAGTACTTTAATTGAATAAATTCACTTACTGTACTGCTTGACGTCTAATCATTTCTAACTAAAACGATCAAGAATAAATTTTGGTTTCATAAACAAGCGATCAATTTTCTTGTCAGATTATGAGTTTTTGCTTAAAAATATTATAGACCTATTATGCGTGTAATTGTTGAATTCGTCATTGTGCGATAAGTACATACCACAAACTTTCGATAAAGCAACCGATTCGTCAATATCTACTCGTGTACATATATCTGGGAAGTAATGAGAACAAATTTAGAATCGCATAGACCGATTGTACGTCGACTTTGGACTAGCAACATGTTTTTCAAACTTTTCGCGTTAGTTTCCGTGTGCTCGGTATTCGTTTATGGATTCAACGAGGATCTTGGCGACGATATAGGTCTACCAACGGTAATTGAAATCTAACATATAATATTTAAGTTGAATATTTTTCGTTATGAACAATTTTAATAAGTTTTTGAATAAATTTTGTTACTCAATAGAATGAATTAAAATGTAGTTGAATTTTATAAATTGTTTTATAATCGAAATAATAATTATTGTAGAATATGTTGTAAGAATATAATGTAGAATTCTTTCTTATATTGTAGTTTGTGTTAAAAGTAAGGTGATATACTATCCGGTATATTATGTAGTCAATTAATTAATTTGCCTTCTAATATGTACTTATTTGATTAGCATACCTAATCAGACATTAATTATTATTTATTTTCAGGTGCCTCCTTACGAAACTAGTCCAATGTCGGGTCGCGAAAGTGTAATGCACTTTCCGAAAAGGCCAATGCGTGCGATTGACGATGATAAATATGATACACATCATACTATGGGGGCAAATTGTTGCGGTTAATTCGATTAATAAAGTAACTTTTCTAGATCAAACATGAAATCTTGGAAGATATTCAATGCAGCTAACATATTTCGATAGATAAAATTAAATAGCAACGTCCCTATTGTTCAAGAAAGAAATTTACTTGCATAATATAATTTTGGTTTACTACTGCATTATAACATAGCAAATTATACGTCAAGAAAATAAATAGTTCTCAAAGGAAACTAGTTGTTTCATTCGAACCTCTTGTTAATAAAATAATATTTTAATTATAAATACCAAATAATGTAAAGTGATATTTGAATTATCGATTGAATGGATTCAATCGATTTGATTCATTTATGTTGATTAAACCACGTTAATAATCAATGTTACACTTTAGTGAGGGTATTTCTTAAATTGATTTTTATCTAGATTCCCATAAAAGTGGTTTATTATTTTTGGCGTTTAATATTATTAATCATAAAACGATCTTTATCTTTTATGTAAAAAAATGATGTATAGAAAAATATTAGTTTAACTTACTAATTAGTAAAATCGAAAAAACGTGAAATGCAGAAGATGCAGTCTGTAAGTATCAGTAGAAATAAAGGCATAAGAAAATGCCTGGAGAAAGTCGACAATCAAGAGATCTTGAGTTGGGAAGGAAAATGGAAAAAGTCGTGATCGGTCCACTCCCACTGTCATGACAAGCTGCGCTTTCCCTGATCCCACACTCGATAAGGTGACGAATTCTCTTTTGGAGTCGTTGTTTTGGGAAACCCTTAGGTTCGAATCAGGGGCGTGATTCATCATCTAGCATTGGCTCCTCTCCGCACGAGACTCGCTAGCATTATGCAGCTGAGACGTCACAGAGACGGTGACACGGGGACCGATCATCGACGGCAGTGGACTGTCGGATGCGCAGTCGATTATATTCTATCCTTTCGGGATCTCGTCCCTGATTCAGGGCGTGACTCGACATTCCACTAAATGATACATTTGTAATCTGGACTAATGCGCTTAGAGAATGTTGACCAAACACGAGGATTGGCCCGAACAGCTAAAGAATTCAGTAAGTAATTCGAATGTGGCAATAACGATAAGGGGATACCTATAGATCGAAATGCAAAGTAGCGATTATGGAAATGCAGGAAGATGCCAGGGAAGCCGCTGGAGAGTCGGCCGGACGGCCTAGTCGAAGTGGCCGATGGAGACGTAGCCAATGACGCTGCAGGTGCAATGGGTGAGTAATGGAGACGTAAACAGCGGCGGCTCGCGACTAGTAAGAGCGAGGGCGCATAATGGAGTCGAGGGGCGAAAGCGCGGCGCGCCAGCAGAAAGAAAGTTTTCCCCTGCGAGGGGTCAATAAAAGCCGGAGAATCGGCCCTCTTAAGCGACGGGCGACACCGAGAGGCGAGAAGCCGATCGGCCGGGAGCGTTTAACGAGGTGTTTTCCCAACGCGCACGTGTGCCGCGGGCGGCGCAGGTGAGGCGTCGCGCGGGGCGCCGCGGGGAGCGACGCCCCGGGCACAATGCCGCTCACCTCCTTCGGCGGGGGCCGGGAGCCTCGCGGGGGATGAAAGGCGCCGGCCGCGCGGGAGGATCCCACGGGCCCCGCGTCCGCCCGCTTGTTTACACTCGGGCCCCGGCGGGGCGCGCGTTCGCCGAAGCCCCGGGCGCCGAGTTTCCCCGTAGCCGCGGCCGGCGCTTGACTCCGGCCCTCCGAGCGGCCGGGCGCACAAGGAAGCGGAAATCCATTGAGGCGCGGGCCCGGGCGAGCCGCGGGGGCCCGCCGGCGCCGTTTGACCCGGGCCCCGCGCGCACCGAGCGACAATGCGCCGCCGCCCGGCCGCGATTAGCCCCGAGCACACAGATCGGCCTCGGCCGCTCCGCCCCGCGGCCCTCGAGGGCCCCTGTCCCCCGCGCTTAGTGAGCCATCAGCAGCTCGTAAAGAGGGCGGCGGAAGCTCGCGGCCGAGGCCGGGCCGCCTAAGGCAACAGGGCGAGTGGCCCGCTCGCGAATCGGCCCCGGCTTTCCGCCGACTCACCGCAGCCGGCCCCGCCCCGGGAAAATCGGCCCGACTTCTCACGGGCGGTGCCTCGGCGGATTCCCGCGCGCGACGCCCTCCGCGAGCCGGCGGCGGATCGAGGCGCTACCCTCGCCGCTACCGTTCGCTGTTTTCCCAAGCGCGATCCGAATCGCCCGTCACGGCCGAGGCATTGTCACGGGCGGCCCGCGCCCTGGGTAAACAGGCCCTCGAGCTCACCTCTTCCGGTTTTCGCAGCGATCGCAAAGGAGATTGATCCTTTCTCTGTTGGGAGCGCGCGCCTCCGGACTCCCACCTGAGCCCTACATGCCCATTGGACTCCGACATTTGGATTTCCTTGTTTTTTCTCTAGGCCCGAGAGTCTCTCTATGCTCGGACTCCCGCTCGCCTTAAGCTTTAAGTAGCTTACCCTTGTTCCGATACCAATGGACTTGCCCGAGCGTTTCCACGAGAATCTCGAGTTTATGTTGTGAAAGGTGCCAATGTAGGCTACCCCTCGCTGCCCCTCGCTGCCCTCCGCGCACCGTCAACATCAAGATTTTTCACCTTCGATTCCTTTTTCGGAATTCAGATTTTCATCTTCTCTGATATTATGCATGTTCTGGGAAAATTTTTCCCACACCTGAAATCATATTCATCTTGCGGAGGATAACCGGAGAGCGGACATGTTTCGGGAACGCCTGTGGCTTGCAGATGTATGCGATTGCCAATAATAAAAAATAAGCCCCTTGGCTATAATAATTATTTATCTGTGTTATATTTTTAATTTTTAATTAAGATTTTTACACAATCAACATGGCCAAGTAATCGTACTCGAAAAACGAGATTCCTTCGACCTAATTTTTGAAAATATCTGCTTTTTAATATAATTACGTACGAAAATTTAAAGTGAATAAAGACCGGTTCGTCATTTTTTTAATTTTACACGTAATAAACATGAACTTGTGCAGTAATCTACTGCGTTCTTTGAATGCGCAGTATTTTATTAGTGTGCCGATTTATATTCTTAAAGCGATAGCATAATAAAGCGAAAGCATTTCTTATTTTATAAAATAATGTAATTCGCTTGAAAATCGCATAACTCGAGCTTATGTATTAGAATAATAATGCACGTGGACAATCCTTATCGAATAACCAGCTGGAAATTACAAATGATGCAATATAATTAAGTGGGAACTCGAGACAATCGGTTGGGGGTGGCGTGTTTATGTTTATTTTTTGCCGCAGTGTGCGCATTTTAGTCGGCTGAATCATCAGTATTTATCGCTACGCGATATAGCTCGTTTACATATATATTTTTATTGGCATTTATAAAGGCGTATCCGCGCGGCCAAAGATAGAGGGCCAAAAGAAGAAAGGCGAGTGGTAGGAGGAGGTAAAAAAGTAGTGAGAGTCGAGTTTTTTGGCCCAAGTCGGATGATGAATTCGAGCGAACACCAGAAGTGACGCGCGGACGTCAAGGTAGACCGCGCGGAGTCCCGAGCCGGCTACACAAAACACACCTACATATAGGTGCATACAAATATATAGGTATACACAGGTGTACACAGAGGCGGATAAAAAAGGCGCGCAGACAGAAGAGCCGAGGGAGTATAAGAGAGCTGCAGAGCGACGTTACGGCGAGTCATTGGAAGAGCGATTGTGTCGACTCTCGAATTCCTCCTCTTCTCCTTTTCGATCTTCGTTCTCTGCACTTCACTGGCAGTTGCGTTACGTGTATATAAGTGGCCCGTCGCGCGTATATACACGCGGCCGTGTTATATATACAGAGAGGAGAGCGCGGCCGGCCGATGGACACTCTGCTCTCTCGATCGAGTAGAGATAAGCACGGGGAGAAAAAAGTTTCTTTGTACGCGGCCCTCTCGGGATCTCTATATATCTATCGCATCTAACATATGATAATTAATAGAACATTATCTGGGATCTGAGTGGAGGGCGAGTAGCCGCGGTAGCCGTAGACGTCTCGGCAAGGGGCGCTCGAGCAGCTGCACCCGTGCGCCGGGTAGGCTTGCGATTACCGCGGGTCGGCCGCGGCTCCTTCGCGGGCGCCGGCTGCGTCACGCCCACGTCGTTTCCGCGCGTCCCTCGGCGTCAAAGTGCGCGGGTCCGAGCGAGCGGGATCCCGCGCATTGTGCGCGCGGGGCTTTGTGCCGCGGCGGCTCATCTGATAAGGGGGATAATTCCATTAGCGGCGACGGCATATTGGTACAGCGAGGCGTGGGGCGCGCGGCCCATTGTCCCGGGCGCGCGAGGCTTTTTGTAATCCGCGCGCGAGTTTCAATTTACCGTCACGGTGAGACGTCGTTATTCGGAGTGGCCGAGCCGGCCACTCGGCCGGATTAGCCCCGGGGCATTCCTCGGATTGTTCTTTCGGGATCCCTGGCATTCCGCGCGGCGCTTCGCTCGGGGCTTCGTTCTCAGGGCCCGGCCGGCCCGGCTCCAGACTCCCCCGGGGCCCCACGGCGCCCATTAGCCCGCTCGCACCACTGTTTACCCCGGGCGGCGTCCTTATCGAGCAATAACTCCTGCCGATGCCACTTAATAAATAACGCGGCTCGGGCGCTCGAGCTATCTTCCACCGCGGACGCGCCAACCGGCTGTCGATTCGCCCCCGATCTGCCCGCCTTCCATCCTCCAGCAGAGCTTGTGCACCTTTAAAGTCCACGTGCGCCGAGGATACAAAGAGGCGGAGCGGACCGTGGACAAAAGTGTTACATCTAACTGCAAATTGTATCGAATTAATGGATCGATCCCGAGGTAAACAGCGGATAATGTAGTGGGAACGAGGGCGGGTAAAAAGCAAAGGGTCGAGTCATCTAGACTGTAGGCACTCCGACGTATTGCACGGCGCAAGAGCCGAGGCGCAAGGCACAACAATGAGAACGGCAGTCGCCGCGGGCGCAATAAAAAAGGGCATTAATCTTAGGATAATTAGCGTGAATGGCCGGCTCAACAATGTGATGGGCGGCCGCGAGGTATTGACGTTGGCTATTATCCCCGGGACGGACGGGGCCGATTCACAACTCACTTATGAATTATCCTCTCTCGCGTCCATTAGTCTTTGTCCCGGTGGGACCGGCCGCCGGCTCCCCGCCCCCGCCCCGACGCGGCCCTGCCTCCGCCGAGGCGCGATCCTATCGCCCGCCGATCGACGCAATCGAGATATTTATACGGCGGGGGTGGGAGGGAGGGGGGGGGGCGGCGCATTGTCGGGGCGGGGCAGCGCTCGTCCCCGGCACCGGTGCGATGGCACGGCCGATACGCGGCGGACCGCAACCCCCGGCGCAGGTGCGCCCCGCGGCCGCGCGCGATCCCGATAAGCGGCCGCGCCCGCGCCGCCGGCCACTGCCACTCCTAACCGACTCCGGGGGACTGCGCCGCCCAAAGATGGATCGGCCGCGTGCCCTCTGCGCCCGACCTTGACTCTTCGCCGATTTCCCGCCCGCTCCGCCTCCCCTCCTATCTTCCTAATCAGCTTACGCCCGGGCGCTCCTGTGACCATCGCTAGACCTATCTGCCCAGTGCAAAACCTCTGCACTATTTAACAGTCTCTCCCTCGAGTGGATTTTATTGACAAAAACAAGGAATCGGCATAAGCGATCGGAATAGGTGTCATCCTAGGCAAATCCCAGCTACTCTATTTGTATACCTTTTCTCGTTCTAGAATCAATATGCCTTTGTTATTGTATTGTTTGATTTTAAATATCGATTGATTCATGCTTTGATTCGTCTTTCTTGTGGGATAATCGTGCCGATTTCTTCATGAACGCGTTTACACTGTTGATATTCCTATAACCTGTTTTGATATGTGGATATTGATTTTGCTCGAAACTGTGAGACTACCGCAATCGAGCATTTTACTACGTGGCTTTAGTGTAAGGTGTCTGTTTATCTACTCTCGTACATAGTTTAGATTGAAATTAATAAATCTAAAGCATACATACTCTGCCTTTCGGAGAGTATTTTCACAGTTGCAGGATTGTTCAACACTCGAAATGATTTGAAGACACAAGAGAGTATATTATCTTTTTCCGTTATGATATGCCACGAATACATTGTCCAGCAGAAACTTTCCACTCCAAATCATCAATAATGAAGGATAAAAAATTGTAATATAAAGGTCGCCAGTATATACGTATATATATCGAGATAGCTGGCCGAGGGGAATAATAAAATGAATAATGGTACAGTGTAGATGGTGTCAGTCTTTTTTTAAACAAATATTTTGAACTGGTACAATCGTAAGCGGAGGAGAGGCGAGGTAAGGAGAATTTGACCGATTACTCTTAGATGGAGATAGAGGAAATTGGTTTGAAACAATTGATCACGCTTTATGAGTGTTTCAGACATCCGATAATCGCAGCGCTCCATTAATGCGTCATCGCTTACATTGGATTTTACAGTTAAGTATCTGTGGCTCTGGTGCGGCGTTACGCACACATTCTTCTGTGGTGAGCGGCTCGAGGCGCAGCTCGCGAGTGTGGAGCGCCGGCGGCGGATCGAGAGAGCGGCCCGACGACTCCCAAGATTTGTCGGGGCTGCGTTAAGTAATTCAATTAAAGCCAGTGCGCCCCCCTTGACGGCGGCTCTAGCGCACAATTTGTCAGGACGAATTCGAACGATTAATCAAAATCTCGACGCTGCATCAGCGGGCGCTTAGGCCCGCGCCGGCAATTGATTCCGAGTGGCTCCTCTTGCCCGGGCGCCCACTCGACGGACCGGGACAGACTCGCGGGCGCGCGCCAGCGCATCCTACAAGAATAATGCCTTTGTCGGGGGGGGCAGGGAAAGCAGGGGATCGCGATCGGGCCCCGCAACGGGCAACGCGACCGCACGGCTACAGCGTACGTAGACCGGCGGGGCTGCAAAAAGGAGGAGAGGAGGTCGCTCGATCTCGGGATTACATCCCAGGTGAAAATAAGCAGCGAGACAGCGAGATCAATTGGTTATGCGTATTATGTTCCAGGTAAAAAGACGCAAGGGCGCGGGGCTTTCCTACTTGGCGGGGAGGGGCGAGGGGCCGGGCGGGCGGCCGGGCCTCGGCTCGGGCCCCGGAGTAACCGCAAAAGCGATAATGCGCAGGAAGGGCCCGTGTAGCAACGTCGCGAGTCGCTTCCCTCGTTGTATCGAGGCCGATACGACGTGTCGGCATCCTTTGAGGCCGCCGCCCTCGTGCCCGAGCATAACTATATCGGCCGGCTGGGAGTAGAGCGCCGAGCTGGCGACACCTACACTCGGCCGTCCGACCGGATTCCCTTCCCACAGGCAAGGCCGCCCCGGCCAATCCCTTATTATACGCCGCCCGCGTATTACTCACCCGCCTGATTTTGGGACCCTCGGCTGCCCTCGGCTGCCCCCGCCTGCCCTCCCACCGCCAGATTAGATCTGCGCTCGCCCCCGGTCTCGGGGCCGCTCCGCCGGCTCCTTTTGCTCCCGCGGTGACACGCGCCCGGAGCCCGGCCAGTCCGCCGAGGCGCTTTTCTCCTCCGCCCCGCTTTCTTTCAATTCACTCTCTGCGACTCGAGCTGCGACATTATCGCGACGACTCTACTCAGCGGCTGCCGGGCAAGAGAAACGTAGGAGGTCACTTAGTAATAATACCGATTGATCGCGCATCTCCTCCTACTCCCATACGTCTGCACGCGCCTCATTTTACTCCAGAATACCAATAGAAATCAGATTCCCGCACAGTATCACCTCGCGGCGGATGATTTTCTCGTTTTTTTACAATTTATTTTTAGAAGTTTTATTATTAGATTGAGTTTTTATTCAATTTTGATAAATAGAAATTAAAATTGATGCGATCCGATCTAACTGTTTCACTAATAAAATATCGAGTATATATAATTAATCACTAAATATTATTAAATTTAGAATTTTATTACCTTAATTTCTTTTACATGGAAATTTAGTAAAATAAATATTACCTATAAGGAAAGCACGGCCATCAAAATCTATTTTTCATGATAATCGGATATAATATATAATTTTTCAGAGTAAATTCGATACTATTGACAGAGTAGATATGACGTACTAACTTATTAAGTAAAATATTATTTTTCATTGAGCTAAATGGGGAACAAATTCGTCAATGAATCAAATGCATTATTATTTAATGTGCTTTAACAGATCTAAAGCTGTAGTAAATCAATTTTTAACTCCTATAGTAAAGACCTTTAATGTTCCAACATTAGTATATACCTAATACGTCATATATATTGAAATATTGACCTTCTTTCTATATATAAGATGAAGAAACATTATTGACGTAAAATTCTGTTTGGTTTTGCATTACATTTAATAATAAAGTCGGAAAACATTCAAATCCCTAGTTTAATGTTCAATTTTAACTCTGATTTACCCCTTGTTAACCATGTTTTACCATGGTACTTTTTTTTATCCTAATAGGATAAAATTTGTAGCTTAATATTAATTGACGCAATCTAATGGTGTTTACATGTATGTATAAATTATGATAATGCGAAAGTATTTTATGTATATTGCCTGTACGTACCGTGTATATATAGCAACCTTTGCGTGTACAAAGATGTATTGTCACTCGCCTACTAAGAATCAATATGCAATTCTGAGACAATATGTAAAATTAATGATCGGGTCTCGGGGTCGAAGTTTCGAAAAAGAAGTAGGCCCCGCGGGAGGAAAGGAGGCAAGCCAGTCCGCGTCGCCAGGCCGATACGCCCGAGGGAATGATTTAACAAATTCTTCAACTCCCTTATGCAATAATATTCCTGGCGGAATTGGAGGTTTCCTCGCCGATACGATCATTTTGACAAGCTTCATCTCCTCGGCTCAAAACACAGGAGGATTACCTTTTGCCCTCTCGTGGTCAGTTTCGTGGGCCGCACGGCACATATAACCCGTGCAGCGAGCCGAGGCCTCCAGTACGCCGCACACGAGTCAAATGACAAATGAATTGTTTACTCGAAATCCCTGGCAGAGATATCTATTACCGTTTCTCCTTCTCCGGGTTATAGAGCGACTTGTCGTCCATTAGGAGTCCTTACTAATGCTCCGCCTGCATAGCCCGGCTTATCTACCCCTGACTATCGCGATCGCGCATCGCTAAAACCACATTCTCCCGCTGCTCGCACCGCAAGCGGCGACTCGAGGCGGGCCCCATTTGGGCTTTAGCACGAGACTCGCACGGTTTTGCTAAACAACTTATAAGAGATGAAACAATAGATAGCCTTTAGTGCGGAGTACGACTAATTACTGTTAGGGTTATACATCACCACAAAAAGGTTGACGTGGTCGATAGAGTCGCCCAGTTACCACAGTCATTTTTTAATATCTGCGTGTATTGAAATATTTATTTAAATATTCAATGCGCACCATGATCATCAGAAAATGAAGTAACAGCTAATGGACGCTGGAATCTTTACATGTGACTCGATGACTGGGAGGAGTGCAGCTACAAGGCTGCTTGGGACTTTTGAACGCTGCAGGTTTTTGGCGGGGTTTGGCGCACCACGAGCGGGGGTCGTGGGTCCAGCCGCCGACGGCTGCGCGGATGGCACGCCGCGGAAATCCCTCGAGCGAATAACGCGGCGTGGGACTCGGTGGCGCAGTCCGGCACGTCAAGTTTGGAAACAGGGATGTTCCTGGCGGCAGGGCGGGCCATCGATCATAGGCGCGCGGGGATTCCTGGGCGGCGGGCCATTCAGCCGGGCGAGGGCTAATTTCGCGGGGGCATTCTGCCGCGATGTTTACACGCGCGTTCACGTGGACCGCGGGGCCGGAGCTCCTGCGGCAGCTTGGAAGCCCGTTTCAAAATATTTCCTCCCGCAGAGGGCCGCGGGCCGCTTTGTGCCCGGTTAAGGGGCCACGTTAGGAGGGCCGGCATTGTCCCCGGGCAATAATAAGCGGGCGGGCGGGCGCGAGGTCCGGCAATCCCATTTGCCGGGCGGGCCGTCAACGGCGGCTATTCTTCCGGGCTAATCGGCGCGCGCGGGCAGCTGGCCGGCCCCGGGAGCCGCTTAGGCCGCGCGCGCGGCCCTATCTCCGGCGCGCTCAGCCGGCGATTAGCGCGGCGCCCGAGCCGCTTTGCGCGGGTGGCATTAGCCGGGCGCGTGCCCCGGGCGAGAAGGGTTGCCGCTAAATATTTGCCGCAATTACCGGGGCAGCTGAGCCGATTTGCGGCGGCGCACGCGACCGCCACGCCGCCGGCCCGCCCGCACGGAATAACGAGGTTATGCGGCTCGCTTAGGGGACTTAGAGGGACTCCCTCTGCGGGCGCAAAGGATTGCCCATACCTCGCTGAGCAACTCCTCGGCCGCCCCCCCCCCCGCCCATTATGCCGCCGGCCTACAATGAGTGCATTTCCGCATTTGGCTGCCGGCCCGAGGCCCGGGCCCTCCACTCCTTCCCATTATGCCCGCCGCTCCGGGTTGCCCGCGTGTTGCGCCCGAGACTGGGCCGCGCGCGCCCGGCCCGCGCAACCCCGCAGCCTTCCGCCCCGGCGACTTCATCCGCTCCCCGGCTTAGGACTCCTTCTTCCACTTTTTTTCCCTCCCACAATGCGCCCTCTGCGCTATTGCGCTCTTCTGCCGGGGCTCCTCGGCGCGGCCTGCCCTCGCGTAAGCTCCCGCGGCCCGCCCGGCACAATATCGCGGCGCTCCCCGCCGCTCCCGGGGCAAATGAGCTTACTTCTAATGCCGATCGTGCAACAGCTGACCAATTCCAGCCTGCGCAAGGCTACTCCCGGGGCTCGCGCGGCGCGCCCCCCGGCCCGCCGATCACAATAGCCGGCGGCCCGAGGGAGCGGCCGCGCGAGCCGAGGCCGTCGCCGCGAATAATCGAGTTTTAAATATAGCTGCAAACTAGTTCCCCGCGCGCTCGTATCTCAAAAGGCAATTTAGCTGCGCCCGGCAGAGCCAAGCCAGAAAATACGCGATAGCCTCCCCGCGGCCGGCCCGCGCCAATAAAATCGGCCTTATCGCGGCCCGCGCTCGCGTGACTGCGCCGCGCTCCCGCTTCCGATTCCGCGGGAGCGTCAGCGGGGCCTTGCCGCGGCCGAGCCCCGGTCCCCGCGCCGCCCATAAATCCACTCCCGAGTCGCGCCGCTCCCGCTCTTTCCATAACTCCCGGGGCGCGCCGTCGCGTCGCCGAGCGCGCGCAATTAAAGGGGCCCGCGCAATTACGCGCCCGCGCGGCCCGGGCAAAATACGAGCGCGCCCCGGGAGGGGGCAAAAAACCCGCGCATCTGTTGATAGCGGCCCGATAGCCGGCGGGGCGCCCATCCCCACCGCGCCTCGAGTTACGGCCCGCTCTAATTGCGAGGGGCCCAGCGCACCTACGCGCCCCTCGCCCGGCCGCGCCCGCCTTATCTCCTTAATTGATCTCGATTACGCGCACTCGCCAATTGAGATATCGAGAGCTCGCGTGCGACTATCAACTGCGAGTCGTCGCGCTCGCCGATTCCCCTCGCCCACTCCGAAGGGCTCCCACAGACCATCAAATCATACCGGATCATGCTCCTCTCGCTTCCTTTTCCCTTTTTCTACGATAAATTATCACTTTGCTACAGCTTCCTCCGTATGTCGTGTCAGAGTAACGATCTGTCAAATATACATCAATGTGTGGGACTGTACTTAGAGCCTACGATATACTCTAATTTACATATGCTGTACATACGGCTTTATACCTCTGTTATTTTTGTTCAACACAAACATACAACCATACCTATAGCTAGCATGATTCTTTATTCTTCAATTTAAAATCTTCAAAGTGGTTAATAAATATTAATTATTTTTGTATAGGCTCAACAAAAACAAATATTATTGATAAATAGTTATTTAGATTATTTACTGTTTTCCACATACGTGTTGTACGGTAATATAACCTTTACATCGTCTGCATAATAAACACCCAATCAATAAAAAAATTATTTTTCAAAATCGCAGTTGTATTTTAATCTTATTAATAATGTAAACGGTTACAAAATATACCAAAGTTGTTCCTGGATTTAGTTAAACTGCCAATCAAACTTTGAGATGTTCGAAAAGAACACTATAACAGAAAAAAATTGGATTTTGATTAACTATATACAGCAGCTGATATTGCTAATTTTACACGAGCTGGGCAACGAAGAGTCTAAGACTTTATTGGTTAGTATTGTAAAATTATAATCCAGAAATAAAAGAGATATCCAAATGTCCAAATGTCTCCAAATTTCCTGTCAAACCCTTTAGTGTGTCTTCTTTAAAAATGAATACTAAAACTTCATATTCTGATAAACCATATTGTTTTTTTTTCTTTATAAGCACTAAATAAATAAATAATGTCTTGAAAGGGTTATTTGTCTAATTTTTCGATTACGGAACTGAATAGAGAATAAGATAAAAAATTCTAAGACTAAAATATGAAATGGAGTTTACATCCAATTAAAATATTCAATACAGTATTTAATAATAAAAAAATAAAATAAAATATATAAAAAGGGTAAAAGTTATATTAATAATACTTATTGTTTACTTGTTATATTATTATATATTACTCAAGAGACTAAAATAATCAAAGTACATTTACCAGAAATTTATTTTGTGTGGCAATCAAAGCTTTAGCAGGTATTTTCTTTACACATTTAATCATAATGGCTATATCAGTATTGGAGCATTTGACAGTTTCAGTCAATTGCAGTTTAGAGCATTACCACTTATTGAAATATCATTATGGAAAAAGCCAGTGCTCCTTCCTGACAAATAGTATGATAATCGACACTAGCAGCTACTACAGCAAAACCAACAATAAGTTACCTTGCTTGCATCACCATTGAAATACTTAATGTTTCTATTAATTGACTGAAGAGCTATGTTTTGGTCTTTTAAACTCATGTTCCCGGGTACCACTTCATCTTCTGTGCTTAAAAATCCTAGCGATCTTAGGCGATAATTGATTGATACATAAATGATTTCTCTGTCCAGTAGATATTTGGGTCCGTAATCATTGCCCGATCGATACTAGAAAGCCCCGCCATGAATCAATACTATCACAGGTAGAAAACCATTATCTTTTTTTACAGGTTTATTGATGTTCAAGAATAAGCAGTCGTCGTCACCATTAATATAACTGTATTTTAAACTACGAATAAACTGTATACATTTAATACCCTTTTTTGTAGAGTTTGAATTACCATTCCAACTAGAAATAGAAACTGCCGGTTACAGTTATAAATAAAAGAAAATAAGTAATCGTAATCCAAAACAATTAAAAAAATAATTATTTACTTCAATTTATCAAACACCCGTTGCAGTTGGTGGCAATGCGTATGTTTTCTCTTCATAAGTTTAATATCTATTATCCACTTCAGTCTGATAATATCCCGTATTTGAACCAACTACATTTGTTATCCTTGGTTCATCTTGACTAAAACCTATAGATACGACGATACAAAAGATTATACATTTTAAGACAAGTATTTTATTTGACGTATGACAGAACTTTTGTGTTGAATATGAAATGAACGATCAACTCGACGCATTTAAAATTATTATTCAAAATTCTTCTTTACTTTAAATAATAACAAATTTAATGACGAAATTTCACATTGTTGTAAAATCAATCAAATCTGCTTGATAAATATAAATATTGATTTAAATATTAAAAAATATCGATATACAAAATAAGGAAAACTGATTTTAATTTCAGATTGATTAAAGAATGCTTTATGCAAGAAGTACTCAAAAACGAGTTTAACAAACTAATGCATGAATGTAAATACTTGTTGAATTCTGGCTTCACATTATTTTGTAGGCGGCAACCTTATTCCGAAGAATAAAATTTATATTTTCTTCTTTTGGACATTTATGAGGGCATTAGAGAACGGTTTTGAACCAACTAGTCTATTGGGTTCTAATAGGGTCCTGCTGGCTAGGAACGCAATAAAATAATTTCAAACCATGTATAAATTTGTGTATTATAGAAAATACAATTATAAGTTTTTTTATCATATAATTTTAATAGGATTGCTTATGCTTTAATGTCCTTATAGATGAAACTTGATAAATTAAAAAATATATTATATTCTTATCACATATTAATTATTATTATTGATTAGTTAACTAATAAAAGATTTTGAAATATTTAGTATTACAGAAATAGTTCATTCTGTTTACTATACACCAAAAAAATGTAATCAATCTTAAGATACTTTGTTCAAATAAACATAAGTATATATATATACACACATATATATCACATTTGATAGATAAATAATTTCTTTTAACGAGATATAAAACAAACCTTATTAAGTAGTTGCGTAGACAAATTTTTTTTCATTGATATTTATGGATTCAAAACAACTAATATAGATACATAAAATCTCGTGAAAAATGCATCAGCTATTTACGTTTCATTAAATATATTAAAAGGACGAAATTTAGAACGTGTACTGCAGACCAAAACAGATGTGTACGGGAGTTGGGTGCAGTCCGTGCATCATGTAGGGGAATGGGGGGCATCTCGGAATTCTTAGTGGCGTAACGATCGATCGTGGAGTCGATCGAAAAGCCCCGACAGTTAAAAAGCCGTGGAGCGGACGGGCCGCAAGTCCTGCGTCTCTGCTTAACAGGCACAGGCAATGCCCTCGCAGCTTGGTACGCGCCCGATACTGCACCGGCTCTCTACCTCGCTCTCTACACTTACGTGTACTCTACAAACTTACGCATGAAAGAGAGAGCAAGAGAAAGAGAGAAACTGCCTTGGCAGCTCCGCAAGATGGATCACCGGGCGGTTCGCGAGCGTCGCATCAAAGCGCGCCAATGCCGTTGCCGCCAGATACACAACTCTATCCGCGAACCCGCCACCATGTTACTATTGCGCGCCTCCTCCCCTCCCCTATCCGTTCCCCTTCTCGTGTCTTGTGCTTTTCTCCTGCTACGTGCAGCTGCAGCATTAAAGCCGAAGTTATCAGCGCGGATAGAGCCGACAATTCCAAGTGTCTCTCGATCGCGCACTGCTTTGATTTCACTCGACTCCGTTCAAGCGAGTGCTTCCAGTCGACGATTTATGCCGAACAAAACACTGCTCGCGCTTCCTGTCTTATTCCCTTGAATTTTCCCATCAGCCGAGCCGCCTTTCAATCCATGTATACGCGCACCCGACGATCTGATACTTATCGGCTTCGAAATAAATCGTTTATTTGGATTGTTAAATTTATCGATCGTTGTCTGTACTTAAACTTATCTGAGACTGGGACTTTTTTTGCTTTAATGCATAGTGAACGTCTATAAATCTTGGATAAAGGTTATAAATATATATAAACTTGCATGCTTCGTACTTTTTTTGCAAGTGTTATATATACATATTAAGTATTTATATAACTACATTAACCGGACGTTAATGTGTAAGATAACGGATTTTTTATTAATATTTAAGTTCCAATCACCTTAAGAAAAATGAAGATTATTTTAGGGTTGAATTAAAACGATGATCAACGGTGATCGGAATATCTTTATGAGGAAAATTTTTTTTTATCTTGAGTCAGTATAACTTTTTAACTAATACCAACTTATATATCTTCGAATCCGAAGGCAGTCGTATATTTTTGAAATTTAAGATTATGGTGATTCCATTATAACTGACGTTAACAAAAAATATATGACAAAATTAAAGAATTTTTCTCATTATCGGCTTCAGATGTGAGAGCTGAAGTCAAATGCGAATATTTCGTTATTTTCAATTTCTTGACAGTCTTATATTATAACAATATATAAAGAATTTGCGCTCGAATTTCAAATACTTTGCACGCATCTTTAAATATAATTAGAATTAGAACATTTTATTTGGGCGTATGTTGTGACGTTAATCAGGACAAAACAGAAAAATTATAACACTGAATAACAGGCGAGGATGGTGGTAGGTGAGTATAATTATGAATCTTCCAATTATAATTTTTATTTCTGTATTTTTATGTACATGTTTAGGTGAGACATAAAAATTGAAAGAACAAAAATGGCGATAAAAAAAATTGTTCGCGGTAAAATGAGCAAATCGGAACACGCTTCGCACGTAGGCGACTTATTGGGTAGTCTTGAATGCAGTGGTAGCGGATACCTCGGCGAAGACGTTCAATCTCATGCCGGAGATTCTACCCGGGCTGCAGTGGAATGCCAATGCAACGATCTCAAAGGACCTGTTCTTCATATGCAGGAGAGGAGGCGAAAGTAGTAGGGGCTTGATATGCCTATGCGTATACAGGGCGAGAACGCGAATCTCCAATTCGACTGACGAATCGCAGGTCGCGACTCGCGACTGCTTACCGCGAGAGGTCCGTTCGCCTCTAATTCTGAGATGCGAGGCGCATGGATTCGCTGTCTCGTTGCGGAGGAGGTCACGTGGTTGGAGTTCGCGGCCCGTACAGTTCTCAACGCGTACCTGGAACTTGCGGTTATAGAGGAGAAAAAGGCGCACTCGCGAGGTCACGCGTACGTCATACTTTTGATTAACCTCTTTTTGATTTTTCACTGGTTTATCTGCAACTTGAAGGAGCGTGTATGAGGCTTAGTCAATCAACGGGTAATCTCAAGAGCGCACGTTGGCAAAGTGACTGAAAAGTTAAAACTAACTAAAGTTTAGCAATTTTAATTAACCATGATCGTTAAGCAATATAGATATGTACATAAAAATCGCGGCATTTTTCACGAGAAAAGTATCTAAGCTCTGCCTAGATTTATTTATTAACAGTGATGTAATTAATCTAGCACATATTAATATCGATTACAAGCTGGTTTCTTCATCAAATACGATTATAATGCCTAGGATGGCCAATTTTTAAAAGCTCGTTTACCATTCATAGAAAGGATAAGGATCGAGATGAGAATCTACAATCGGGAATCGAATCAAACAATTAACAGCATTATGGCGGCATTTTGGGCACACATGAAATCCATCGCGATACAAGAATGGTCGGTCTAAATTGGCCCGGATAGTAAAAGCGGGTGGCGCATCGCGATTAGCCGGGGGCTAATTTGTAAGAGCCCGAGTGGCGAGTCGAGGCGGCGGCTCGGGCGCCACGGCCCTCTCCCAAATGCCCATTGGCATAATGAGAGCGTTTCACGCCCGACATTTTTTATCGGCGCCGTGGCATCTAGGCGGGCAGGGGTCTATCCGCGATTACGCCCCTGGGGCAGCGTTAGAGTCGCGGCGCGCGTGCCCGGGTGGATCGGCCTCGCGTGCGCGTCGCCCCGCGAGTCGAGGTAGATAATCGTCATCTGTTCTCGTTCCGTAATGCTCCCTGATTGCTTTAATTGCCGGCGGCGCGCGCGTGCGCCGCGTAACCCTGCCAGTGTGCGAAGGTATGTAAATGCACGCACGGCGCGGCCGAGCGCCCGAGCCGGCGTTTCGGCCCACACTTTGACACACGCACTGCCCCCCTTACGTACGACTCGCACACAAGTTGTGACGAGCGCCATGGAGACCCCTGTACAACACGAGCCAACGTCCTCTGCGCCTCTCGCTTCGGTGTATGCGCTTTCGTTAAGCTGGTCCCCCAAAAAGAACAGTTAGCTTAATATGAATTTATATACGCGGCCGGTGCAGTTGCCTTTATTGCCTAGCTTATATAATCCTGCGAGTTAGAACGTTTGTTGAATATCGACACCTACACTATCAGCCTGGAAAACGATTTTTTCTTCAGACCAATTAATTTCATCAATCCATTATAATGAGAATGAATTTTTTGCTCTTGTTGCCAGTCTTGTTGTGTACAAAGCTAATCCAATATCGTATAAATAGTTTAATTTTATTTTTATAGTTTCACTGCAAAACAAAAAATAATAAAATAGTTCTGTGTGTATAATAAGGTAAACATGATCGAGTCGTTTGAATTGAAACTGTAATTACATAAATACTATTTTCGTTCATCAATATCCTACATAGATTGAAGCATTGTATAATTAAATGTGCTTAATCGTATAAATTTATTGTGGTAGTAGATTACGAGCGTGTATCGCTGCAGTTATTAACTGTGCATGAATTGTTTTGTTAAACGTTTCTGGGGGGCTTTTGTACAAAAGCAGGTACAAGTGAAATTGTATCGGAATAATAGACTGGCAGACAGAATAGCGAGACAAAGTAAAAGTCGGGGCGAGCCGGCGAGTAAGCAGCACCGCAAGCAACTGCAACGGCATTCGGGTATAACGAGAGGTGCATGAAAGACGGGGAGGGAAGTAGGTGGCGGCGGCCGGGCGGGACTTTTATTACTGCATTATGTAAGCGCTGCAGCGAAGTTGATTCGATTGCAGGGGCGGCGTTGCGTGCCATCGCGCGACATATGCCGGGGCCGCGGGCCGCACCGGACCTCCCGGCCCATCTGCATGCCGACTTCCGCTTCCCTGCGGCCGCTCGCCGCGCACGCGCTTCCTCGCAAAAAGGCCCGTTCTTTTTTTTGCGCAACGCCCCGGCAGCGGCGCCTGCCCGCGGGGGCCGCTAATTAGCGCCGGCAACTGGGCTTTCTTTCGTTTTTTCTTTCTCGGCCCCGGGAGCCAAGTGCCCGGACAATGCTGTCGTTGCGAGCTGCGGCGCGCACAAAGCCCGGGGTGCGGATCGCTTGGCTCATTGGCTATCGAGGGCCTCTCCGCGTGGCGGGGGGCGAGAGAGGAGAAGGTTCCCTCGCATGGAGATACAGGGCTCGCGCGGCTCGTGCCCTGCGGGATCATTGATACTCCATCATCCGCCGGGGAGGCCCATTGTCCGGAAACAGTGGGCCCCCTTTTCTCACAGTCCTCCAGCGGCCGATATCCCGGAATCTCGAAATCCGCTCGATCGGTAAACTTTAACGATCGCCCTTCATGAATATTTCATGGGTCGCCCGTGTCTCGCTGTTCCTGTGCACTTGCCTCGTTTGCTTCGCTTAGGCCGAGCGCGCATCGACGCGGCGCCAATAACCGGAAAACACAGCTCGGCGTCGCTCTCGCGGGCTTCGATCGCGCGTACCCTTCGAATCTATCCCTTATTTGCTGTGCACCCGATCGTCAAGGGTTTAGCCTCATTAAGGTATTATACCTTCAAACTGGCGAGATATTCCTTTCGGCGCTTTTGTCTACAAGGCAAAGTGGGAAAAAAGAATTTATCCTCTTGTGAATCTGGATCAAAGTCCTTTACGGACCGAGATGTGCCATGCAACCGCGTGGAAGTTGATAGGATTAAGTATGAATAATGTAAGCTCGTGTGGCTCGTACTCGAGCTCGAACCGCCTTGGCGACATTTAAACGAACCTTATTAAAACTGGCAGTCAATATTATAGACATTATTGGTTAAATGAAATTACTGCGCCCCGAGTGGGAGCAGCGCGCGTATGCGGACAAGCGCTGCACGACCGAGGGGAGAGTGTCGGGGTCTTTTGATCGGGCGACATCTCCATTTTGGACTTTCTACGAGGCAATTAATGAACGTCGGGACCTCGTTCGACATCGATCACTATAAATTATCCGATTTACGACGTTTCCCCGCGCATAAATATACATACTACATGCGAATGGTAGAGTCCTCCCGTGATTCTTCTTTCGCTGCGGAGGCCTATTAGCCACTTCTAATGCCGCGTCTATGTATCCCGCAATTAAGTAGATTAATAAATTTTACAAGTCCATTAAGCACGGCGCTTTTGCATAATTAATCTCTACCCAGAACATGTAAACATACAGGAAAATATTGTACCTCGCATCATTATAAAGTTGCTGCTAATATTTGTGAAAGGCTCGATTGAGAATTTACATACAAAATGAGTGATCATATGTGTTTTGCCACATCTTCGGGGATACAAGGAATCGGCCCATTCGCGGAAACACCACGGAACACGCCCATAAATAAGCCCGATGACGATGTCGCTCCCCGCACACGGCAGCCTTCTGCCGTTGTGTGCACGTAGGAAGGAGCACATTGACAAGCGGAGGGATCGATGTCGGCCTGCGATGCCGCGCCGTACGGTACTTGCACGCCGAACGCGAGATGATTCCCTCGCTAACTGGCAGTGGGCTTCTCCGAGCAGGAGCTCGGACGCTAGCCGCCATAGACGGGCGCAGGGAACTCGAGCGGCCAATTGCGGGAGGATTACCGACTCGGGGGCCCTTGCGCCGATTCAATTGCCGGTGGCGGCGGCCCGCAAAAAGCGCGGGTTCCCGGGCAATTGCGCCGCGGCGGCGGTGATCAATCGAGCGCGCTTTCCGCAAAAGCGGCGGCCGCGGGGGTTGGGAAGCGGGCCGGCCATTGGTTCACACCGGGCCCGGGCGAGCCGCGCGGAAGTAAGCGCCGATTAGGAGCATTGGGAGTCGGTCGGGCGGCCGGCGCCGCGGGGCGCCCCGCGGCTCCTCCGAGCAACAAGTGCCCGCCGGCGCATTATCGCGCTCCCCTGACCCGGGCAAATCGAGCGTGCGCGCCGCCGCCCAAGACCGGCCCGCGCGACCTCGCCCCGACTCCCCCCCGCCGAGGGCGGCCGAGGCCCTTTGCCAATCGCCGCGGCGCCCGCCCGCCGATTCCCGATAACAGCCCCCCCCTGGCCGCCCTCCGGCCTCCTCCGGCTTTCGCGGGCACGAGTGCGGCTTGAGGCGCGATTGCGGCTATCGCCGCCGCCCGGGTTTGTATGCTGCCGTGTACTTGGTGCAGTTACGTGACCTATCGAGTCAATTTGCAATTGCCCACTGTTTTCCTTACTAACAAAAACATACGTGTACAATCGCAGTCCGTACACGCAGATTAGCTTCCGCACCAAAGTATTGCAATTTTATTATCTTGTCGGGACAACACAAAAGCACACGATGACGCCTGATGAAATTGAAAGAGAAAACGAGTTTTTAATTTAAGCCTGCATGTATAATTAATTACTCCTCGCATGAATTTAATTACTGTACTAATTTGTAATGTATGAAGTTTTTACACTTGTTATATAAAAAAAAGATTAGTGTCATAAAATATACATAATCTTATCTAAACTATATTTATACCCAGAAACATCGTTTCAAATTTATCCTCTAAAGATGTTACGAGAAAACAGTAAGTATATTTTTAGATTCAGTTCATATGCTTTAATTTATTTCCGTTTTTTCCAAAGATTTCAGATATCAAATCATTATTTCGGAAGAATTATTGCTGTAAAAACCCTAATTTGAAGTACATTATCGAAAATGTATTCACGCCTCTGGCTCACGTAGCTTTCTAATATGACCATTTTTTATAGCCAACTTATACTTCATCTGCAGCTATGTAATATACATATTAACGACCTTTTTTCTTCTTATAATGTCAATAATATCAAATGTTTGTCTTGAAATGTTTTAATGCCTCCTAAAGTGAACATGATTTCAAAATATGTGCGATTATAATTTCAGCGAAAAATTTTTCACGCTGCATTTTTAAGTTATATGCAAAAAAACAATTCTTACGATTGTCGTTTGGTTTGACAAATCAATTGCAGCTCGTCTGATTCATTAATCAGCTAAAGTATTTAGAATGGTGATTAACAACTTAAACGACGACTCGCGATGACTCTTTAGCCTTACTCCGTCACTCGTACAATCAAGCTCGAAAACTATTCACAAGATTTAATGCGTTACGTTCTACAATTAGATTAGTCTGCAATATATAAGAGAAATACTTTAAGAAATATACACTACTATGGACCTTTCTAAAACAATTTTTTTAAATAATACATTGTTAAAGTATTCGAAGATAATAATTTATCACAGTATTATTAATACATCTAAATTGATTTATGTTAAAAGACTTGTATCATTTTGAAACTACCAAATTAGAAATGATTTATTTGATATTATTA
The DNA here is from genome assembly GCA_018906755.1 of Sycophaga agraensis. Classification (NCBI taxonomy): domain Eukaryota; kingdom Metazoa; phylum Arthropoda; class Insecta; order Hymenoptera; family Pteromalidae; genus Sycophaga; species Sycophaga agraensis. The sequence continues at coordinate 678,407 of JACCIE010000039.1, forward strand.
AAATATACTTTACGATGTTTTGAATATTTTATAGATATCATATTATATTAGTGCAATTATATATTCATTTTAATTAACATTTTGTAAAAAATTAAAAATATTTTCAATGTGATGCTTTATACAAAATTATACACGTGCTTTTAAGACGCATTCATAAAAGAAAACTTAATTACTGTTTTTGATAAAAATTATTTTCAATTCGATAAAATATTTTCACATGCGCATTGTACTACAGTAATCTACATCGAGTGTGTACATGCACATAACGTAAAAATTTCATTTTTTCATTAAACTATATGTAAATTTCTTTGTGCGCCTCAAGTCCAACGGCCGAGTCTAAATTTATGTGCGGTCTGCAGGATCGACTGCTGTGCAGTCGATGTAGCTACGTTGAATGCATCTCCGAGACGCAGGCATAATCTTAGAAAAAGTTCTTGTATTCGTGACATCCGAATGACCAGTGCCTCACACTTAACTATTCGATTATATGACACATTCAATATGTTATAGCTGCTAACCCAGCCGCAAATATACAAATTTGTAAATCAGATAAAATGATCGGCGCAGGGGATTACATAAACATTGGAGCCGATGGCCGAGAGACTATGGCGGAGAGCGCGGGGAAAACAATAAATTAGGCGTGCGCTAGAAGCGTCTCGGGGCGCGTCTCGCGGCCCTCGGGCATCCATCACCGGAGCGACGCGATGAAAATGCCATTATCCAGAAAGAGAGCGGAGCGTCAGGTCCGCGGGTGACGAGGCGCGCTGACAAATAGGCCCCGGCGCGCCGTCGCGGGTCCCCGCGTCCCTTTGACGGCCGCGCGGCCGCGTGTTTGCTTTCGCCGCTCTGACTGTTCCACCAGGGCAGAGTGATTAGTAACACCTTTGGTCCGCGCGCCGCCTCCTTGCGGGCGCTTTGTGTCGCTCGCACGCGTCCCCCATTCGTATGCTAATGCGCCGGCCAAGCGCGAGCTTGGCCTTTTATTTCGCGAGCCGCGCCGCCTCGCGTCTTTCTCCGCGGCGCGGCCCTCGTCCATCTCCTCGGCGACGAGGTCCGGTGCCGCTTGCGACAAATCGCCCGGCGGATTGGGCGGCCCCGCGATGCGCGGCTCTCGCTTTCGAAAGAGCACCGCTCGATCACCACCGAATCGAAGATTATCCGCTCCTCTGGGTTACTAAACTCTCGATAATTTGAAAAATCTTAATCGCCTCGTATTTCGGCAGTATACCTGTCGCCCGCACTTTGAATTATCTACCGGCTAAGAAAAACATATTGGGAAATCTGTTTTCTCTATCCCCTGGGTGTTATACGTATACTCGATTTTATAAATACTCGATTAAAAACATCGTTCCATAAATTAAGAGTCGATATTTCGACATTTCCATATATCACCAGACTTCTGTCTTGTGTTTCTTGCCACTATTATCAGTTTTTAAACACGCTCTCATCTTGCACAATGATTAAATATTAATTTTATTGTGAAAAAGTTAGTGTTTGTTGTGATCAAAGTTGAAATAGTAGACAGGATTTGTCTCGTTATTTTCTTCTCTCTAGTACAATAATAGTTCAATCGATTCAAGAGATATTTATAATTTCATTACCTCACAGATAATACTTACTATAGATGTATTTGTCTAATGAAAACCTGGACGAAATAGAAAAAATGATTCTTAATATTCATTTTCATACGTGTTGTCAGGATGATTAAATGAGACATAACTCACAATGAATTGTACATTAAATTTTAATAACATTGGGAATTGAGCAATAAACAAAGAAACCATTTATAACAGCTCAGTTCAGCAATAATGTTATTTAAAAATCCTTTATAGGTTATAACAATAATAAAGTTACGGTCCACCTCTGCACAATGTTAAATCCATTTTACCATTTACACTTTTGTATTTAGAAAAATTAAGATTAAATAAATAATTTTTACTATGACTTAAACATATTTTTACATTCATTCAAATCAATTATATGTTTAAATTCTTACCTTCACGAAATCCTAAAATATTACTTGAATATTAAATGTTCACAAGTGCTATCGATATTATTGCATTGGGAGACATTTACGTATTAAATCTTAGCTTCTATCAGTACATAATATATTCTGTATTATATACGGAATATATTTGGCTACTTTTCTATAACTTTTTCCCATCATTTTTAGCATAATATGTTATATTAGTATCATGTATAATTAATTAGGTGATAACTTTAAATGTTCACTGATAGAATAAATTAATAAAGATTATCGACGATAGGATTCATTTCTTAACTTTGTAAAAGCTATTTAACCACCTATATGCTGTAGCGTTCATGAACGTCAGTTGATCAGTCTCTAAAAAGTTAGGAAATAGTCCTATAGTGTATTCTATTGTACACTATTGATTACAATATACGACTATATCATATATTATATAATTATTCTACCGCATATATCACATTTTTAATTGCAATCAAAGAATATATTGAGTTTGTTTTTATAAAAAGTGGTAGAATCCTGGTTAAAATTATTTATAAAAATATTTGAAATAATACTTTGATCTATATTATTAATGTAGGTAAGAGTAATTAGATATATTCTTAACAAAATTAGGTATTTCAGTGCGAGTTTATTCATATTAGTTTTATTGGATAGCTCTAATAGAGCAAATAAATATAACGTAATTCTGTTTGCTGGATATATTACGTGTAGTTGGACGTAAAAAATAATCAGGCGAAGAATAAAAATCTTGTTCCTTCTTGTGGAATGGCAGGTTCTTAGCAGTGGCCTCATTGAAAAATTACTTGTACAATCTAATAAATTCTGTTTTACGAAAATTGTCAATAAGGCAAATTGTCGCAATGAAAAAAGCGGCTGTACAGGGCCGCGTAAGCGCTCGCGATTAATCGTAAAAAGTCGGCGGGGAGTCGTTCGGGCGCGTAGAATAATAAAAAGAGATCCGAGCGGCGGCGGCGGCGGCGGCTGCGGCCGAGGCGGCCGAGGCGCTGCGGAGGCGCTCAAGAGGAGCACTCGGCTGTGTGTCACGAAATAATGAGAGATAGAGCCGCGCGAGTTGTTGGTCCCCGCGCGCAAGTAAGTCCCGGAGCGGCTCGGGGCTCTTCCCCCTCGGCGGCTTGGCAGCTTGGCAGCTCGGCGTCTGGTGTCCATCTCGGGGCGGCCTCGTGTGCGCGGCACACACACACGCGCGCGCGGCGGCGGCGCACCAGCGCCCGCTGGCTCCGCTCGCCCGCGCGAGGCGGCGAATTAATATATCCGCTTTTTAATCCCAATGTAGAGGCTAACTCTCGCTTCGGGGGAGCCGGGGAAATAAAAGGAGAGCGCACAATACGTACGCGAGCGCGGGCGCTCGGGCGCTCGGCCGAGTGTATACATGGCGGTCGTGTGGGCCGGGGGCCACGCGACAGGAAGACGCTCTTCTCGCGTCCCGGCCAATAATCCCCCCGAAAACGCGCGGCTCGTCCGCGTCTCTCTCGCTCTCTCGATCCGTTTTCCAGGCTCCTTCGGCCGGGGCCCGCCGGCAATAGAGACGCGAGATGTGCACGCATTGGCTCGAGCCGAGGTATGTGCCCGCGGCCGCTGCGCAGATGATCGCGTAATGGGGCGCGAGCGCCCCCTCGGATTAATCAATTAGAGCCGGGCCGAAAGCACGACGGAGCCGGCCTACGCTGTGGCTCTTTTGAATTCCTCCTCTCGGCCCCTCGCGCGCCTCCTATCACCTTCTATTTGCCGTTCCGCCGTTCTTTACGACATTTCAACTGCGCCTAATCTGTTGTCCTCACGGGCTCTTTCTTCTGGCGCATTATGCTCAATAACAAGCGTCATTATGGAAAAAATAAGTACTCCTTACTTAACTCAAACTCATCTCAAACGACTAAAGTTTATTCTATTATGCTCGGGCATGTGCCGGTGGCGCTGCCGGTTCGGCCCCGGTTCGGCCCTCGGTTACGACTTTAATCGTAATTTTCCGACCGCGTTACGAGTTTTCTTTGCGTTGGGTTAAACATCAAAATTAAAGATAAAAACTGGGCAATACTGCGATAAGAAATATGTAAGTGGTAAAGAAGCGGTAGTAGGGGGAAGACGGGGACCCTCTCGAAGAGGACGGTTTGCACCTACTGCAGACGTAGGACGTAGGAAACTGGGGTGAACGGTCGGGCGAGCGCACGGGGAGGATCGGAAGGCAGCGCGGGAGAAGAGGCTCGCGTGCTCGCGGTCAGGTGTCCCGGGGCGAAAAAGGACAGCGAGGGCCCGGCGGGCTAATTTATGCGCGGGCCGATTGGATTCCTCGGGCCGGCGCTGTGATCTAGTCGGGGGCTCGGTTTTCGGGCATGAGTCGGCCCGCGCGAGGTGCGGCAAAGGAGGCGGCCGCGCCGGCTCCTACATGGGCTTGCGCGCGCGCCTCCGCGAGCGGCTTCCGGCCGCGTGGGCGCCCCTCGCCGTTTCTGCGTACCAACAATGAGCCGGGCAGCCGCGCTTCTGCAATTCCACGGCGCGGCTAATGTGGCGCCGGGGGCCCCGCCCGGGACCTTCCCTTCGCAATCTGCCTTGCGCCCTCGTTGCGCGCGGGGACAACAACTCCTTCCCCGCCGAGGAGGCTTTCAGGCTCCGAAAATATCACTCGGACGCGAGTATATTTATGGTGTATCGGCCGGCTCGACCGCGAGGGAGCGCGCATTCACACACGCGCCCAGATATATATATCATAAATTACCAGGGGTGCATTATTTGGCTAATGAAGTTATGCCGCACTTGGTGAAATACTATTTTGCTTGCAATTTAATTGCATTGTCGGCTTTTTATTTTCGAATTGTTACAATACCCGGTGATTTATACAAATATATTCATTAATATAAATTTATTAAAGCATTAAGCAGTAAATCATTGGTCTTGGTTTTTTCCGCCGCGAGCAGAGGAGAAAGGCCAATTGAAGCGTGTTTAAATTTCGAGCTACCTTTTCCACCGAGGGCCCGATTCCATTTCGAGTTTACTTCTCTCCGTCTCTCTCCCTCCCTCTGCGTGTGTCCGCGCACGCGCGGATGAGGGAATAAGTCGTAAAGAGTACACGGAGCATTAGGAACAATCCATTAATTCGAAAGAGAAGGCCGGGAAGGGGTTGCAGGGGACGGGATGGATTGAATCGGCCACGGGATTAGCGCGGTCCACACAAAGGCTTTTTTGCGCGGCGCCTACAAAAGCCGGAGACCGCGCGTTGCGCCTTATTTGAGCAACAACAATTTTTCACGCTCCCCGGCCGTGCGCGGGGGGTGCGACGGGGCCCGCGAGGCCGCCCGGCTGCCCGTCCAACGGCCCGATGACGCCGGGAGCGTTTATCATTAATTAGCGCGAGCCGGCCGGCCGAGCCCCGGGGCGACGACGGCCCCATAATACGGCAGCGCTATACGCGGGAGCCGCGCTGTCAAGCGGCTCGAGGAGGCCCTAGACCCGAGGGCCGTGACTAACAGTCCCCGTGACCGCTTACTCGTCCGCGTGCCCCGTCCGCCGGCCGATCCCCCGATGCGTACTGCGCGCAAGGATGCGGCCGCCGCCCAAGCGCTTGGACACGCGCTACTCTCGCAAATCTGCAGGGCTACACTGGGTGGACGCTGCTGATCCCCCGCCCGGCACTTGCCCCGCGAGCCTTGATCAATCTCTTGACCAATCCCTTATGGGTTCGGTAATACGGTGCATTATCGAAAATCTTTCGTTTGCACATGGGATTACTAAAACCTGTGTTCTACCAGCTGTCAGACTGCTCGATAATACATAATAAAAAAAACTAATTGCAGTAAAAAACATTAAACTCACAATAGAAAAGAAAAGGTACGAGCTTGTACAATTTATGGGAAAATATATATGGTAAACAGAATAAAAATTGATTGTAAAACGTAAAACTACTTGCGAAAATGTAGGATAATTATTATATCCGCGTGAGCATGCTCGCAGGGTTAAATATTTGATTGGACAAGGGCTTAGCTTGGTCTAGATCGAGCTATAGCAGCGCAAAAAACAAGTTAAAAAAACCCAAGGTATTATTCGAAGTTTATAAGAATTCGCGTAGGTCAGGCGCATAAAGAAGGCGGTGGGGCATAGACGACGGGGCCGCCGGGCGCGGAGTATAAAAAAAGGTGCTTGGGGCGCTACGTGGCAAAAATCAATCCAAGGGCGAAAGTGGGAGTGGGAGTGGGGCGCATAAGGGCCGCGGTGGGGATTCTCGGGCGCGCTCTCGATCTTACTGGGCTCCTGGGCGCGAGGCGCGCGGGAGGGCCGCCCCGAGTCCGCCGGGCCACGTGACCCGGCGACCCCCGGCGGACGCGCTCGACCGTACGAGCCTCGGCACGGTTTCCCATGACGACTTCCATTCCGGGCATTGTGCCCGGGCGCGCATCGCGCGTCGGCCCGATTGCCCTTTGCCAGTCACGGGCCGCCCTTGCCGGGCCCCGCGCCCGCGTGCGTATATGTATCTGCCGGCGAGTGGCCCGGCTCCCCTTCTGCCGCTATCGCCCGCGGCCCTATCTCGAGGCTCGATCGACTTTTCGCTCGGCCCCGGTGGGCCCGGCTCGCTTTCAGCTGGCCGCGGCGCGCCACGAGCCCGGACTCTTCCTGCGTTATCTAGGCTGACGAAGCGCTCGCGCGAATCGATGTCGATGCGCCGAGTCGAAAATACTCGCCTATGTAAATCCTAGGCCTCGTATGCGCTCGGTAAATACTATGAGCCAAACTGTAATTGCATTGTAACGAGATTGCGGTAGGTATTTTGCATAGGCAATGCCGGAAAAGTGGGTAAAAGTGGTAGCGCAAGCTGCGGCCGGCCGGAGAATTTTCCACTCCTCGCTATTTACGTAATGCACCGTTGCTTGTCCTTTCAGGTCTAAAACTGTATTTGTCTCATCTGGCAAGGGTGCGTTTGTTTACGAGAAGCTCCGCTCGAATTTGAAGTATTTCTTTGGTTTTGGTACGGGCGCCCGTATGCGTGGAGTAACGCGTTCAATTACGCGGTCATGTCGCAGCGCTCGTGAGATTTTAATCGATCTATTGTCTTTGAGCGAGCTGGCCAAGAGAAGGGAGCCGGGGAGAGAGAGGCGCACGCGGAAATAATAGCTGGGGCAGCAATTAAGCGGCGGCCGCGAATGGAAGATTCGCCGAACGGCTCGGCAAAAGAAGAACGGATCGGGCGAACGCTGAGCCGATTGGAAGTATGCTGACGAGGGCGATCTTGATAGGGGCACGCATGGCCGCGCAAGATTTGCATCAATAGCGCATAAATAATGGGAAAAGCAGGGCGATAGCCGAGTCGCGGGAGGGAAGGCCCCGAATTTTTTGCGGCCGCGGCGCGGTGATGGATCGCCGGGGCTGCCGGCGAGGCCGGCTCCCCGCGCCCGAGTGCAACGGGCGCCGAGGCCGGCGGCGGCCCTTCCCCCCCAGCCGCCCGGGCCGCCCTCGCGGAAGGCGGCCCGCGCTAATTGCCCCGGGTAATCCGGGGCGCGCGTCCCGTCTTGATTGACCGGTCACTCGGGGCGGCGCGCGACCCGCGGCAGCTGCACCCGCCCCCCATTCTGATTGCGAGGGCTATTTTTAGCCGGCTGCGGCCTCGCGCCTGCCCTTAATCACCCGCGCCCGGCACACTCATGCGCGCCCCATTCACCCGGCCGCTCATTCATGCTATCGGCCACGAGCCGCGAGCGCCGCCTCGCCGCCTCCCGGCAATTAGCAGCTTCATTCAAGAATCATGGCACGGGAATGCCTCTCGGCGCGCCCGCCGCCGCCGCCGCCGCCGCCGCCCGACTCCTTTGCCTCCTCGCTCTTCCGAGGCGGCGCACTTGCGCACTTGCTGCGCACTTGCGCGCTTCCACCCCGGCCAATTGACCCGGCCAACCGCCCCCGGCCAAGACAGATTTTTTCCCTCCTCGCCGATCCGGCTTTCTCTGAACTGCGCCCTGCCCTGCCCCCAAGATGCATCATGCGCCGTTTAAACTCCTCCTCCGAGTAAAAGGAATTTATATTTTTTTCTCCTTCAATCTCTCGTTAATGCCCACGTATTTCACTCGTGTAAAACGACTTGATTTCTTTTTCTTATATTCGTATCATCCTCCGACCATTTCCTCTTTCTTGTTCTTTCAATTCTCGTAACACTTTTTTTACTCCCTATCAAAAAGTCTCATCCAATAGCATTGAATTCTAGAAGCCTATGCTTTTATTTTCATTCCCTCAACGTGTATTTTTTTTAATTCACGTTTCCTTTGAGTAATGAATAAAAATCCATCCACCTTTACTAGAACAGCAAAGTTGTTTATTACTTGTCTTATCCAAACAGCCTTTCAAACTAAAATTAATATTCACGTCTAATTTTCTATAACTTTATACCACTCAAAATACAGCTACTGACTATACGAAGAATTATCCAACGTACAAAAATTAAAAGTCTTCCGCCTGCAGATGCCTTGACGTATTATCATATAATGCGTCTCCACGAAGACCTCACGCATCGCATCAAGCAATTTAAATAGGCCAAATTATAATCCGCATCAAGATATAAGCTTCGATACATTGTAATTGCACAATAACAGACAATTTAACCTTCGTCCCTATTTCGCAGAATATCTCTGCTCGTCGAGAAAATGAAATTTTAAAACAAATTTTGCTTTAAACGCTCAAGTGTCGCCCTTACAAATGTCCAAGTAAACCAACAGAATTGCAATAATCGTTTGTTTTTAAATTGATAAATTAAAAATTTTCCGTACAAAAATTTAACAATTTGGATGAATATTAAAAAAATTTAACATTAATGATAATCCTGCATATATTGCAATATTTTATCGAAAACTAAGCATTTATTTAATTTTATTTATTATTTATTTTGGTATAAATAATAATTTTTTTTTATTTTTGTATTTTTTGGTACATTGCTATTTTTGTAGCAGGAAAAAAATGATGATAAAGTAAGAGTAAACCGTTTTCTTGCATTAAAATAAACCCTAATTTAAATTTGACTCGATTAGTGGAAACAGGATGTGTTTACCTTTGACGTAGCTATATAATATGCGAGGGCACGTGCAGTTCATTTTAGGCAATTAAAGGAGGTATTCTGATAATGATGATGCATGACAATTCTTATTATACGAAGGCGACAAACAGACCGATGGTCCACTTTTTTTATTCGACTTGACCGCAGAGCGGAAGCGGAATCGTAGCTTCTGTAACCCGTCGCCTTGTGCCTCGTTGTTTTTTTTCTTTGTCGGTCCGAGCATTTAACGAGTTTTTCGGCGGCGGCGGCTGCTGCGTTATGTTAAATTTATTCCTCTTAAGATCAAAGCGTGCGCGTCTTTCATTACCAAGTCCCGAGTGCCGTTCGGATATTACGAAATGGGAGCACAGGCTTATTATTAAAAGTAATTATTATGATACGTATATATGTAGCGAGCGTTGTAATTCCGAGTGGAAAAAATGTGTCGATCCCAGTACTATTTTGAAAAGATAAATATCGTAACTAGGGAAAGGATGAAATTTGCTTTTTACAATCAACAGCTGTTGGGGCCATTTTTTAATAGGTTCATAGTGCACGAATTTAATTGAAATGATCGATACGGGAGTATTCTCTATTTATTTGGACGAATAGATTAGTTACTCGGTGGAGTAGATGAAAGTGGGCGAAAACCGTTAGCGCGTCGAGGCATAAAGCTCGGAGATGAAACGGAAAAGCCAGCAGGGAAGGCGCGTTGCGCTTAGGGGGATGAAAACGGCACTCGCGGCAGTCCCCCTCTGCAACAAGCGGCCACCAATATTACATTTGCTCCCTGCAAGTGTACATACACTCTAATGCCTGTGTTTCGCGGGAGAGGCCCTAGGCTCCCGGCTTCATCCTCTCGAGTTAAAACAAACAGGAGTAGGTACACAGAAGAGCATAATGCAGGGGCAGCGAGCCGGCACTAAAGACCTTTCACCGAGGATCGGGGAAAAAAAGGGCCGCGCACGCACGATTTCACGGCGAGTGCGCGGCCCACGAGGCGCGGACATTGTGCGCGCGAGGGCCGCGGCGCACAATCCTTATCGGGGGCACTCGAGGGCCTTTTCGGCGCAAACTCCCCGGCCGCGGCCCTCTGCGCGCCAATTCCCACGTGCCAGCTGCCAAGCGACAATTCCACGGTCATTAGGCCGCGTATCGAGCCGCTATTTATTCCCCGGGTAATTGCGGCCGGGCCCCCGCGCGCCACTTATTCCTCGGGGCTCGAGGGTCGCGGGCGCGCGAGGAGCTGTTTGCCGGGCGATTTGGCCCCGGGACGCGGCGTATTGTGCACGCGGAGGAGCCTGCGAGTGGCCAGGAGCCCTCGCCTGCACTCGGCGCTCCCGTACACTCTTATTAGCGCTCGCGCATTGTCTGCGCACCCGCTCTGAAATATGCCTATGCGCGTTACCACACCCGACTCGTACTTTGCGTGCTTTCGCTTCTCTACTTTTTCAACCAACAGCTCTACTTGTTACGTATCGTTTTATATTCCTTCGATTTGTCCGCATGAATAAATCCATGATTGATTCAATAAAAATCCTACGGGAAGGATCAATGAAATATAATTAAGTCTGCGTGCAATCAGTATTACAAATGACTAAATTTGTACCATAGTGTACAAATGTATGTAGATTAATTATCGATTGCTGCATTTTGGTAAATAATAATCGAAAGTGGAATAATAATTGCGATTGTTAGAATTTAGTCACGGTTTCGGCTTGAATCGAACTCTGAAATACAGTGGAAAATATTTCAATAAATAAATTGAGAAAGATGAAGAAAATACGTGGTTTAATTCTAATCGGTGAGGAACGGAAATTAGGGAGAGGCAAAGGAATATGGAAACGAAGCGCGCACTCGTATAGGGAGATGGTGCATGAATGAGAATGGGCCCGAGTGCGTAGGAGCGGCAAGTGCGTGGCGAGCGAGCGGGCGCGCAATTGCCCCGGGCTTTTCGGAATTGAAACAAATGGATAAAAAATTCATCAGGCTGTTTAGTGGCGGTGGGTGGCACGCGCCCGATGCCGTAACTTTAATACAAACAGTTAGGGCAGCGCAAGCTCGAGCCGTAACACGAGACAGGCTGGACCGGAAGGGACGTAAACCGAGTGGCACTCGGCCGCTTAGGGGCTTTCGGCTGGCCGCGCGCGCACCGAGCGCCCAAACCGCTGTGTTGGTCCTTTTTTCAATTCACCCGGCCGCTCATCTAATTACGTCAGACCTCCGTTCGCCTCTCCTCCGGCGCTCGCGTGACGAGCCGCGGCCGGGCGGTCAGCTGCCCAATTTGCTGGCCGCCCGGTTCTTTAAACTTTAAAGAAACCCGGGCAGCCCGCCAAAGCGGCCAGACTCGAGGAATGCGCGCCTCCCAGTGGGCCAGTGCGCCCCAATTCCCCGGCTGTCCTGCCCGCGGACTCCCGGTCGAGGAGCGCCCCGAAGCCGGTGTAGAGGCGCCGAGAAGCGCCGCTCCCGTTGCCTCCGCGCTCGTGCTGGAACGCAGGGACGATTAGCGCGAGGGCAATGCCGGGGATGCCCAACGAAAGAATAAACTTTAAGGCGTTTCCTCTCGTCGGCGTCGATCCTGCGCCGGGGCTCAATTCGCCCAAGACTCGAGTCACGCCAGCCACTCGAGGAGACTAATCGCTTCCTGTCTCTGTACCGAGCAACGCTCCCTTTCCATGCGCGAATGAAAAAGTTACTCGGCGATTAGCGTCGATTGACGTCCGCGGACCGCGAATCACGCGAAGACGACGGAGCGCCCGGCGGCTCGGGGCACGTAGCTGCGCCGGCGGCCGAGTCGCGTGCGGGCCCAATCCCGAGGTTTCGGCCCGGCGGCCTGCATCTCCCTCGGTAGCGGGAGCCGCAGCTGCGCCTCCAGTCTCGGCGGCGCGCGACGCGATCCGGCGATTGTCGGCCGGCTAAACGATCATTTCCACCGCCGCGGCTCGCGTGACTTTTATCGCGCTTGAATTTTTAGTGGCCGCGCGGCCTACGTGTATCCGTCCTCCAAACGAATTGCCGCGCCGCTCAAACGCTCAGCTGGCCCTCCGGGGGAACGTCCTTACCGCTAACACGGCCAATCGGACTTGGTCAAGGTGCTCCGGAATCCGATGCCGCGGACGAGCCGTCGCTTCCACCGAAGACGCCGATCGGATTGGCCGTTTCGGGAACGCTCTTTACGTTGACATACGCGGCCGCGCGTCAACGCTCGCGGCAGAAACGGGGTTATCGAATCTAAGCCGGCCGCCTGCGATCTCGTTCCTGCGTGCCCGCCTATATCTGCGTGCATCTGGGCAGTTTATCCGTTTGTCGATTGAGCGGGAGCGAGGAGCGGCCAGCAGCGCGCGAGCAACGCGAGGAGGAAATAATGAACGAGAGGCTCGTTAGGCCGGAGGAGCGGCCGATGCGTCGAGCGGCGGTCGGCTCCGACGGCGCCGGAGCAGCGGGAAAGCCCTTGGCCCGCGTATCTAGGCAATTAAACCTCGGGCGGCCGCCTCGACTTCCTCGGGCTTCGCGCTCGATGAGCAATCGCGTGGCTGCGCCTCGGCCGCCGGGATTCGGCGGGCAATCAGCCGCCGCCACGGGGACGCGAGCTCGAGCCAGCTGGAAATCAAGTCGCTCGTTAGCGCGGCCCAATTCCCCGGGTGGGCAAGTGGAAGCGGGCGGCGGCGGCCGCGCCGCCTGGAAAAACGCCCCTATGCCGCCTTTCAATTGAGGCGCGCGCCGTCGCCGCCGGATGCCGCGGCCGGCGCTCACTCAAGGAGCCAACTGCGGAAACCGGCCGACGCCGCGTCGATTGGCCCAATTGGCCCGCGCCCGCGGGAACCGGCGCCCCGCCGACTTCCGCCCCCCGACGCCCCGGGCAACAGCAGGCCGCATTAGCCAGGAGGCTGCTCTATCGCGGCCAACGCGATTATCCGGGGAATCCCCGGCCGGCCCGCCTATCAATCCCCGGAGGGCCCGCGGAGCGCCCAGCGAAGCGCCCAGCGAAGCGCCCACGTGACACGCTCGGCTGCCCCAGGCTTGTTGGCCCATTTGCCGCTTTTCCCTCGGCTTTTCTAGCCTCCTGTGCGTCGCCTTGGGAGCGCGACCCTCCTTCCTCCAGTGTTTTGCAGAACCCGATTAGAGCTAATAATGCGCCTCGGCCTTTCTCGCGTCCGGCTGATCAACGCGCGGCCCGCATCCAACCGCTCGTCTCCAGTTCCGCCCCCCTCGGCGCCTACGCTGCGGGCCTTTCCGACTGTCTTTCCGATGCCAGTCCAATCAATTCGTTCGCATTTTATTTGTTAATCCAGACCCTGTAGATACAGTCCCTGTGTATACCGGACCTTTTTGCAGGTGCACCAGCTTACACGGCTATCTTTTTATACCCCATGGACAAAGCCATTCGATTATTCATTATCATAAATGTGGATTGAGTCCTCATGTGTATAAGGAAACTTCTTCATCGCATGGAATAGATTATGCACACTCAAAAAAATCTTGTAAAAATATTTAGTATACTTCTGTGCGGTAATCTAAGGACAAACTCGTATAGCAAATCAAAAAACTTACTACGCTTTACTCTAAACTAGAGTTATTTCTTTTATTAGATAATTCCAATTTACTCAGAAGTATAATAAAAATTCTTATAACACTTCTGTCAGCATGTACGCTTTCAATTAGCGTTGCAAAAAGTGGAAGCGAGCTATTCCGCCGTGCGGTACCGTTACATTTTTAATCATCAGTGCGACTGAAATTCTTACATAGCACCATTCCATTATACTTTAATTGAAGGTAAAAATAATATTCCACTATATGTTCAATTGGGGTAATGACTCAAATAAAACTTAATTAAAAACTTTAGTATGACTAAGGGGATTTGAACTAAATTGAACGTATCGCAGTACAACATATTTGAAACGAAAGAGCCAGGTCTTGCAGAAAAGAAGCGAACTGCTGCGACAGATGGAAGGATGCAGGAGGCAGTTTGGTCCGGACAACCGATCGGCGTACCGCGTCAGACGTGAGGATTAACTTTGGCTCATCGTCTCTTAACTGGCCGACTCATCTCTTGTGCTCCCCAACGAATTTGCTTACATAGGTGCAGCATGCTCGAGCAGCTACAATAACGTACTGCGCAAACGCGAGCTTGCGTCACTTGCCTCATGCGCGTGGCCCCTGCGCTTGCTTCTATACCTACAGCTGCAGCAATTTTCGACCAAGAGGTACTTGACTCTATCCTTGAGTTTCGCTAGAGATACGCCACTCGTACATCTATTCACCTACATATGCAGCACACTATCACGTATGAGAGATTGAGCCTAATCGAAACGCCACGACGCAATCTTTTAGTTCAACCTCTAGTTGGAATGCGCTGCACAGCTTTTGACAATTTTTAATAACTCGTTCTCATCTCCTTGAATTCAATCCATACCTTGATTACTATTAAAGGTATGGATTAAAAATATGCTATCATTATTTGCTACAAGTTTCCATGGCGTATGTAACATTTGAATCAGTCGTATAAGCGCCAAGTAATATGTATGTAACATGTAGAATATATTAAACTTGAATCATAATAATATTTAGTAATTACACATATTGAACTATATTATATAGTTTCTCTCAAGATTCATAGTTTATATTTATGTATATATTTAACTTTAATTATATGTGTAATATGATTTAATGCACAGCCGCCAAGTATTGCAGTTTGACGATACTCGCGGCTCTTCGTCATAATTTATAGGTATAAGGTCAAAGCATATAGGGTTCTTGCGGTAAGCGGCTTTTCCCGAACTTTAGGACAGGGGATAGCAAGAAATTGCGGGACTTTCAAGAAAGCACTTTTTTGCTTAGGTGTTCGATTGAATAGATAAGAAAACCTCTAATTATACTCTATCAATAAATCATATTGCTAATCACTTTTATCACTATATACATATTCGAATACCTTGTTTTGGAATCACGAGTGTAATTTTTGTCCTTGCACTACCCACGACATTCATTTGAATTTGCAGGTCTCAATAAAATTGTCATTATATCATTTGAAAATGGATTTTATTTTGATCGTTACATGCTAAATAGAAGAAAAACATTTAAAAAATGACATCAGTCACAGTCTATTTGGTCTATATATAACATACTAAGGTGTTTAGAGTTTTCTTTGAAGACCTATGAATATTTAAGTAAAGTATGCGAACTGTGAAATTACAGCGTGCCTGACGAAAGTCAGCACTGCACCGGTCTAAAATAATAAAATAAACGCGCTGTACAGTTTGTTGAATAACCTTAAAGGTTACAAAACTTTTTTTTTCCTTTTTATAAATGATAACAATAAAAACTTTTTCCCTGAATTATATTCAAGGAATTTAGACAGGGATTTCAGAGTTTACAAAGTTTTGCATTAAAAATGAGTATTTTTCCTATTTCACATTAAAAGAATACTGCATTTGAAAATCTTTTATAACTTTATCACTGGATATCATATTTTTAATTTCTCGGCATAGTACTATTCGCTATTAATAAAAAGCTTTTTATATTAGTTTGTACTATGGTCTTCCATGTACTTGGAATAAATACGAATTTATTCGCCAACAGGATTAATTTTGGCATATTCTTATCTAATATATAACACTATATGTTGCTGTAAGATATTATACTCTGAGAATATTTGAAAATAAAGGATAAGGCATATCTGTTTGCAGTACATAATCATGATTGTTAATTGTGTTGTAACTGCGTTTACAATAAATGCAGGAAAACACATGTTTGATATAGTTTATATCGTAAATTTGACTCTGTTTATGCGACTCTGCATGCGATTGTAGCTTATTGTCGAAGGCGACGTGAGGAATAAGTATCGATAATAACTGTCGTGCGATTAACCCTGATGATCCGTCAATCATACTCGCAAGGATCAACAAATGTAATCGATAAAAATATTTAACGAAAAACGTGATTCAGAAGTGCGAGCGTGAAAACAATTATTACAAAAAATTTCCAAAAAGGATGGTAAACAATTTATAGATTCTTTCTAATATTACGCTGGAAAGTCAAGGTCCATAGCGTGCGTCAGAAAAGTAGGTACAAGTTTGCGAAATGCGATATGCCTTCTCCATGAATAAGGTTACAAGTGTTAGGCCGGGAGAAGAGAGACGCAAACTGTGGGCAGAACGAAATCTGCGCGACAGTAGAAACATCGGAGCAGCCACCATTACGCGGGGTCGACAGGGGACAGAGAACGAGAGAGAGAGAGAGAGAGAGAGAGAGGGAGCGGCGAAGAAGCCCCCGTGGTATCCCTGCAGCGTCGCTGGGGCTGCCCCTCCCCTCGCCTGGGCCGGGCCGATGTGTTCATGCACACGAGCGTACACATGGGGTGGCTGCACCCGCGGTGGCAGCCGGCAAGGAGGAAGGAGGCCCCCATTCGAAACTAGTGTAGTCGCCGCCCCGGTCAAACAAGTCGTATACACGCTGTTATACGCGTGTTCGAGCCCCCCATCCGCAGCCGTCCGGGGGTGTGCTGTAGCCGCGCGGATGAACCGCAGGCTGCACCCCAAGCGACAACATAATGCGGCCGCGGCGTCGCGCGGGAATCTATTGACGAGGCGCGCGGGAGATTGGACACAGGCTCCGCGAGCCCCAATGGACGGGGAAGCCGCCCGGGGGTAAGCCCTGCAGTCGACTATCTCGTCAGCGCGGCCCTGGCCCGTAAAGACCCGCTCGGGCTTCTCGGCCCTTTCAAGATGGCGCGCCTGTCAAAATATCCGCCAGGTCGTCCCGAGCAAGTCGCGATTGTCGGAGAGCAAGAGTCGGCCGACGCGTGTGAGCGCGCCGGTAATTGCCCTCCAAAGCCATATTTATAAAGCGCATGCAAGGGTAATATCGGGGCGGATAAGTATGTTTTATTTGGTCTGTCGGTCACATTCCCCGTTCAATTAAATAAATATTAGAATCTAGCCTAACGTTTACTAGTGTAATATAGAATTACAAGAAGGCCGTGTGCAAACAAAAGTAATCTTTTAACGAGTGTTTCGAGCAGTTTTATACATACGAGACGTGTGCCTGTGTCCTCGCAGATGTGTTGCATTTCTCCATTAGGAATATCGTCATTTGATTCAGGCTTATCCTGCGCATAAATGTTTCTGAACTCTGGCTTTTTAACATCGGTTATTTGTTTTTCAACAGCACGTACATTGTCTATTAAGCGAGGCGCGTCTTCCCGTACATTTCTAAGCGTCAGAAGTCGGCTGTATGCACACTGAGCCTGGCGAGGCATACATTGACGCGGTCGGAGGTACGAAAAGACACTTCTCAAAAGCTTCTGGCCTGCGGCAGTGGGAAGTCAAACAATGCCCCCGTAAGACGTGGTCTACAGCCGTGAATTGAAAAGCGCCTCGAGTGCTAGGCGACGGGTGTGCATCAGGTGGAGCGCGGAGGAGCCGCGAGGCCAGGGTTATTGCGAGGCCCGGGCTCGTACGCGTATAGGTACAGCGGAGGAGGGAAAGCGAGAGCGCGCCCCGGGCTCGGTAAATACCTTGGGAGTGCATACCAGCGGCCAGTGGCCACTTGGCGCAATTGCCCGCGCGAGTGTTTACCGTCCCCTCGCGCTACGTGACGCTATGCCGCCGCGGCGAGGCTTCGCGCCCGCGCGCACACACGCGCACGCCTATCGTCACCCGCGGCGGCTCTTCGCCGAATCCCCGCGCGAATCACCAATTCAGGCAATTAGAGGCCCGGCGAGGTTTCGTCAGCGCCCCGCCGACACGTACGCACTCCCCGGAGGCCCAAGCACCTCCTGCGCACTCGGCTAAGTGAGTCTCCGCGCTCGCGCGGCCAGGTGCACGGCTCTCCGCCCGCCCAAGGGATATCGCCACTCGCCTCCCCGCCCAACGTCCATTACCCACTTTTAATTGCTTCGCCTCCAAAGCTTTATTCGCTATTACCTATAGATATACGAGTACGGGTAAGGTCCGCTCGATGGTTGGATTTTACTCGCTGGAAAAACTATTTTCTCCGCTAATCGCTCCATCGCCGCTTATTAAACGACTATTGCTATATCCGTTGACATAATGTGGATTCGATCGATCACCATGGAATATTGCACACTCACTCTCGCTTGGAGGTAGACAGAAAGTGAAGTAACCCAAGTTCGTCTATTTTTGAAGAATTATGCAAGGAATAAGGGTTTAATTAATTTAAGGTATCCATGATTAGTGCACGGCTTTGTACCACTGTGAGGCAAAACCTTTTTTTCCGCTAATTATATATTATAGTTAAAGTACCTTTCAATATCTGCAGCAGAATACTTTTACGCGCGGTCGATACTAGCTGCACTGATATAATCGTGTATATTGATATAATGTAGCAGTTACATGATACCGCGGCTACGGTACAAACATTCAATCCGGCATTTCTCGAAGAAAATCAATTTCGTTCCGCGTCTCCGCGCGTACAATAAGCGCGCGGGGGCAACAAAAGTGTAAGGAACGCGGTATTTTATTTAGTGACTCGATCGAGATATTGAAATGGCAGCTGCCGGGAGATAGGCATACAAAATGGCGATTAGCCGCGATCCGCGCTCGAAATATTTTCAAAGCGCGCATTAGTCGCACGAGGGTCCCGCCGGCAAGCCGGCTCGCCACTCGACAATTACCGGGAGGAAAAGTTGCACGGCCCGCGCCATACTCTAAAGAAGGACGGCGTTAGATTAAGCGCGCAAGCCTCGGCTCGGCGTCCTCGCGCACATTCGGCCGCGGCGCGGCCGGCAACTCGAGCGATATGGCACGAGCGCACCGTACACACGCGTACTATCGATCGGCCGCGCGCAGGTACAACGTCCGCGTTTTCGCGTGCTCGCGAGACTATCTGTTGCGGTACGGGAAGATCCGCCGCCGACGGGGGGACGAAAATACCTTAATAAGAGATGTGCACGAGCCGCTCGCGCAATCGCGAGGCGCGCCCGTGTGCCTCGCTGCCCGCGTGTACGTGTACCTATACGCCGCGCCAAGGGACATATGCCGAACACGTACGCCAGTCGACGGGCCGCGCTGCTCGCAATCCCATCTGCCGCTCCCAATTGCTTACTCTGTCGCCTCTCCGGCTCTTACCCTCCCCCTGCCTCTTATCCTCTTTACCTTCATTGTCTCTTTTTCAGCTATTATTTTCAATGGCTCTACGGTGGCAAAGCGATGATTTCCTCGGAAATCGTCTTCCTCCAGTCAACAATCAACCACCGCTCCTGTAAAGCATCTTCCTTTTCCTTCCTTTCAAGTTTAAAGCAGAAGCTCGAGTGCAAAAATTGGCCAAATACCCGACACTGTACGCGAGACTTAAAAGACGAAAAATAAATCGATGGGATCGATCGTTTTTTAGCGCATTTCTCTTTTTATATAAAATACAATATTTAAATCTCATTTTTTAGTTCATTGTTCTTCATCATGCAGTTACATAAATTCAACAAAAACGTTATTTACATAATATTATTGGCATATTTCTTGCATAAAATTGTTTAGTAAATGTACATAAAGCAAAACGACTTCATTGTATGCATACACATAATACATATTTTATAACAGTTGTAAAACAAATGTTTATATATGTGTAAGATATATAAAATAAGGAAAAGGTTATGTAATTGAAACATAATTATTATTATTCGGCTTTCAATTACGAACGTGTTTAACGAGTGGCTCGAATATCTTCATACATACCTGATAGTACTTTATGCTCAATTTAAAAGGAAAGTACGCAATTAAAGAAACAAACTTCAATGTTACATGCAGCCTAAGATTACTCCTCCGGTTGGTAAAAAAATCAATTAGTCGATTAATATTCGATGGGAAAATGTCGGTTTGATTAAACGATTGGCGACTGTAGAGGCGTCCCTTGCACCGCCTATGCGCGCATGCAACGTACCCTATAGTCTACCCCAAGTGCACGTAAGTAAAACGTCTAATTTAATCTACAGAGAGTGCGGCGTGTTTACAACTCGGTTCTCCATGGGCGTAAATGGGGTGCCTTTGGCGAATGAATGGGACGCGAGGCAGGGGGGGGGGGTGGGCGAGCGGAGGCTGCGGCGGAATATCGATCGGCGCCATTATCCGCAGCTCTCCAAGTGTCAATTGGCGAGGAAGAGAAGCGCGGGCCCCGGGAGCTCGGGCGCTCTCGCCCACTGGGCGCGATAAACAAACAACTTGGCGAGGGCCACGCTTATCGCGCGGCCGCGCGCATTCATTGGGCGCGTACGCGAGCGCCGGACTCGGGCGGGCTCGGGCCCCTCCGCTGCACTCGGCCGCTGCGCCCATTATCTCGTTTGCGCTCCGCCGTCTCGCGCGCTATCTTTCCCGCCCGCGGCCCGGCTAATCGCGCCTCGCGCGCGCATATACGCACCGCGTGCACGGACGTTGATATCTCCCCGCGAGACCCGATTCGCGGCCGCCGCGCGCCGAGCTCGATGCGCGCCGGCCCGACTCGCTCCCCGACTCTGCCGACTGGCGCAGTGCGCGCTCGCGCCTCCCCGTACCCGCCTTCGCTCCCTCGCCGGCCCGAGCCGTTTCGCCGCGTCGCCTGCTCGATCTGCACCGTGTCTCCTAGGCCGATTTACGAGCCGAGGCCAGAGGAAAAAGCAGCCCCGCTGCACACGGGCTCGATCATTTGGAGCTACTGCAAGACGCTGCCAAGACAAAGTATAGAAATCTAAGGATATTTCTGGAATTATTTTTCCAGCGATAACATTACAATTCGAGATATTTGTATCAGCAAGCCATACTTGTAAACAATAAAAATTTACTCATGTCCATAATCTGTTTTTGAAATTTAATGACCTTGTTTTGATTAATATTGATTTAATCCATGATTAACACTGGACCTATACTTACTACACTACTTATTTAAAGTAACTCAATTTTACACATATACTTATATATGTACAATAATTATATGGTAAATATACTTTATTTGATGTATTTTAAATGCACCAAAACGTCTGTATGAAACTTATCTTTGATGTTATCAAATGTTTACTGTACATATTATGTAATATATTGTTAAATATTTGTTATTTATTAAATGTAAAATTTGTTTACAAAACTTCTATATATTTAACATTGCTAATTTCTCATAAACAAAATAATTTGATGACAATGTGATAAGTATACATATAACTAAGAGTATATAACCCTGTTCATCGATCAATGACACAAATAGCTTGTTCTTTGTATCGTAAAAGAAGTGTCAATCTATAGCAACATAGTTTACTAGATTTACCTACTTTGCATACAGTAACAATAATGCATACATACCCTCATTTCCTTCAACTTTTGTCAAATATACACATGACATTGACGAAAGGCTCAACTCTTAACTTAACAATTAACTTTATGTACCTACAAGATATAGCATAAAAATGCAAGAATAAATACAATATATAAATTTATATAATTATAATTTCAAAATTAAATATAATAATCTAGGCTCACGTGATAATTTAAACATTCAACAATGATTATTTACCATTTCCACTAATACGTTTTATATAATCATCATGTGCTCTCAATATATCATAATCCTATAAGCTTGCTTTATCAAATATCAATAAAAATAATTTCATTATTATATATTATTCATAAAATGATATTGACTATGAGTTATAAGATATAACAGTGTACTTAAAATACTCAAAGCATTAAAGATATTTTGGAATTTATTTAATGGTAGATCTGGGAATACATCCAGAGACGGTTATTTCGAAGAATTTATCAAAGATATTTTCTTTCTTATTTATTTGTTAAGGTACATCGTACCCATTCGTTAAAGTACAGATAACATGTACTTTCGCGCATAGATCAACGGTCTCTTGGGCTATACTGCCCACTCCCTACCCTGCCATATGAAAGTTATAAGTATACAATATTCCTGCACTGCGCGTATTACGGCATTGACGTTTTCCGGACGCCGACGGAGCTATGAAATATATACGAGTCAACGCATCGATCGTCTCTTTATTTCGTTACATCGCAATTTTATCAGTGCGCTCTTTATTTCTGCTACCGTCTGCATTTTCGTTACATGCTAATCATGTGTCGTGCAATTTGTTCGATGAATTTACTACTTTTCCGTCTCGTTTTGTATGCTTGCTATTGCATGTACATATATAACGAGCATGCTAGACATATTAAAGAAAATCAATGTTCTACAGTTATGTAGGATAGAAAATATGAAAATAAGATATTTTAGTAATATTGCAAAGTAAATAAATTAAAATATTGCAAGAAAGAGAAAGACGTTTGTAAAATATGTTTGATATAAATCTTTCCATAGCATATGTCTACCGGCTACTAAGCACACATGCTCATAAGTTGAATATTGTCAGCTATACCTCAACACGAACGAGTGCGGTTAGAAAATTGCGACTGCGACTTTTCACACGGAAAGCTGAACCTCAGAGTTGTTGTTTGCTTTGCCACAATTGCTCCCGGTTCCGAGGATCAAACATAGTTTTTCAACGAGACTTCGTGTTCGGGAGGGACACGAGAATCAATGACCATTGGCCGGAGAGACCGGAGAAATATGGTTTATGGTTATATTGTCGTAATAAAGCAATATTCCTCGGGATGAACCCGCGGTACCTACTGCTGTATATGTATATACACACGTATAGAGAATATCTGCGTACACTCACCCTATTACTTTTTCGGCTCTTGACGACCGAAACTGGGTACGGGCCTTGTGTTTTGACAGTCGGCGGGTTTTGCCTCTTAATTTTACGACTAGACCTCACGGACTTTACGGTTAGAGGAGCTGATTTTTTCATACCGACGGATTTAACTTTCGTCTGCTTGGCTAAGAGCGCGAAGGGTCACCGATTTCACCGCAGCCCGCCTACCTACAGCACACCTATAAACTATTTGTATGCGTTCACGTAGTTTGGGGTTGCAATATTTATTCTACGACTTTCTTTTAAACGCGAAGAGTTCATTTACTGGAGGTACATAAATATTATTCAAGTGAACGCATAAGGATTATTTGACGAATAAAAATGCTACGAATCGCGAAAGAAGCGTGAAATTAAAAATATCCAATTGCTGGAACTAGATTCCATTTATTACATATGCAAGCAAGTTCAATTTAAAAAGGGGTATTTTTTATAATGTGCAAGGCATAACAGATAATATAAGTGGAGCAATAAATATTTTGTAAATGGCTTCATTAATTCATGCAATTAACAAGTGAAACGCTAGCATATTCAATATTTTATATCAACTATGAGTAATGTGTATTCAAATAATATTTATAGTGTATTTTATGTTATTGCTGCGATAATCGCACAGTATAACTGCGAACTCAAAAATTCTCGTTTAAATTCTTTTCATTTTTATATCGACTTTTTTTCGTATTGATTTTTTTCCAAAAGATTTTTTATTGCTTTAGTGCACCACGGCATAATGAAAAGAGTTTTCAAATATAAATCAAAGTTTTAAAAGTTTTAAAAATTTGCATGTAATAGATGTGTATATCTTTCTGATTACGTGACTATCATTCCTTTAAATGTTGTTCAATGTTAATAAAGAAAATGTTAGTTAAAATTGTAACTCCAAATAAATAATAGATGATTTTACTTTGATCCAAGTCTGTGATTTGCCGTGCAAATATAATAGCTTAAACAATCTAAAGTGGCAGGAATAGGGTGTGGTGGATGTGAGATCTTTTACGCATTGATAAGTCAGAGATTTATAGAAAAGAATTTGGACATTTATTCACCGTACGTTTTACATGTCTTATCTCTCCTGATGCATGAGAGCATCGTCGAATTCGCTTTCGCAAACGCATACATATGTACAATTATATTTCGAGTGTTTCGGTCGACATCGATATAATATCATCATCATAATAATACTTAATACGATAATAATAATAGTGGTAATAATAATATTAATAATAATCTTTGCAATATTCGTATGTACAAAATTGGATAGAATAATATAACAATTGACACCGGGCTGGGTGGGCAGCGCGCCCGGCGGCTAGCAGTCGAGGTCGCCTAGCCGACTGTCGTAAAGCTCTGGAGGTGGTTTCGTCGAACCTATCTACACGGGTGAGTGGGGCCTTGCGCGCCTGCCGCTCAGCCTCGCGACGCGCGAGGCCGGCGAGGCGCGCGCCCCGGGAGGCGGCCTAGGCGCTCCCTCAGCTCTGCCGGCCCGTCAGCACAGTGATCGGCTTGAGCAGCAGCTGGGGCTGCTGGTGCCCCGGGTGCGCCTGGTGCTGCGCCGGCTGCAGGTGGTGGTGGTGCTGCTGGTGCAGCAGCTGGAGCGGCGCCGGCGGCGACCGCGGCGACATGGGCTCGGGGCTCGAGCCCGGCGACGCCGTCGTCGAGGCGGGCTGGCTCAGCGGCTGGGCCTGCGCCTGGTGGTAGGCCGCGCGCGACTGCTGCTGGGCGAACTGCACGGCCGCCTGGTGCTGCTGGTGGGCCGCCAGGTTGCGCAGCGTCGCGTAGAAGTCGTAGGGGCTGCCGGGGCCCGGGGCCGCCGGCGAGTACGAGGCCGCGGCGCTCGGCGCCTGCAGGAGTCGCTCCACGGAGAAGGCGCCGTGGGCCGGGGGCGCGGGCGGCGCGGCCGGGGCCGGGCTCCCGGGCGCCTGGGCCGGCAGGGCCTGGGGCTTGCAGGGCAGGCTGGCCCCGGGCAGCAGCGCCGCCGGGTAGCCCGAGGGCGCGGCCACGTAGGCCGCCGCCGCCGCCGCCGCGGCCGCCGCCGGGTAGGCCGAGGCGCGGGGCAGGTAGGGCAGCGTCGGCAGCGAGTAGATCGAGGCCGGCCACCCGGGCGGCCCGTACGCCGTGGGGTAGAGCCCGCTCAGGACCGCCGAGCGCTTGAAGGCCGCGAGGCGCGAGCGCGAGGCCGCCGTCGTGCGCCGGCGCAGCTTCCCCGTCGTCCCGCCGATGAACACGTCCTCCGAGCTGGCGTCCAGCATCCAGTAGTTGCCCTTGCCCGGGTCGTCGTAGTGCCGGGGCACTTTCACGAAGCACTTGTTCAGGCTGAGGTTGTGCCTGATCGAGTTCTGCCAGCCCTGCTTGTTGTTCTCGTAGTAGGGGAAGTTGCGCATTATGTACTCGTAGATGCCGTTGAGGGTCAGCCGCTTCTCGGGGCTCTGCCGGATGGCCATCATGATGAGGGCGTTGTAGCTGTAGGGCGGCTTCTCCGACTTCTTCTTCTCGGCGGCCTCGGCGCTCTCGGGCGCGGGCGCCTCCTTGCCCGCGTCCTTGGGGCTCGGGGCCTGGGCGCCGCGCGAGCAGTCGAGCGGCGGCGTCTCCGAGCCGTCGGGCTCCCCGTCGCCCGTCACGTCCAGGTCGCTCGAGTCGTCGCTGTCGGGCGCGGGCGAGCGGCTGGGGCAGGCCGGCGCCGGCGTCATGGCGCACGCCTCGGGCACGATGTCCCGGATGCTGAAGTTGCTCTTGAGGCTGGTGCGGGCCGGCGGCGGCGAGGCGGTCACCGTCATCTGCTCGTTCGACCCTTCCATGTTCACCATTATCCTTGCACTGGGTGCGCGTCTATTGGAGCGGCTGGCTCCGGCGACTCCTGGGGCACTGCTCGTCGTCGAACACAAGGTCGCTCGCGCACTCGAGTCGGCGGCGCTCGCTACAGA
This sequence comes from Sycophaga agraensis, assembly GCA_018906755.1. Taxonomy (NCBI): domain Eukaryota; kingdom Metazoa; phylum Arthropoda; class Insecta; order Hymenoptera; family Pteromalidae; genus Sycophaga; species Sycophaga agraensis. The sequence continues at coordinate 704,032 of JACCIE010000039.1, forward strand.
GATCGAGGCATGGCCGGGTTCCGACGGGGCCGACTCGCTAGTCTACTAACAGCGCTGTGACTCTCGGGGCGGACTGTGCCGTTCGAGCGATCGCACGCATCTGCCGGCTCGAGCGCCGCCGGGGTCTTTTAAAGCCTCCGGGCGCCCCGCCCAGAACCGGGGGCGGCGGCGGCTCGGGCCTCGCCCAATGCGCCCGCGCCGCCGAGGCCGGCCCCGGCCAATGGCTGCCGGCCGCCCGAGGCGCCCGCGCCCCCGGGCGAATCGCGCGCCGCCGGTGGGGGCAGCCAGCTCCGCGCACCGCCGCTCTCCAGCTTCCATGCGCCGCGCGCCCGCTACCTCTCCCGATCTCGCTGCGTCGGAGGGAAGGGGCACGCGCCCAGCATCCCGAGTCCCCGGCTCCCGAGTCCCGAGTCCCGAGTCCCGACTCTCGCCGCCGCGCCGCCCGTGACTGCTGCTGCTGCCTCGGCTGCTGCAGGTCCGATAAGGAGCCGCAGATTATCCCGGGCTCTTTCTGCAAAGTCGGCGGCTCTCGCTCGATCCGAGGTGCATCTCGCTGACGTCATGCCTGTCCGGACTCCCGGCTCGCCAGATTCGACGCACTTACGCTTTCTACTGGCTCCTTTATAACTAGATCCTATTTAGCCGTTCTTTTGCCCGATAATCGCTCTCGACATTCGAACGCGTCCACTTACTGGTTTCTGCAAACAAATGTCTTTTTACAAATTTATTTTTGTCTCTTAAAAATTCTTTTGGATTTGGAATAATTTAGCTGTCGATCGTTCCCGAAAATGTCGCATAATCAAAGTGACGTTTCAGTGCACTTCGAGATTATACACTTCTTGTGAACGCAATCGTTTATGAAAAGACAAGTTAATCGCGCGATTCTCTTAGGAAATTAACATTAAAAGCATGTATTACATTATGTTTTATTTTTCTCCAGTTTCGATAAGAGTTAATTTAATCTTCTTAACATAAAAATCAAAAAATTCATTTGATATAAAAATCTTCAAAATAGTCTTTTATGAAAATTTCATTTAAACTAAAATATTACATTAACGGACAATAATTAAAAAATGCAATGTAAGAAAACTATACATAAATAAACAAAGGTACAAAATTAAAAATATAAAAAATTGTAGTTATTTCATGACTGATTTAAAAAAATTTAATGTTTTTTACATGTAAGAAATACATTATATTGTTATGATGCTCGGTAATTACACGATCCATAATGCTCTATGGTGATATGTATGGCGCTATATACGGTTTCATTTGCTTTAACAAAAAAAATCCATATAAAAACTAAATTGGAATTAACGTTCTTTATTTTCAATACACCCAATTTTCAGTGAAACTCTCGAGTTAATTTTTATGAATAAATTCTATGAAATTTTTCAAAATATGCTTTTTGGAAATTATACAAGCATATAGAATTATTTCTGTGGCTATTATTGGATATTATATGTTGGTATACATACATTATTTATTGAAGAAACAGTGACAGTTTCAATGTAAAATCTGCAATTAATTTATAGATGGCAGTCACAGCATTATTGTTTGTTATTCTAAAGAATTCATTTTAACCAAAAATTCACGCGAACGTTCTTCATATCTAAACAATTCTATGCTTAGAAGCATAAAGCGCTTTCTGGGGATAAGGGCATTGGCATCGGCACAACCATTCAGGCAAAGCGTAAATGGTAATTTATGGCATACACGAATAGATAGGCCGTTAATCGTTTCTTTCTGCTGCTCACATTGCCCCAATCCTCTCGTCACATTGCACTACAAGATAATTCCAGTTTGGTGTAAACTCTTTAAGCACTCCTCCCGGGAACACTTGCCCTCCACTGCAATATAGTCATCTGCTCGCGCGTTTCCGCCCAAACTGCACAAATTCAATATTGGATTATCGACTTACTGTCAGAATTCAAATGACGCTTTATGTTGGATTCAGCAAACCCTTGTGGACATTCGAAGTTGTGATTGGAAGGACAGATTAGTTGTCATTCTATGAACCCTTGAGTGATGAACATTGTGCCTAATTACGTTTAATTAAATTTAATAATTTAATAATATCGATTAATTTATTTCTTAATTTCTTTTCATTTTAAATATTATATACATCAATATTGCGATTGTTCTATAAATTAATATAGGATTTTAAATCTTACTAGAGTTATTTTTTTTATTTTATAAATTATTTTACTATAGTATTATCTTGTTTATAAGTGTTTTTATTACATATTTTGAAATATGTAAATATATTTTAACGCCCCCCGTTGTGGCTTCGCTCGCTAGATATTATATGTATTGAGTGAAACGAGTCGCCGCCTAGCGACAAGCGGCTGAACTCGAGACTTAATTGAAGTTTGCAAATTTTATAGAAAAAATATTTATTTACAACGAGATATTTAGTGTACAACATTCGAGACTCTACCAAGAAACATCAGTAAAAGTTACATTGTAAACGGTTTAGTAATTTGCTTTATTTATTATTATATATGATTTTTTTTATATTTTTATATATTTTTTATATCTATATTTATATCAATAGAAAAGAAATTCGAGTTTTTATAACTTCCTATAATTAACAATTTTTTTGAAAAACGAATCAATTTAAATTAAAAAATGTACGTATATTCATTGTATTTTTACTAATGCATATTTTATAAATTAAAACAAATATAGATATGCAATTATTATGTAATACACTAATTGCATAAGTATAATTTGTTTAATGCACTACTCGCAGGTTCAATGATATAATGTATGTAGGTATACGATCCATGTCAAAGGCCGTCTGTGGTAACCACAATGTTTACAAATTTCCATGATTTCAGGTAAACAAAAGTGAAGCACCCTAATTGGATCAATTGCTGCACTCAGAACGAGGCAAGGTTATATGTTCCCGGTAAAGGTGCAGGCAAATTTTGCAGTGCACTATATACTTGCATAGAGGAAATTGTTGCAGAAGTGGGCGGCAGTCTCCAGTAAATCGGATAAACTGCCCACGGGTATTGTTCTGGCAGTATTGTCTTCTAACAGGATTATCGGAGGGTACAATCAGCCCAAATGACATAGGGACCTCACCTGCAACTTGGCCGCACTAGGGATGACTTAACGAGGATCGTTTCTGCGATAGAATATCGTTAGCGTTAACTTTCATTGCAGCAGCTCCACCGAAATTTTCTCCGTTCAAGTAATAAGGATTGGGCGCAGTCCCACGCCTGCATGCAAGCATAAAAGCATCGGAGAATCGTGTAATTCTTGCCTTCCTCTAACGCCGATCGACCACAGAAACCTCGGTATAATAAAGTTTTGAGATTTTATTATGTTACGAATTCACCCGTAGTTATAATTCGTTTATTCGAAACGGATCGATTCCTTTGCCTTATTTATCGATTGTTAAACTTGGTACGACTGTGTGACGATAAACCGGTAACCGCAGTAGCACGTGCATGCAGCTGTATAGCTGCATAATGTATATACTATATATCTTCTAATCGTAATATTTCAGAATTCAAGATCGTAAAATTTGTAAAAGTAATATAAATTTACGATATATAGTGTCTACCTATAATTACGAAACCAGTTTTGTATTCTGAAAATTAACGGTTTTTTTATAACATAAATAGAAATCTCTCTTGTACTCACGAATAGTAAAATTCAATGATAATAACTTATGCTGATCTTACAATTTAGATATCTCAGAATAACTCATGCCTCAATACCAATATAAATTTTTCATTTTTAAACAATATTAACACAATGCAGGAAAATATGAAAAAATCATCTTGTTTATAACAGCGCATGCAGGGGTCTCGCCTCGGGTCTCGCACAATGTACTTGTTTTTATGTTTAAAAATAAAAAATAAAATAGCTATATTTTTGCTTGACTCTTAATCAATATGTGATTTGTAAAATGGATTAAAAACAAAATGCAGTAAAATGGAAGTCAGATGTTTTTGTTGACGAGTGCAGGCCTAAAACGTTCCGTGAAAACGACGCCGGGCATAGAAAACAGAAGGCCCATGCAGAAGTGAGATTTTTTTTGAAGGGAAGCAGCCCTACACTGCCTACGGCTTCCACGGCCTGAGGCTGGTGCACTACGGCAACCACACAAGAAGCTTCGGTCAAAGAGGCTCTAACGATTTTAGTCAAAAATGCGGCAAGATCCCTTTGAAGGTCTCTTTGATCCCCGAGATCTCATCGGATAATGCGGTAGGTTGACAAAAGCTGTTGAAGTCTAGAGCCGAGTCGTGCCCAGACTCGGGGAGGTCTGCGCGGGAAAGAGGAAACATCTTTATGCGCGTGGAGCAAACCATTACAAATGCGCTCGTTGTGTCTCCATTTTCGCTTTTCGTTTTCTACATGGCCGATTATTATTCTATAATGCGTTTGACGTATGCCGTCCTTCTATTCTTAAATTCATTCAGCTTGTGTTTCGTATATTTTATTTACAATTCATTCAATTCCTTTGTGTCAAAATGGAACAATGCTCATCCAATAATTAAATAAATTTTTTAAAAAATTGTTAAAGGTTCGATATGGAAATCACGAATTGCTCAAATAATTAATTTAGCGGTATGAACTCATGAATTTTGTGAATTTTCTCGAGTATGTATTAGAAAAATTATCAATGCGAAAATGTTTAAACGAACATTGTATAATGTATTAAAAACGAAATTTATAAATAACGATCGATATATTTATAAAAATTGAAACACGTGCTAGCAACTGACCCAGTGTTCCTTGGCTGTTTTCTATCAACTTTTATGCACGCACTCGAACTATATTAATTCAACTACTATCTGCAGTCTGACGACTTACACACCTTGTATGTATGCTGCACACACATGCATACAAAAATGTACACGTAGACACACAGGCAAGGCAAGCGGTTAGGAATGATTTTTTGAACGGTGCAGCTGAACTGGCGCGGAAAAAATTGGAGGATTTAGTAGAGTCGGAAACGCGAAGGTTGTGCAGCAAAGCTGATGAAAATGTATGAAATGGAGTAAAAGTCGGAAAAGCGGAAAAAGTCGGAAGACTCGTAAAGGGGCATAAACGTCGAAGAAAGAAAGGGAGCGGCAGGAGAAGGAGGGCAGAGTTGGGCAGCGTTACGCGTCGATTAGGCGCTCATTGTTGTACTGAGCGCTCTCGGGTTAACGATAAATTCTCGTTGTTCGCAGAAAAGCGCGCGAGTGCGAGAAAAAGTGCCGGGCGGGGGCCGGAGGGCTCAAGCTGGGCGGCTCGCTTTAAAAAGCGCGCGGAGACAATGGGAGGCATAAGGGCCGAGGGCCGGCCGCGCGTCGCTCGCCGCGGGCGGCTTCGCCCCGGAGGAGCGGCCGGTGCCGGCGCGCCTCCGCAAGGAAAAAGCGGACTCGAGGCGCGCGCCTCCGCGCTCGAGTGACATCTTTATGCGCGTTAGCCAGCGCGGCCGGACGAGGGCCCCCCACCGCGGGCACGTCGTCACCCGGGGCGCGCTGCGGACTCGGACGTGTCCCCGCGCCCGGCATCGCCTAGCTCCGGGCGGCCGACCCAACCGCCTGCGGCCCTCCCCCGTCGCGGAACCGAACCGGCTAATCGCGTTAAAAAATCGCCGGGCCGCGCGCCCCCGCTCCGAGCAAATAATTGCCCGCCCCGAGCCTAGCCGATCTCTCAATCCGCGCGCCGCGCCCACTCGCCGGATTATGAGACGGCTTCATTAAAAACCTTGACGAAATAATCTCGCCGAGTGAAATGTCCATTCCTGCTACTTTCTATTATGTGCCCGTGGCAAAGAACGGCATTGGGAATTAGTAAAACTGAAACGTGCAATTCGCTAGTCGCCGAGGCAGATATCGTAGACCATTATGCTCCTGCGAGCACTTTATTTTTAATGCGGCCTGACCCTAGTGTGTAAGAAAATGAGCCAAATTTTGCAATAGAGCCTGCTTGAACGTAACCCAGAATATATTGTTTAAAAAATAGTGGTGTTTCTTATACATCAGTTTATTACTGTTTTTCGACTCAGTAATTCTGTATTATCCGTTTCATTATAAATATTTTAATTATATATTAACAATATTTTGTATTAAAAAGTTTTTCCATTAGAATAAACAATAAATCGTTTAAGAGTAAACTAATTTATTGAAAGCGGGATTATTCAATTTTGATTAGCGTACATTTATTTTTGAATCTGATGGTTATTTTTCTTTTAAAATTTTCATAAACTATTATAAAATTCTCCCCTATAAATATTACTATTTGTGCCACGAATCTTTAATTACAAAAACGTGTTTCCTCAATATGTAGACATTTTTACATGAGATAAAAGAGTCTAGTATATGGCACGATTTACCTTCCTTTATACATACACTGAGTTTTTTGCATATTTAACAGATAAACTATGAAATAAGATATGCAATACCCTGAAAAATCGATTCGTTACAAGTGAAATATTGTCTTTTAGAGTACATTTTCAAGTTTAGGAACGATAGCTTTCACCAGGAAAGAAACTTAACTACAAATTGAAAGGAAGAGGAGGTTTCTAATGAAGTTTGGTGCAGCTGCTCGGTACGCGCAAGGGAGCAGGTGAAGCGTCGTCGTGGGCAGGGAGGCGCGCGTCCACCGCACGCAGGCCAGCCACGGTTAATGAAGAGGTGAGAGGCGCGCGGCCGATGATTGAAACAAGTAGCCGGACGCGGGCAGGGCCTAATTGGAGAAAGGGCCTCGTCCTCGGGCGCAATCATCGGCTCTGAGGAGCGGGCCACTTGCGCGCCTGGCGGGGCTGGAGCGCGCGACAATGGGCGGGCCGGCCCCCGGGGCAAAAAGCGAGCCGAGCCCCTCCCCCGAGGAGCCCGGAGTCCGGAGACAGACGCAGCTTCCCGGAAGGCAGGGCGCGCAAGTGCAGAAAAAGCGCGGGGCCGCGCCGCAGCCCCGGGCGGCCCGCCAACGTCGAGGGCTGCACCGGACTCGAGACCGGGGGCCATAGGGCAGGGCCGGCTCTCACGGCGACCTCCGCCCGCGCATCGCCGCCGGCCCGACAGCCGTGTCGAATCGCGGCTCCGGGACGCTCATTACGTCATTATCGCCGGAGCACGCCGCATTCGCCACAGTGCCGCCCCGGGCCCTCTTTTCCGGCCGGCCGCGCCGCGCCGCCCGCCACCGGAGGGGAGGGGGCCGCGAGGCCATTATCCGACCGCTCCGCACCGCTCCAGCTTCCCGGCGGCCCGGCCGATCGCCCTCCAGGTGCGCGCCGATTGGTCCAACAAACTAGCTCCTATTTGCTCAACAAAGCCGATCGGCTTGTCCGGGGATCGCCGCCCTCGCCGCCCTCCGCGCCTATCTTACATGGCGCGGCCCTCTTTGCCTTTCATGGCTGCCGCCCCGGCCGCCCGGCCGCCCGGCAGCCCCTGCCTTTTACATATATATACGTGAGAATATCTCTGGCACCCGATGCCAAGCGCCTCGACGCCCAACGCCCACATCCTTTCTGCATCACGTCCTCCGATCAATGGAGGACTTCATCACCACCGTTTTTCTTCATTGCGTCGCCGCTATATTTACTGTACAGCAATTAGTCAGCTAGTTTGCCTCAGTTTGACTTTGAATTGTGTCTCTATTATAGTATGTCATTCGTGTGTCATCCATTTTCTCAGACTTTCGTCCTGATTTTTTTCAAGTACACAAATATTTCCATTCCTACGCAACAATTTCTAAAATTGTTATTCTGTCAAAATCTTGTCAAGTTTTTAACCTATGCTTAAAAAATCAAAAAGTTAAGTATATCATTTCTAATCAGTGTTTGCACATTATTTCGCCTTCTTAAAAAAACTCACAATTATAAGAAGTACTGTATAAAAAATTATTAAAAATAATTCGATTGAATATTTTAATCTGGCACGATAATAGAATTTAATTACAATGATTTCAACTAAATATTAAGTGCTATGTATATTTTATAATTATTTGTCATTCTTCTTTTTTTATCAAATTATCGAATTATAAATAATGAACAATTGTTAAGAAGTTGTTTTTAAGTATTTAAAATTGATATATGTACGTACACATGTATAAACTTTCAATCGGGGATAGTATATACAAGAAGATTTATATACATTAACTAATTTTTTTTCATAAATGCACAAAAAATATATTAAAAAATTACGATAAGAGAAATTTTATAGTAATTTTACCATGTTTTCTAATAAAATTATCAGAGGCTGGTAAAATTCAAGAAATTACCAAATTTTTTATTAAAAATTTTCCAGCAATACAGTAAATACTTACGATATAATAAACATTTTTATTAGAAAGCTTGATTATAGTCTGTGGTTATTTCACTAGGGAGTATGGTAAACATTACCGAACCGTTTCTCACAATGTATAATTTTTTATTGTCTCAAGCCCATCGAGCATTAATCAAATGCGTACAAATATTACGCGACATTTCACCCATTTGCTAGAAATATGAAGATATTTGTATATAGATCCTTAGTATAGCAATTATAGCCTAAAACAGTTTTGAGTTTTTCATTTAAAAATAAAATAAGAGAAAATCATAAGTAAAATATATTATAAACCTAATATACACTATTAGTTATACCTTATAGTTCGACATGGTCTAGTTTGTCAATTATTTTTATTACATTTAGATATTATTTTTATTTTCTATCTTTTATTAAAGATCTATTTAAAAAAATTGATAATGAAATGTTTAGAAATTTATTTACATATTATTATAAATAATATAATTATTTATTAAAAATTCAAGCATAGATAAATGTATAACAATTATACTGTATATTTAAGGCCAATGAACTAGAAATCTATCCACCAAATTAATCCACATTGATGATGATTCCAGTAGGATAATACAACCTCGAATATAACTAAAATAGTATAGGTTATTTTAATTTTACACGAATACGAAAAATGTTCGAAAAAGTGTCATTTTTGACAGCATTGCAAAACACAAATTCGAATTTATAGTACTTCTGTTTTAAGTTCTTGAGTAGTTCCGAGTATACTGTAATACAAAACTTATGAATAAGATTGAACGTAGGAGGCGTGTCCCTGCGTGGGAACTTTTTACTTGACTAAAATTTCAGTGAGAGGAGAAAAATGAGAAATCCCACGAGAATCATAGACAAAGGTCATTTAAATTATAATATTCCGTATATAAAATAAAAATGTATGTATTGGCAAAAAAGAATTGTTTGAATTTGCCAATTATAAGCATAATATAATCGAATATATATTTCACACTGATAAAACTTATGTATAACAACTTATACATTAACTGATATGTTAAATTTAGATCAGTGATACGTGAGTAATAATAAAAATAAATCAATGTGATGGACTAACAGCCAAGACCATAGAAGTCGTGTATATTAATAAAATGTTGGTAAATAACACAGACAACATGGTAACGATAAATGTGAAGATTTGATACAGGTAAAAACTTCAAAAAAAATATGCATAAAGATTAAAATCTATAAGAATAAAAATAAAAAAGAAGATTAATGCAATCGTGGTCGTGTGCTCAAAATGAATAATATAATCCCTGTGTCTTGGTTAAAACGTAAGCGGCAGGTGTTTGGCCGGGCGACGTAAATATTTATTTATATGCAATCGCGCCGAGACTTGGGAGCGTCCAACCAATATTTTGAGCAACAACAAGCGAGCGGGCAATGGCATCGTGGCCGAGGCGACTTTCCGAGCGGACAGCCTTTGGAGGGTAAGCTCCGTCCGAAAGCAGGGTGAAAAAATGAAAGGATTCAGAGCGCAGCGGTCGGCCGCACGGGGCAAAAGAACAGCAGCAGCGTGCGGCGGCTTTAAAAGTGCAAGCGGCGAGAAGTCAAACGGATGATCCGGCGCGCACATGAGGCGCGCGAAAGGGTGCGAATCGGGAAGTCGGCTGCGGGCACAATGCCCCGGACGGCCGGCGGGGCCCGCGAACAAACGGACTTAGGCTGCGCGCGCCGCGGGCCCGCTGACTTTGCCTCACGCTCGAGCGAGCCCCGCGCCAAGGGTCTTATTTTCACGGGCGAGCGCAGCCGAATGTCGCCTCCGCGAGCGGCCCCGCCGCCCTCGGATTTTCAGATCAGGCCGCCTCGGAGTTAATCTGCGCGCGCGGGGGTGACTTTCCATGGGGGCGACGGGGCCGACCGCGCCGCCGACAAAAAAGCCCCACGAGCCCGGAGGTGAGAAAGTCAAGACCTCGAGGACGTGCAGGCCTCGCTCGCCTAATGCGCTTTCCCTAACTTAAAAAGTTAAGCGGGCCGACCTGTCCCACTAACGCCTTAATCTCCCTCCCATGCATATACAATTGCCAATAGAATGCGTTATAGTGGTATGCACCTTCTAATTCTAATACTCATGCGCGACAAAACTAGACACCATTATGCTGCTCCTATAATTATTTTCCTGGATATATCTTATTATTTCTTTATTGTTTTTTTTATTCCTTTTTTATTTTAATCACTGTATTTATCTACGTAGCTAATGATGAAGTCTGTCAAAATCAAAATCCTAGTATCATCCTATTATACCGATCTAGTTTGTCAGAAAAAAACGTTAAAAAAATAATAAGTTTTTTACGAGTAAGGTGTACAATTTTACCTTACTTAAAAAATATATACGTGTACTTGACAATGACTTAATAATTATTGGATTAACTATTTGAAATTTAAGATAATCGTAATATCAACCTAAATAATAGTATGATCAACTTGTCGATGGCTACTCATGATGCTCTTAAGCTGAAAGCATACTTGGATAGATTTTTAATATAAAAGTAGAGAGAAAATATTAAGATGCACAATGAGCAAAGCTCGGTTAAAAACGAGAAAAATCGGGAAAAAATCGAGTAGAAATGGATAGAGCTGGAGACGTTTGAGAGTTGTGCGAGGAAAGGCCGGGAGAGGGCGCTACGCGCAGGTAATACATAATGAATGAGTCGTCGGCCCCCGTCTATTTATTATAACAGATTAATAAGGAGCTGTGCAGGGGCGGAGGGGCGTGGGTAGGCGTTGCTCGGGAGTTAATAAACTCTGCAAAGAGAATAATATTTGAAGAGGTGTAAGGTAAACGAGTTAGGGCGCAAGGGGAAGGGGCGCGCGCGAAATAAAACGATCCGGGTCGAGCGAAGAAAGGAATTAGGACAGGGGGTTAAAGGGGCGAATTTGGGAAAGGGCCGAGGAAGACAATATTTGGCGAGGGCGGCTCGACCTAGTAAGCGGCGGCGTTCAGGGAAACGTGAATTACCGCGCGGCGGCGGATAATCCGGGCGGGCGGCTCGCAGGCCGCGGCCCCGGAAAATAATCTGGATTTGTGTCGTGGCGCGGGGGGCGCCCGGGCCGCGGGGGAGGCCCGTGTCTCGGGGGCCGCTAAACGCGGGGCGGGCCCGACTTTGTGGGAATTAGCTCGAGCGGCCCGCGAGCACCGGTCATCGAGATGACGGCCCGCAGCGCCTGGCTCACCCCTACCCGGGCTCCCCGGCTTTGACGACTTAACCGTAAGCTGGTTACGCGCCGCGAGGAGTCAGGCCGCGCTCTCCCTCCTTACTTATCTCGCGCCGACAAAGCCCGCCTCAGCACTTGAGCCCCGCGCGAGATAACAATCCGACCCTTTATCGACACCGACAATATTTAACGTCTTAGCTTCTGGCCCCGCAGCCCGAGCCTTCTGCAGTCCTGGCTCCCGGCTTCTTTATCCCCTCTCCTTTCCCCTGCAAATCCCTCCGCTTTACTTATTTCGCACCACCCCGCTCTTTTTCCCTTAAAACTGGCACACTTCCAGCATTAGCCAGGGCATTAGCTACTGCCCGGCTGCCGAGGGAACGCAAGTAACTGCTCTTATACGTTTTTACCTTGCTCCCTTTACAATCCCATCAACCTAACCTGCAGCTTACTAGAATCTGCGCAATCGCACGCACGATTCGATACCAGCGCCGTTTTCTCTGCTGTTTCCAATCAACAAAATGGCAGGTGGAAAAAGTACTCGGCTCGTAAAGTGTCGGTTCTACACAGTGCTTTCATTTGTTAAATCAACTATTTTATTGCGTCATTAATTATTGTCGAGCCCCAAAGTAGATCGATTGTACACTTTGTTCTCCAATCGAGACAATCAAGAATAAAGCGTTGTAAAACTTAGTTGAATAAATAAATTGATTGGAGAGCTGCGCGGGGGGGAAATTTTTGAGCGGTGCCTGATGCTCTTGGACCGTTATTTTTAGTTGTCCTGTGGGCCAAACTAGACACTTAGCCCCGATGAAACTCATTGATAGACAAAGCCTGCTCTCAATGCGAGACTTGTTAAGGTCATGAAGCAGTTGAGCCTTACGCCATTTACCCTTTAGTCGAAAGAAAAGGCAATATTTGCACGCACAAAAGATGGATCATAGAATGTCGTCCGACTAACTGATTCAATTCATTCAATGTCCGGCAACTTCTGCAGCTTCCAATCAAGCTCCACTTGAGATTACCAACCTCAAAGCTTCCAAATCTACAGACGTATTGTTGCGCCTTCATATCTATTATTCACAAAAGACTGCGCGCCTTTGATTTACTCTTCTGTGAGAACACTGAATAATTCCCCTTATCATTGTACCACATTTTATCTCCAAGTTTTACACTAGCACTATTTCATATGCTGTTAAATAAACTTTAATACAATGTGATACTTACCCCTTACAAGTTTATATAAATAAATTTAAAATACACTAACTTCGATGATAAAACAATTTCATTAGAAGTATGAAGTGTGTAATACATGAAAACTTTATAAAAATGTTGTGATTTGGAGACTTCTTATTGTTGTTGTATGCGTATACATCTTGTGTACCATGTGTCTGTATCTTCAATAGCATATGTAAATGAATCAAAATGATCTTTTTAAAGCGATCAGTAGTTCAGCAGTATAATGTCGCGGTCTGTCGCATTAAACTCCCGGGTTTGAATCTGCATGTCGACGCCTCGGTTGACGCTTTAACAATGTCTTTTTGTTAATTGTTTGTACAATTGTTGAATTGTTTAATTGTTTGTACCGCAATATATAGAAATTTCTATTGTACTTGTAAAGGAATTGTACAATAAAGATAAGGTTTCTTTTCACATAGTGCAGCCACATTGTCTTGCATATATTTATTAGCGCCTCACTACCATTAATCCACTGTATTACTGTACAAAAAGGAATTTTCTCGTTTTTCTCGTATATATTGTAGTTGTGGAGAGTAGCGTAGATAGGAATTAGCGCGTCAGACTAACGACTCGGTCCAAAGAAAGCCATAGAGGCCGACATAATGCAATGACTTGACGGTAAAGAGAGACAAAGCTAATCGTAAAAAGTGTACTCACACAAGGAGGATTCCACTGGGAAGAGGCAATAAAAAATTGGGTAAAGAAGCAACTGCAGGAGTGGGGGTGGGTGGTCGGGGCAGCGTGACTCGTGAGCGAGGTGGCAGGGAGAAGTGTCGGGGGCACAGCGCGTCGACCAGCGTACAACGGCGCACAGCGACGTACACCGCGGCGTTTGCACCTATATAAATCAATGGGCGACGGCGCGAGGAAGTCAGTCGATCGTATAATGTCGAGGCGAGAGCATCCTTGAGCGGCCGGCGCGCGCATTGTCTGCGCGCCCGTTAGACTGCGCCGCAGAGATCACCACGTGTTGCCGCCGCCGCCGCTGCGGCCAATTGCCATTTCTCCGGGGCGCGTATCCTGGCGCTCGGGCAGAGAATGCGCGCCTAGCCTCGGCTCTCGCAGCCGTTAATTGGGGGGGGAGACCCAATAAATTTTTTCGACTCGTAAAGGAGGCCCTCGGCTCCCCGGACTCATCGGCCGCTCCGCCGTCGCTTTTCCGGTTAGATCCGTGGGCTGCGTGGCCGCACTGCGACCGCAGAGCCTCCTATAAATATGCCCCACGACCGCAATAGGAACGGGCGTTTTTACGGCGTTACCTGATCGCGCCCTCCCCCGACATCTGCGACATCGCCCCTCTGTCTCCTTCTCTCCCTCCTGCCTCCCGCATTTGCTCCCCCCGGCCTGGTCTAAACGACTTTTTCCGTCGAGCCCGAGCAACCCATTGAGCCGCGCGGAAAGCCACCTCCCCCGGTTTTCGTTAAACATTTTCCAAGCGCGCCGTCCTCGCGACACAATGGCGCCGGCCTGCAGGTGCCAATTCTAGAGACTCGCCTCATACCGCCCGAGTTTTGTTATCGCGCCGCGCGCCCCTAATGAGCCACCCGGACAAGGTCCCATAAGGCCTCGAACACCCGCTGCCGTCTTCCAACTGAGCTCCTGATGGAAAATCAAGCTGCAGCTGCGGGCATAATTGGAGATCAAAATACGTAACCTCCTCCGCTTTGCCATTCAATTTCTTATTTCCAGACGGCCGTGTTTGTACGTATGTATGCGAGCAGTCAGAGCGCTCCTTTACAATAGGAGTAAAATCTTCCAAAGGGATGAAAACTCTTATTTAATTGCAACACGATATATATGCTCTCCTATAACACGTTGGATAACATCCTACAGTTACGCTGTCCTTTCCATGCTCCTTAACACGAACCCATTAAGCAGCGTCTTTATAACCTTTAAACACTGTAGTATAGGTTTACATTGGCTTGCTAATAAAATATAAACTTGTATATTCACGAACTTGTATTTGATGCGGGAACGAATGTAGCTGTCGTACAGGGATCGGCCGCTTCTTAAATTTCGCCTCTTCGTCTCCTTAGAGGCATCGATAATTGGCGTCTGGTTACACCGATAAAAAGATACTATGACACGTTCTACGCGAGCTTATTGGTCTCTTATATTGGCATATTGCTCTTCGAATAAATATTTATAGCTCATTATTAATTCTTTTTGAGATTAATGTTCCTTAAGAAACTCTGTCTTTTCCGCAATGCATTATTTTATGTTACAATATTAAAGCCTATCAAAAACTATAGTTTGCACTATTTAAACTAAATATTTAAAACTATTTTTAAGTTAAATAAAATTTTATTATAATACAATTATTTTATTATAATACAATTTTTTTTTAATAAATACAGAGAAAAAAGTATAATAATGATTACTTATCAAAATTAGTAAACCGAAAACGATGGCATTTAATAAAATTCAATGCCTAATTTTTTAGAAACTAATCAAGTAATTAACCTAACTTTTAGGCATATTATTCTATGTCGAGTAATCAAGCCCTAAAAAATCAGGTAATGAGTCCTATTGAATTTTATGATTTTCGGTAATTTACTAAGACCGGTAGGTAACCGTTACTAAATGTTTTTCTCTCCGTTCATACAGTAAAAAACTCATTTTCCTCCTATAAAATAGCTAATTCTGGTTGGAATGTGGCCGAAAATCCAACTTCCTTTTTTGCCATTTGTGTAATATATTTGTATATAATGCTTAAAATTTATTTTTAATGCTCACAAAAATACTTTGTAATATCGAAATTTTTAATCCAAAGAGATACATAAAATATGTGTAAAAAATGCCAAGAGCACGTAAACATTTCAAGTGTGTAAAAATGCAAAATATCGAATATATGCTTTTTCACACGTATTGCTCGATAAGCTAACTTGCGTCAAAAATTGAATGTATTCTATCAAATTTACTACTGTATACGTGTATACATATATGCAATCACGTTTTTATAATCAAGTCTGCGATAATATGAGAGTTCATTCTATACAAATATTTAGCGATTTACACTACGCATTATAGGAATTCCATATAGACGATAATGGAGTCGAATGAATATAGAAGAATCACGTTCGGAAACAAATACTTGATTTCATTGTTTTTGTCAACAGTTGAAATATTTAATAATATTGAGAGTATCAGAACATAACGCAAATCTCTCAAGAGAGATTGTACGTGCTCTTCAATGAATTGAAAAATGTTCTAATCTTCACGAAAAAATTATTTTATTTTGATTATTTTGTAATTCGGTTTTAATTCGTAATCATTATTTTGTGAGAAATTAAATTTTTGAAACAATGGACTGTCAACCAATGTGCATGATGCTTTATCGGGAACTTCTTCAACTTAGTTATTCAATAAATATTTATTATTCGTACAGTCCAATGTTCATTTTATGCATTTTTTATAATTAATCTTGATTTTTATAACTTTCAGAATTAGATTGTTGGAGAAAAAGTGTTTCTAAATAAATTTTGTAATCCATGGTCTACTTTAGATTGAATACAATCTGGTTATTTCTCAAATGAAAGAGGATACTCTTGATCATCGAGACGATACTCTTGAGTTTGGATTACCTTGTAATACGATATAACTACACTAACCTCGAGAAGTTACAAAACAATGTGGATGTAAGTTGGGAATTCGATTCTGTATCTTTAATTATAACCAAAGGCGAGGAAGTAACCCCTTTTCACAATTGTTAATCTGTAATCATAAACCTTGGTATAACTCTAGAAGTACATAATAAATAAGGCATAATAATAAGGTTCGGTAAGTAATCAAGCTTGTACAGATAATCACAGAATAATCGTGAATAAGAGGTCGGAATATAATAAAAATATCGTAGAGGCGAGGAGGAACATCAATTGAGTTATGTCATCCGGGAGGACAGTGTGGTGTGAATGGCGAACACGAGCCGCTGGCAGTGTCATCTTTGTCCTCTCGGTTTTAAGATCCGTTGCGGAGCCGATGATCCGTCGCCGGATGAATGCGCTGAGAGGCCGTCGACGGGATTGTTCGAGGACACCCGAGGGGGCACCTGGCTACTATAAGCGGCTCTCGGATCGCAGCGTGATATCCGCGAGGCGTTTCCTCGGGCCCCCGCTCGGCCCGCTGTGCCGCGGCACTTTGCTTTTGCCGAAGGCCGCTCGGCTCGGTGGACCCGGGCAGTGATGGATCTACCTTCGATGAAGATCCCGGGCCGCAAGAAAGGGGTGCGCCGAGCCACGGCCGGGCGCAGGTTCCCGGCGCGCCGCCGGCCCACAATGCCAGGCACGGACTCGCAGCTGCGAGCGACGACTTCATTGATCCGGGCCATCTCCGGCGGGACGTCCGCGAGCCGCGGAGGCTGCGAGGAGCGGGCCAGGGCCACAAAACCCCGGCCTCGGGAGGGTCTCGGGGGTGTCGGCTCGCGGGCGGCGTCTCCGGCCCGCGGGGGAGCGGCCCGGCAGGAAGTGGCCTTTGTGGGCTTAAAAGCCCCGCGCGCCGCGGGAGTGACACGTGTGTGAGCCCTGGGCGCATTGACAAGGCTTACTCGTCACGCCCGCGCCGGCTCTCGGCCACGTGACTTGCGGAAAGCCGCTTGGCCGCGCATTGTTCGGAGGCGCGCGACGGCCACAAAGCGGGCCTTCCTCGGGAGGAGCCGCGCGCCGCCCGCGATAAATCACGGGGACTCGCGGCCGCGAGCGGCACTCGCCCACCCCGGGCCGCGCGCCTATCTCCGATCTCGCCCGAGGGACCCGGGGATCCCGCGAGGGGCCGCGGCTCCTTTACCGCTCCTCGCGCCTCCCGACCTCGATAACCTGCCCTTTGCCCCCGAGGACCTGCACACTCACACCCGCGCCGTGCGTCAACCGCACCGCGACTCAGCGGATTTCTTTCACCCTTCGTTGCTGCACCACAATCATCTTCGGTAATTGTTCCCATTGTCCGGAATTCGGGATCTTACGAATCCTCTTTCTTAACCGTTGCTTATTTGTCAAGCCTTTATAACTCTTTACACGCGGCGCTGCCACAATGATATGAAGGGCAATTTATCATTTTCGACCACATATTATCACAAGCAAACGGGAATAAGAATAAACAAACAAATATCAGATGATCCCATAAAAATTTAAAGCAGCTTCTAGTAAGTAGGTAGTTTATGGAGTTTACGGTCCAAATAAGAGATGCGCATATATATTTTTTAGCTGATAATTTGAGTCGTTAGCCGTTATTATTGGAATTCATTAACATCTGACTCAACATTTGATCAAGACGTGAACCATAAAAACTGGCCAACTCTAAAATTATGGCTCTTACTGATATGACATTCTTTGACTTATGAACGAATATAAATGGGAAAAAATGGTAATCCGCCTTTCCGCGTATAATAGAACTGGAGAAATTATTCAGTATAACGCGCTCGGCGCGGAGAGCAAGTCGGTGGCGGGCATTCAAAGATTATTTACAGGAAGTTGTATATTAGCGTTGGCTTTAGTGGCGGAGGCGCGCGCTTGCACACTGTTTTGTACTTCTTTCAATTTGAGCATGAATGATTACACAAAGGCTCTTTATACCGGCAAGATCTGTTTTGCTTTCGGCCTATGTTAAAAGCGACGTTGCTTCTCGTTCCGCAAAGAAGAAGCTTCCGCTTCTCGATCTCTCTATCGCTTGTTGATCCACCGACTCATACGAGCCTCCCGCGCGCGCACACGCGCGCATCAGCCGCGCTGTACGTGCAGCTTCTACGAAAGCTCACTTATATATGCGTCTCGAGAGTAGCGCTCCGCGACGAGTGTTTTACCGGCCGTAAGTTAAAGGCGCCCCGATTAAATAAACGCTCACCAAAGTCTTGTGCACATAAGCATAAGCCGTCGTCCTAGCCGCAAGCTCCTGCTTACTGCCTCCAACTTCTAATTTTCTTCTTGTCATTATAGCAATTATCAAATTATTATCATATGTTATACATCCTTTTTGCAATAGGTTTTTAATTTTTATGAAAATTTTATTATAAAAAAAGACCACGAGATTTACATTAATTTACAGATTTCATACGTATACGTATTAAGACTTTATTTACAAATACATATTCAAATATTATACTTATACCCTCACAGTCTCACTTACATTTTCTGCTAGTCACGAAACTAATTTCTCGATTAATTTACATTTCCAAAATCTGTTGAATATGATGCTTGATATGCGGGCTATGATGAATACGACAGCGAGTGCTTCAGTCTCGGCTTCAGTTCTCACAGAGGAAAAATCGAGGGAAAAATTACTTGTAATTTTCTAATGATATTTACAGCGATCTTCTAAGTGGTCTAAATGTTCTTTTGTATAAATCTCTCGAAACAAGTTTTTATTCAAGAGCTAAACTGCCAGTTTCACATACTTATAATAAAAGTGATTGTTTGAAGATTAACCAAGCAATGAAGTTGAACAGGTGCCGAAGTGAGATTTTTTTCTCACGTTCCATTGGCAGTCACACAAGCGGCCAGAATTTTATATCCGGTCGCACACGCCGCCTTTGAGAATGATGCTAAATTCCAGTAATTTCCGAAGAGAGCGCATTCCGTAATCCGAAAGAACTTGTTCGCGCGTTGGCCGTTCAAAGGACCGCCTCCCCTCTGTTTAGCTAACATTTAGAAAACACAGTGTAAACCGAAATCTCCGTCTAGCTGGCAAAGCGCGCAGGCCAGTGCCTTTCGTTCCCAGCTGTTTACTTAGTTGTGCGCGACGAGTGCCAGGAAACGAGCGGCTCCCGTGCGCGTGGTGCACGCTACAGATAGTCCCTCGACCTGTTATTCTTTCCGCTTTTTTCCCTTCCTTTTGAACTTCTTTCTCACACGCTTGTACATATATTAGAGGAGGCCTCGCGCCCAGCTGCGGCGCAAACTCGGCTAATTATGCACTCTGATAGCCCAAGCACTAATATTGACCGACCGCCGAGGTTTCTTCTTTTTTCTTCGGCACACAGTATTTTCGTTTGACGCATCGTTAGCAGAGATATCCGCGTCATCGCTCTTTTTCACGCCCACAGCGTATAAATATTTGCTTCTCTAATTTCCATTACAGCCCGAATTATGAGCAAGATGATAACGTAATAGGACATTAATTAGCTGATAGAGTTAGCAAATATTTTGACGAGAGGTGGGTCATTTTCAACAAAAAATATTAAATATTTCGCTACAGTAACAAAAACAAATTATATATCCTTGCCATGTAAGATATAAATCATGAGCATCGTTACCAAAAGGTTTCCGGTCATGTTTAAAAAGGATTAGAAGAATTGACAGGACAATATATAATATGCAGTTAGTTGGTAATCTGATTAGGCTAGAAAAATAACTCAACAGAATAGACTCGCTTCGAAAACCCAAGCTTACAGAAATAAATAAACTTTCTGGTCGAACCGGCGATCAACGTTTGATCCGTGATAGTGCTTTGAAGAACGAAATTTGGGTTAAAATTTAAACGAGAGCGTTAGTCTCGAGTTAGAAAAACTTGATGAAAATGAGAATTTGATTGGAGAAAATGCGTAAGAAGAGGAGCATTGGTCGGTAATACAGTAGAAAAGCTTGAGTTTTGAAGCCGGCCTGGTCGGTGTAAAGGAGTTATCAGGACTTTCTCCCGTGCCATTCCTCTTGTGCATGTCCAGAGTTCGGTTTTTTACTGCCACAGTAAATGGGCAGGTAAGGCGGGCTCGGCGGGACGGGCGCGGTGGCGGGGGCGTCGGGGAGATAAGTGCCGGGGGCTAATTGCGCAAGGCGGGGGCGGGCCGAGGTCGGGGCCATGAGGGGGTGGCCACGGCCCGGGCCACGGGAGCCAGCGGGCGGCGGGCGGCGGGCGGCGGGCGCGGGTTCCCCGGGAGGCCGGGCCGGGGGCGCGCGCCGCCTCGCGGCGGGAGCCCGCGGACATTAGCCCCGGCAGATAATCTGCTGCCCGGGCTTTGTGCGGCTCGTGCGGCCGGGCCGGGCCGCAGCGGGGCTCCGGGCCCGGGCCCGGGCCGAATTGCGCCTCGACGCGCCCGCCGAGCGTGACGTCCGCCCGGGTCGCTTTCACGGCCCCGGGAGGCGGCGGCCGCGCGAGCCCCCGGCTAATGGCCCCCGCGCGCCCGACGCTATGCTAATGCCGCCCTCGCGCGCTGACACGCGCTCAAAGATGCCCGGGCCCGCGCCCCCACCCCGGACAAAGCCCCGGCCCGCCAAAGGGCCCGATTGTCCAACGATCCTGCGCCTCCCTTTGTTTCCTCGCTTACGACCTGGCAGCTGCTGCTTTACGGCTCCCAACTCTATTAGCTGGACGCACTTCCCGTCTCGCCTACCGATTCCACTGGCTCGATGCTCTTCTCCATCTAATTAAGTTCATACTTTCGAAATCGCCCAAGATTTAGTCAGTCTTATGTACTTGTACGTTTATGCCCGGTATAAATATTATAATAGCAAATTAAAATGTAAGTTTCCGTTCAACTCTTGCTTTGCCATTGCTTTAAAACAGTAATTGTAATTTGATGAATTAATGCCGATATGACTTTGTCACCTTATACTCCGCTTTTCTAAATTTTTAACCAGATTTTAAAGTTAATAAACGGCACTTTAGAATTCTATTTCCTGGGCTTTTCGACTCGAGAAGGTCAGCTATACGGCTGGCATTGTAAAAATCTGAGAAGATACCAAAGCCCTACATGCCCTCGACTATATACACGCTTTCATATAAATAAAGTCTACTTTGAATTATAATCCGAATTATTCGGAATCCCCGAAAGCGTCAAAACCGTCCTACCTCGTGAATCCCCGAAAAAGTGACATTGAAGTCACTCTTTTCGAGGCGGGATTACGATGACAAAAGTCCTGTCATAAAGGACGACACGTTCAAGAGAGTCCCTTTATACAATGAGCCTATATACCCGCGCATTCTCGTGGAGAATTGAAAAGCAATCAGATTGTATTCAAAATCCAGCGAAGACATGCAAATTTAGTGGACAATAAGGAACAGCAGCCCTAGCTGTACACCTTCCTTCCGAAAAGTTTGTTGAATGATCACCGGATGATCCATCATCAGCGCGGGCGCTTTAAATAGCAAGGAAGGTATGGGAAACGCGGATCGGCGCGCTCCCTCACCTCGCTCGTACAAAGTCGAACATGCTGGTTTCAAATATCTTGGAGGTATACATATTGTTACAGGAGTGTGAACTTTTTTTCAACGTGGGTACTAAAATACAAATTCAAATAAATTCATAATGTCTCCGTGAGGCGTTAGATGAAATTAATATCTCTTGTATCTGTGTAAGTATTCAGAAATTTTGATAGCAGCATGTGAACAGAATTTGATAATTAATATTTCTTGAAAATAAATGTCACTCCTATTTTTACAGTGTGTTACTTTAACGTACTTTGCAGTCAATTGATTTTTATCTAATGATTAGGTAGATTGATTGAAATTTAAAATGGTTTGTTTTTGTAATTTTAAATTTACTTCATTTCAGTTAGCAACACCAATTTTCTAATTAAGATGTTCAACAATAGTCATTAGCCACAATATAGAATCGACTTTTGCAAAGTCATTAGCTAAAACGTTAGACGGAGTGTGGCCCCGTCACGAGTGCTCAAACGCCCAGCACTTAACAGATACTTTTAAGCGATTTTAAAATGTGCTGACTGTTGTAACTAAAATACAGCTATGTGATAGTGCAGATGACTCTTTATTCAGATCTATTAGCTACCATATGCTTGATAAATAATGAAAGATGAGTTATAAATAAGCCTTGAACAGACTTTAAAATGCATTGGCTACGCTCGTTTTAAACATCATATTACTTCCATTTTTTCATACGATAAGTTCTCATATTTTAAATCGCTTTTATTCTTTTTATTCCATCAATTAGTTACACCAAATTAGTTATACCATCGCAAATTCTACTTTTGACATAAATGTTAAGTTTTATTTTGTATTTATACTGCTATATTGCAACAGTTAATTAACGAAAAAGGAGAGATGTAAATGACGCATCAGTCATAGCTATAAATATGAGCATTATTCCCGCGAGAGCATACCATTATAATTTAATAAGCATACAATTCTATACGACGGCAGCAACGAAATCATTTTAAAATCGTCAATGCGAAATATTATTAAATTCATCTTCTTGTATAAATTGCATTCGTGTATACGGAATAGTGTTATATTTTTTCATAAAGACGTTATTTTTAGACGGCTATATGATTTCTTTTGTACAGTCTAATAGTTAATACGAGAGTTAATAAATTTCCAAGAGAATTTTTTTAAGTGGTTTCCGAAAAATGTAAGAAAATTAATTATCTTAATAAGGTGGCGACAAAACCGTTAACAGGATATGTCTAATAAATTTGATGTATAAACAAATGGGGATTGGGGATTTGTTGTATCAATAAAGGCGGTAAGTCCTCCCACTGCCGCTGCCCTTAGAACGCCCATCTATGTGTTTTAAGGATTGCGGGAGGCGGAAGAGGTTGAGGCGACCATGAAACTATAAACCCACGAAATAAGCGCGGAAAAAGTGGCCATATGTGACGAAGCTCCGGGCGAGCCGCCCACTTGGGGAAGTCTCGGCTGCACGTCCTCACACGCCGTATTTCACGCCTCGACCTCGGACCGCCCGATGAATTACGAACTTTCGGCGCTTACATATGTATACATGTAGTATGCGCCGCGGTTGGATACAGTGCGCTGACTACTGAGAGACCGGAACCGACACGCCTTCCGCCTACCATGTCTCCCTTCCTCTCCCTCTTATTCATATCATTCATGATCCGGGAGCAAAGATCGCTAAGATCTATATCATTGTGAGTATTTATACAAGATTCAAGGAGGATTATAGAGCTAGGTTCGAGGCTCGATCAGAGGGGTGCTTTCATCTGTCTCCCGAGTTTTGGAGACGTCACTTTTTTGGGAAACGTCAATAACGGAAAGCTTGTAATCTCTTTCTCGGGAATCTGGCCATTCAAGACTGTGAGGAATCGGTTATTTTTTTAAATAAATTATCAATAACAAGTTATTTTAAACAACTTTCAAACAAGTTGTTTAATTAAACTATTGTCTGTATTATTTGATAAAAATAAAGAAAAGATTTATCCATGTTTAAAATAAAATCATTGAATGAATACATTAATAAGCTAATCGGTTTTGCAAATTGATTAGTTTTTATAAGTATGAAACATTCTGAGCTTAAAGATTTATTTACTATAAAATATGTACAGAAATAGAATATTTAAATATCGCTTGGGATGTCTGTCAACTGCAATCAATAACTCTATCATAATACTGTATGTTTGGATTACTATAAAGGGGTTAATTAGTTTTCGGAAACTCAATCTTAAATAAAGATAGGGAATGACATTATATTCTTTTTGACTCTTTGTAAATACAAACTCACATTTAAAGTCTTCTAATTGGCTCGTAACTCGCACTCGGTGCGTGTCTAAAGCTCCAGTTTTTCTGTCTGTTTAGCTATTTTCGATGTGCGATGATCATTTGTGTATGTGTTGCAAGACACTATGAGTTTAATTATATCACGACGACGAATACGGATAATTGCCTTTATTATTATTTTCGGCATTTAGACTTTGAAATTATTTAATTTATTTTAAACACTCTTTATAATTTATTTACATCAATCGCATTTAAAAATGTTCGATGAGAATGTATATTTATAGGGAATTACGGTATAAATTGTGTATCTTTGTACATTACTTTGTATTAATCGCGTAATGGAAACATTGTAAAATGAAACGTATATAGCAAAAAGATAGATTGTACCTCGCCGACAGTAATTAGAACGTGGCTTGAAAGTAATCTGTTTGATTAAATCGTTATTTCGATTTGTAAAATAAATTGTAGGGGCCAGTGGGGTCTGCGCGCAATATCGAGCGGAGTTTCTCTTTTAATCATCGGTATCGAGGAGGATTTTCGCAATCGAGGCGCAGGCGGCAGGGCGCACACAGGGCGCTCACAGGGCGCCACCAACACAGGCTTCTTTACGCCGGGCGGCGCTTTGGCGCGTTTGCGCCCGCGGCAAAATAGGACGGGCCTTCGGATAAACGCCCTCGCACAAAAGGCGGGGCGCGAGCTCGTTACCGGGGATCAGCTGCTGCTCGGCGGGCCGCCCGCTAACGAGCTCTAAATAGGCGCGCGGGCGCGTAATCGCGCGCAGATCCCGAGGAGCCGGCGCATCATCCCCGGGGCGCGGCCGGGACACGTGCGGACGGTGTCGCGCGGCAGGTCCGCCCCAGGCGCGGCCCCGATCCACGCCGTAACGGCACACGCATCGCCGGCACGCGTAACGAGCGCCCCGGCCTCCCGGGCTAACTGGGGACCCCCGCCGCGAGGCCGCACCCTCCCGGCCGCTCCCCTCGCCCGGGACGCGTCTCTCGCCCGCGCGCCCGCCGCCGACGCTTCCCGCGCCCGCGATTCTGCAGGAGTCGCTGCCGCGAGAGCCTCCGGGGCGAGCACTTGACCGCTCGGAGCCGCGTAAGCTCCCGCTCCATTGCCTGGAGTGTGTTCAAGTTGCCGTCCCCCTCCTTGTTCGCACCGATCGGCTTATTGCCGCCGAGCTAAATCCGCTTTCCGCGTCTCCCAGACCCACATTGTTGCATTGCGGGGCCCGCACGCGTTCGATCACGGAATCATCTTGGCTCTGCACCCTATATTAAATGGGTATAAATTATTCTTCGCGTCAAGTTTAATGATCAATTTATTTCTAAGATTATTATTTTCTTTTTTATGAAATAAATTACAGACATTTAATCATTCTACAGAAAACAGTAATGCTAAAACAATAATAATAGTAACAATAATCTAAACTTGAGTCTAAATATATAAGAGAATTGGATTAATGATCTTAAAATTATGTTAGCGTATGATGATAAAAGTAAGTATACATAACACTTACTACGATTTATCAGTTAGGACAATGGCACGTTATCAAAGATTAAGGAGAATTACAATCAATGTTTGAAATAGTAGTATTAAATCTCATATCGAATAGTAACATTAATAAATGCAAGCAAAGTTTTATTCTTTCAGGATATTGAATAAGAAGAAAATACTATGAAGTCAATTCGAAATAATTATTAAATTATGTCTAGGCTGTATCCAATCTATATTTAGAAAATGATCCAACTATACACAACACTGCACTTGCGTACTTTGTGCTAGTATTTTTATTGTTTGCAACTGACTACTATTTCAATCCTGCCATTCGCTCCTGTTTGTTCTCCAGCTCGAATTTTATGTCAAACTGCTCATACTATACGACAGACAAGCTAAGTTCAGATAGCAGTCAAGGTGTGTGATCTTACAAAATTGTACATTAAGTGTTCATCTCTGTTAATTTCGAGTCAGCATTAGTTAGCACCTATAAAATTTTTTCATAACCGATTTCTCCTTATATTTCCAGACGTACTTTCTTACTTTTCTGCGCATGCATTAAAGTCTTAGCAGCTCAATCATTTCGAGATAAATGATGTCATTCAACTATGTAGAATTATTATTTTACATACACAGGGGTATAATTTTTATAGAATTATTCTAGTTAGCTCGGGGTCCGGGGATAGCTGTAGGGACGCGCATGCAGGGCCCGGTTGATTTGTAAATTATCGGTTATTGTCAACAAAGTGAATCTACAAGGTCTCGGGGTGGTGTGTGTCGTGCGTGTCGAGGGGCGCCGGCGGCCGGACCCCGGAGCACACAACTCGGACAGATGTCTCGCCGCGTGAGATCAGCATCTAAATACCGGGCGGGCTGCGATACATGGCGCGGAGCCGGGGCGCGCGCTCCGCCTCGGACCTAGTTTTCCAAATCCAATTCTGTTCCGCGGGCGGGGCCCCGGCGATCCTCGCCCGTACCCTCGGATCGCCCTCCGCTCCGCGTTTCGCTTTTGATGGATCGACGAGCGAAATGCGCTTATACGTACGGGGGAGCCCCGCTGCAGTCAATTTGTGCGCGCACACACACACGCCGCTCCGGCTGCTCGCCCTCTTCTCCAAATTCAATTGCTCCTGCTTACACGTGTTTGTGTGCGAGCCAAGTCTGTTGTGTTATGCGGTAGCTTTTCACCCATGTAATCGTAACGCCAATACATAAATACAGACAGACCGGCCGTTACTAAACTTATAACCAACGATGCCAATTGTTTCTCTCGACCAGTTCAATAACACCTCTCGCGTTATGAATTTATTTTAATTCTTCCAAGCGTTCTCGAGGCGCGATTAAAATACGAAAATATTTTGTTATCTTTTAGATGTTGCTTATATAAATAAAAATTTAAAAATACCATAGTACATGACAATGACTAGACATGTGATGATCAGAGAAGTGTATCTATCGCTATTTTACTCTCTTTTATTTAATCTAGTACAAGCCTGCTAGGAAACGGGGTTCAGTTATTGGCCAGATTTCAACGAAAGGTTGCTAATTTATTCCATTCGTGATCCCTATATAACTTTGAATAAGAAAACAGTAGACGCACGATGACGCAGCAGTTTATTCTCGAGTTTTTTTCACAGGTTTAGTTACCTTTATGCTTTAAGGTATGGTAATTACAAATATGGGTTTATATTCTTGTCTATTGTCAAGTAATATATGGAGTATATTTTTTGATTGCACCTTTATTAAACTTTTTATACGCTTTCCCCCCTAAGATGCAATAAGTCTAATTAAATATTGAAATTTCTAAACAATGGATTTTTAATAAAGAAAATGAGTTTGTTGCGAAATTCATTGTGAAAAGTTGCTTGCACGAATTGTCATTCAGCTTTCAAGAGTGCACTGTGCAAGGCACAAGGCCAGAAGGGACAAAAAGGAACAATAATATTTGATGCAAAATTTCAATAAATACGGAGAGTTATTTTTCCAATAGTGCTCTTGTGCAGAGCCGGCGAGGCACAAAGGGCATGAAAAGGTGTTCGAGCTCGTGTTCGAGATACAAGCTGGAATAGGTTGTAATGGGTATTGAATAACCCAATTTAACATTTGACCAGGAGGCAGCGGAGTTGTCCGACTAATGTCCAGTACGAGGAAAAGGAGTCGTTGCGCGGCTCTGGCCGTATTTTACGCGCTTTAGAGCCGAGGCACAATGAGCCATAGAGTGAAAGAACAGCGGCGGCGGCGGCGGCGGCGGCGACTGCGCAAGGAAAGCTCGATGAAGGCGCGCGCGTGTAAAAGAGGGGCGGAGGCATCCTAATAATGTCTTCTGCCGGTCGCCTAGGCGCGTTCGATGGCTACCTGTCGCGCGGCTCAATGCGAGCCCCCGCGGAACATACACGCGAGCATTATGCGGGGACAAAGCGACGCGGGCCGCATAAAGGCCGGCGGTTCCGCAAGTCACAAAGTGAGGCCGGACGAGCAAGACGTCAAGCGCGCGCCGCTCGCCGGCCCATTTGTACCCGTGCACCTCCGGCTTTTCCTCTCCCCCTCTCTCTCGCTCGCTGAAGTGCGGCCCCGGGACGTCACCTGGCGCTCCGGCGTTTTCTGCTCCTGCGGGGGCGCGAGCGATCGCATCTGCGCTCGTAAATCCGCTTCCTGGCCGCCGCCCCTCACCTTTTCGTCGAAGGCCCGGCGTGCGGCGCGCGCCCATTATGCGCCGCCCGCGACTCGGCCTCTTTGTACTTTTCGCGACAATAACGCGGCCCGTGGGCCAACGCTCGCCCCTCACCTGCCGACGCAACGCTTCCTCTGCGTGCGCGAGCGCCGGCTAACGAGCTTTCCGCCCAAAGCCGCCAGAGGCCTTCCTTCTTTCGGAGGAATGCTTTGATTCGCCTCCCTCGAAGCACAAAGCTCGGCTTCTGCGGCGAAAAGGAGCGAAAGTTGCCCGCGCTTGATCGATCGCCGCTGCTGCAGCGCGCCTTGTTTGACGCCTGCCCTTTTACTCCGCCCGATTGTTTGAACCTTCGCCTCTCTTCTTTTCGAGGGTGTTTTTGCTTGCCTGCGCACTCTCCTCTTACCACGAAGGATCTTGTTAGCCTTGATTTATATACACTAGTGGTCAAACTTCAAAAATCCGTTGCCGCATTTACCGAGGCAGCCAGCTAGTCCTCCTGATCATATTCTGCATTCGGCACAACTTTACCTAATTTTATCGTAAAGTAAGATCACCAAACTTCGGCCCTCGCTCCTTCCTTCTTATGAATTCAGCTTTCAAGTTACATTTTTATTTTTCTCTTCGAAACGAATCCAATCTTTACTTTATTACTTCCTACATCGCAATTTATCTGCAAAATTGGTCAGTTTTTAAATTATTTTTATAAATTGTTACAAAATAAAAAAAAATGTCTATGTATATTTTATCACACGTGTTTATTTTACAATATAATATATATGTTTTTCTTATAAAAAACTTATCTGATGCATAAATATCAATTTTTTAATTCAACATAATATAATTGAATTCTAAATAAATTGGCAAAACGACAAGATGTTATTTTTACTTTGAAAACTTTATTTATTTCTATAGATAACAATTAAAACTAAAAAAAATGTATTATTATTATCTAAGAGCTGTTTACATTAATTCGTCGTTTGTGCTATATAAATATTTGCAACAAAAAATATATTTTTACTTGAAATCGATTTTGTTCTGAAAACACATTAAAAAGTGTACTTGAATGGGATCGACTTGGAATTGGTAAGACTATTGCTTTTTTACACATTAATTATTAAAATTTTTACTGTTAAGCAGATGGAGACTTGAACCAATTATGGATAAATTAAATAAAATGTATAAAAATATTTAAAATTTAATTTCAAACAATTCATTAACTAGCAATTGTATAAACATAATATTATTTAAGCTTGACATCACAAAAGTCTTTTAATTAGTTCAAACTGCAGTCTACTTTAAAGTCAAAATTTTGAAAAATTAATATTAAACAACAATAGGCTCATACAAAAATCTAGTTAGCTTAATTCTATTATATGTATGTTTGAATCTATTTTTAAAAAATCGAATCTTTCTTCACAATATATTTATTATAGTAGGTATTTATAATACAAACAATAATTGGCGTAAATTCAACCTGTAATGAACAATTTTCTTATTTTCGAAGTACATTTTAAAATTATACATACAGTTTTCTTATTTAACAATTTTTCTATAAAATATATACAATAATGATTTTGCTTAATCTTAGTTTTCTTCACTTCAGTTAAACGTTATTTTAAAAATGAGTTTTGTAACAGTAAATATACGAAAAAATATACCTATAGTAACAATTTGAAGATTGGAATTTATAAGAACAATGCACAGCTTACAAATAAGTATTGTATACTACGAAATATTTTGGATATTCTGAATATTTTGAAATTTAAAACTGTTCAATATTATATTATTTAAAACGTGTAACGAATTTACTACCTAACGATAATAATTGTAAGAAATAACTACATTACATGCAAAAATCATTATAGAGTCTCTTGCGGCTGTTTTTCTACAAAAATAAGTATCTGATCAATGGGACAATATAAAAAATTCCAGATTTTAATATCCACAACGACTCATTCTTTATGTTTACTTATACATCGAACACATACTTATGAAAATCAAAACTGTAGACATATTTTAAAATTACACATATATTTAAAATACACATTAAATTTAAAATGGATAGTTTGATCTATTTTCTTAAATTTATTTAATTATAAAATATAATATTTTGTAGATATTTTTTAGCATACATGAACAAATCAAATTTAAGTATTAGTTTCAGTACGTGCTTGCATACGAATATAGAAGGAATTCATTCAATAACGTAAAAAGTTTATAAAATTATATGAAGTATAAATCTATCGGGCATGAAAATAGAAATAAATTACATTAAAATATATTGCATAATATTCCGCAAACTTTAAAGTTAGTTATATGTATAAGTTAATAATATTTTCTATTGCACTCTTACAACAGTGAAATGAAATTGTAAATGCTATAAAAATTATTCAAAGCATGATTATGTATTCATGACAATAATGCCTGTACGAGTTGTTCTCAATAGTTCCTCTTAAAAATTGCTTTAAACCTTTTATAGATAAAATTTTTAGGTATACTACTGTACACTGAAGAAATGTATGTAATGGTATTTTTATATAATATACTAACAAGAGTTTTTATCATGCTAAAATGTTTGGTCATTCTCTTGGTTCTTTAGCGTCAGTATAAATAATTAGATACGCTACAAGCCTCTGATTCATAGCAATAAACATTGATACGGCTTGCATACCTGTATCGTATGTATGCAAGTGGTGTATAATAAATGTTTCTGTAAATAAAATCTTACATAGTCTTTATGTTCAACTGCAAAAGGGTTCAAGTTTATTTCTTTATGGTGTCAAGAATTCGATTGTTCCGAGTCCAAGTCGAGTGTAGTCAGTTTGAAAAGAAAGACCGAACTGTGTCTGGTGAATGTCCCCAATTCTCATAAAAGTTTATAATACAAGTTGCTTAGACTCTTTTCATAGACTACAATTTTGTAACTAAACAAGCGGTTTAAAAATATCTTAAGAAGTCTAATAAAATCAATGAAATGCTTCAATAGAATCTTGTATAGTGCTACAAAATGCATGAGAAAATGCACCATTGATGTCGCTACATAGATTTTTAAAAGTCTGAGGTGTAAGTTTTTTTACAGTTAATACAAATTATTTTTCCAATAAATTTCTATCTATATAAATTAGAAGGTCTGGTACTTATACTAAACAAATATAAACAACAATTTTAGAAATGACTGGAGATGAACTCGTTGTGTAAATATTATTTCAATTCTTTTTAAATATTTAGCATATTTAATTTAATTTTAGTGCAATATCATTATAACTGTCAGTGTTAAAATTATACATTATTGATATTTGTTTTATTATTGTTCTACGAAAAATTTATTTGAATTATTCCAGAATGTTTTTATATAAAATTTGTGTTATTGTATTTTCGTACAAAAAATTCATAAAATATTAAAAAAAATATTAATTTAAAAATAATAATCTTAATCTTGTAGTAATTATAAAAATATTGTGTTATACGAGTATCCTTGTATATAAAAATCGGACTCCAAAGTATTGATTCCAGAATAATTGCGTTGCTTCAAAGGGAAATAATATATAGATAATTATTATTATCGCGGTACCGAGCGCAGTAATCACACAAAGAATATTGGACAAAGTTTGTAGAGTTTCATTTGACAATATCGTGTGAATAATAGAAAGCTTATAACATAATGTAGTAGACATAAAAGATAGTGGCGTCTGCCGCATATATTTATTTGAGCCCCGGGCCCCGTGCGGCAGCGCGGCAGATCCTCTTTGTACGGGCGCCGAGCGAGCTTTTCTGCGACAATTATCCCGATTACGGGGGCGCGAGCAGGCGGCACTCGCCGAACCATGGAAGCGAAAAAACGCAGCGGCGCAAGCCTGATTTT
The DNA here is from genome assembly GCA_018906755.1 of Sycophaga agraensis. Taxonomy (NCBI): domain Eukaryota; kingdom Metazoa; phylum Arthropoda; class Insecta; order Hymenoptera; family Pteromalidae; genus Sycophaga; species Sycophaga agraensis. The sequence continues at coordinate 736,154 of JACCIE010000039.1, forward strand.
AATAGAGAAGTAACAGGCTACTCGCGCTCAGTGGCGTCGGTGGGCTCGTCGGTGGGGAGGGCAACGCTCGGGCTAACGACTCGTCCGCGCAGGCAGCGTCGGGCCGTCTACTTACTTCTCCCTCTCATTATCTCTATTTATTTTCTCGCTCGATCCGGCTCTCACAGTGTTTTCGGGGGAGCGGCGAAAAATTACCGGCTCGCAGCGAGTCACGTGCGTCCCCTTTTCTATTTTCGCCGCACGCTGTACGCGCGGACACGTGCCGCGTGTAAGTTGCCCAGCGAGAGGACGACGCCGGGACAGTGCGCGCGCGCGCGGGACGAGCGGGATCTCGTGGACGCAGCTGCAGGACCTGCTGGGAGAGCGCGAGAGCCGCTTTGTTGCGTCACCGTGCGCCGATAAAGGGCCCCGAGCTAAACGAAAACAAGGAGCGCCGCACGAGCTTAATGACACGTACTCGATTTTTTGGTAATTGTACTTGTTACGAGGGCTCTCCCGGTCGCTTCGTGCCCCCTCCGCCCCGCCGCTTTTCCTCCTTCCAGCCGAATGGGCTGTTCTCTATAAAAAATCATGTGGTTAGGCGGCCCCGACGGCAGCAAGATACGCCCTCGAGGGCCTTATGTACTCAACGGTGTAGAGTTTCAAGAAAATAAATCACTTGTTTTTGGAATGACCATGTATCCCACTGTTTTACTTTTATCTTCCACTCGTCGAATAATATCCATCGCTTCTGCATCATTAACCCGGTATAACGAATAAATCTTAAAAATCGTAAAATGTTATTTAACGTAAACGTCCGGATAAGAAGCTCGATAAAATGAAATAACCATAAATAACGCGCTTTAGACTATAGGCAATTAAAAAACTGAAAAAATTCGAGAACTATTCGCTGCGAGCTGTCCGCTCGAAATAAATTGAAGCATATATTATCAAGATTTGTAGAAAAGCACACCGCGGTAAAATCTGTAAAATAGAGCGGGGTACGCGGTGGAGAATCCGCGAGGTCGAGGAAGAGCGTCGCGGGGGATCGATCAGGCCGAGCCGTGAGCTGGCAATAAAACAAGAGAGGGAGGGAGGCCCCGGAGCGGGAGAAAGCCGCTCGGAAAAACGGGGCGCCGCGGGGGTGGCGGGCGCTCGGGGCCGTCGGCTGCTGCTGCTGTTTTCCTCGTCAAAGGAGACCGAGGCACGTCACCGCGACTGTGCGCAGCCGGGGCGCGACGCGAGGGACGCGCGATATCGGTAATGTAACCAATAACGGGCCGGCGCCCGCTTGCGAAATACGTGCGTGCAGCCGGGGCCGCGAGTTGGTCCGCGCCGTCCTCGGCGCGATAACGAGGAGTTTAATGACAGGCCCGGCCCGGGGCCAAGCCGCCCGGGCTAAACTTGTTACAAACCGAAAGCTTTTGCGCCCGCGGCGACCTGTCGCCACCCGCCGGCCCCGTTTATTATACACAACTGCGGATTTTCCACCGAGCCGCCGGCCCGCGGATAAGAGAGAACTTTGCCCGCCGCGAACGCCGAGCCGCCGGCCCCGCTCCCTTTTACGCCCGCCCTTTTTCCCGGTTAACGAGCCGCCGCGAACGCCCTCCCTCGTTATTGCGCGTCTCGAACGCCTGTCCGCGAGAATCGCCGCCCGCGGTCTAATCGCTCATTCCTCAACCCGCCCGACGCTGTCTTTCTTGCGGGAACTCTTCCGAAATTCCACTCGGTCGGTTAGTTAATCAGCCGACGCAGTATTTTCACATCGGCGTCACCTGCTCTTTTTTCCAGACTAACCTATAACTATACGACTCCAAGGTTGTTTGTGTTCCCTATAGGATTTTCGTCAAAATATTTTCAACTTCGAATGTATTAACGAACTAAGCGAATTCATTAGTACAGATTTTTAGCATCTTTTCGTCATAATTACTCGGAATATTATGGTCTAAATTCTTATTTGCTTTCCCGCACAACATTAATTTTGAAATTTCAGAGATGAAGGGGCGTAGACCTATAGAATGATCTTGCATTTAATATTTAATAATGATTTTATATGATCTTTGTTACATTTACACTTTTATGTTTGTTCGATTTAAGGCTTCACTTGATTAACATGTCCAGAATAAAAGCCGGTCAATTACTTGCCAAGGTTATGTGTTAGGAAAATAATAGCGATATTTTTTCGACTATATTGGGAACCCCGGAAATGTAACTACATTTCTCTTGCTACTACATGTACTAAGTAACAAACGTGAACGACGGTAAGAAAACAATAGCCTGCTTAGTGTTCGCTCGACGAGCTTGACCAATGCCTGGACCATTCTTCAAGCCATTCTCTTTGGCAATAAGTAAATGAAGTCCGAGTCCAACATCATTAATGCAAATGAGTTCTTTTCATTCAAACAATAACCGTTCCTTTCAAGCTACACTCTAACCAACTGCTACTTTCTTCGTTTAAAAGCCATCTTTAATGGTATGTATATAACAGTCAGTTCAGCAAATTTTTCAATCTTACTTGTGGCTTAGGCATGCACGGTGCAAATGGAGAAAGCCCATGCATACAGTTGATATTTTCGCCTTAAATTAATCTTCAGTATTAGTTCTTTGATTCTTCAAAAATTCTTTAAAAATGTTTCTTAATTGATGAATTAGTTTAGTTACTTCATATAAAAGGTATCCAATTGCGTTTTTATTATCCATTTGAGTTATATGATCTAAATTTACACATCTCACTATAATTAAATAATTTTTTAAATTAATAATAAATAATAAATAAATTATAATAAATAATAATAACACATAAATGATTTTTGTAAAACAATAAATAATAAAGATACAACAATGGAAGAAAACTTAAATATATATTTTTAACAAAATGCATTTTAATTATCATTTAAAAAATGTACGGGTTTCGTTTTGGATTTTAAAAAAGAAGGCTAAATGTAGTGTGCGGAAAAAGTTGCTGTGCAGGCAAATGGTACAATTGTGTAATAAAAAAGAGCAAATAGCTGCAGTTTTGCAAAGACAACATGTTACAAAAGCATTCCCAATGCTTTTATTTTATCAATAAATCAGAACCCACGTTCCACACGAGCGATCAACCGTGCGGGCTTTACCAGGTTTGGATAGAAAATTGTAACAAAACAAATCCGATCCGAGTGGGACAGGAACCGAAGGGGGTCGGCTTGGGAACTGACCAATTCGACTATTGAGCACGCTGGTAAACGTGCATAGTGCTTGGAGAATTCTCACCCCTTGTTGTTCCTCGGGGCGCGGGGCGAGGGAGAGTTTCGATTATTGCGCGTTGGCACAATGCTGCATGAGAGAGGGAGAGAGAAAGTCGAGAGGTTGGGCGACGTGCGCTCGCATTCGACTCTGGGGCCACCCGGTGATTTGTCTCTGTGGCTTCCGAATAGGTTTGATAACTTCATCGTTGATCAATTATTCGCGCTCTTGTGCGCCTAGCATTCTTACCCCTCGGAAATCATGGCCCATGTCGAATCGCCATTTCACTAAAACCCCATCAAAAGTGTCATACTTCGCATGACACATGTATTGACCCTTTGAAAGCCACCGAATTCGGAATAACTATAGCTATAAATATATCATTTTTATTAGGAAAAGAATGAAGTAGCCTTGATTGTGAAACCCTAACCGCAGAAAATGTTGATATTCTTTCAGCGCGTATAATAAAACAATTTTAGAATTCCGGCTTTATATAAATTAAGGCGATTTTAATTTGAAGGATCGGTCTTATCGAGATCCTATTTATACGACAAACGGAAGCCGATATAGCTTCAGTGGAAATAATGTTTTTCACATTTCGTACCCTTTCTCGGTGCCCAGCGTCGGGTGTCTAATCCTTCGATATTTACGTGCAGGCTGCAGCGCGAGTTCGAGCTACTTAGTGTAAGGGGATAGCGCGTCGCGGGCGTCCTCCTGCTTTCGCGGCTTTCCCTTATATTTACGCGGACAGTTCCGAAAGCCAGGGGCCAAAGAGCACCGAGGAGCGTCAAGGAGTACCGGGAGAGTTACGAGATGGGTATGTGCGCGCGGCGTAATCTCCGAGCTTGCGCGCTCCTCTCCTTCTATATCGACAGCTTTATACACAGCACGTGTGCGGACGTGTGCGCAGTGACCGACCCTCTCCCGCGGCGCCATCGATAGCGCGCAGCTTCCCTTTTCTCGGACCTGAAACAAGAAGCTGGCCATCAAGAGGTCGTTATTCTCGCACAACTAGTAGCCGATCCTCCAGCATCCCGCATTCTTTCTCCCCCGCTCCCTTTCTCTCCCGCCTGTCGCGCCTGTGTATACGGGGCCGTGGACGCGCGTATAGCCACCCCACCGCCACGCGAGGAACCCTTATGCTCTGCAAATAACGGCTCTTCTCGAAAAGTGGAAACAAACAAGGGCGACGCTCGGTTCCGAGAGTGCCGGCCGACAAATTCGACACCCCGTCGCGACTCTGTACTCTCACGCCCTGTAGGGCTTTCTTTCCGAATTATTATCGACAGCGCCGGTCCGTCACTTCAAAAATGTAACAGGAGGAACCAACTCTTGACTATTAAAAGGTATACAGACGCCCGCTTCATTCTCTATATTTCACAAGTTAAATAAATAACAGACGTTATATTGAACATTTTTCCAATTTACACAAGACACGTTAAAAGTTAAAATACAACGAATCTAGTGCTTCTAAGTATTATATGTACATTTTGAATAGCAAACGAAATATAAACGAAATATAATTGTTTGTAGCATTATCTAGCCCGTAGTCCGTGTCATATGTTGATTGCACACTCATCTAGTACACACTTAATTCAATTAATACGATAGAACAACAATTATAGAGTGTATATAATAGATACTTGATTAAACTTGTTATGTACAACGAGTTAAATCGAGAGTGAAATCACGCACGAATTCTCTGTACAGTTCCCAACGGGATATGGCTCGGATATGGCATCATATACACCATTGAGCCTGTGTGCCTTGAATATCCAGTATCCGCGTGTGCAACTTCGTATAAGAATGATCATTGAGCCATTTCGCAAGATCGCAAAACGGACCTCCCACGGAACATTGTACTTTTATGAAGTGGCAACGGCACGTGACCGGGACCAATGATACGAGCTGCGATATCACTTTTGTGCAGCCCTGCCACGTGTCGCGCGACGTGAGTCCCGGCACTCTAGTTTATTATGTGCTCTCGCATCCCGCGAGCATATATGCTGTGCCTCGGGGCATGCGTGTACCTACAAAATGAGATCATAATCACATTTAGCTCCTGACGTTCGTCGCGAGAAATCACGTACGAATCTCATTTTGCACGCGGCCGTGCAGCGACGTGGCTCGACCCTTCGCCAGCCAATCACCTGCGCCGCCTCTGGGCGTACGCTTACGCAGTATCGTAAAAGTTCGGCTCCGGCTCCCGACGACCCCACTGCTTCCCTGTATATATTCTGGCGCATCCAAGGAAATCGCATTTGAATGCCATCCCGACATTCGTGGTACAGATTGACGCAATACCCGTGCTTGACAATCGAGGACGTACAAACGTGAGAAGCCGCCACGGCTTAGGTCAACTCCAGATTGCAGTATTATAAATTCTTCAAAATTTATGACGTCGCCAAAATTCTAGTCAGCCTTCTGGGGTTGCTAGGGAGGACAGTAGTACGGCTTTGTAAGAAGTGCGGTCACTCGATGGTGTAAACACGTTGCGCCATTCTCTATTGCTACTGCGACATTTGAAACCACAAGAAACTCACCCCCACAAATCAAAGAAAAGCACCCAGCAGCTCTGTGGCCCTTTATATTAGTCATGTGTCTTATTTTACTTTCCAACTTTCTAACGCAATAGAATGCTCCTATTGTATTTTATTCCAAATTCTGAAAATTCCAAAAAAATTCAAACATCAATAAGCCTGATTATATTTAATATTTTAAAGATAAATATAAATAAAATTTGTATATGTAGTATCGCGATGCAGTACTAAATAAGACTTGTATAAATAAATCCTTTACATATATATATACATAAAATTTAATTACACACATCAATTACATTTGCAAGGCAAAATGTACAAATAAATGTACATAACGGGTGCGTACTTACAAAGATAAGCAAATAAAGGCTAAGGAAAAACCTCAAAACCAGTTTTTATTGCCTTTCAAGTAAGACGACCAGAAATGGTCAAAGTGAAAGCGCAGCTTAATTTACCCTATAGCCTATGAACCCAAGGGACGAAGCAATGCCGAAGAAATTGACCCATAAATCCGAATTTTATGATTTACTGTGCCCCGAGAATTCAATTCGCTATTACGGTGACTCGTCACTGTACTTGTTGCCACAGACTTTCAAAACATCATACCTTTTTGAATTGTAAAGTTTGTATTCTTATAAAATGTTGTTTCCACCGAGGTTTCCACTATATAACCGCATAAAATTGATCTATATATCTATATATACCGTGATATATCTGTCTGTTCGTGCAGTTTTCTTTAAAAAAATACACAAACATCTCTAGTACTAAAAATATCTACACTGTAATAAAAAATAATCTATAATTAAATAATTAAATATTTTTAATGTATAACATACCTAGTTTACAAAAAAGTCAATAGTCAAAAACAATAAAAAACAATCGAAACCGAATAGAAAATTTGATATTCGTAATAACATTAATTATATTTTAACAAAACAAACTAATTTAAAATTAATCGTTTTAGAAGTTTTAATATTCGTGCAATAATAAACGATTGTAAGCAGGTATATAAATTAAAAATCAAGATATGTAAAGGAAAATAAGAGAAAATTTGAAATTGATTGATAGACACTTTCATAAAAGTTTCAAACAATATAAAATTTGTAAACAAAAGATATAAAAGTGCATGAAATGAGATGAGAATCTTTGATAGTCAATAAAAACAATTTTATTTACATTGTTTACTGGAAAGAATACGTGACTTAGTCACATTGCTGGAAACACCTCGCAATTTATGCGTTGGTAAATAAAACATCAGTTTGCCAAGAAACTCGTGAAACCATGCACGATCGAAAAACTGTCGTATTCATGTTTCTAATTCTAGTCTTTTTTACTTTCATATTTACTACAAATGGCCATCCACGGAAATCTCTAACTTCCAATAATACAAAGTTTCAAAAAGATCCTTACGAAATATCACCTGCTTTTCTAAATTTTATATCTTCTATTCACTCCTTACCATCTCAAGTACATTCTTCAATAAATTCAAAATTAGAAGTTACAACACAAATACCAAGTAAGTTAAAAATATCTTTATAAAATATTCACTTTAGTTATTTCTAATAAAAAAATACTAAAAAGATTTATACATGATGACAGATTTACAAAATCAAGGAGGTACAATTCAGAAAACAACAGTAAACGATTGTTTTGGATTAGGAAATCAAAAAGCGAATGCAATTTTAACATGGTTAAATATAAATCCTAAATCTAATAATATTGTTATTGTAAAATTTTTTATAAGAACTAGAAAATTGAAATGTCGGACAGAAATAACAAATAATAATCTAGTAAATATAGATACGATTGATTTCGATTATAAACGTAAAACTATTTTGATTGTGCATGGATTTTTTGCAAGCAGTCAAATTAGTTGGATAAATAAATTGGAGAACTTATTGCTGCAGTGGGTAAGTAAATGTTGCAAATGCTTATAAACAATAAATACTTTTAATAATTTTAATTTCTTTGTAACTAAACCCACTTAGAGTTCTTTTAGTAAAACTGGTCTTTAGATTTTTATTACAATAATGTTCCAACTAACATCAAGTTTTAATCTTAAAATAAATTTTAATTAAAATTTTACTTAATGTTATTAATCTCTATTCATACATAGCATTTTACATTTTACATTTTACATTTTGCATTTTACATTTTAACAAAAGTTAGCGAAAAATTGAAAATAAATGGATGTTACAAAATTATTATACAATGAAATTCTTAAGAAATACATTTGTACATCTATACGTTTAAAGAAATTGTTTTGTAATAATCTATAGTATATGAAAACTGACTGCATCATTTTAAACGACTTTATAGGATGACGTAAATGTGATTATTGTCGACTGGAGCGATAAAGACTTTTCAATAAACTATTTTAATGCTGCACATACTATTACAGGCGTTGGAAACCAAATAGTAAAGTAATTACATGACATTATAATATATTGTGTTACATTTAGTGAATGTTCTTCAAAAAATTATACCAATTGCTATATTGATATTTCATAGATTCTTTGACAAAATACACCTTTATTCTACGAAAAACAATGCTATAAAGACCAATGATTGGGGACATTTACATTTTATTGGTCACAGCTTGGGATCTCACATTTGTGGTTATGCATCTCACCAGATAAAGTTAAAAGCAGGCGGATTGTTAGTTAAAAGAATAACTGGCTTAGATCCATTAACATTGTGCTTAGAAACTAATAATCCAGTTCTAAAGCTTGATTTTAATGATGCACCATTTGTAGATACTATTAATACCAACATTCAAAATTCAAACGAATTAAAATCATTAGGTATACGATCAAAGATAAATTTTCTATCGTTCATCAAAAACTGTATAATTAATTTTATTAAATTAACATTATAAATGATCTTATAGGTCACTTTGATTTTTATCCTAATGCTGGGAAACTTAAATCAACATGTGACGATTCCAATTTTATATTGCCTCAAGGCATGGGCTTGGCAAAACGTAAGTTATATATTTCTAATGTAAACATTTAAATTTCGTATTTATCTCAAAATTTTGTAAATTTGCCTAAAATATAAATCAAATAAAATATATTTTAGAAAACATTTTTATATTTTAGTTATTGAAAAAGCATCATGTAAACAAGGGAACGCTTACTCATATTTCATTGAATCAATTGATACAAAGTGTCTTTTTTGTGGAAAAACGTGGAATATAAGTAATAGCACATCTAAGCCATTATTATCGAATTTATATAACAATGAAACATGTACTGAAATGGGAATCAATAGTGAAAATTATTTTAAAGGAAAAAGAGAAACATTCTATGTATTAACGTCCAGGTGTGCGCCATTCTGTAGTGAGTACACAAATAATAATTAATTAATAATATTTATGCATTGCATTGTGAAGATTTTTCTAACTATATTCTGCTTATTTTATTAGAAATAAAAAAACGAAATCGAATACAAAATAATAATAAATTTCAAAAAGAAATAATCGAAAACGAGAAGACAAAAATGATTGAATTGAGTATGCTTAATAATTTAATAACAAAAAAGATAGAAGTAGATAAATTAATGTTAAACGAAATATTAATGGATCCAAAAATATTTGTTCCATTATCGAAAAAAAATAGAACAGCAAATATAACGGAAGAGTTGCCAAGAACAAAAAAAAATACAACCGAAATATTTGTGAAAGAAGATAAAACTGGAACTATAAAATCGGTAGAAGAAAATGAAAGTCTTGTTACAAGTTCCTTAAGTATACTTAAGGAATTAATACAAAAAAAGATTGAAATGGATAAATTTATATTAAACAAAATATTAATGGTTCCAAAAATGATATTTCCGTCACCAGAAAAAGAATTCTTGAATAAAAAATCTAATAAGGCAGAAAGAAACGGTACGTATAATTACTTAGAAAAATTCAAAGTGAATGCAGATATGTTAATAAGCAAAAACCAAAATATGACTGTGACGTCAGTCGAAGAAAATGAAAATTTTATCATACGATGGTTAAGTATGCTGAATGAATTAATACAGAAAAAGATTGAAATGGATAAATTAATACTAAACAAAATAATGATGGTTCCAAACATGTTTTTTCCATTATCACAAAACGAAGTAATAAAAGAGGAACGTAAAACAGCAGAAATAGGCGTTAAAAAAGATGATCCAGAAGAACTTGAAATTGCTATGGAAGAAAAAATTAAAACATATAAAATGAATAAACAATTACCGAGCAAAGACGTTAATATAGAGAAGGTTAAATGTAAAAACGAAAGTGGGACTAAAAAATCGACAGAAAAGAAGAAGAAAATGATCAAAATATCTATAGAAAACCAGCAAAATTATATTGAAGAACCAGCAAAAGAAAACGAAAATCACACAACAAATGCGTTAAATATGCTTAATGAAATATTACAGAAAAAGATTGAAATGGATAAATTTATATTGAACAAAGTATTAATAGATCCAGAAATACTTATCCCATCACCACAAAAAGAATTAATAACAGAAAAATCTGAAAAAGAACAAATGAATGTTATTCGGGAAAAATCAGAAAATGATTGTACAAAAAAACATGAAGCCGTCATACAAAGCAAATTTAAAGCTTGTAACACAAGTAAACAATTACCAGACCAAGAATTTAATACAATTAATACAGCACACTTGTTAAGTAAGTTTAATGAATTAGTACAAAAAAAAATTGAAATGGATAAATTAATGTTAAATAAGTTCTTGATGATTCCTAAAATGCTTAATCCGTTTACAAAAAATGAAACAATGAAAGAAAAATGTAAAATAAAAGAAACGAATGTTAAAACGGGTTCTTTAGAAAAGCTTGAAGTTGTAAAGGAAGACAATGTAACTGAAAAAGAAGCAGTAGAAAAAGCAAATATAAATGAAAAATCAGCGGATGAAGAAAAAAATGTTACTACTAAATCATCAAAAGAAAAAGAAAAAGCAGCTTCTAAAACTAAACAAGAACAAGAAAATATAACTGAAACTCCAGAAGTATTAAAAGAAAATTTTACTGTAAAACCAATAGAAAAAAAAGAAAATGTAACTTCAGAACCAGCACAAGAAAAAGAAGATTCGTCTATAACACCTGAAGTAGAAATACAAAATATAACTGAATGCCCAGAAGAAATTAAACAGGTTACTGAAAAACCAGCAGACAAACAAGAAACCGTACCTCTAAAACAAGAAAAGAAAAACGATAAACTGCCCCTAAAATGTGAAGAAGAAACACAAAAAGTTTCTGAAAAACCTACTGAAATAAAAGAAAATGTTAGTGAAAACCCGATAAATACACAAGAAAATGTAAATGAAAGATCAGGAGAAGAAAGTGAAAGTCATTCTTCAAAATTTGAAGGAAATCTAGAAAATACAACTGAAAAACTAGTAGACGAACAAGAAAATGATAATGTAAAGCCGACAGAAAGAAACGAAAACCTTAGCACAACACCTAAAGAAGAAACAGAAAATCTAAATACTAAAAATTCAGTAGAAAGTAAAGAACAGGTTACTGAAAAACCAGCAGACAAACAAGAAAAGGAAAATGATAAACTGCCCCCAAAACTTGAAGAAGAAACACAAAATGTGTCTGAAAAACCTACAGAAATAAAAGAAAATGTTACTAAAAACTCGATAAATACACAAGAAAATGTAACTGAAAGAGTTGGAGTAGAAAATGAAAATCATTCTGAAAAATTAGAAGAAAATCTAGAAAAAACAACTGAAAAACTAGTAGACGAACAAGAAAATGATAATGTAAAACCCACAGAAAGAAACGAGAACCTTAGTACAACACCTAAAGAAGAAACAGAAAATCTAAATACTAAAAATTCAGTAGAAAGTAAAGAACAGGTTACTGAAAAACCAGCAGACAAACAAGAAAAGGAAAACGATAAACTGCCCCCAAAACTTGATGAAGAAACACAAAATGTGTCTGAAAAACCTACAGAAATAAAAGAAAATGTTACTAAAAACTCGATAAATACACAAGAAAATGTAACTGAAAGAGTTGGAGTAGAAAATGAAAATCATTCTGAAAAATTAGAAGAAAATGTAGAAAAAACAACTGAAAAACTAGTAAACGAACAAGAAAATGATAATGTAAAGCCCACAGAAAGAAACGAAAACCTTAGTACAACACCTAAAGAAGAAACAGAAAATCTAAATACTAAAAATTCAGTAGAAATTAAAGAACAGGTTACTGAAAAACCAGCAGACAAACAAGAAAAGGAAAACGATAAGCTGCTCCCAAAACTTGATGAAGAAACACAAAATGTGTCTGAAAAACCTACAGAAATAAAAGAAAATGTTACTAAAAACTCGATAAATACACAAGAAAATGTAACTGAAAGAGTTGGAGTAGAAAATGAAAATCATTCTGAAAAATTAGAAGAAAATCTAGGAAAAACAACAGAAAAACTAGTAGACAAACAAGAAAATGATAATGTTAAGCCCACAGAAAGAAACGAAAACCTTAGTACAACACCTAAAGATGAAACAAAAAATATAACTAAAAATCCAGTAGAAATTAAAGAACAGGTTACTGAAAAACCAAAAGATGAGGAAAAAAATATAACTGAAAAATCAATAGAAATTAAAGAAAGTGTGACTGAAGAATCAGTAGAAAAACCAAAAGATGTAACTCCAATATCAATAGTAAAAGAAAAAAATGTTACCAAAAATCCCCTAGAATATCAGCATAAAAATAAAGAAATGGAGTACAATAATGAAAATGGAGCGAATGGAAAAAAAGCAGAAAATATGACAGGTGGTAACAAAGTAAAAAATGCAGATATTGCCAAACAAAAATCAAGGGCAGATACAGAAAAAGAGATTAAATCACAGAATGAGCAAAAAAATAAAGAGAAGAAAATAAATAAAAGAGAATCATTAGAAAAATTATCTCCGCAAGAAGATAAATATGATAGAAAAGAAGCGATGGGAAAACAAGCAGGAGAGGGAGAGATGGTAGAAGAAGTGATAGAAGAAGAAATGATAGAAGAAGTAGTAGAAGAAGAAATTATAGAAGAAATGGTAGAAGAATACGTAGAAGATGAATATGCAGGAGGAGAATATGAAGAAGAAGAATATGAAGGAGATAAAATGGAAGGTAAAATGTGGGGAAATATGAGACATAAATGAAGCTACTTAAACAATGAAGGTGAAGTTTTGTGATGAAAGTACGGATGTACAGTTATGTATGAAAATGACATTAATACTAGATGCTACAATTGTTACATCTAATACGAAATAGCTATAAATCTATAATCTTTAACAAATAAAATTGGAAAGACTTAAAATTTTGCTGGATAAAATCTGTCCATAAATTAATCTGGACAAAAGTATGCATGTTAGCTATTTTTTAATAAAACTTTTAGATCTATAATTTTTATTTCATATTCGAAAAGTGTATCGTCTGAAAAAATTGTTTATAATTTATATGTTTTAAACATTGGCTATAAAACAATTTTATAATTTTTTTGGAACAGCAGAAAAGAAAATATCATCATATATCAAAAATAGATATTTTCATTCAGTTTAAAGAAAAAATGAACAATATTATATTTGGAATCTAATATGACCTTATTTACAAATATTTCAAAAAAAAGGAATATACAACTAATATATTTTGCATTTTTTTAAATGTTTATCAAATTTTGACAAATTAAAACATCGTAATACTTTTTATTAAAAACTGTTGCGCACTGCATAATGCATAATTTGGCTACACGATTATAAATTAATAAATTTTATAAGAATTATATTTAATGTTCATTAAATATAAAAGCAGTAATGATATTAAATATTAAATATTATTAAATTATTACATTAAATATAAAAGCAAGAATGATATTATTTTTATATGATGATCTGTTTATTTATTAAAATATTTTTCTTTCATACACATTGATCAGTAGGAAAAGGATTCGATCACTTTATCAAAAGTGAATTATAACGTATATAATGATGTTTAGAATCTATGCCGTTATAAAAAGTGCAAATTAGAAATAATTTTTATTATTTTTAGATATTGTTAATATTACTAATAATAATTTTATTATTTAATTAATGATGATATACGAATTTTTATGAATATAATACATGTAGTTAACTTAGTTAGCTAAACGTTTTTCCTTTAAGACTTTTTATAATCTCCATAATTAATGTATATAAGCATTTTGTACACGACAATTAAATAAAATTGAAAATTATACAAATAAACATTAAAATTATTTTTAAAGATATTTGATGCACCATACCACAATATACAACTGTAAACTAAAGTAGTTTTGTTGGAAGACGATAATGCAAGTACCGTGCGTGTAACTGAGAGTGCTGTATTGTATACTTTCTATGATTATATTATATAGAAGCTGCGAAGCTCTTAGACGCGGGTACGAGTAAAAGCACAAGGTATATTTAAAATTAACAGGCCTTAATTTCGTCGTGACAGCCGAAAACGAGTCCCAAAGTAAATAGAACAAAAGGGGGAGGCGGGTCGAGAAACCCAATCGATTCATCATCGGGCAGGAAGAATACGCGTGTAGGGCCAATTTGGCGCGAGGGTGCGCGCGGCGAGTCGGCGGCAGTCCCACGAGAAGAGAGAGGAGAGCGAGCGGATCGCCCGCATCCATTGACATCCGCTCGTCCCGTCGCGGAACGGCTCGCGCGACGGCGGCATTTAGCGGCGAGACGCTCGCCTACTGGGAGAGACAATGCGGCCGACGATTCGAATCGATCGGTCCGGTTCCTTCCCGTTCACGCCTCCACGTCCCACGGGTGCATTGTTCCGGTGGGCCCGCGGACGATAAGCGCGCGGATCTCCTGGGCGCTTGCGTAAATAGGCCCCTATGAGCCTAGGCGCGCGATCTCGCCCAAGGCTCTTCACGCTGCAGTGCACCGAGTGTGGCTCCCGTATACCTAATACAGGCTTTTCTCACTGCGCCGGCCCTCCTAATGGGGTGTACATAACGAGGTCCGCTGCACCGTCTGCCATGGAGGATCAATATTTTCTCGTGACAGCTTCTGATGGTCAATTGATAAACGGCCCCCGCAGCTTCAAAGGAAAGTGTTAATGCCGCAGTATTCTCGTTAGAGCACGTCAAATGGAAGGCAACAGTTCCGTGGCTCTTGCTCGCCCGGGCCAGTTATAGTGGTACATTTATTCGGCTTGTTTCATTCATTCTAACTTTGATTATCTTTCTTTCACTTCCAATCTTGTATAATAATAACTGTCATGCTTCAACGATTCCAGTATTGATAGATGTGAATTGCGTCTGTAAGCTCTAACGTGAATCGTATCCAAGCTCAGTTCGCTTGAAAAATAAAACAATAATTGGTTGTTATATAGCAGTCCATCAATAATAAATGTTTGGTCGTATAAATTTATAACGCAGTAGTGTATCTATATAATTTTGAATATTAATATCAGTTGGGCTCGCAACAATATACTTGAACGTAAATTATTAGTAAAATAATTCAGAATGTAAATAAAAATCATTTATCATTGATGGTCTTTTAATTTAAAAAAATCATGCATTAAACATCATTAAACGTTGTTAAAAGTATATAGTTGAAAGCAAAAAGTAATAGTTTGTACTTGGATAAATTTACATGGGATGAAGGATTACGTTTTATAACAGGATTAAATTAGATTTTGTAGTTATGCAGTTTTTACAGACCGATTGAAGTGAAAGTTTAAGACCAAAGTTGCATGAAACTGAAGGCAGGCATTGAAAAATGTGTTATTTAGTTGACACATACGGTGCAAGGTACAGGGAAAGATGAGACAATGCGATAGAGTAGGATGGGGGTGCTTGGCAGGGATGTGCGCGGGCTTGAAATAGAAAAGTTAGTCAGGTATTTTGAAACAGATGTTAGGCAAGAGAGACGCAGGAGTCGAAGAGGTAAGAGCAGAGGACGGAGGCAGGACGTAACAGCTAACAGCTTGGTGATTTGGCGAAACAAAGCTGTCAAGCGGATAAGAGCCATGAGGAGGAGAGAGAGATGGGGATTGCGCAAGGGAGGGGCGAATTAGCAGCGTGAGTGTCGCGTTTCCTCGTAGTCGGGGGCCTCGGGGCGCTCCTGGCTCCGGGTCCCCTGGCCTACATCGGCTGCAGCCCGGCAGCGCATCCCGGGCGAGACTTTCGAAAAGGAAAATCTGGTGGCAGCGGGGCAGCGGTGGAGAAAAAGCCAGGAGACAGGGTCCGAGCGGGCGGCGGGGCTAGAAAGCGCGCCGGCGTCGGAGGCGGCGCAATGATTTATTGTGGGGCAGTAAAGCAGTAGGTAAGCCCGGGAAGAAAGGCCCGCTTCGGTAACCTACATCGTGAACATAGAAATTGTTGTGGCAAGCCTCGATGGGTGGCGGCGACGTGGAGTGGACGTCGATCGGAAGGAAGCCGGCCGGGGGCCAGGCGGCCCTGCGGAGAAAGGCCCGGGGCGAATTTCTCCTGCGCCCTTTCCCGCGGGAGGCGAGGGCCTGCCCCACTGCGCCGCCCGGCCAAATTTATGTAGTCCACCTACGTGCCGTAAATCAGCGGCCCCAGGGCCGCCCGCGAATAATGCGAGTCAGGGCCGCGTCGCTTAAAAGCGGGTTACTCGGTCGGCATTGTGCCCCGGCGACGCTCCTGCAGCGGCCCCAAGAGCCACGGCCCTAATATTCCGGTAGCCCGCCGCGATTAGCCGCGGAGAGCCGACTTTTTCCAGGGCCGTCGGCCGTCGCCCCGGTCCTTCGGCCCGCCGCCATCAGGACACTGCGGCGATCTGCCCCCGTTTCCCTCCGCGGCGGATCGCCCCCGAGATAATATATACCGCCCGGGCACGTCTCATTTTCACCCGGGACCCTCGCCCGCCCATTGTCCCGCGGGCCGGACCGGCCCTCGCTCTTTGCGCTTTCCTCGCGCCAACTCCTTCTCCTCCGCTCTCTCCGACTTTTTCCCACTGGCCGTTTCTCCGGGGGCTGGCTCTTCGCTTCTTTTAAATCTGCACGCGCCCCTTTGGCCCCGCGCCCGGCCCCCGAGCAGTGGGGCACCCGCTCCTCTCGCTTTCGCCCATCTACGGCTTCTAATTGTGTCATTTGCCAGCGCCCCCCTGCTATGCAGGCCCTCCTACGCCAATTTTCATTACGATCCTCAAATGTTTGCGGATCCACGTTCTATCTTGATTGTCAAACCGCTTATATTTCACTCCTGCGTACTTGAAAATGTTTTGGACAAAAGCTTGCCAAGATTATTCGGTATCAACATAGTAAAAAACAATAAATTTCGGAATTTTATCGGTTTATTGCTATACGGCTTCTTCGGAAAAGTGCTTATTATTATTGTATACAATAAACCCTTATATTGCCTGGTAATAAACTACTAGCATAATTTTCGCACACTTGAGCATAAATAATAAATATTTTTATTTGTTCAAGATGTGATATGGAAATGATGAGGATACGCCATTTTTTATCTGTTAGTAGTACAATAGTTAGAGAAAATTATAATAAACCTGACAGATTGTAAGTATAATTTTGTTAATTCGTTGTATGTATATACGCATTCCAGAGTTTACCGATCTGTCTTCAAAAAAATTTCAGTTTCAAAAGCAAACTCCGATCCTTATTCTATACTGTATTTTGAAAGGTTTTTAGTGTTGCAGTGCACGCGATTACGAGTGTTGTGTAATGTCGAACAGAATCGAATCGGCACAAAAGGAAAAAAATTTGTAGGCAAGGGAGCGTTCGCGGCTGCAGCTGTATCGTCTCTTTATGCTACCGATTATCCGTAAAAGGTGATGGTAATCCCGCGATTTGTCAGGTGCACTTTGGCTTTGCGATGCGCGGCACACAAGTGACAGGGAATCCGTCAACGTCTACCTTAACATCGGGCCGCTTCCTAAAGAGGGCGTCAATTGATCAATTCGAATCGTCCTCGCTCCCACCCTGCAATGACAAATACTGCCTTTCTCCTGGGTTTTTCGATAACAAAGGGTTAAAATAAGGCAGGATTTCAGCTTCATCTTTGGTAAATACACCATCGATTTGGTAAAAAGCTACTTAGGTCCTTCTTACAGAAAATATACCGCTCTCGCTAGCGAGAAGAAGCAGAACATAATCGTAACGTAAAAGGACTATTCCATTAGCTCGGTATGGTCCTTATTGAAAATAATATTAAGGAAACGTGCAGTGCGTGAGAAAATTCATTCCATACTGGATAAGAGCGCATACAATTTTTCATGAATACAATATAGTAACAAGTGCTTTGGGAAAAATATATTTGAGAGGTGAAAAAACTCATTACTGTATTATCCAAAGATATATAACAGTTGACGAATTGACTAAACGCAAAGATTTATAGATCGTATTTATCGATATTAGTAATATACTCCTATGATAGAATTGTAAAATACACTAATTATGCGGAATAGAAATCGAAATTTAGATTTAATTTGGTCGGTTATTTTCTATAATTAAAAAAAGTTTTAAATAAAAAAGTCGTACATGTACTGATAATTGTCTGTTGAAAGACATATCAGTGATTATGAATTATTTTTATTACATTCATTAGTTAATTATATGAATTTAAGACTCATGCTGTAATTAACACCAGACCACGTAAAAACCAAGCCATTTCGTAGCACAGTGTTTTGAAGATGACGAAAATAGAATTAGGATAATTAAGTATGAAGCAGAAATAATAATTCTTAATTGAACACAATAACAGGTAAAAAGATAACGACTAAATGTCCATCGAGGATAAACGTTGTTATCAGGAAAAACGTGTTCTTAAATATTGTAAAAAGCAATATATCTTGAAAAGCGGTGAAAAAAACTTGTAGAAAGATGCAGCTTAAAGAAGCTCACAGCACGTATAACAGTTTTCCCGGAAAAAACGCAACGTTCATGCAGAGCATAGGCACAGTTGCAACGTAAAAAAAATAGGGAAAAAAAGCTTCCGCAAGAATGCTTGCAGTTAAAAACTGTAAAAAAATGCGGAACCCGAAACGGTCTAGGGTTTTTTCTCGTGGCCTCGGTGGCGAAAAAAATTGAAAGAAACCGGAGAGACGCGAAAAAAGTCGGGGGCGGCCGCTAGGCTTTTTGGAGTTGTGCGCGAGGGCGCGATCGAGGAGTTTTTCGGGCGCGGCCGGAGCGAAGGGTTAGGTGGAGGTCCGGTCGGCGAGCGACGAGCGCCTCGGGAAAAAGCGGAGATTTGCGGTGCGCCGGAGCCACCGTCCGTCAACAAGGCGTAAACCAATAAAGGTGGAAAAAGGTGACTCGGGGACGGCCGTAAAACGGGCGATCGGCGTTTTGGGGGCCGGCCGAAGATGATTTACGGGGGTTTCCTCGGGGGCTGCTGCGGCCCGCCCGGGAAAAACTTTCTCGATCCGCGCGCTGCGGTCGCGGCGGGGTTTACCGCACGAGGCGAAAGGCGCGCCCGGTAGCCGGCATTGTGCCCCCCTATAAAGTTATACGACCGGGGCGCGCGGCTGCAACGTGACGGAAACGCCGCGCAAGACTCGCCGGCAAACTGGTCCGGAGATTTACGAGGCGCGGTGGAGGCTCCATTAGCGAACCTCGGGCCGCAGCTGCCGCGTTTTTCTCCGAGCGCCGCCGCCTCCGCGCCCCGTGGACGCCCGCACTTTTTGGCCCCGCGCGCAGCTCACGCCTCCGCCCACCGCGCGGCCCGCGCGCCTCTATTAGGAATTTGCGCGCGGGGTAATAATATCGTTTACGACGCGATTGCCGCGGGCCCTTCCGCCCTGCCCAGTTGTAATTCCGTCAAATTTTACGATGAGCGCCTCCGGCCAATTGCCTGATATTTAAAGCTTCGAGAGGTAGGTTGTTCAATTCCCTCGCCGTACTGTAATTACTGCACTTTTGTCACAAAGCCCGTGTTGTTGCTCGGGCTAATCATTCTACCAATGCTGTAAAACTAGCTCGCCTGCACCAGAATCAGATATAACGTTTTCCAGTATACATGCGTAATCCCGCTAATGATCGTTAGGCCATTTTAGATAACATTATTTGTCAAATGTGATTTGATCTTTTCTCCTTCGACTTATGATTGCTGCGTTTAAAAATATCTTATAGATGATATAACGTGTCATGCTCACGGGCTTCAATTTTAAAACAACTCATAAAGATTGATGACTTTCCAGATTATCTTCGCTCAAAATATTTTTTTTAAAAAACATAAAAGTAAGAAACGGATTGATACGCGAGTATCGATGAATCTACAGGAATTCCAAAACATTATAAAAACCAGTTCAACCGTTAACAATTAGAGCATTCAAAATATGTTCAGAGTTATAGTTCATTTTGTTCTGAATTTTAAATATCGATGGTACAACATTTTCTTCTACAATTTTTCATTACTTTATAAAAGCCTATTCAACGAGAAATATTTATTACGAGAGAGATCATATCAGAAACTTGACTCTTGCCAAACTAGAAAATTTCATAATTCAATATTGGAATACAGAATAAAATACCAGAATTTAATACCCGAATCTAGTTATATTTACAAAATTCGTACGTAAAAAAGATCCATTTTATATAACATTTGTAAATTGAATTGTGTAGCACTTTAATTAGTGTGTTGAAATAATTTTTACTTTAACTTTATGATCCACTCACATTTTACACAGGGCACACAGGTAAAACATTACTAAGATCATTATCAGATTGTGAAAGACCATTTGTTTAAAAATGAGTCGACTGGATGCGATCCAGCAGGAGGAACGGATACTGGACTTTGAAGTGGTCGGAAACCCCCGTCTGAAGTTTATCTTGTAGGTTTTCATTGAAAAATCGTGAATAGCGAGAGGAAGAAAAGGTCGCAGAGGAATCTCCCGAGGAATGTTAAAAGTCGAGCGGGAGCAGTTAATGGACGGATAAGCGAGGAGGCAGCCGGGCTATCAGGGGCCGGGGCGGGGGCGGGGGCGCGGCTCCGAGGGCCTCGCGGGCCGGGGCCCGGGCCGCCGGAAAATCCGCCGGTGAAAGGCTGCGGCGTTCCCATGCGGGGCGAGGCGGGAGCCGCGCCCCCCGCCGGCCGGGCGCGCGGCGTGTGCCCGGCGACGGGCGACGCGCCCCGGGACGCAATTCGCGCGGCCGCCTGCCACTCGATCGCCGTGCGCCCACGGATCCTCTCCCCCGGAGGGCCGGCCGGGGTTCCGCCTCGGGGGCGACCTCGGCCTCGGGCGGGTCGCGCGCCCGCGCCAAGAGCCGGAGGAATGCCGCGCCGAAAGCTACAAGGTAGCATTATGTAAGCACTATTGCCGGGGAGGGCGCGTGTAGTCCTCGCGCGTTCCCGCGGCCGCTCGCGAACAATGCAGCCTAATTGATACAACATCGTTGTCAGCTGTCACTGGGCCTTGGAGAATTCCAACAATGCGCACCACCTGACTCCCAGTCGATGCGTTCTTTTATCGCGCGAGCCCGAGCGAGCCTAAGCGAGCCCGTGGATTAGCCCGCGTGATTAATGACGGGATTTTTGAATTATGACAAACGGCTCGCCCCGGCGGAGTGGAGCTATCGAGCGGCCCATCGACCGGCCCATCGGCCCCAAACCCTGCGAGAAGTCGCCCGCGAGCCTCGGGAAAAGTGACTAGCTCAACAGCCTACGGCTCGCTCCTATGCCTATGCGCGTGTCCGACCTCCGAGATAAATACGTCCGCGGCGCAAGTTTATGACAAACAGTCCAACAAAGACTCGACACGCGCGCTATTCAAGCCTCGCGAGCACGTGCTGCGTCCTCTCCTCCGCGGCGAGGCTCCCCAAACTCGTGTAGCCCGCTTTTCTGCCGTTTCATCCCGTGATGGCCCATTGCGCTCTGGGGGCCAATTGAGCCCTCGGCCTGCACGCGGGACGTCGCGCCCACCTTTCGAGCCCTCCTGCGAGGATGCATGTGACGCGCGCCCCGAAACCCCGCACCTGCGCAGGTTGCCTGATTATTACCTTCGCAGCGCCGTCTTATTGTTCGCCGGAGGAACGACTCTGTTTCCGAACCCTTCGTCAACGTGCGTTTTATCCTCGCCAGGCTTTCTTTGCCTCCTGCACCAGGATAATTCAACCATTCAGATTGATCTCCCGTGGTTTCAGCCTCGTGATTATATGCGGGCACGCTCCAGTCGAGATAAGACAGCTGTACGATTTTACTAGCATTGCGCGAATCGCGATCCCTGCTTCATTCGTCAATGACGTGGCTCGTGCGCGCACAGTTGACAAAGCGTAGAATCGCAGAAGCTGTAGAGCGCCTTGTGTACCGATCGATGTGTACGCGTCCTGATGCAGCTGCGACAAGTATGAGCCAAGGGAAAAAGAAAGACTAATTAAAGTGAATAGAAAGTTTGTACGGCATCGGCTCTCGTTCGCATGCATATATGCAGGAGCTCCAAGGGGCTTCGCTCGGGCAAGCTTTGTCAAGCAGAGCCGCGCACAGGGTTTCCTTTTTCTCGCCCGCGCCCCACGCGATTACCTGCAGTTGTTACTCGTGTTTACGTAACCAAGCCGCGCCCTGTCGCATAATAACGAACTCCCGAATGACATCGCCTATATAATACGCCGCTGCCCCGATGATCTGGCACTGTTTTATTTAAGATCGCACTAACTTGATTACAAGGGCCACATTGCACATGTGAGGCCTCCTGTCGACTTTCATTCTCTCCGATAGCTCTGATAGCCCGCGGTATAGATTGTGAGGGTTGTTCGTGATATTTCGTTCAGTCGTTTGTATATACCGATTATTAAGTTCTAAAGTTTGAGGTACATTAAGTCATCGCGAAGCAATTTAATTGAAATTTACTATAAAAAAAAATGGCAAGAGCATCTGCATTGACGGACACTCGTATAGAGACATCTATATTCTTAAACTTATAATGAAGTACATATCGACAAAAAAAACTAAAAGCCTAACAAGAGCTGACTATCGAATAAAAACCGTAGTAAATAGTAGTGAAAATCTCGTGTTTACATTCGCGGTAAGGAAAAAGGGAGGCGTTATTATATCAGGGCGATGAAAAGATGCATGCGACAATGAGTGACTATATGTGGCCAAAGAGAAAGGGGCGTAACGCGCGCACTGCCGCGAGCCGTATATTTATCTGCGTTCATTTGGAGCGAGGTGAGCTGACGTTGCGCGCACGACTCCTGGGCTGGGCCAGAAGCACGGGGGGTCCGCACACTGGGCGCACGCTGTGCCATTCATTCCTCCTCGATCCGTCGTGTATTGCGGCACACTATAGGCACACGCGACTGACCGGCAGTGACCAAATTGAGCCCTGGGCCCCTCTTCAAACCCACTACTCTTCATCTCGTCCGTACTTTAATCTTTTTTTAACCAGCCTCTATAAATGCGCTCAGCCTAAGTCCTTTTATGTACACGTGTATCTAACACTACAAGGCTATCGTAACAATTACACTGTAAATCCAATTAATACTAGACTTTAGACACAAGTTCATTAAATTTTAGGAGTAGCTTTTTTTGAGTGCATGAAATTCATCTTATTATTAGTAATTTTTATGTCTATTAATTATTAATAATAACAGAAAAAATTATAGCATAAAATAATTACACGCATATAGTTCGGTAAATATAGCTTGTATTATTTTTAATCATTCGATAATAAAATACGATCACGTGCAATAAGTTGTTGAATTTATGTAAATATGACTTTGTTCTAAATATATAAGTTTATATCGAGGCATGTATATACACTTGTGTACAGTAGCGGTAATCTATATTTCACGCATACACGAAATCAAATCAAATGTGAATGATGATAATAAACGTAGTAAAACGTTAAAACTTTAATTGTACAGAGTAAAACTATAATATACGCGCTTTGATACTGTATAAATGCACACATTTTTTCCATAAGTAACCATTTTCCATAAGATTTTCACGTAATTATTATCGTTCATTCGTATTCTATATATTACTGCGTGCAATATAATGCATATAATGTATAAATAAGAAGGTGTAATGGTGTAATAAAAGATTTGACGATAATAATCGTAAAGCACAATTGAAAGCCAAAAGAATGAAGAGATCGGAGTAGGAGAGTCTATGCTCATTAGACTCATAAGTATAATATTGGAGGATTTAAAAGCGAAGAGGCTGCGTAAAAGTGTAGATTGAAATGCGGATGTGGAGAGAATGGCCCATAAATCATATCGAATGATCATAAAGTGTGTTTATCCAAGGGTGCGATAGGTTATGATGGAGTCGGGTAAGGTTCTTTCTCGCGCGGCAGTATCTCCCCGTGCAGTAAAGTGCAGAGGCGACGGTGCAATAAAGCGAGAGCGGAGCTGCGGGCGCGGATCTTAGGGCGCAGAGTCAATATAGTTGTGGCGCAATAAAAAGCCTGCGCGTCGCAAGTGGACTGCGGCACATAAGGTAGCCGGGGATCGGCTCGTTTGCCGGCGGGCCGTATATCTCCGGGGGCGGCTATAAAGCTCGGGGAGATCGGCGAGAGGGCGCGGCAATGATCGCCGGGCACCGGCTTCATTAGACTTTAGGAGTTATTGGGCCTGGGTTGGGAGCGATCGGCGATCGGCAGCAGGGCCCAATCCGCCGCAATAATAGGCCGGGCCCGCAGATCGTGACCCAGTCGCGGCGCCGGCAAGGCCGGCAGGCTCGGCCGGCCCCAGTGGCCGTACCTGCCCGCGACTCCTCTGTCCGGAAACCGAGTCATCAGGACAATGGGGATCGGCGGCCGAGCTTGCGGGGGATCGGCCCCGGTTTTACGATAGGCGCGGGCCGCCGCAGCGGCCGGGCACAAAGCCCCGCCGATTTCACTCAATAAATTCTGCGGAGAAAGCTCCCGACTTTCCAATTTATTGTCGCGGGTCGTATTTCTTGCTTGCGGGGGCGCTGCCCGAGCGGCGCACAACGCCCCCGTGGTCAGTGGGTCACGCGGCGGGCGGGCCTCCGTGCACCCGCCGACCCGCGCCCCACCCGCGACCACCGGCTCCTCCTCGCCGCACTCGGGCTTCCGGGGAATGCCGGGAACCCCGCTGCACGGCCCTGCGCCCGGCCACGGGGACGCCCCTCCCGACCCTCCCCCAATCGCCCGCGACCTCCTCGCCGCCGGCCTCGTTACCCTTCGAAGAATATTAACCGCTGTTGTGAAAGGAATGACATCTCGGCAAGGAGATACTCGGGCACCCGCTGCCCCGATCGCCCGATCACCCGATCTCCCGCTCATACCCCGCACCCGATATCGCGCCTCGCTGCGGGACTCCCAGGTTATCCTTCCTTCTTCGCCTTACGCTCGAGTAAAGATCCTCCACTCGGCCACTTGTCATGGCTTCCATGAAACTCTTCGAAACTATCGTTATTACTCCTGCAGTCGCATTACGCCTTGTTTATTATAAACACGTGTAGGCTAGTACCGCAGGCGGAGATGTCCAATTCCTCTTAATCTTCACTTTTCCGAATCTCTATATTAATCTTAGTTAGTTCTCAAGTTCTAATGCTAAGTAGCTATTTTCATTTTAAAGGTTAGATATTACAATCTACAATTATCTTTCTATTTTCTGTCAGAGAATATTATTTTGTTTATTTCATTGTTACTCATCTGGGTCTAAATAATTAGAGTAAATCAGTAATAATCGCAATTGTAGCTGACACAGCCGTGGTCATTATTAACGTGCATTATATTACGAATATTATAACGTATTGCCAAATATACTTTGTATATTTAAACATTTTAGATTTACATTCTATATTGTCTAAAAATAATCAACTCAAAAATATTACTTGGGTATTTGTATGGCATTTAAAATCTAACAAAACATCGATTTCTTTTAAATTAATTAAATCTATTCTAACTTTTGTATTTAAAATGCAAACCTATAGAATAGAAATTAATCATTCAAATGCAAAATCGTATAATAATATGTCTTATTATTTAATCCACGATCATCATTTGCATTTACGTTCACATAGTTGTTATGGTGCCTCTTCGAATAACCTTTGAGTTAATATATGTATGTTATAGGTACGGCTCATTAACTTATACGACAAGAAAAATCGGTCGAAATTATAATTATGCTATATTTGTGAATACCGGTTACGTCAAGGGGAATATAAGTTCATTGAAATATAAGGTAATTACAAATTATATTTTTTCGAATCGCTGTAGCTAAAAACCTACTTGCTGTTTACTCGTGCGAATGCGAAAAATTCACGATCTTACACGTCTTATACTAATCAAAAATATATATTAACCATAAAAAATAGATACTACAAAAAATATAACTGTTTATGTTAATCAGAATGTTGCCGATTCCACGCAGCGATGTTATTATTTATTTTAATTATTTATTATAAACAAACTATGAACATATTAAGTAAGGTTAATATAAATATTTAAAAAATAAATTCTATAAATATTTTTGCTCAATTGTAAAACTTATAATTCTATAATGATAATTTTTTTCTTTGCTTGTTTTTGAATAGTAATTAAAAATCAATAATATATCAGTTAGGTTCGAAGAACTTAGAATAAACTTAAAAATAAATGCAAATGTACACAGACATATACGTGGAAAAAATTAACTAATTAAACGCAACATTAGGAATTTACAGAAGTGGGCAGTAAGAAATATTTAATTTTTAATCAAACACATAATTTTTTGTAATTAATGGTACGCATGAGAGTGGTTTGTTCAGCATTTAAAAAACTTTTCCAATTTATTCTCTCAGTAAAATAAGCGCACGGTACCTGCAAACAAGTAATTAAGTAATGTAATATGCAATACGGGTTTAGAGGACCTAACTGAAAGTTTGTTCCGTTAAAATATTGTTTAAGCTACCGAAGGTAAGGAGGGAAGGAAGCGGATCGGTAAAGAATGCGGTAAAAATTTGAAGGTTTGAACGAGAAAAGGGGCAAAAAAATCAACTGTCGCGCATTCCTCGTCTAGGGGTGCACAGTAAACTTAAAATAAAAGGCAACAAAAGCTTTTGGTCTGAAAAATGCTCGGAAAAATGCTCGGAAAAATGCAGCTCAACGGGGTTGCGGGCGCGTGGGGGGGCTCTGGTCTAAAAAAGGGCATTCTAATAGTTGCGCGGGGGCGAGGTGGCGCGGAGCACCGTAGGCCCCGTCCGCTTTTCCCAGGGCTCGTCGCGAAAAAACCGTAAAAGAGTTTGGGTATGCGCGCGATAGCAATAAAAATGTCCGAGCAGCGGGACGGCTCGGCCGAGGGCCAGGGCCGGGGCAAAGTAGCGTCGCCCGGCTTGCATGAAAAAAGGGTTCAACTTTTTCGAGGAGGGCAATAAAAAGCGGGCGCGCGCGCGCGCAAAAAAGGAGCTCGGGGTCCTTCCCGCGGGCGGAGAGGCACTGTTTTGTGGCTTGGGCTTGATTGGCCGCGCGTCGCCAGCGCTGCACATAAATTTCCCCGGGGCGGAGGTGCGGCGTTTTGCGAGAAGGGGCAGCTCCCCCGCGAGAGCTCCGCCGGCTCCCGAAAAAGGCCCTTGAGCCGGGGACGGGAGCGGCGCGGGCCGCCCACCGGGAGGCCGCCGAGCGCGCGAGCCGGGGCCCTTCGAATCTGGTTAAAGACTGCCCGGGGACAATGAAGGGTTTCGCGCGCGCGAGCCCGAGCCGACGGGTGATCGGTGGCGGAGACACCCGGGGACACAATAGCGCCGCGGCCGCCGACGCCGCTCCAAGGTCTCAATTAAAATAACAAACGGATCGCGCGGAGGGGCGGGCGGCGCGCATGCGCCACTCCTCCCCCCCGAGGGCCCGCCACCCCCGGCGCCCGGCCTATCTCGGAGCCGCGAGCCCCTCCAGGTGGCCTCGCCCTCTGCCATTAGCCTCGCGGGTGGTCCTCCACTCGCGGCCTCTTTATCGCGCCCGCCGCCCGGAGCTGCTTCTGTATAACGCCGCTCGGCCATTCGAGTGGATCCCCGCCGCTGTTATCCAACTCCCCTGCACCAACAGCGCAATACAGCCTACAAATCAGTATACGCGACAATTGCGCTCGCTTTGTTTGCTTATTCTTACACGAGCAACCTTGACTGCCACGAGACATAATGGCATTGTGCAATGTGCATCCTAGAATGCACTATAAATACGCAGTATTACGCTGGAAGTGTAATGCGTAATGCGAGTTCAGAGGAAAAAGAGATAACATGCATAAATACACTGAAAAAAAAGTACAAGCAGCAGCTATACTTCTCCAAGTACAGATTATAGAAATAGTTTAAAAAAAGTAAGAAACTACCTTTTTTAAAGTAGCAAAAATAAACTTTGAAGAAGAAAATTTCTAGCTTTTATATTACTTTTGAAGATAGAGGAAGCTGTTAATCTTTCCTTTCCGTGTACATTCATTTTCTTAAAAGAGAAAAAGTTGAAAAAGAAATTCGTTCCGCAGGCGGTGCACTGCCTAGCAATCGCACGTAAGAAGCTATAAACGTTCACGAATCAAAATGATCATCTATCTACCACATCAGGCACATGCAAGGTATAAAATCAAAAAATGCAAGTTTAAAACTCCTCCGAATCTTTAGGTGAAAATGGTAGGTAGGGCCAGGAGGACAGAGCGTACCCCGCATGTAACGTATCTTATGTCTGCAGCATGGAGGACGCGCATAGGCGAGCGAGGTGGGAAAAGGCTCGCGAGGGAAATGCAGGGCAGAGGCTGGCGGCGAGAAAGGAAAGGCGAAGCCCGAGCCGGGTACACACGTAGAGGGGCGGGCGGGGGCTCCGGCGTCTCGTTACAGCGGTCGGCGTCGCGGGGGTCGGGCGCCGGCGGCCCTCGTGTTTTTCGCCGATTGAATCAATTAGAGTGGAAAAACTCGGGGCGGAGCACGCGTACGCGGGCAGCGCCCTCTGCGATATCCCCGGCCGGGCCGTAGCTCGCGCGCGGATAATGGAGGAGGGCCGCGGCGCCCCCGGGGCCGCGACTGACCGCGCGACGCCGCGACCCTCTAACGAACCGGGGCGCAGCCGTAACGCGAGCCGCGGCCGCCCCCGCAATCGGACGCCCCAAAATCGAAAGCCTATTACCGGGACGTGCGCCCGGCCGAGCCGCCGCGGGTAACGCGATCTCGCCGGGGATCTTACGAGCGCCGCTTTCCTCCCAGGCCGCGAGCGGCGAAAGCGCGCGGATCCGGCCGACTCGCCTACCTTCCCGCGGCCAACAAGCGTTAATCTCTTAATTACCGGAGCCGACGCCACCTGAGCCGTCCGGTATTAACGCCTCGTAACACTATATCGCGTTATCCCCTACAGCATCCGGCTTGTTTGTTAAATAATATCATCGCCGTACCTACAGCATCTCTAATGCTTATACCCGAGAACCGCTATCATCTATCGATATACTTTTTCTTCTTATAATCATAATAACCAGTTGTTTTATACTAAAGCGCCGCCTTTATTCATTTACTTGTAATATCTGACCAGTTGCATTATGCATCAAATAAATCTTTATCGATAATCATATATTTTATATATGAGCACTTGAAAACTTTGAAATTGTTCAAGGTGTACAACATTACATAATTGTACTGCATTACAGATCATATATTCCTTTTTGTAATAAAAAGAAAATATTCAATAATCAAATGTGATTGGCTGATTTAATTTCAACAGAGCTTTTAATAAATATATTATACAAGATATAAATTTTCTTCTCTGTTTATTACATTTATATTTTACTTCAATGAACTCCAATCAACTAAAATTTAATGTAGGTATAGTTTAAACAGAAATGTCATCAAATAATTCTCAAGCCCACTCAAATAGCAGCGCCTGTGTTCACACAACACTGCTTACACAAGTGTAGATGGACTGACGGGTGCGTTGGGGTTTGTGAGTGTTCAGCAGGAACCTCGGGTGGATCGCTGTGACATCCGGACAAACGTTCGTGAAAGCGACAATTCAGCAAATCCTACTTCCCTTTAATTGACAGTCGTACTTTCTTGTGGATCTAAATTATAATCGCACGTCACTGATATTCCGATAGTTCCATAAAATAAAGATTTTGCTTAAAATAATATTATGTCTAGACTTAAAAATTACGCGTTTTATTTTTTATGTTTACATTCACAAATTTTATTATGCCCATTTGATTTATCTATTAATCTAAGTTAAAGTCTTTTAGTTACCTGGCAAAAATTATCAAAAATGAAAAAGAACGGAATCGATGAAAATAGCAACACATGCTAAGTGTAAAAATGGAATTTAAACCTTTATATGTTTATGATAATGATTTATTTAGTATCTGTAATATATCTGTAAATTACAAATAAGTAAATACTTATTTTTATTCATTTGATAATAATACATTTTAATAAATCAAATGCATTTTATTCAAAATTTTAATACAGTTCATATTATTATTTAAAATATCATGAAGGTACTACTGTATTCGTTTAGAAGAAATACACTACAGATCATCGTTTCTATTACATAATTTGCATTTTGTAGTCAATAAATTTGCTAAAATTGTATAATATTCAATATTATATGGATTTATATAGTATGAACAACCAACAGGTTATTTTATTATATAAAAATGTTAAAAAAAATAAAAATTAAAATATGTTTTAATGATAATAATTAATTTTGAAAAATTATACTCTATAAAATGATACGTTCATTAAAAGTTACAACAGTGACAATTAAATGAAAGACTAGATGACCAGGAAATATCGTAAAAACAATAAACAATCGTCAAAGATGATCACTGTACTTAAAAACTAGTAATTATTTATGAGGTAGTCTACGGAGCAAAGCTAAAGAAGCTGGGCGGAAATAAATTGTACGAGGGGTTGGGACTCCTTACGAAACAATGGACGGTACAGCCAATATTGATAAAATACTAATGTAAGGGTTATTTTGAAATTGGATATTTTAATTTGTACGTGAATTAGAGCCGAGATACTTTTTCTATTAGGTCCTCGTGCACTGCAGGGCGGCATTGTAGCGGTTTTGTTCAAGGAGCCCTATGAATAAAGGCCATTTATATAGTCCGGATGCTTTAAGACTACCTCGTAGCTGTGCGTTTGGTGTCGGACTCGATTTCAAATACTTTATAAGAGAAACTTGCCCGTGTACCTTTGTTTCATTCTTATACACATTTGGCTGTTATACATTAAATGCTCTACTAATATTTATTATTTTCGGACTGTATCATTACAAATGTGTTTCTAATAATTTTAAAGGTCAGATAAGAATATAAAATAAAATAAGTTAGTAAACACGAGAGAATAAAATTTTAATTGCAATGCTTGATAGATATTATATAGCTAAAAAAGTATAGACACCTTCAGTCACAAATCATGTAATGTAAATCACTCACATCACCTAATACCTATACATTCTACAATTAAAAACTATGTTTAACATCAACCTTTTCATTTAAATTTTTATTTTTAAATCTTGCATTAGATATAATAAAGCTATTATAAAAGATAAATAGAAAGATATTCATTTATTTGTTAATTTTAATATGCGCACATGCACACTAATTAGGATGCATGCTCAAAAATGTAGTAGTGAGGACTGTAAAGTAAAATTGCAGGTGTGAAGGAAAATATATTATTTCTCTACATAAACTTTTAACAGATTTTATTTTACAGATTTTTATATTGTAAATAATTTTTGCTCGTGATATTGCAATAATACCATGTGTTTACTATTGCAGTTACACTTGGTGAAAAATATTTTTTCAAAGAATATTTGATGTAATACAAATATTTTTAAATTTAATTCATATGAAACTCTTTATATTAATTTCAAGTATCCTCCTCCCACATAGCTTTCTCTAAGAAAGCCTGAGTCAAAATCGATCTTAGCGCCATCACTGGCCAATATTCTTCAGTAGGTATTGGAAGTACTAAATTTCTTTCCTGCTTTATCGACATCGCTGAATCGTGGGTGTATTCCGAGTTCCAAATTCCAATAAATTGCTAAGCTGACCACTGGCCAGTTAGAGTCTAGTAAACACAACTCTACAGTCTACGTCACTCCGCGTCCTCTAGTAAGTAAATTTGGCATCAGCGCAATTTCAGCAGCCAACATTTAATGGTCAAGTACCAACATTTTTAAATCCTGTTAACACGCAGCGTAACATTTTATATGGCACAATAATTTAATCGTAGTAATGTTCATAATACTATTGTATATAATTAAATTAATAATCTCGATAATAATATTATAAACAAAGTAAATCTTGTAATTCTTTTGAAATTAAGTTAATAGGAAGATTCTTTGACCTGACATAATTGTTTACTATATATGCTTATAATGTATGTTTTAAATAGCCATTATGAGCATTCAATTAGGTGGATAAATGTGTTGAATGGTAGAAGAATAATAGTAGTTAAATCGAAGAAGAATATTAATTTTTCTTAAATTGAGCTTTATATAACTAGAATAATTCAAAGGTTGCGCGTTAAGTACACTAGCCGACCAATGGTTTTACATTGCAAATTTTCTGCAGGATTATGATCGACTAATGTGAGGCATAAATTCACTATACGTCCCTTCTATGCAAACATATACAGATATAACTATAACTGGATGTAACACAGAATCAGACAGTATATACAAGTATATATATACGAACTGTCATCTTGCTGCTTGCATCAGCTATCAATCAAGGTTAGTTTTATTTGTTTTCGAAAATTCTGATGTACCTCGGTGCATCCTTTTTCGATGTTTAGAAGTTTGTTACCCTTGTTTTTATTTATTTGAATCACATTTAGTTGTGTTAAGTAAACTGTATTTATATATGCATCTACAAACCCATTGTACAAATAACTTAGAAACTTTGCAAGAGCGAAACACTCGGAAACACTACCCTAGAATACAGAGTATTAGAATTATATTTAAAATTATAATTTGCATCTTTGCATACCATTGTACTTAAGTAAATATATTTCTTCAGATAAGTTTCTTAGAAAAATATCAACAGCAATAAAGAACTCCTTTTTCTAAAAGTCCTTGACAAACAACATTTTGTTGCCTCCAGCTTATATTAAGATTATTGTAATAAGAAAATGAATTTTGTCAAAAGTAAGTTAATAATTTTTTTAATAAATTGGTATTGTTTAGTCAATTTACAATATTTAATTAATTTATAAAATCTTTTTAACTCTGTAGTCAAAGATGATGAAAATTTAGCAGCAACAGCAGAATCTTCAAGTAAAACTTTTATTAATAGGATTACCTATGTAAGTAAAATATTAGATATATAAATTAATAAAATAACTATGTATTTAATAATAATATAATTTAATTTAGGCTTGGCAAGAAGATCTTTGGTTGAGAAAAAAATGGAATCTTTGTGAAGAAAATTCAACAAAATTGTTTATGAAAGAAATATGTTTTATGATCGATGAAGAACAAATGTAGGATACATTTTATTAGATATATGAGAATCTTGAGAACATTCTAAAATGTTTTTCTTATAGAGAGCTTCTACATCCTATTATGGAAGAAGAACCAAAGTGTAAGGTAACATTTGGACAAGGAAACCTTCAAATACTATCTTTAATTTTAAAATTCAAGTTAACAGATATGAAAGTTACTGGAATTATGCATAATTATAGTTCTTCCAAACCTCTTAAAAGTTTTCCTTATGCGTAAGAATTATTAATATCCACAGATAAAGTATTATTTAATTAGCAGTATAAAGAGTCCCACATTAAAATTTTTTAATTCCAGGTTGCTTTTAAAGAATGTGGAATTTATGATAACAGCTGGACTTATAATTCGAGGAGATAGTTTTTGCATTGAAAATTATTCCAGTGATTATTTAAACTTTAATATTATTCTGTCTTACAAAACTAAAGATGAATCAAAAGAAATATTTCCTCTTGAAAAAATTGAAGATTTAGCCTTAAGTAAGTTCAAGTGATCAATTAATTATGAATTACCCTCAATGCTGATGATTTTTGTATTAGTTGCATTAATCAATTTCAAAAATAATTTAAATATAAAATTTTATTGTCAGTTACTTAAAAATATTATTATGTAAAATTAAATTATTTATATTTTTTTAACAGGAAAGTCAATTGAAAAATACATTGTAGATAAATTAACAAAAGATGTAATAATTGCTGTTGAAGATCGAATAGGAGAAGAATGTGTAGATACCTCAGTTTGTAGCATGCTGGATAATGAATATAGCTATCGTAATAATTTAAGGTACATTATTGAAAAATGTTGAAGATATTATTTAATTCAAATTATTTAAGCATAGTTTTATAGGTTACACAACAAAAAAATAACGTCAGGACTTCAAAAATTAGTTATTGAAATAATCAAAAAAGTAAATTATCATATTGAAAATAATAAATTAACAGATATTTCTTTACCAAATCTGTCAGGAAAATTATTAGAAAAAGAAAATGAAAGAGGCAGTTTTAAAGCTACTGATGGATCTTTAAAAAACTTAGCTTCTTTACAGCAAGTAGGAGATATAATAATTGTTCAAGATGGAGAAGATATAATTATACACGTATTTCTTTTTTTCTCTTATTTAAATGTAAGAATTAAAATTAAACAATATAAATTTGTCAAAATATCTTATAAAATATATACAGATTCAAGTTTTTTGTGAAACCATAATTGACAATCTTGTTGCAGATTATTTACAAACATATTAGTATAAATAGGAAAGATTCGGAACAAACAAAATCATTTGAGACTCCAGAAAATTCTAATTCATCATACCTCAAAATCAAGATTCAAAACATAGATAATAAAAATGTTACATTAACTCTCTTAGATTATGTAGTTGATGATATTGGGTATAATAAAATCATAATTAACAGTGATATCTATGTGTTATATAAATTCATTCTTGTTTAATATTTTTTCTGTAGATATATTGAGATTAACTGGGATACAGCAGAAAGTGATACATTAAAAAAATCAATTGAACCAGAAGTAGCTATGTGGCTTAACAGTACTTTGGAGTATACAATTATACCAATTATTGAACAAAGAATAAAAGCTGCTGTATATGAAACATTTAAAGATAAAAAATTATTTACTTTGCTTTTAGACTCAGAAAACTCTGATAATCTATATGATAGTGACCCACTGAATGGTAGTAGTGATGAAGAATTAAGTGAAAACAATCTTGACAATAGTGAAGATGATAAATAATTGAATACCTTAATATTCTTGAGATAAATAACTTTTAATAACTATTATAATTTACATTAACAATATTTCCAAATAATTTTATCTTTCAATACAAA
The DNA here is from genome assembly GCA_018906755.1 of Sycophaga agraensis. Classification (NCBI taxonomy): domain Eukaryota; kingdom Metazoa; phylum Arthropoda; class Insecta; order Hymenoptera; family Pteromalidae; genus Sycophaga; species Sycophaga agraensis. The sequence continues at coordinate 771,111 of JACCIE010000039.1, forward strand.
TATTTAATTATTTAAATCTATTAAAATTATATTTGTGACAGTTAATATTAATATTATTAATATTCATGTAAAAGAGAAATCCATAATCTAGTATTTAATTAATTTTTCATTAGAGTAAATAAAAAATACTGTTACCATTTTCATGATGCTTGATTATTGATTAGATTATATTTAATATAAGAAATTGTGAAAAAGTTAGATTAACATTAGATTTTAGACTCTTAGTTTCATCATAACTTAAACAAATTATCTTTGTGTATATACAAAAAAATGCCTCAATCCTTCATTTGCATAAAAGTGATAAATATGTGATAAAATTAAAAATAATTTTTAGGATTTTTACATTAGTGCATATTGTATGTAACTTTAAATTTATACTTATTTTTTTGAAAAAAATATAAATAATGTATAAAATGAATATTATAATAAAATTACGTTTTAATATGTAAATTAACGAGAAGAGTTATGTAAGTTGTATGTATGTAAATTCATTCATATGTAGTTAATTAAATACAAATAAAAATTATTTACCTTTATGTATATGAAAATTTGAAAATTGTAAAATATTTTGTTAACATCAAAATTATTATCAGACCCGAAGAAAAATAATCAATACACTATTAATAAAAAATTCGAGTCATTATTCTACAAAATTATTGTACGACTCATTAACAAACTTTTTTAATCTTTATTATATTAATTAAGTTGATTTCAAAATGATTATTAGACTCTTGCAATAAAAAGCTAAAATAATTATAAGTAAATCAGTCTTAACTTTTATAAGAAAGTATAGAAATTAAACAATTTAAGAACCCTGATTTATAATTTTTCAAATTTGTAGAAAACTAACAAAAATATAAAAAATATAAAAACTTCAACTGAAACTTTAGTTTGATATATAAGAAATAAAAGCTGATACTATTCAATTTTCATAAAACGTTGTAATCACAATGAAAAGATCGTAATTTTTCTGCAAATTTTTATTTTTTGTCGATAGTTTTTAATTACACTAAAAATGTGTATTATTAAAAATAGTGTGATATAATTATTTTTGTATTGGCTTGTTATTACTAGAAATTTGAACATTTTCATATTTTGTCATATTTGTTAAATAAAAGTTTCTATAACTTATTTCATTGAAAAATATTTGCTTACAAGCAATTTCCAAAAATGCTAATATATAGATGTTTTTGTAAGGCATAGATATATAAACTACAATAATTCTATCTGTTTTTCAAGTCTTGCATATTGTCACTCCACTTTTAAACATAATCATCCACATTCATTTACCTAAATTTTTTGCTCATGTGATAGTATGATAAATAATATTATCATATTTTATTTAAATATAAAATATGTATGTTTAAAATAATTAATTTTTGGGGATGAAATTATCATTTTTGGGGTTTCACTAACTTGTATGTAAGCAAGGATTCATTTGATAATTAATATTTTGAAAATACATAAAATATTTAATTTATAAATTTTATATAGAAAATAATTTATAAAAAATATTACAATACATAGATTTAAATGCAATGAGATATAAAAGATAATTTGTATATTTTGTAAAATCATTTTCAAAGAATTTAGTGACAAAGTACATTACTTTCTGTAAAAATAAAGATATTCGTAGTTTCAATAATATTTTCGTAGAATTTAAAAATATACTCGTATATTTTATAAAAATATGGTATATGTTACTAAGCTTTGCTATTGAATATCAGTATAAATTAATCTAAACAATCTAGACAACAATCTTGACAAAGTTAGCATATGTTTTTACCGGCATAGATTTGCATACATATAAATATACCTACATAAACTGCCGGTTATAACTTCAAAACAACTTTCTGGTTGAGCTTTTCACAATTATTATAAACTAGCATTATGTATAAACTAGCTAAAGCTGGTTGACAACTTGAACGATTGCAGTTAAGTAAATTATATTGTGCAAAATGTTGATGTGGATAGTTCATTTGTACAGGATCGGAAGCAATCCGATTTCTTTATTTTCATTTCAACAATTTAATACTAGCGTCCAGTCTTCTCGTTTGTAAAATCTCTTCCGCAAGTGCACCGTACTTGAGACTGCGGAATCGTGCGTATTTTGGAACAATCAACTGTCGTTGCTCTTTATTTCATGCGACTCATCGTCACTGCATTCCACTACTGTTAGCTGCTCGCTCAAATGCTCTGCCGTTGGCGTTGCATTCTTAACAATATCAACATTCACTGTTTGTGACTTGCTCCCAACCCCATCAGTCACTTCGACCGTGAGTACACTGATAGTCTGGCCCTCTGGACATGAGCCCTCGATTTGAGAACAATCAGTGGATGTCTCGTCGATCTCTGTCAGACTAACAGCAAATCTTTTGGGATCGACTGGCGATGCAGGCATGATCTCCTTCGGTTCGAACTTCTTGTTGATTAATACCTGCCGATGCACGATTTCGTCGGGTTCGTATCTCGAGCAGCACGTAGACGCGCTACAGTGCTTGCTTTGACACTGGATCAGGCAGTTTATGTGAGGTCCACTGTGTGGCTTCATCTGAAAACATTTTCGGTATGATTTTAGAAACTTCCTGTCAAAAGACTTCCTTGAAGAAGTTATGCTTTGCTTTATTCTTAAGATTCATTTAGTTCGTTCATTCCCGAGCAAAATAATTAGATTATACATTCTATATTAAGCTGAACCAAGACTTCAGTTAAAATCATTGATTTCTTTTATTTTAATGTAGAAAACTGCTATTAAAGGTCATTATACTACTTTTTACATGATAATTTATTTTCTAATATTTACAATAATTTATTATTATTAGTATAAAAATAGTTTTCTACGATTATGAGTTTAAAATGCAAACATAATTCAACAAATACATGTCGTTGTGGTCATTCCAAAAATATATTAATTTACCTTACAAAATTCTGGTTGAATAGTAACATGCGTAATACCCATGTCAACGAAAAAGGCAGTGATCTGGTCAGTGATTCTGGCACACACCTACATAATAACACAATGAGTGTTAGTTAATATAGCCTTAGCTTTCGTTTTATTATACATTTTAATGCACATCGATAAATTTTTACCGTAGGGTCTGCGTAAATTATATGAACAGTTGACACAACTTTCTCTCCATTCATTTGCCAAACATGCAAATCATGCACATTTACAATATCAGGAAAAGCTGATAGGAGATCTTTTTGTAGAGAATTGATATTTATGTGATTCGGAATCGTCTGAAGAAGAATTAAGCCAGACTCCTTCACTGAAATGAATAAATAATCAAATTGAATTTTAGTCATAATTTTTATATCATTTTTTCTGTTACGTACATTTTTTTAAAGTGTTACAACAAACGTTAACATAAAGTAATGAGAAAACTTACTGTACGGATAACTAAGAACAAACAGTGATACAGCTGAAATAATAGCGAATGCAGGGTCGATATACTTGGCAATATCACTGTCAGTAAAGTAGACTAAGCATGAAGAAATCATGACTAATACGCAACCAAGAACATCGCGGCACATCTCGCGTAATCCTTGGCTCTTCGGTAGAACAATTGGACTTCGTCGAGTTCGCTCTTCTTCACTTTCACTGCCAGACTTCGAACTAGTGCTTCTGTAATAAAATCACTTAATAAATGACGTCGTATGTAGTTAAAAATTGAGTTTAGTATCGCACTAAAAAGTATATCATTAAGCAGGCAAGAATCATGCAAAAAATAAATTATTTATTTATGTAATGCAATTTGCTTCTATGTATTAACATCATAAGTATGGAAATTTTGATATGTAAGTATTTACTTAATGAATCATTCTGTAGGATTATTACGCTAACTAAATAAAAAAGTACTTATTAGTTTTTAAATATTTATAAATTCACTTTTATAAAAGAGTTTTTATGTGTATGTGAATTGATTGAAATAAGTTTTAATTTTATTATATAGGTATACTTATAATTTATGGCAGCTTGGAAGTAAAATAAAGCTGTATTTATTTCAGTGGATTCACATAAAGTAAGAATAAGAATTTACGTGTCTTCAATAAAATATATTTTTGAAACTTACTAACTCTGAAGATGTAATACAAAAAATAAAGTTATCGGAACCAGTTTTATACACGAAAATTCGAATAACAGAACTATTGAAACTGGTTTAAACGGAAAGCATGAAGAATAGAAATCGTTTAAAATATATATGGAAGTCAATTTTAGTACATTTAAACGAATTTCATGAACAGAGTTTAAAATTAAGAAGATGTTTAAGTATATTTAATATCAATCTTATAATTATAAAGTTATTCAATATACCGATATTAATAGTAAAAGTTTAAATACAGTAGTAATAAATATTAATATTTATTTCATTCCGTGTGAATTTAATATTAAAATTAAAACATTAATATATATGACTAAAATAATTTGCAGTATATTAAGATAGAAAACCAGTTGTAAGTTTGATAATTCACGATGATAGAGATACCTAGAACTATTTCTAAGAACCAAAAGAAAGTTGTCGCTATGTTAATAAATTAGAATTCTTGAAAAAACTTTCAAATAAGAACCGAGGATATTACTCTTCCAGAGTAGGTTGAATCTCCATAAAAGTAAAATTGAAATGATTAAATATAAAGAGATTAGTAAATGAAGAAGCCTAACTAAAATTTAAGCTTCTTTATTACTAAGATACTTTGACGAAAAGCACTGTTGAGTATACATAAAAAAGCGTATAGACCTCGATCATTACCTCTTCAATATAACATTGCCATCCTGCGTGAAATGTAGAAATATGCCCTGATTGAAGGTGTAGCCGCCAATCAGGAAGTAGCAGAATGCATTGAGAAGAATGCCCGAAGCGCCGATGCTCATCACCGGTATCGGATGATGCATCGCGTCGAGGTGGTCGATGTGCACCAGGGTTTGCAGTGCCTCAACTATCAGCGAGAAGCAGAATGAGGCAAGGAGGACGCAGCAGATGAGCATCGTCACGATGTCTATCCTCGTCCAGCCAAATGTATTCTTTATGCTTTTCTCCGAACGCGAAGCCTATACAAAAATTCAGTCCATGTATTTTTGTTTAGCCTTTATATATATATATATTCTTTTAATATATTCTTTTTTAAATGAACGTTTTCACAGAGTACTTTGGAAAATTTTAAAATAATTATGTAAATGTACATTTATAATGTATACATAATGCAATTAAAAACTTCATTTAACAAAGCAATTTCTAATGTTTATATATACACTTATAAAGTAGTATTAAGTTAATATACTGCATATAAATATCTAATAAGCTAATAGTCTATTGCTGTGAATTACCTTGGATTTCTTGACTGAACATTGGTCCACACTTTTTTCATCCAAATTGCTCATCGATGATTTTAAAGCAATCAAGGAACTATCATCAGTTTTAGAGTTTTCGTTTCCATACTGAAATATATAATAGTATACTTATGTTAGAATATTATTATATTATATTAATACAGAAATACGTCTAAATGATCTTTTTAATGTGAATGATCAATAAATATAAATAATGATCATATTGTAACCGATTAAAACTACAAATTCTTTCGTGAATACTTCAATAATATTATACTTTTGTTGTAAGGCATATGGACACGTTGACTGATAAATAATCATTGGATATATTTTCTCAGAATGCAAAGAAAGGGTCGAAAGATTTAGAAAGAGAAAGTAATAATTACGATATTTATTAGAAATCCTCTATGAAACAGCAAGAGCGTGTAATGACTGATTACCTTTAAAGTAATTGTGAGTGAAAGCGTACATGCGCATGAATCCAGATGCGCATACGTACAAGCAGTTATTATACAATGTTTATACCGCGATATAGTAATTTATCAAACGGCATAATGAAGTAAAAGTTAACGAACAACATGGCATAAAGTGTTATCGTAAGATGTTTCAGAAGTAATATCTTCGCAATTATGTGAATCTACTCTTTGTTATTTCTGATGCAGGGATGTTTCGAGCAAAACATGCACTTTCGTAAATGGTTAAAGTACAGTTTAGTATGAAAATCGCACCTATAATAAACTTTAACAGCATTAGATGTACCAATTTGTATAGAAAAAACGCACCTTAATGGAAGCGATGCAGCCGACAAGGGCGACGATGTTGCAGAGCATGTGATAGCCATTCATAAGCAGGGTGAGGGCGTGGGTGACGTAGCTCGCCACGATCTCGACGGCAAAGAAGGCGACGGTGAAGAAGAGGACCAGGTAGAGCTGGACGGGTCGCAGCTTGCGGAACCATTCCTTTACGGCCATACCGTCGGCTCTGATATCAGAATTGTCAGCCGGCGAGCGATACCTTCCGCACCAGCGGGTCCACGTTTCCTCGCTGCCTCCACTGGGTGCGCGTGCCGCCTTTGATTTGCCTGCTGAACAAACGCACGCGTTAAGCGTATTATATATGAGATAAGTTTGGCACGTGTAAACGTGCGAAATTGAGTCACCGGCCGATCAGTCGGCCCGCGCGCGAATTCTTAACTTCTCTCATGCTTGACCTACTGTTACACCGAGCAATTCGCCGCAGACTGAGGTTGCCTTTTTGCATTTTCCCGTTTATCACACCGTGATATCGCACACTTTTTGCCAAGAAGTGACGAGGCTACTACGTATTCTGAAATACACGTTACATCTCAACTATGTCTTCGACTCTGCTTACAGCTTCCTCGCAGCTTTTGAATAAAGTTATAGAATCCATTGTACGAGAATTTAAGTAATATTTCCTAAAGACTTACAATGGTACGTTTTGCTGAAATAGAACCTTCGGTGCTAGTGTACATTAAATTTATGCTAACTAAAAAGAGCTTTTGAATTAAGGATTGTAATGAAACTTTGCTACATTATATCCCCTATCAGATTTAGATAAGTATATGCCAAGTTCCCCATATGCTATGTACCCTATACTATTTTATCTATATTCTAAAGATTTGATCTTTGGTAGCTACTTTTTATTTGAAAAAAGCTAAGCAGTGAAATAATTTAGCTTCTTATTAGAGTATAAATATATCGTGAATAAATGTACTTTAAATATACTACTTATTATTACATAGTATATTAGTCACCATAATAAAAACTTAGTCAATAGGCATATGCGTTAAGATGTAATAAATCAAGTAAAAATATTTTTTTAATTTTAGATGCGATACTAGATCTTTAGAATAGAAAAGCTTTGAATATCATATCTTAGCACTCGTAATTTTATAATAATCTACGAATAATTAAAAAAGCAAAATATTAAGTTCGTTTGTTTTCGGTTCAATACATAAAATATGTAAAAATTTAATTATCTAGTTTAATTTACGGTACCCATTAATGTTATATAAAATGATTTATATATATATGTATAAAGCAGAGTGTTAAAGATAACATTGACATTGACTTTGAAATTACTATTATTCGTTTAAATAGAGATCCGACGACCTTAATTATCTGGATTCACAGCTGATTCCTATATTGTTTGGCGAACAATTTTTTTTAATTACACATGATCTTTTGACCACTAATTGTCACTATATCCATACTACTTGAATTTATATTTTTAAAGCAATATCTTAATTACAAGAAAAAAATTAAATTTATATTAATCTGTACCTAATAATAAAAACTTGTCGATAAACGACTTATTCATAATTTATTTTTGCTTACATCTATGTATCGATGTTAATTTCTAAAAATGCGTAGCTATAATTTTGATTTATTTCTTGAACCAATTTTGCACAATATAAACAAACATAGTCTACTAAAGTATTTTTGGATCGTCATCAGCAGTATATATGCATGATTATGTAGTATTTACTATATATAATAACAATATAAAATACAGTTAAAAGTTTAAAGTATTAATTATTCAAAAATTATAGTAGACTAAAGATTTGTTTACTCAAGTGGATACAGCTGTTTACTCAACAGACATAATTTGTTGAATGATGTGAAATAATGTATTTTCTAAATTTGAAAAGCAGGTCAGTAAACGCTTAATCTCTTAGAACTATAAAAATAAATTTAACAGCTTGACCCGATGGCAAGATTTTCCTATAAATTTATACATAGTTATAATTAATTGGTCGAAATTAAGAATACACTAAGAGAAAAAGTAGATTCTACAAAATATAAAAGCGTTTATAAAAATACACATTTTTCATCAAACGACCATAGACTAAAAAATTTCAGACATTACTATGTACTTTAAATAATAATTTTTACCGATTTTTTTTAAAGCTCTCAAACAATATAACGTACTCTATTAAAGAGTAACCAGTGAAATTTGTACTATATTAGTAAACCTCTTTATATTTAATGTTATCATTTGCTTCATTTTGACAGTCTATAGTTGCTTCAAATACTATTTTATATTCAATACTAATACTATTATAACCACTTATTTAAAAATATTCAGTAATTTTTGTATACCTCTTGGTTCAGATGAAAAACAATAAAAAAAGCGATAATACTTATAATAGTAATAGTATGAAACAAGGCACAAGATGCGATTAGGAGGTAGCCAGCCGAATCGCACGACAAAGAGCTGCAAGTAAAAATCCCGGCTGTTCGCTTGGCGAAATTGGCGCGTGTTCCGACTGGCGCGCACACTCCCAATATACCTGGTCAGCTATGCGAGGACTGTGTGTAAATCATGGCGGGTGACTCGATGCGCCGCGCAATCGAAAAGCCCCGAGATTATCCGGCTCGGCCCGCGGCGCTGGCGCACTGCATCCCGGGGCGGCGGTCGACGTGCCCAACGAGTTCGCGCGTCACGGGCGTCCGCAGCGTAGAGTGGACCGTTGGAGTGCGCGCACCTCGGGCAGGCCGGCGGGCATCGCGCGCACAGGCTCACTCGCTCGCTGCCCGCGCTCGACTGAGGCGCCCGCCAGCTCGCTGGAGCCGTGCGATCGCTCGCGCCTCTGGGGTGACGGCTACCAAGACGCCCTTCGACGTGCGCCGAACCCTGATTCACCTCCGCGGAGGCCTGCTTTCCTCGCCGGCTTATCGCCCAGGGTGGCCGCCTATCTCCCTGTGGCGCAACTCAGCTTCGGGTTTGCGAGCGGATTTCGGGGCCCGAGCCGCCCGAGGCCTCGCACGATAACGCGTGTATTCCGAGCTACCGAGCCGGACGGGTTTGGACGCGAAGCGCTTGTCGCTGCGCCTCCCCAAGCCGATCGCGCCGATCGTTACGTTGTCGATGCTCTTTCGGCCTTGTTCCTCGACCTAAGTACACACAACGCGGTTCGCATCGGTTCGCATCTACCAGTTTGATGGTGTACAGCAGTAGTTGTGCGATCGGCGACTGTATACGTAATGCTACCGTGGATGCGTCATTTTGCGATTCGCCTCGAAATTGCAAATTAAAAAGTAATAAACTGGTACGGATGTTGACTGCTTTGTGCAAATCCAAAATTAATAAATAATTAGATGATACTACATGTTTTTTCTTTTCTTTCTTTTCGAGAATAAATAAAAGTAGATCTTTTTATGATTTCGGTCGTATTAATTATACCTATTTACAGCGTTATGGAATAGAATTGATAATTACAGCTAAAAGCTTTTATCCATTAACTTCTGCGATAAGTCTGTTATAACAATTCTGTAATAATGATTTTAATTACAATGTCTCGTTTTAATTTTAAGCAAATATACATTTATTAAGATTACAGTTTTTTTTACGTATCAAAGAATTATTTCAATTGAAAATATTGTATATGTTTTAAGACAATAATCATCAGTAGATTAGGTCAGCTGACTGAAGCTACAAAATCAAACCAAATTGTTGAATTTTAAGATTTTAAATTAGATGTATTCAAATTTGAAAAATGAAAATAATAACTGGAAATATTTGTATGTATAAGCTTAGATAAATGAAAATAATTTTGATGACGATTATCAATGGAATAAGTTGAGTTTAATCCAATGATGAACAAAGAGTAGATATATTTTAAACGAGTTTCTACGAATCATTTGATTAAGATTAAAGGGCGTTTATCATATTATACTCGATAGGTAGATCCATAACTACTCGTAACCTAAATTTAAGTTTAGTGTCCTTCTAGATATTACAACGATTACTGTACTAAAATTTTCGCCTGTGCAATTTACGTTTTAAATGAGCTCCGGGACCTTGTACTTTCGTACCCATATTGAATACTTATGTAGTTCATTGCATATGTACGGATACTGCGTACATACATATTTTCTTCAGGCTATAACTTCACGATGATTAGTTTGTAGTCCAATTTAGCACCCACTAACCCAGATTTGACCGACAGAATTTAGTGAAGTATCCAAAAATAAAATAACCAGCGACAGATGTGCTGCTCGATTCCTTGTTATGACATAAACTAACTATTTTATTCAATCACATTTTTAATTAAAGCCGATTGAGTTAAAAGCGTTTTTTAGTTAAATATAAAATATTTTAATTTCATATTTTATGAAATTATATAGGTGACAATTTAATTTAAAAAAATGAAAAAATTGAAATTTGTGAATCGAAATATTTTCAAAACACCGAGAAATGGTCATAAAATTTATTAAGATTGAAAGTAAAATTCACTTTAAATATTTTTATTGTAATAGCACTAAAAAGTATGTTATATAAAGCTAAACTTCAATAAAAATATTCAATGAACCACAAAATATCAATGTTTATGGCCGAATTACACAATGGCAAGAGCATCGTGGGGTATAAATATGTATAATGGATATTTTTAGGTTCCTTAATCAAGCATTCACATTCCGTAAACCAACATTTGGATGTCCGCACGTTTGAAATGTCTAAATACGCTTGAAAGTTAACGTTTCGCGAAAGCTGTAGTGATCATGTAAGGACCGCGAATTGACGTACTGTTTCAAAAATCGACAGACGGTGGCGGAGCTGTGAGATGGATGTCGCAAGTATTATATTATATGAGTAGAGCATGTATTGCCTCTATGAAAGCACTTGTTACGCGCATCCGGGGCCACGCGGACAGTTCGTAATGGGTTCGCCGCACACACCCAGAGCGCTTGTTAGTGTACACCATGCACGTTACTGTCCGCGATACTTACAATGTTTTTCGTGCGTTTATATTAGGCAAATAGATGTATGAGTGGTCAACGTTTGAATGCAACGAGCAGGAAACTCTGTCAAAGATCATGCTTTATAACTTGGTTGTCTAATTCTTATGATATATGCAGATAAACCTCGAGACAAACCAAGATTAAGACATCAGTATGAAAATAAGAGTTTATTTTAGTCAATTTTATCTTCACAAGTTGTAACAATATACGGTACCAACGAATTCAATGCTTGTACGTACATGTTTAGATAATCTGTGAAGCCTAGAATATTATCTTGTGCTGTACACTATTCTTGTAAGGCCTAGTAATTACCTATGCTTTGCTACAATTTTATTCCAAAACTAAATAAATCTTATATCTTGAATTAGTTATCTGTGTATAATACAATTATTGTGATCAAATTTTTGATAATTATCGTTGTTAATACGTAAACGCAACATTTTTAACTTTAAACACAAATATAATTGTACAAAATTGTAGTACACTACACTACATTTGAGTTATTATATTATTACATGTATTTTTGATCACTTCTAAAAAAGGTTACTATTTATATAAATACAACAGGAATCGACGGAAATGAGTTTATTGTACGACACCAAAAACCTAAATACTTTATTAACACGATATAAATATAACAACATTCACTTATTCTTGAAGTTTTTTGGCAACAAAACTTGGAGTTTCTGTATTTATGTATATTATATATATATATATATATATATATATATATATGTATATACATATGTAAATATGTATTAGTTTATAAAAGCAGTTTTAAAAGTGTTTTAACTTTTACGCTTATTCAAAAAATGATTGTATTTGATACATCAATATATACACTATGTCTCGTATCAGAATTTTTTATCTGTATTTTTAAATATTTTGCTCGCGAAGTTAAAATAAAGCAACTTTAAAAATACTGATATAAATGTATGCCTTTTCTTCAAAGGCTATTTGAATGTATTATTGCGTATTCGTTTACAATTTTAAATATACATATATGTTCTAAAAGTATATTTGATTTGAATTATACATAATAATATTGCAGTAAAATAATTCGCTATAATAATTTAGCATATATGAAGAAAAACTTTATCAATAATTATAATAGTTAATCAATAATTAAATCTACATATTCAATAATATTAGGATATGTAAATTAATATATTATACTGATATTAAAAATTAAGACTTAATTTCCGACTGAATCATAAATTATACTTAATCTAATAATAAAGATATAGTTTGATAATTAATACGTATATTTTAAACGTTTTATTTTTCTGGTGATCTAGGAAAACTAAATAAAACGATTTACTTGAAGATATTTGTTTTATCAGAATACAAGCAGATAATATATTTTATCTCAGGTATATGTTTTAATCAATTATCCAATTCATCGAATTTTTTACTTTTCATTTTTATTATTGATATAAAATATTTATATTATAGGTGTATTATTTTAGTTCAAGATTTAAGAAGAAAATTAAAAAAAAATTATTTTTAATATTAATACGTAGATTCACCATTATATACACTTTAAAATGTTTTGTTTTTGAAAAATGTATTCTATAGGTCATAAGACAAGCTTGTGCACAGGTATATCAGCAAACAAATGAATCTAATATTTGACAATTAAATGATTAATATTTAATTACTATGCTGTGAGTAAATATATACGATATTTTTTATATTGTTTGAAGAAAATTGTTTAATATCTTTCTATTAGAGTATGTTCCTGCAGTAAATGAAATTCAAATCACGAACCATGATAAATCGCATGCCATGATTAACATGAGGTTTAATATATTTATTAAGCATTATCTTACATTAATTTAGAAATATAAAAAAAATAACGGATCTCATAAAGGAGATAAGAGGATACACGGAAGTAAATTCGTCGAAGGAAGAAAAGAGCATAAGACGAACCTGGTGAAGCGTCTGTTGGCGCTCGCGCTGCTCTAGACCGCAACGTTATCTAAGAGATCCGAGGCAAATACCTTTCCTCGGCGACGGTGCGCGTGTTAATAGAGTCGTCGTGACTTCCGCGCGTCGCGCGCGGCGACAAGCGATCGCTAAGTAGGAGGGAAGGACTCGCGATAGGAAATTTTATCTCTACGATCAGTGTTATTAGCCTCTTGGCAGCGTACCACGAACAAGCGGCACCCTCGCAACAGATTTGACGCTGCGGTTGAGACGTCCGACGTTCGAGTTTATGTACTCATTGTTCTGTGGATATCGGCACTTCCTTATCTCAAATACCCGCGTTTCTCTTATAGAGTGACATTTGTTGGTCAAATTGGTATAGATAAAGATTGTCCTGGATAGTACTGCGATATACTTAAGTATACTGCTATGAGGGTAATTTAAATGAATATCAAGAGTGTATGAATTATAACGCAAATAATAGCTTGACATTATTTTGTTTTAGTTTCAAATTTATGCATTTTAATAAATGTTCACGGGGGTAGGAATGACATGTTCAATGAATAAAATGATTATTATTTCGGTAATACGTACCCCCTTGGTGTGGGAATCGGTGGCTTGCTCAGCAGTGAGATCAACACTGAAGGCGACGAGAAGTGTAAGGGCGCTTCGAGCCGCTCCTCGAGAGTCGCCGGTTGTTCTATAGATTCGTCCGCTCTTTTTCTCTCGTTGCGCGAGCGAGGCAAACTAAGTAAAAGACGGTATACTGCGGAGTTCGCCAGCTTCAACGTAACTAATCGCTTAATTGGTCGGGCGAGCGTTTCGGCTTTTCGATTGGAAAATGACTCTACAGCCTACGGGCCATTCGCAGGAGTGCTGTACGTGCTTGTAAGCTTCCATGAATGCTTTGTCCACGACCACTTTTTGGCAGTACAACTTTTTACGGGCACTCGATGATCCGTTACAGCAAAGCGCGTAAAATCGGAGAAAAGCGTCGCCTGAGTTTTGTGCGGCCTCTTTTACCTGTTACACGTTCAGTGCAATTAGAACTGTATAACTACGACAAACTGATCGCCTGTGTACTGTGTAAGTTTACGTTGCTTGAAAATTCCGTTGCGTAATGGAAGTATTAAGCGATATTTTACGATCCCAGTACTTGCCCAGATTTTACATAAAACGACAATTTATATTGTATTTTGTAACGGATTGGGAACTGATCTTTTATAAATAATGAAGTGTTATACAGTGCTGAAACTTTATTAGCAATAATAAGAATACCATTTTTTGTAATCGGATAGGGCTAAATATAAACATTGGAAAAAAATATGTTGATTAATCTGCAACCGATTAAAGAGTTTAGTTATACAAATCAAATAAAAACTTCGATAAATCTGTATCTCTTTAACAGTGTAAGAGATGCGTGTCGAAATTTTCGGAGAAGATCAGAGAGAATCTGCGGGTCATCTCTGCTATAGAAAAAGTTGTTATACATCGGGTTGCAAGGAAGAGGCTTTCAAAAGAATAAGATCAGCCACCTGTTGTTGATATCTTATAGCATTTTTATATCAAAAAACATACGGATGCGAAATTTTAATCCAAAACCAATCTTACATTTGAAGTTCAAAACTATAATATATAAATACCATCGTTTGCCTTGTTTAAATTTTGTACTCAAAAATCGTTTTTGCAGTTATTCAAAATTATTTTGATTAATATTTTATTGCAATACTCAGATCATGCTAATTTAATTTAATAATTTCTTTTACAATTCTATTCATAAATAAATATTCATTTACTTTTATTTATTTTAAATTGTTTCATAAAATATCTTTTTTAAATACTAAAAGAAAGTTAAGTTCATTTTTAAAATATTTTTTACAATAACTGTTTATATTGTTTTATTATATGATAATAAGCTTTGATATATACATAAACTTAGTTTTAATAATAATTGCACTATAATGATCTCATTATGTTAATTAAATAATTTATTTCAAATTGTTTACTGACAATGCAGTTATGTGCATTTGGATTATACTGATTATGAATAATTTAAGAATATCATATCGTGAGTATTCCGCAGAACGCAGTAAGGAATTGAATTGTTATTATCGACTAAGGTGATATAAATGATTGAAATCGTGATAAACAAGAAGACCGTGTGCAACATAGTTTTTTAAAGATGACCAATCAATGCATAAAAAGAATAAAAATATAGTTTAATGCGTTCTAGATTTCAATTATATATAGCAGATTTTTACATTTTTATTGTTATTATTATTATTATATCAAGTTTCATATAAGATTAAGGCTAATTCATATAATTATATGTTTCTTACTTGAAAGAATTACTCTATTTGTATATTTATACGCGCACGTGGGTGTGTGCACGTATAAATAGGCTTATAGATACGACTTTTATGAAAATGTCAAACTTACCAATAACGTATAAAAGATTGAGTTATAAAAGTACATTAATCAGTTATTATTTTCCGATAGTTATATATTTATCTCGTATGGATATTGTAAATTTAAAACGATTCTACATATTATATTTTTACGCGGGGTGCATACATTGTAATCACAGTACATTTACTTACAATCCGCTGAGTGTCTCTCCTATATCATATATTATTATTTTACAAAGTTTACACCGTTCTCAATCTTATTTTCAAAAATTAGGTCTATTTTCGGCTTGTAATAATCAGCACCAAAGCTAATACTTGTATCATTTAGATCTAAACTACAAAAATAAGTTACACTTGCTATCACAGCATACAAATGCAGTTTCGCAAGTTTACGATGCATTGATTAATGTTAAAACGAATATAATAAATAGTTTAGAATTAAATTTGTTAGAAAATATTAGTATTCCATAAAAAAATTGTATACAGTTATAAAATTCTATATAATAATTTTTAAAATATCTTTGTTTTTTTTAGTATTTTTTTACATGATTTTTATATTTCCTACATACTTTTTGTATTATAATAAACAACAAAAAATACAAAAAGTATGTAGAATTTATTATAAAAATTATTATATAGAATTTTATAATTTTATACAATTTTTTGAAAATAAGATTGAGAACGGTGTAAACTTTGTAAAATAATAATATATGATATAGGAGAGACACTCAGCGGATTGTAAGTAAATGTACTGTGATTACAATGTATGCACCCCGCGTAAAAATATAATATGTAGAATCGTTTTAAATTTACAATATCCATACGAGATAAATATATAACTATCGGAAAATAATAACTGATTAATGTACTTTTATAACTCAATCTTTTATACGTTATTGGTAAGTTTGACATTTTCATAAAAGTCGTATCTATAAGCCTATTTATACGTGCACACACCCACGTGCGCGTATAAATATACAAATAGAGTAATTCTTTCAAGTAAGAAACATATAATTATATGAATTAGCCTTAATCTTATATGAAACTTGATATAATAATAATAATAACAATAAAAATGTAAAAAACTACTATATATAATTGAAATCTTTTATACATAATCTTTTATATGTAATTGAATTCATTAATTCACTAGAAATGAATACCTCCATTTAAGTAGAATCTAAGAATAAGTTGCATTTAAATTTTCTTAAAGTTATTCGTCGTCATCTTTGCCTTACAGGTAGCCCTTGTTGTCAGAAGATTGATATCTAACAAAATAGTTTATATATACAACGTTAACATAAACAGAATTCTCATCTCGATTCTCATGTTTATAACCTATGCTCGTTTTAAATGACATCACACTTCTTTACTTACCTTACCTATATCCTACTTAACTTCTATTTTCAATTCCTTTTTTGATAATAAACACTATAGCCTGGCCCTAAGCCTTTATCTCAAAAATGTTAAGCATTCTTTGGACTGCTTCAAAACACCTATTTAGGAATCCTCTACGGTATCTTTGATGACTTTACAATTTGAATACAACTTTATTTTTTAGGCATTCATACAATAATCGTCAATAATTAAGTATAAACAAGTATATAAGGTAGCCAAGTATCAACTCATAGTTCCCGCCATTTCGTACGATACGCACGCGCCAGAAATCCAGAATCTTACACCGATTGGTTAATTCATATAGTCATTACCATGTAGCAAAATGTTATGAAGAACCAGCTGACTAGTGAAGTAATATAAACGTTTCTTTAAGGTTATGTTTATCTTGTTATTCATTGTAGAAGGAAAATGGAAAGAGTGTGATTTTATAAATTGATTTACTTTAATAATTATGGCAAGAATGATTGATACCAATACAGTATTAAATAAAGATACATCTGTAGAGTTTATTCGCGATATATTAAGAGATGGAGTCGCTTCCAATAGAAAACAAAAACGAGATGCGAATTTAAATACAATTCGTTTAGTTCTTGGAGAATCTATCATTAATAAAGAATATTCTGAAGATTTAGTTTCAATAGCAGCAAAGAATTTGCGGAAAAAATCGCTGAATATTCAAGACTATAGAAAACTTCAAAATGCCTTATTACAAGTAAGATAAAATTATTTTTAAAACAAAATTTTTACAATACCTACATACATAATATTTTTCAGAGTGAAAATCATATTAGTGCATTTTTGAAAGTGGATAATGCGATTCAAGGTTTAATCAGAGATTTTTTTAGTACTTCTGCACATTCGAAATTGGGAGCTGCTAATTGCTGTTGTAATTTAGCACTAGGGAATTCAAAGACATGCATTGTTCTTTCTAAATTTGTTGGACCATATCTTATAGCAGAATTAGAAAGTACTAATCAGCCCTTAGCTGTAAGATAATGTTTTAGTTTTGATTTTTAACTATTCTTAATGATAAGATTTCCAAATCTATATTTGTTTCATTTTTAGGAAGTATGTGCATGGACAATTGGAAATTTAACAAGTGAATGTAAAAAGTCATTTGATATTTTAAATGCACAAGGTTGCATTAAGTCAATAATTAATGCTGCTGAGAAAAGTTCGAATAATGTTTTATCTGCTCTAAGTTATGCATATTTGCGTTGTATTCGTATAGGGATCAATTCTATAGAGTAAGCTTTTTTATTAGGTTAATAAAACTAAGGAGGATTTTTTTATAACCTGAAAACTAAAATTTTACTTAAAACTTATACCCTAGTTTTTAAAGGATATAAGTGATTATGTAAGATTATATAATAATGAAAATTAGTGTTTTTGTGTACTAATTTTTAAATAGTAACTTATATTTTATAAAATTAAAGTAACTGATTTTTAATTACATTTTGATTAGTGAAGCGATAAAAGATTCTGCTTAAAAATTATATTTAATTAATTCTAATACATATTTATTTATTAGAAATTCAGATCTTATTAAATTTGGAGAAATCATTTCAATGAAATATCCTGAAGTTTCTGATATTGATTCTATGTGGTTATTAGCTATATTATCATCAAAAGAAGAATGTAAAGAATTTTTAATGAAATGTATATGTGAAATGTGTATTTATTTGTACAAAGCTATATCTAATAAGGATGAAAATATTGTAAAGGTACATTTCATTCTGTTTAAGTTTACAAAGTTCGACAATTCAATAACTTAAAATTAAATTTTTTTTAGATTTCAGCTGCACTTAGAATAATATGCAATACTATTTCAGAACCAACTGGTCAAGTAGTTAATTATTTATTCTGTGATGAAATGGATAAGAATTGTAGTTTTTTAAATAAATTATTAAGTCATAAGTATATTCATATTAGGCAAGAAGCATTATGGCTCTTAGGTAAATTAATTAAAATTTTTTTCAATTTAAAAAAAAATTTTTTTCAATTTAAAAAAAATATTTTAATTTCATCATTTTATATCGATAATTTAAGTACATAGACATTTTGTATTTTACAGGTAATCTCTATAATCATCATTTAAACACTGTTCAGCAATTAGTTAAAACAATGCTTCCATTATTGCCATCATTAAATCTTGGAATAAATTCATTCAAAGAAATAATTTAACATATATCATATATATGTATATACAAGTAAGTTTGTAAGAAATAATAAATAGTTTCTCACTAGTACACTAAATATATCACAATACCGCATTTAAAAAAGAATGTTTTGATAAAACTAGAATGCTTTCTTTGCAGAAACGAATACTTTCATATTCTCGTCACTGGTTGATTTATCGTCATCTATACAAGGAGGTTGCGCAATATTAAAGTATATATTGCCAATAATATTTGCAGATACGTGATCGATGCTTTTTAAGCACTGATAGAAAGTATCATCGCATGCACAATGAGACCTATAACAAAGGCATTAATGGAATGTGATTAAAATGTTAAAAACATGGATTTCATTGTGACTCGTATATATAGTAGCTCACTTGCTGAAAAATGAGTGATTTACAAGATTATATCGACTTTGATATGCACGAATCTTTACAGGACATAAATCGTGTGCTCTGCAGCATCTGCAAAATTTAAAATTGTGACTCATTGAATTATAATTAATAAAAATATTTAAGATTATTACAAGTTCAACTCTTCGATTTACATTGAGTAAATTAAAAATAGTGTATAAATTAAGCAAATTTTTATTTTGAATAAAACTTCAATATATTAATCGCTAGTTTTATTATTTTGTATTAATAGTAATATCAATACCTGTCAATTTTAGTTCTTGCTCCTAAATCATGATAATTTCTAGCTATATCACCAGTTCCACACCATTTTGTACCTGAGTATAAAAAGCATGCTAATTTTTGATTCATTTAAGCCATTTTAAGTAAAAAATTTATAGAATAAAAATGTAAGTATTACCTGGAATAATTCCAGCAAGTAGTGGATTACCCTTAGATTTCTCTGAAAGAATTCCATAAAGAGTTGCAGTCTGTGTTGGATATTCGTCTAGTCTGTCACATTTGTTCATTAGGCTCATCATATTCTTAAACGATATTCTATGAGGTATTAAAGATGAGGTGGACAGATTTTTGAGAACCAAGTCTGCATCGGAAGGTGCACTGATTTAATGAATTAAAAGCGGTTAATTTTAAATATATAAATTATTATCACTACAATTTTTCATGTAAAGTACATTTGTAAAAATTGATAGAGACTACGTTATTAAAATTATAAACGATTTAAATATTTGACAATCAAAATAAGATTTTATAATTATTTATCTAATCTCGAAAATAAAATTAATTTCTAATACTTTTTATACTTTTACAAATAAAGCAATATTTGAAAAAATTTAATACTGATAAAAATTTCAGTTTATATTTTATTAATGTAAAGTGTGAACTGCGAATGCGTAATTCATAATTATATAATTGGCATCGTTTCTATCATAATATACATAATTGGTTTATTTTTTTATTTAATGCATACTACTTCGCAATGAATTACAAAGAATATAAATAATCTAAAAAAGATAAATTATTTACATGAAGGTATATTATTATAGTGTTATCTACATAATATATCATGGGATTTTTCGAAATACTGTTTGAAAAAACAATTGTTTATGTACAGTTATTTATTGGAGACTCTGAGATGAATATTAATTTTGAAAGAATTATGCAAAAATGCCTGAATATATTAAGGTTTCTAGTACTTATTTAAACACGTCAATTAGTAACAAAATATAAATATAAAATTGTCGGTTAAGCTAATCAAGCCTCATGAAAAATAATAGTTAATATTTTAATAAGTGATATATTACTATTTAATTATTGTAACATTAAAGTATAAAAATATTGCTATATTTGAAACTCTAAACTTATTATTTAAGTTGCTATGGGATGTAAGAATGTTTCTTTCTTATATATGTACATAAAAAATGCAACCTTCATAGCTGCAATACTTTCTGTTAAAAAGTGACCATAAACTAGATAGTCATTCGACAGCTACATACTTTTTACCTATATTTGTGAACACAAAGAATTTCAAACTAGGTTCAAGTTACTTGTAATAACGAGTAAAAAATGACTAATGGTGTTTATTGTCTTTACCATAAACAATGGCAATAAGTTTATTGAAATTTGATTTGACAGTTTATGCAATGTATTCTTTTCGTTGCTATAGCAAAGGAATATATTCCTTTACGGTCGTACAATAAACATATGTAAATATGTATTTTAATTAAAAAGAACCTTATGGTATTAGTTTTTTATTCCTATTTGTTCCTACTAACTGCGATTCGCATAAAGTTTTTTATTCGTCTTTACAAATCGATATCGGTAAAGAAAAATAACAAGAAGATAACTCGGAGCTGAAGATCCCAATTCGAAAATAATGTCATAGTTAATTTGCGAGCGCAGATTACATGCAATGAATTTCAAAGCGAATGCGATTCGTATCATATGGGAAGGATGCAACATGCAATTCTTGTCGATTGAAGGACGCGTCCGACTCGTTGCGACCGCATTCAAATGAAGAAATCGTTGAGCGCGGAAAAGAAACTTTCGCTGATCGAAAGCGAGCGCGGGTATAAGTCGCGTGAGCACTCACTAGACTTCGATGAGCTCGCAGTGGATGAGCTTCCGGTTGGAGACGATGTCGAGAATGGCAACGACCTGGTCGTGGTAGTAGACTGAACGCGCCTCGCCCACGGATTCATTCAGAGTGCGCAGCTCTGGGATTCCCTTGAAGACACTCATAGCCGGGAAAGGCATCGGCGAGTAGATCGACTCTTCCGTGCTACGACCTGAGGCCAGGAGCAGCAGCGCCCCGAAGAGCATCATTCTCATTCTCATTATCGCCGTTGTTCACGTATAGGAGCCGGAGGCGGTGCGGCTCACTCGGAGTCTCGAGGCGCACTGCAGGTGGCTCGTCACTAGATGCTAATTCAACGGGAGCTGCTGCGTGCGGGTACCGATTGAAAAAATGTGAGTGAGCTTGATTAGTGTATGGGGTTTTGATTTATTTTAATATATCGGATATTATTGCTGAGGAGCGCGAGGGAAGAATTTGATTGCAAATTTTCGGAAGAGCGAGAGTCGTCGGCATTGAAGATTGATATTCATATTCATGAATGAGGTGAAACTGATTGTTTGTAAATTCAATAAATCAACGATTCAGAATCGATGCTATAAATGAAAAATTATACCGTTTAATAGAATTACAGTTTGGTTAAGTACTTTATTATAAACAAAATTTGTTGTAATTATATTATTTTCCAAAATATTTATGAAAAAAGAGCACCATGTTTTAGGAGAGATAAATGATTATACAAACATTATAACTCCAAAATTATTTTTATTTGCAATTGTTAGTAACACAAACATTATTAAATAAATGATATTTTACTACATAATAATATTGTATTTAAATTTAGATTACATTTGAATACATAAATTTAGGATAGATACAACTAATTGAAAATTCAATATTCGCAGTAAAGTGTAATGTTGAAAAACTTGTTAATCTCCCTTACCAAAATTTATATAATGCTATATGCACTATATATAAAAATAAAGAAATCAAAACGCGCGGTAGTCTACCGAAGGTCAGATATTTTACGTAATTCTTATGCAGTAGTAAAAAATATTCTGGTTTCATATCGATTAAGTTTTTTGTAAATTAATTTACTCTTACTCTTCCATTGCATTATACAAGAAATTAATAAAAACTATATTACGAAATTCAACCATAAAGTAAAGCACCTATAAGAGGAATATAAAAACTGGTTTTCTTAAATCATGCCATTATTATAGTTTTAACTCTCGCTTTCTATCTATGAATATATAACTCACAGCTTATTTTAATTACAGCAACGATATTATGTTCTATGTATACTGTCATTTGCAAATTTTTATAATACAGTTTCTATAACACATTTATTTTATCATTAATAAAGCTATGCAGTTGTATAAATGAAGTTTATGTTTAATATTTTTAGTAAATACCAGACTAGAATTTGATGGCATTAATAATCTATCTAATACGTATATTTATAACAATGTAAAAACATATATGTTGCTTAAAGGTCATTTTTGTGAATTAATTTTTATATTCATCTACGATGTTCGTAAGAAAGTTATTAAAAAAGTTACATTGAATAAAAATGATGATTCATGGTCTATATCTATAGTGATTTAGGTTTTGCCATGGCCTATTAGTTCTTACCTGCATTATAGCAATCTGTACCATGCATCTTTATAGGTCAGGCAGTTACCACAAATTCCAAGGTATTTATAGACTGAAAATTTTCACATAGTGTGAAGAAAGTCGTCATAAGTAGCTCGATTTTAATTTTTATACGTGTATGTAAACCAAACGGTATCTCAGCTGCAGTATAAAATATAATTCTATTAAGCATACGTTAGAGATATTAGCTGAAGATTGGCAAAGACGATTACAAAACGAATTCGTCAATTATCAAAACAAGTGTAAAATAATATAGTACTCGATAACACTGCAGTAAAAATCGACAATAATTAATTTTTCATTACGGTGCGCTTTCCTTCCAGCGCAAAGATGCTCAGACGTTAGTTTTAGAAAGTTTCGTCCCGCTACCATAAGCCCAAATTGGCAGAAGTCATCTCGAGCAAGAGTTTTGTTATAAAGAAGCCACCTGGACACGCGTGAAGAGCGCAGTTAACTGTGTACGAACTCAATTATCGCATGACGATAAGTACACATGTCGTTCGGGAATATTAAATACGAAAGCACTCACCTCGGCGATGATGGAAAAATCGGCGGCAACTCCTCAATTGGTTGGCGAAGTTTTCCCATTTCGCGCAACCTTTCTACATGGCGCGTCACCCACTTCGACCACGTTGATGATCGTCATGTGTAGAATCGCCTAATCATTCTCTTCTCTTTCGACCTCAGACTCCCGTTTACTCGATCGACCTCTCTTTTCTCAGAGGGGCAAGTCCAATTTTTTGCTGAACATGTAGGTGATATCGAAATCACCGGCTGATGAAAAATACGAGTATGGGTTATATGGTATACACCGGTTGCTTCATTTTAAATGTCTTTGCTACGAAAATAATCAGTGATAATATTTCGAACCACTGGTAATGTGTATTAGAACGTGCTCTGTGCGAGGTTGCATGCACCTATACTTTACAAACTTCATTAGTAGACAATTAACTTTTTAATTTTTTTGCTAAAAATTGTACATGATCGATTTGTTTTTTAATAAGCAGAATTTATTTTAAGACATATCAAGCATATTTAATATACTCAGAATTAAAAAAAGTCAAACACGGATAACCTTAAGTATTTACATAATATGCAGTTGATATATACTGTAAAGCCGGTTATTGAAAGTGTGGGATGTGTAAAATTATAGTAATTTAGAAAAACATATATGGTTACAATTAACGTTTATAAATGAGTATAATTATTATAACAAGTAGATACTGTGGTAAATATATAACCGTTCACGCAGAATATAGTTTAAAACTTTACAAATAATATTACTCTGAAACTTTCAATTCATTTGCATGGTTGAATAAAACGTTTAAATTATGTTATGTTCAAAATAATTTTAACTTTCATTTTTAATTCATATAATTTTGAAAGGAATAACTTTAATCATTTTTCAAAATAAAATATTTCAAAATGATACTTAAGTCCTGCGAATATATGAATTTTATTGTCAACGACGTATGAGCAATATTATTGAAGTATATTTGACTTAAATAATAATGGATTTATTGTACGATGAGAATCTGTATAGTTCGATAAAAATAGAAGAACAAAAAACAGCATGAATTATATATATTATATATATATATATGTTTTTAATTATTACATATTCATAATAAATATATATTACTTATTTTTACGTACAACTGCTAGGCATATAAATTTCTCAAAATTTCTTTTGTAATTTAAGACATGCGCGTGCAATATAGCTTTTATGCATCATATAATACATATTTTTATCATCTTGAGTTATTCATAAAAATATATTTCAAAATAATGGCACAATGTTTAATCTTTAGCATTGAAATGACAGTCTAAATTAAAGCGTAATTTATAATACGACTTTTCAATAATTCAATATATTTTTCTTTCTTATATACGTAAAAATTTAATATTTTAAAATTGTATCTTAATAAAGAAGTTTATAAATTATTAATATTCTAAATTACAATCTTAATTATGTAAAAAGTTTTTTTTTATAATACCCCACTTTTGAATTATATATTAAATTGTAATTTCCGTACAAAAATTTCAATGCAATCTTAATAATTTTTATTCAATTAAATGAAAAAAAACTATTCCGTAATAATTTAATAATCTTTTATCTTTTAACTGATTTTGAACTATAACATGGAATTTTGAACATAAAATAAATATAAAACGTGCTTGATGTTTTGTTCGTCTATCTAAATCAGAAGATTAACTTAATCTGTACATAAAGAGACTCTGTTGCGGTTTTCCTCAAAATTTAAGAAATCCTTTATGTCAGTGCAATAATGCATGAGTTACATTATATGCCATTGAACTGTCATAAATAGTTGAATGCATCAGTCATACATTTTAAAATGTTTATTGTAGTTTTATGGTTACTTATAAAACCATGTTTTAGTGTTTTAACGATTTATAAATTCCTTTTGATGTAAAATTTGGATAAATACTCCTTATCTGTACGTGACTTACATCTTCGTATCAGAAAACGCTCGTTTCCTGAAAATTCAAATTGAACGGCTCTTCACTACGAAAGGGATAATATGTCGTGTATTCTTCGGCTTATTCAACTGTTGCAAAAACAAAACGTATGTAATATCGGACAAATCTTGAACAAAGTGTGCTGGGTCAAATCGTAAAATTCAAAGCGCACGCGACTTGAAATACAGTGGCGCGCACGATTCACTCGCGGTCTCTTGTCCTCCGCGGCTAAGGAGCGGAATCGGACTGGTGCGCGAGCTCACTGTGAGCGCGGCGCCTTTCCTGCGACTTCTTTCTCGTTCTTTCTCTCTCCCGCCTAAGTGTCGTTTCGAAAGCCTTTCGCCTCCTCCACTCACACGTACATATGATGCGCCCGCGTTTACTGTGTGCGCATTCATTTGCTAGCCGGCTTTTGCGCTCTCGCTTACGCCGCACAGCTCGTTATACGTTTTATTATAAATGCTATTATACATTCAATGGAGAGTGCACTCGTGCCTCACGGCAAGTGTTAGTTTTACATTGTACGTTGAGATAATACGCACCATAAAGCTTAATTGGTTGGGCTGACTCGGGCGGGGCTCGGGACAACGTATATAAGAACTTTTTTTATATAACCTAGTATAGTTGCTACCCTATATTTAAATTTAGGCCAATTGACGATGGTGGAAATTGTTACGAGTTAGATTTTTTAATACTTTACCATTTTTAAATAGCCTTTTCAAATTTTTTTGTATAGTTTGAATTTTTTTGGAACGACCGTAAGAAATGGTAACATAACGTACAAGTAGTAGTTTTAAAAATAATAACTAGTAAAATTATGAAATTGGATCAGTCTGCAAGCGAGCAGATTAGAAAGTTTATGCGGTTGAATTCTCTTCGTGGATAATCATCTGTTCCTGTCAAAGTTCCTGTCATTTGCGTCGCTTCGCTAAACATCAGCGCATTTCCTCACACGAAAATCCACAATTTAATAGTTTCTTAAAATTCTTTTATAACTGTCGATAATAAACGATTAATGATAAATAATAAAATATAAAAAAAATTGAAGGAAGAATAACTTTCTGACGTGACTTGATATTATGATGTTAATATACCTATTATAGTAATAGTGTTTTTATTGAATTTATCGAATTTTACTTAATACACTTTTTACATTCGCAATAGATATTTATAAAATTCGTTATCATTTGATTTATTTGAGAATGATTATACAATAATTTATATCTGACATAATGAAATAATGAAGTTATACATAATCACTAAAATATATTTTAATATAAGATCTTGAGCATTTCTGTGATGTAATGAAATGAAATTAATTTATTAGCGTTCTCAGTAATTTTTAAATGTATAATATTCAAATTAAAATTTATTATTGTAAATTTTATAACTCTGATTTGTGTAAAATGTCGTTTTCAGATTATTACATTCAAATTTACTAACTATATTGAGATTAACCGATTTTCTTTTTATATTCTAAATATAAGTTAAACGTGTTCAAATTTATACAAATACACGAGAATTAGTTATGCAAAAACATTATATTATCGTTTAATTAAAAAATATGAAAATGATACTGTATATAAATGATGGTTAAGAGTAATAAAAATGATTTATTCACTGCAGACTCAGTGCATTTAAAATTGTTCTGCTGTTATTGCTAGTACTGCTTCTATAGATATTGTTTTCTCATATATATTAATGCAAAAATTAAAATTGCAGAATGCATATATATTGAAAATCTGCTTAAATTGTACAAGTCGTTACATATTAATTTCATGTAACATGTAGTTTTCCTTGGATCATAAAAATTACACTAAAATATTATTAACGCTATTTCTAGAATGCATTGGCCGTGCGTTATAAGTATCAGTACGGATAAATGAGCTCGTTACAAAATAAAGCTTCTCGTTCGGGAGTTGCGCAACGGATGAATGAAATTGTGGAAAAGCGAGAATTATCACTGCAGCTGTTTATGCGGCTGCAGGATACGCTGACAGGTCAGTCATCTTTGAGTCCCATTAAGCTGACAATGAACAGCTTATGAGTGGAAAGATGACGGCGCGCAACTGCTGACGAATCTCTCCGGTTTGTATAGGTAATGAAGAGGAAGCCGCTCAGAGCATCAGTTGTTAGATGAGACGGGCCGAGAGAGAAAGAGGAAAGTGAGGAGGCGAGCGTGAGCGAGAACCTACTTTTGTCCCGGACGGGAGGAGACTGGGCCGAAGAAAGTGGGACGTTTGTCGCGCGCGCCGGCACTTAATGCGAGCCACGCGCCGGACGCGACACTTGATGGATGGTGAGCGCAGGAAAAACCGCGAGCACGTCTTTCCCGCGGGCGCATAAAAAATCACTCGGTCTTTAGCTACAATAGAATATATATTTTCGTTTGATTTTCCATGTTCTGTTTACAGGAGTAAATTGATATAAAAAAGGCGTAGGAGGCACGTGGGCCCTGGGCCAGGGCCGCTGGGTGGACGGCCGGTGTCCCTGTGCTCGGGCCAGGATCGCGGCCGCCTACATATAGCATCTTGTTGGCTGGCAGTTCTTGAGTGACAAATCTCGAAGTGGAAAAGCGGGCGCGGGAAAAAGTTGTCCAAAAAGAAAGAGGCTTAGTAAAAGGGGGTAAAGGTGGGTAAGGAGGCGGGGCCCGATGCCGGCGCCGGTCAGTTGGACTGGTTGGTGGACTTGGTGGTGGCGGCGGCGGCCGCGGCGCCGGGGGCCGCCGAGCTCCCGCTGCTCGACTTGCCGTAGGGGAAGAGGAGCTGGCTCGCGGGGAGGCTGGAGGCCAAGCGGTTGGCGCTGAGCGTCAGGCTGACGGGCGTGGCGTTGAGGAGCTGCAGGCGCACCGGACACTGGCGGTAGCCTGCAAGCGGAGGGCCGGTGGTCAGGCGAGCGCGGCCGAGGGCGAAGGGCCCGGGTGGCGGGGCTACCGGCGTGGTGGGCTCCGGAGCAGTGGCAGCAGACGGGGTTGTTCCTCGGGCGGGCGCAGAACTCGACGCTGTGGGGCTCGCCGCAGCGGACGCAGCGCGGCAGGTGCCGGCAGTTGGCGGCCACGTGCCAGAAGCCCTGGCACCGGTAGCACTGGAGGACGTCGTCCGCGGGCGACTGCTGGGGCCCCGGCGGCTGCTGCGGCCCCGGCTGCTGGCTCAGCCCGCCCGCCTCCTGGAGCTGCGCGGGGAAGGGGCTCTGGAGGCCGCTGCGCCACCAGCGCTCCGGGATCGCGCTGAACCGGGCGCCGAAGAAGTCCAGCCCCTGGCGCACCAGCTGCTCGTACTCGCCCGAGTCGTACACCTAAGCGGAAACGCGAGCGTTCTAGCGGTTCGTGCGTCCCCTTGCGCCTCGCCTCGCCATTACCTCCACGCGCACATAGTGGCGCAAGCGCTCGACGCTTCCGGTTGCGATGCCCTGCCTGGCCAGCGCCGAGTTCAGGTCCTGCAGCGGGATGGCCCAGGGCACGTCGCGCAACACGACGGCCTGCCGGTAGCGGGAGTCTCGGTCGCAGAATCGAGCCACCTGCAATCACCAATGCGATGCACCTGCGACCCTTCGATCAACCATTCTCCCATCCCGTCAATATAGATTAACCTTTAATCTCAATAAGTACGCTGCCAGTCTTTATCAACAATCTCAAGTGCAACAGAATTTACAAATATGTATTGGAAGCTTAACAAATTGTAGTTCGCGTCTGTTTGTTCCGTCTACCTGTCTCGTCCAATAGAGGAAAGAAAGAAAGCGAGGAGAGAAACTGAAGAACCTGAACGGGTCCTTCGAAAAGGCTGGCGAGGTCACCGCGCTGCAGAAGCTTATCGGCGTCGGCCTCGCGCGCGAATCCAGCGATCAGGCCGCAGTGGGTCTCGGAGACGTTCCACGAGCCCATGGGCTCCACGGCTCGAATAGCCTCCTCGAGGCTCGAGCGCGGCAGAACATCGCCCCGGTAACTCCGGCCGACTTCCGGCTGCTGCTGTTGCTGAACTTGCTGCGCCGGCTCCTGGCCGCAGGTGCGGGAAACGTACAGCCAGCAACTCAGCTGCACCTGCTGCTGCTCCTGGGACTTGTCCGAGTATTCGGAAGAAACGGCGGCGATCGCTTCGGTTTGCTTTTCTGAAAAGTCCATTCGTCCGCGTCAAATGGACTCTCTTTTTGCGCCCGAAGAGAGCGCCTATTGACCGAGTTGCACCAGATCCCCATTCACGTAAGAGGAGCAAATCGAGCAAATCTCGCCAAGTAGGCTAGTCATAAAAATCCTAGATGCAGTGAAATCTAATCGACCGAGTGGATCGAGTTTGATATTGTAAGACGGCTTCGCGTACTTCACGCCTACTTACGCGTTATATGTTTCCATCTATACCCTATAGCTGAGCTGTAATAATGATTTTGGAACCGGCGATTAATTAATACAAATTACAATTAATCTTATCACGTATAAATAAATCAATTATCGAGCTCAAAATTGTTATCATTATGCGATGCTTTAACGATTATAATGTAATGAAAATGTTTGTATCAATAAACATACCTGTAGAATAGTGGTTATAAAATACAATTTACAAATAGATACAGAAATAATCTTCCTTCAGCTTGTACAATACTCGGATCTTACCTCGTGGATCGCCGCTTTCCTGATTTTCCATCCTATAGTAATCAACGATGGTTTTATTGTCTCAGGAGCGCATTTTCATTCCTCGCGGCTGCACCGAAAAGCCGCGAGTTTAGCTTGACAGTTGGAGGTAGCCTCGGTTAATCTGATCGATCTGACTTGGAAACAACTTCACTTCGATGAATTGCTTTAGAATAAAAGATTTGAAAGAACAATTTTAAATAAAAATAATAAAATGCGTACAATTAAAATAATGGTTTCAATGTTAATTTCTTAAAGCAAGATACTTTCTAGTCTTACGTGAATGATTATTTTTTTATATTTCATAAACTTATACAAATAAATTAAATTAACTCGAAGTTCTTTTATAATTAAATAATTCATTTTTTCATACATTAATATTCTGTAGGCTAACTTGTAAATCTACTACTTAACGTGTACCTTTCACTGACTTGGAGGTCATCTTTACATCTGAAGATCATCCACAGCTAATAGTATCTAATATTTTCGTTATATCGTATGAGTACTCGATACCTTTTCTTGCAAACAAGTTTGCTTGTGTCTTGAGATAAATATTATCTTTCACAATATCTTTTACAAAGAGTTTTAATTAATATTATTTAAACGATTAATTAAGTAAGCTATCATTATTTGCATCTTTTTTAAAAGAATTATTTTTATTGGATGTTTAAGATTCAAAGATCATATTTAAGATTTTCATTTTACTTACTCCATTTAAATTTTTATAAGGTTTTCCAAATTATAAATTTAAAAAATTCTTATAACTTCTGCAAAAAAATAATTTTTAAATTAATTTTTAAATATTAAAATAATTTTAGACAAGGAATTAAAATCTGTTTAAAATAATAAAAAACAATAAATAAATAAACAATACAAATACTTTTTGCATGATATAGCATTTTCAAAGCAATATTTCCTATACAGATGAAAATCTATGCATTATATAATTCCACAAAAACAATTAATTATATTTTTATGCCTTAATAATTAAGACAACTAAGTTTGTTATATTAAATAACGCTTATAAATGTACTTAAAAGCATATCATAAAACTATTGCTTTTGAAATATTGTATTAATTAAAAAAACATGCCATTTTAGAAAGCTGAATACTATAAGAATACTATTTGAATAGAATTCTAAGTATAAATAATTTGTGAGTTCAAAAATTCAATTTTATTTAGAATTATTAATTAGATTAGTAATAAATTATGTTGTCAATATTTATAATATTATTAATAGTATGTTTTTCCATGAATTTAGACAGATTCATTAATCCTTAACAAGTTTGTGCAGTTGGCGATATAAATTAAAAATAGTATATAAATTGTGAATATCTTTACTTATAAATGTAGTATTGTAAGGCAGTTAAGTTATACAACTATCTTGAATAGTTTTGATTTAAAAATAAAAATATCATAAGAATATTGTAACAGAATAAAACAAATATCTATCTTTCCTCCTTCCCCTCTTTACGTTTTTTGCATTGCTTCTTAAACCTAGGTTAAAATCCAACACACCTACCTAGGTCTACAGCTGCCATAAATAAAACGGAACCCTCGTACAAGGTTGTAAAGGGTTTTCCCATCTCCGTCTCAACGATTTCCGAGAATTTTCTCTACGATTTCTGTCCATTGCTAAATATCCCCCTCCTCTATTATTGAAGATGGTCATTGGCCTCCACGCCGAGAAGAAGATAAATGGCGAACTCATTATGTCTCCGGACACTCATCCTGAAGAAGCTACTCACCAACAATCAACCTTCAGTTTAGTGCTTACGTTGTGTGTGAAAATTAATTCGTTAAGGGAAATAGTGAGAAACATTCAGTCAACCCTTCTTCCGTTTCTCCTAGCTGTCTACTAGCTGCTCAGCCGATTAGGTCTGTTTACAAAAAATTACTTATACTCGATATTACTTGATTTACTTGACATTATTACATATACTTATATTACATACGCATCTTGAGTTGACTGTATTCTCTAAAAAAACAATGAATTACTTACAATAATTAATCGTATAAGATTATACTATTACAAAAAGGAAAAAAATTACCTTCCCTTTTTATTAGGTATACACTAGCATCGCATTTTTTGATGCAATTTTATAAAGAATTAACATTTTTTTAAATTTTAATATATCACAATTTAATAATGAACAATTTTTTTGCATTATGTTATGCATAAAACATTTTTAAATTACAATTTTTGTTAGTTGCAAATACTACAATACAATATTACACAATAACGTAGCGCGCTTTTGACGACTTGGCTCGCGACTTGGGGAATTGAATTCCGGACGTTCCGCATGAAATTCTGTGTAGTTCTCATCCACTAAATCATGGAAGTATTATATATGCTGAATTAGACCACACTGACGTTGTTAACGTTGTTTTAATCAGCTATGCGAAAAATTATTGACTGAGCATCCAAATAAAGGGAATTTGTTTAATACACAGCTTCATAGATAATCAGAAATGTTTTTTTATTTAAATATGCAAGAAACCACTTTTCTGAAGAACAAATTCACGCCCAATGCAAAGGTGGATATTCTTCTCGCTTCTCAGGAGAGGAATGGATCCGGCTTCAACTCTCTTACGAAAGGACGGATCGGGGTAAATATTTCACATTTCTCTTCTAAAGAGAAACGGATATCACGCCCTTGCTAAAGGGTGGATGGGAAGGGTGAATCGACCCTTTTCTTCTAAAGAGAAGCGGATAATTGGAGACAGACCCCGAAAACTAAAAAGACAAACTGTTTATTTTGAAAAGAGACTGAAGTTCAGCTTTGCTCGCTGGACTTAGTCTCTGAATATATTTTTGTTGAGAGAAATTTGTCGCCGTGAAATGCTACAACGGACAGAGAAGCGGCTGATCGTTCCGTGGACTCATTGTACTTGTTTACTTGTTAGTTTAACATATGTAAGAGTTATTTTTTTACTAATTCTGCACCATTTACATGGTAAACTTTAAATTATTAGGTTAAAAATTAGAAAGGAACATGTACTACATAAGTGACAATTATAAATCCTATAGTTAAAGAACAGGAATTAATAGGATCAATCCTTTAATGGTTCTTATACTTATAATTTTATATTTTTGTATTTTTAAATCTTGCTTTAAACGCTCCCAATTATTTAATCGATTAGTTAATACTGTGGTTATATCTTTATCCGGAATAGTCGTTATCGAATCACTGATCAAAAAATGTGCAGGAGTGAGGGCAAGGAGATCGTTGGGATCGGATGAAACTGGTATTAAAGGGCGGGAATTGAGGATGGCCTCGATTTCGATTACGTGTGTATTAAATTCTTCGTAACTTAATAAAGTATTGCCTATTGTTCGCAAAAAATGTTTTTTAAATGATTTTACGGCTGCTTACCATAATCCTCCAAAGTGAGGTGATCTTGGTGGCGAAAAGTGCTAGTTAATGCCTTCGTTTGCTAAAGTATTCCCAATTGTATTATTGAAATCGTTAGATTTAACTAAAGAATTTAGCCTGTTTAACTCATTATTTGCCCTGACAAAGTTGGTTGCGTTATCTGAATAGATATTTTTGCATTTTCCTCTTCGAGAAAAGAATCTTCGCAGACTACTCATAAAGGCCTCTGTTGTTAGATCACTTACAGTTTCTGTTAAAGTGCGAGAAATAACTATTTTGAAGTTTGTAAGGCTTCTGGTATTCTCGCATCGAGCGTCTAATTACAGACGAACGATTTAATTGAGATATTAATAAATACACAACTTGTTAGTTAAAACTAATCTTTACTGTAACTAAACAATAATACAAAGTGCTACAATATATATATGTATATCTCGTGCGAGTTGTGACTCGGTCAACGTTTCAAAAGGATCTGGTGTGGCTAGTCGTTTTCTAAAATGCAGAAGGTTCGGAAAGAGTGCGTTGGTGGGGGGTACAGTAGTTATTTAGTGTAATTTTTGTAGTATGCTAGGAGCTATTGTATACAGTTCAAAGGTTTGATTATATGCGCATGGAGAGTATATGAGGAGCGGCTCGGGTCGCGGGCGGTTAGGTAGGCACGGTCAAGCGTCATAAAAGTCCCTTCGGTCGCCTGTGTCTTATGCTGTACATATTTAGAGCACTCGCTAAACACTCGGCTGCAATTACCGATTCTTTCCCGCTCAGAGATTAAGCAATGTTTTTATGGAGCGGGTGATAAAGGCGTTAAAGAAAAATACTCTATTTCTCGAGATGGACGTTGTGCATTAGCTTAACCGGCACGTTCTAAATGTACACCGTAGTAAAATAATGTAAAATAATAAAATAAAGGGCAGCTGTGCGCGTCCTTTCGGTTTTTCCACCTAGTTTTATGACTAATATAAGCGCGACCGTTTGAAGAACGGAACATCCTCCCCGCCTTGAACGGTCTACGTTCGACCTTATTTACATGTAGTTTAATAATCATAATAATTTAACATCTAAAATAATATCTATGTTCTAGGCAGTATGATAATACAATATATAAATATGTGATACAGTAGTAATAAATAATAATGAATGTTTAGGCTAATACAGTGTTGAAGGGAGTTAATAATTAATCATACAGTAATAATTATTAGAGAAATACATCTAATCGCCTTAGTCTACATCAATTGGCAATGGTGCAAGATTTTTTACTCCTCGCTTGTAGGTTCCACTGGAAGTCCTTACAGTAGCTACTCTCGCGATGCCATCTTCTCCCGGATGTATCTCGATAATGCGTCCTAAACTCCATTGCATTGGAGGCATATTGTCGTCCTTGATCGTTACTAGCGTACCAATTTTTATCTTTCGTTTATCAGCTTCATGCCATTTGCTTCGAGTACGCAGTTCGTTTAAATACTCCTTATGCCAGCGTGTCCAAAAGTGCTGTTTTATTTGTTGGATTTGTTGCCATAGGGTTAGACGGTTTTTTGCTATTTGGCTGTAGTCAGTCTCCGGTATTCTTGTAAGCTTATCTCCAATAAGGAAGTGATAAGGAGACAAGGCCTTGAGGTCATTTGGATCTGAGGACAGAGGTGTTAGAGGGCGGGAATTCAGGATCGATTCAATTTCAATAATACATGTATTAAATTGTTCATACGTAAATAATGTATCTCCTACTGTGCGATAAAGATGCCGCTTAAACGATTTCACGGCGGCCTCCCATAACCCGCCAAAGTGTGGAGTACGTGGTGGGGAGAAATGCCAGCTTATATCATTATCCTGACAATGTCGAGAAATTTTTTTCTGATTTTCTTCGGAATTTAAAAACTCATATACCTTACAAATTTCATTTTTGGCGCCGACAAAGTTAGTAGCATTATCCGAGTATATATTTCGAGGTTTTCCGCGACGCGCTATAAACCGTTTGATCGCCTCTAAGCATGCTTCGGTGCTAAGGTCTGTTACCAATTCGAGATGCACCGCCTTAGTAGCAAAGCACACAAACACGGCGACATATGATTTTATTTTTTTTGTATTTCGATACTGCTTTTCTTTAATGAAGAAAGGTCCGCAATAATCGACTCCCGAATTCTCAAACGGTCTTGAGGCGGTAATGCGATTTTTGGGTAAGTCGCCCATAACATAATTCATTGTTTTTGGATTTAATTTACAACAACGAACGCACCTTTTTATTGTCGCACGCACAAGATTCTTGCCCTCGACGGGCCAGTAATGTTGTCGAATTGCATTTAAAGTTGCCTGCGTCCCAGCATGCCAGTATCTTAAGTGGATGTTCTCTATTATAAGCGTAGTAACGCGATTATTACGTGGTAGTAAAATTGGGCACTTGTAGTGGTAAGCAATATCTGCATATCTTAATCTCCCCCCCACTCGAATAATTCTGTCCTTATCTAAAAATGGATTTAATGCAAATATTTCGCTTTTAGAGTTTACTGTTGTTACAGATGGCTGCCGCAGTGTGTTTATTTCGGATGAATAATGCATTGATTGAACTAATTGTATGACTTTAATTTTTGCACATTGCAGCTCCTCTACAGAAAAATTACCTGTTAATTTGCCTTCGGTTTTAATATCAAAATTGAATCTATTCTTAGGTCCTGTAATATAATTATGCATCATTCGATGGCATAGTGCTACAAATCGTATAAGTTTAGTAAATGATGAGAATCGTTCTAGTATTTCATTTGTATTCTCTGTATTTAATCGGGCCACCGCCATAGCGACTTGTGCTCTTTTTTCTGGAATTTCTATGTTTGATAATTTTAAAGTTTTCCATTCTGACTCATTTTCGAGAAGCCATTTTGGCCCGTGAAACCACAGTTTATTGTTCATGAAGTCAGTAGGGACTTGTCCTCGAGATATAAAATCAGCAGGGTTTTCTTTAGTGTCGATATGATGCCACTTGCATGTCGATGTTAAATCCTGAATTTGAGCTACTCTATTGGCGATAAAGGTTTTTAATAAATTCGGCGGTGTATTTATCCAATGTAAAGCTATTGTCGAGTCGGACCAGAGGTGTATTTCTGAAAAATTCCATTTTAGTGGTTCGAATGCTTCGATTACCTTTGTCATTGTTTCTGCTAGTAGTAGATTCGCACATAATTCTAACCTAGGAATCGTCTGTGGTTTTGATATTGGTGCGATTCGTGATTTGGCGCACACTAGGTTAGTCGCACAGTTTCCGACTTTATCGACTGATCTTAAGTAAATGCACGCACCGTACGCTTGCTCGCTCGCATCGGCGAATCCGTGTAGCTGTATATCCACTGCGTCTGATAGCACGATCCGTCTCGATATCGTAAAGTTGTTCAAGGTTTGTAATTCAGATTTGTATTTTATCCAACTTGTATGTAGGTATTGTGGTATAGATTCCTTCCAATCAATTTTAAGTTTGTGCAGTTTTTGCATCATTATTTTGGCAGGAATTATCACAGGGCCTAAGAGTCCAAGCGGATCGAATAACTCTGCTATCTGTGCGAGAACATCGCGTTTTTGTAATTTTCTTTCAAGTATAGGCTGCTTGACGTTGTATTTTATAACATCCATTTTTGAATTCCAGTAAATACCGAGTAACTTTTTTGACCCGTCGTCTGCTATTGGGATGTTTGTTCTGCTAGATTCTTCATTAAATAGTCTGGGTTCATTTGATGCCCACTTATGAAGATCGAAACCTCCTAGTTTCATTATCTCTTCTAGTTGGTGTTTAAGTTGTAGAGCTTCTTTAAGCGAATTCGCACCTGTCATCATATCATCAACGTAAAAATCTCTTTTTAAACAAGCTGCCGCCAGTGGATACCTGCCCCCTTCATCCTCAGCGAGTTGATGAAGTACTCTAGCTGCAAGAAATGGAGCGGTCGCGGTGCCTTGTGTGACAGTAGTCAATCTGTATATGCGAATAGGTTCCTTTGGGCTTTTTCGATATAAAATTTTTTGATAGTTCGAATCATTAATATTCGTGAAGATCTGACGAAACATGTGTCGTAAATCGGCTATAACTACAATACGATGGGTTCTGTACCTCAATACTTGAGCAAACAGCTCATCTTGAATTGTCGGGCCTACAAGTAATGAATCATTTAATGATATGCCAGTTGCGCTCTTCGCCGATGCGTCAAATACGACTCGTATTTTATCTTTAATAACAGCGTGATGTGGTATATAGAAACCTTCATTTTGATTGTCTGTAGAAGTTATATCTTGCATATGGCCCAAGTTATGGTAATCCTCTAAAAAACTATTGTACTGCTGTTTTAAAGTTGAATCCTTGGTAAATTTTCTTTCCAATGCTTGAAACCTTTTGAGAGCCATTTGGTAAGAATTTCCAATTTTTCCTTTGTTGTCATTGAAGGGCAACCGAACAATATATCGACCGGCGGAATCGCGTTTCGTTGTTTTTACAAAAAATCTCTCGCACTCTTGCTCCTCCGCAGATAATGATTTTTTTCGTGGAATTTCTTCTATTTCCCAAAAACGGCTAATTTTGTCCTCTAGGGTCGTTGCGACATGACACACGCTGGTTCTTGGAATCGCTAGCGGCAACGGAACTTCCCCTGCTATTATCCACCCCAATAAGGTTTTTTGCAATGTTACTTGCTTATATTTTTCAAGTGATAACTGCCCGGTGCATAATAATTTATAAAACGTTGTAGCTCCGATTAATGCGTCTATTTCGGCTGGTTTATTGAACTCTGGATCGGCTAGTGTTATATTTTTTGGAATGTTTAATGTATTCTTATTAATAGGACGCGTTGGCAGTTTGCTAGTTATAGCTGGTAATGCTACAAATTCGAGGTTAGTATTAAATCCGTTTAGCCTAGACTGCATTCTTGCATTAACCTTGCAGTTAGCACGGGTTTTTAATTGGCCGAGACCGGCGAAGGGAATATCTATTTTTTCTTGGACTAATTTTAATTTTTTTACCAATTTTTTTGTCATAAAATTACTTTGTGATCCCCCATCAAGCAAAACTCGACAACTATGAGGATTATTGAATTTATCGAAAATTTTAACAATTGCCGTTCCTAGTATTACCTCCGAATCGTGAAATGCGAAAAGATTAACTGACGCGTTGTTTGAATTATTTTCAGTAGTCTCCTCGAGCTGAGTTGGCTGCGTTACTGTTGCGACGAAACTCCTCCAACATGGAGTTGCTCCGCGTAATTTATTTGTCGATGTTAAGTTAGGATGAGGTATGAATAAAAATAAAACACAACACGTTTTTTGAGCCAGAAATAAAAATTGTTTTTATTGGCTCGTTGGGGAAAAAGCCCGAAGGCATAAAAAACTCCAATTTACACTATTTGTCTGTGTATACGTTTTGCGTGCACTCGTAGGCACTGCGTGTATGTCGCTTATATGTAGCGACTTCGACGAGGACTCGGCCTCTGTATATGTGTACACTCGTAGGCACTGTGTGTTCGACGAGGACTCGGCCTCTGTATATATCGCGCGTGCACTCGCGATAGAGACTTAAGGTCGATTCTCTGGACTATGCCTTGAGAGAATACCTATGCAATCGATGCGGTCTCTGATTGTCGAACTTGTTCGTTCTATGGTTTGATCACGAATGCCGACTCTCACTGCGACAATCGACTGACCGGCGTCAGTTCGCAGAGCCATCCCTTGCTAGGGTAGGCTATATGGAGGGGGAAGCAAGTTCATTCCGTCGCGTATGATGATCTTTACTGAAAGGTTGTAAAAGATGCCGAAAAAACCCGGTAAATTCCGTAGACAGTCTACGGAACGGGCTGTACGCTTGGCCGTTGCGTTTCCGCCATGTGTTTCGGCTTAGCGCGCTCGGGTATGCATACCGCCCGCGGTCCGTCTACCTGCGTAATAATTGCACCATCCGGGTCGATTTGAGGTCCGACTATCGATGAACGTATTATTATTGTTTTGATCGAAATGAAATATTTGAATATAAAACGAGATAGTTGACCAAAAAGTAAGTCGCGACTTCGGGTACCGAACATGCTCCCCCCGTTGAGAGTGCAACGATCAACCATAATGTTTGTGTTTCGTTACAATATTGATTGTGTTTGATACAATGATAGTACATATTACATAGTAATTGTCGCTATATGTCGTCGATTCATTGTACATTTGGTAGCGGGCAGAGACATTTAACGTTGCGTTTGTAGGTTCCTTGAGCCGTTTTCACAGTGGCTACTCGAACGATGTTGTCGTGCCCAGGATGGACTTCTTCGACTCTGCCCAGTTGCCACCGCATGCAAGGTTGATACTTGTCTATGAGAATCACAATGGAGTCTCTTTCAAGCTCGAAGCCTGGATTGGCCCATTTGTGTCGTTTTTGCAGTTCGTTAAGGTATTCGAACTGCCATCGTCTCCAGAAATTTTGACGAATCTTGGTTATCAAACGCCAAGAACGTAGATGGTTATCTGGAACAGATAGCAGATTGTTTTCCGGTAGTATATTTAATGGTCGACCAACTAGAAAATGAGCAGGCGTTAGTGCCATTGGATCGTTCGGATCGGTAGATATCGGACATAAAGGTCGCGAGTTTAAAATCGCTTCTATTTCGATGGCAAAAGTGTTTAATTCTTCGAAGGTGAATAGTTGATCGCCTACTACTCTTTTAAAGTGATGTTTAAATGATTTGACCGCCGCTTCCCACAATCCTCCGAAGTGAGGGGTGAGAGGAGGATTAAAATGCCATTCGATCTTATGAGCTAAGGCAAAACGGTTAATTTGGTTCTTATATTCCGTTGACTGCATTAAAGCATGCAATTCGCGGAGCTCGTTATTGGCACCGATGAAATTAGATCCGTTATCCGAGTATACGTTGGCCGGTATTGCTCTACGCCCCACGAAACGTCTTAATGCGCCTAGGAATCCTTCCGTACTGAGATCGCTAACTATCTCGATATGAACCGCCTTTGTTGACATGCATACGAAAACGCAGCCGTAAACCTTTACTCGACCGCGATTGCGATTTTTCTTCTCCTTAACATACATTGGGCCGAAGAAATCCACGCCTGTATTATTGAATGGGAATGTATCATTGAATCGTGAGCTAGGCAAATTCCCCATTTTATAGTGAACTGCAGTCGGGTTGAAACGGATGCATCTCGTGCACTGAGAAATAATTTTCCGAATTTGTTGTTTGCCGTCGAGCAACCAGTATCTGTTTCGAAGAGCATATAATGTAGTTTGAATGCCCGCGTGATATCGCGTTTCGTGAGCGTCGCGGATCATCAAATCGGTGACGTGATGGTGAGAAGGTAATAATATGGGATATTTTTGATAATATGGAATATTTGCTTCTACAATTCTGCCGCCTACGCGAAGTAAGCCGGTTTTATCGATGAACGGATTTAATGTTGCTATCTTGCTACTTTTCACATTCTGAAATTTCGAAAGGCGATTTATTTCGTCAAAGAATTGAGATTTTTGAATACACGTTAAGATTTTATGTTCTGCGTTGGTTATTTCTTTGATAGATAATTTCTCCGATTTTGTATTCTTATTTATAAAACGTAAACAATATGAAATGACACGTACTAATCGACGGTACGATGAAAATCTATTAAAAATTTCATTACAACCGTTTTGGGCAAGAAAGCAAGCTACCTTCTTTAATCCGGGCACTTCTTTCGGAACAATTTCTGTGCTGATAGGCCAGTTTTGTTCCGACTGTTGCAACCACGGCGGCCCGTGAAACCAGGATCGGTTTTTTAAAAATTCTTCAGGGAACTGACCCCTAGAAAGTGCGTCTGCGGGGTTATGCTGTGTTTGAACGTGTCGCCATTCGAAATCTCCGGAAATGCTTTGGATTTATGACACCCGATTTGCTTCAAAAACCTTGAGAACATTCGTGGGTTTCTTCAGCCAATGTAATACTATGCTCGAATCTGACCAAAAAACTACCCTGGTAGTCGGTAATTTTAAGCACGCCTGAGCTTTGCGATACAGTCGGGCCAGCGTCAAGGCACCGCATAATTCCATTTTAGGAATCGTGATTTCTTTCAAGGGAGCGACGCGTGATTTGGCGCAGAGCAATCTTACTGCTACTCTATGTTGAGGATCTTGAGATCGTATGTAGATGCACGCTCCATAGCCGATCTTACTCGCATCGCAAAATCCATGTATTTCGACCTCTGTGTGATTCCGTATTAATAACTGGCGCTCGATTGCCAGGTTCTTAATGAGCGCGAGCTGTTTTGCAAATTTATGCCACGTCGAATTTAATACGCTGGGAACCGATTCGTCCCACGAGATTTTCGCCTTCCAGCAGTCTTGCATTATCACCTTTGCGGCGAGGATAATCGGTCCTAATAACCCGAGGGGATCAAAAATCTTGGCGATTTCAGATAAAATATGCCGCTTCGTGATCGTATTTGCTAATTTTAGCGGGTTTGCAGAATATAAAAGTTTGTCGCGAGACGCGTTCCAGGAAATTCCGAGGGTTTTCTTTGTGGAATCTCGATCCTTAATTAGGTCTAAATCGAGAGTTGCTTTAGGCATGCAATCGAGTGCATGTTTATTGTTGGAAGCCCACTGCCGAATGTTAAAACCGCCGCGCTTTAATATTGATATTATTTCATCTCTTGCCTTTAAAAGGTCGTTTAAATTATCAGAACCCGTGAGAAGATCGTCAACGTATAGATCTCGCTTTAAAATTTGTGAACCGATGGGAAAATTGGTTTTTTCGTCGTCGGCTAATTGTTGGATTGTTCGGATAGCTAAAAACGGTGCAGAGGATACTCCGAAAGTAACGGTGTTAAGTTGAAATTCACGAATGGCCTTCTCGTGATACCAAAGCACGCGTTGATATTTGCGATCGTCTGGGTGGATCAAAATCTGACGATACATTTTCTCAATATCAGCAGTTAAAACGAATTTATGTAGGCGAAATTTAAGTAAATGTTCGAAAAGTTTATCTTGTATGGTAGGTCCGATTAGCAAACAATTATTGAGAGATTTTCCGGTGTTCGTTTTCGCGGAGGCATCGAATACAACTCGTAGCTTTGTTGTGGAGCTTGATGATTTGATAACGGCGTGATGGGGAAGATAGTAGCTTCCCTCGGAATTATCCGTGACTAACGACATATGGCCTAGATCTATGTACTCGCGCATAACGCGATGATATTCCTTAGATAAACTGGGATTTGCTTCAAGCTTCCTTTGTAAGCTATAAAATCGACGAAAGGCGTTTGATCTAGACTGTCCGAGCTCGAGTTCGTTCGTGCGAAATGGTAGACGTACGATATACTTTCCCGATGAATCGCGAGTTGTGTGGCGAGCGTAGTGCGCCTCGCATTCTGTCTCGTCGCGCGGTTTGAGATCTCCGAGATTGATCTCCTCTATTAGCCAAAATTTCTCTATCTGTTCCCTTAGCTCGAGCAAATTACACGATACGTCCATTTTATTCTTGCCTACTGTCGCTCCGCCTGCTATCGCCCAACCGAGCAGAGTTTTTTGCAAAATAATATCGTTCTTATCGCGGGAAAGGTTTATTTGCCCTATGGATAATAAAGCCAAAGTTGCGCCTGATCCGATGATAATATCGACGGCGCTCGGCAAGTGAAATCTAGGATCCG
Organism: Sycophaga agraensis; assembly: GCA_018906755.1. NCBI lineage: Eukaryota > Metazoa > Arthropoda > Insecta > Hymenoptera > Pteromalidae > Sycophaga > Sycophaga agraensis. The sequence goes on from JACCIE010000039.1 coordinate 814,370, forward strand.
CGAGTTTCAAATAAGCTGGAATGTTTATCGTTTCTCGCGGAAAGATTTCTGTCGGTATGTGATCTGCGATTTTGGGCACGATTAAACATGACAGAGGTTTTTTAAACTGATTATAAATTGAATAGATGCAAGTGTCAACCGAACCGCGAGATGTAGTTTCCATGCCATCTATAGCACCGATAGAAAGGGAACAGCCACGTATTGGTAAATTTAATTTACAGACGAATGATTCGGTGATAAAGTGCGCTGTCGCGCAAGTATCGAGAAGACACCGACCTTGGTGAAGTCTTCCTTGACTATCCTTTACGTGCACCAAGGCGGTCATCATGAGTTGAGATCGCGGGAAGGTTGAAGTAGTGTTGAGTGCTCGCGGATTCAGTCATAATGAACTATTAGATCTCCCGATTTCTTCGATATTTTGCGAAGCCGAATTCGTTTCCTTATTCCTCGAGGTGGAAGCTGAATTATCGTCATGTAGTAAGGTGTTATGATATCTGTTGCATTGTTTACAATGCGATTTAGAGCATTTACCGGCGTGTTTAAAAAGGCAGTTTTTGCATAATCCGTTCTTTTTTACGATTTCCCAACGTTGCTGAATGTTTTCTTTTCGGAACATGGGACAGAAATATAAAGGATGTTTTTCCCTTCGACAAATCGCGCAGTGATTTGAGCTGACGCTGGAAGTGAAAACGCGAGTTCCGTGGTCGCCTTTCCGAATCTTTGTCGCTCGCGTCTTTATTTCTTCTAATTTACGTTTGTTTGATATCTCGGTTTTCGTTCGCGATGTCTCTATTGACGCGATTCGAAAGGTAGCTTCTCGAATAAAATTATACATTTTCTCGAGCGGCGGGAAGGAATCCAAATTATTGGTTTCATCCCATCGCTCGCGAATGGTCGTGGGTAGAGCTCTTTCGAGAGTTCAAATGAGATAGCCTTCGGTAAGGTTCATGCCTAAACTCTCTAGCATGTTTACATGTTGGCGCATGTCGTCTACTAATTTGTTCAACGCTTCCGCGGTTTTTTGCACCGGGCGTGATAGTTCATGTATCGCGTCGAGATGATTTGACATTAATATTTTCTTTCTTTCGTACGAATCTTCGAGAAGTTTCCACGCCTTTGCGTAATTCTCTCCGCTCACATTGTAAATCGCGATTTTGTTAAGAGCGCTCCCTTTCAATGAACTCTTTAAATATAAAAATTTATCTACGTCCGAGAGGTCATTGCGTGACTCGATCATAGTCACAAAGGTATTTTTATAAGAAAGCCACTCGTTAACGCTTCCGTCGAATTGAGGCAACTCCGCGATTGGTAAATGCACTCTTTGAGTTCGTACCGGCTGTACTATCGTTTCGCACGGCGGATTGTTTCGTGGCGCACTTGCTTGTGCTTCAAAGTCGGACGCCAGTGCATAATATTTATCGGCTACCTCGTCGAATTTAGATACATAATTGTTATCCGGATCAATTGCGGCGAGCTCGATATTTAATTCTTCGCAATTATGAAAATGTTCCGTTATCCTACGGAACCGCGCGGTAATGTTCGACGCGTCGAGCCCTTTATTTATTATTGCGTTTTGCAATGCCGTGATCTGACCTCGAAGAGAGGTATGTCGCAACGTTCTATATTTTACGCGATCCATTGTTTACTCGCGCTATAACTCTGATCAAATTATCGCGATTTGAATTATATATAAAAACGATCTGTCAACTTGGTGTTTTAGCGAGATCGCGAGTTTATGTTGTTTTACCGAGTATACATAATAGTTTGGCGAGATCGCGAAAAATATAATTGATAAACGTCGATGTAGAATTAAAGAAATCGCTTCGATAATAATGGGACTCTATCGCAATAATAATAGGGATAAATAATAATAATATTAATATATATAATAAAATTATAATAAAAATAATAACGATATAGTAATAATCGGGATGATAACGTTAATTTTACGTGTAAATGTTAATATAATTAAATTTTACTAGTCTATACTCGACAATATATATCTTCAAATATTCGTATATATATATATATATATAAGACTTTGTAATAAATTTATTTTCTATAATTTTCAATATCTTTTTTAGTACTCAAGGGGGTTGAGGTGAGAGGAGATAAAGTGTACGAGAATAAATAAAAGTTGGTTAAGTTAGAATAATAATAATAAAAAGACACTTTATTTTATTCCGGAGGATGCATTCGAATTCGCGTCTAAATTGATACACTATAAACACTCGATTCACACTAGACAAATCTCGCTCGCAAGTCAACTCTAAGCTAATACAATAAAACGAGACCGGCGCGACGTCCGCAACTCATCTGTAGCCCGATTCAGCTCACCGGAGCCCGTGGGTTCTCCGACGGTCGGAAAGGTTTCACCTTTTCTGTCCTTGTCTTCACGTGGAGATGTTGGCGAGGTCGTCCCGGGAAGTAGGCAGCACCAGACGTAATTCTCGTCGACTCTCGTGTAAAATCCGCTCCGTGTTGCGTCAGGTGCCGGTTGCTCGTCTCGCTCCCGATCCGAGGCGCCGAGGATAGCAGCACGTCTGCAGCTTCCAAAGGTGTCGGCCAGAGGCGTGGATCTGGGCGAGTCCAAGTCGCCGATTTGTGCGGGTGACGATGGCGGCTTCCAACAATAAAATGGCTGGGCACGGAGGGCTCACGTCGAATAGTCGATGTAATGATGGCCGCTGGCTTCGTTCTCTGCGTCGAGCAGCGACCCTGGTGCGACGATATAATGGGCTTCGCTCTCTGCAGCGAGCAGCGACCCAAAATTCCCAGGCTCTCGGGCTGGGCTTCCGGACTATGACCAAGTCGCGGCCAAGTCCGCGAGGCGAGTAGCGATGCGAGCAGCGAACGCCGGTACACGCGTTTCGTCGCGAGGGCGCGCGGCCCAGTCCTAACTCTACCTGTCGCGGCACAGCAACACACTCAATCCGCACACATACACGGTCCGTACTAACATGTTTCGCTACAATTTTACCTATGTATACGTATAATGTATGTTATGTATAAAGTAATTTATAACTATAATTTAACAAGTAAACTGAGCGTAAAAAGTAATTAATGAAATAAGCCTTATGATCTGAGTGGTATAATATAATGTGTAATATATGATACAAAATTAGAAATAAATATCTAAAGGACTATATATGTTGAGCAAAATATTATGCGAATAATATAATAAATTAAATAGTATATTAAATATATTTAAAATACTTAAATTTTTTAGAGAAGTGTTGCTCCCCAGTGGCAGGTTGCTAGTGGCAGGTTGCGAGCCTTGCAACGTAGATCCTTGGAGACGACACTTCACGTTAATCGATTATATAGTTTCTTCGATGATTACTATTGTTGCACTGAATTTATTCACACCACACAGGAGGCACCAAAGTTTATGTTGCGACGAAACTCCTCCAACATGGAGTTGCTCCGCGTAATTTATTTGTCGATGTTAAGTTAGGATGATATATGAATAAAAATAAAACACAACACGTTTTTTGAGCCAGAAATAAAAATTGTTTTTATTGGCTCGTTGGGGAAAAAGCCCGAAGGCATAAAAAACCCCAATTTACACTATTTGTCTGTGTATACGTTTTGCGTGCACTCGTAGGCACTGCGTGTATGTCGCTTATATGTAGCGACTTCGACGAGGACTCGGCCTCTGTATATGTGTACACTCGTAGGCACTGTGTGTTCGACGAGGACTCGGCCTCTGTATATATCGCGCGTGCACTCGCGATAGAGACTTAAGGTCGATTCTCTGGACTATGCCTTGAGAGAATACCTATGCAATCGATGCGGTCTCTGATTGTCGAACTTGTTCGTTCTATGGTTTGATCACGAATGCCGACTCTCACTGCGACAATCGACTGACCGGCGTCAGTTCGCAGAGCCATCCCTTGCTAGGGTAGGCTATATGGAGGGGGAAGCAAGTTCATTCCGTCGCGTATGATGATTTTTACTGAAAGGTTGTAAAAGATGCCGAAAAAACCCGGTAAATTCCGTAGACAGTCTACGGAACGGGCTGTACGCTTGGCCGTTGCGTTTCAGCCATGTGTTTCGGCTTAGCGCGCTCGGGTATGCATACCGCCCGCGGTCCGTCTACCTGCGTAATAATTGCACCATCCGGGTCGATTTGAGGTCCGACTATCGATGAACGTATTATTATTGTTTTGATCGAAATGAAATATTTGAATATAAAACGAGATAGTTGACCAAAAAGTAAGTCGCGACTTCGGGTACCGAACATTACTTCTCTATCTTTATTGGGAGTACTAAAATGTAGTAACGTATTATGCTTGCCATTACATTTTTTGCAATGAGAGCTACGACAATTTTTTGTTGCGTGATTATTTTTTAAACAATTAAGACATAGTCCCTTTTCGCGTACAATGTTGGACTTCTCTCGTGGGCTGAGTTTAAGAAATTCATTACAGGAAAAAATTAAATGTCTTTGACCGCAAAATGCACAGTTATTTACACCTCCCGCCTGATGGGTACTAACAAGATTATGATTTCGCCCGTTAAATGTACCTTGTTTTGCATTTGATTTTGAATGATTATTATAATAGCTGCTTCCTTGAGTGTTTGTAAGTTCGAAATCTCCACGCTCCTTTTTATTCAAAAAATTAATCAATTCCTGAAACGTAGGTTGGGCGTCGTCTTCCAGGGTTTCTTCCCATGCCTTTGCGAGTAAATTTATCTAATTTTGTGCTTAATAAATAGACTAAAAATGCGTCCCATTTGTCGACTGGCTGTTGTAATGCCTTTAACGCATTGACATGCATTTGAGCCTTTTCCTTGAGACTACGTACCTTTTCGACTGATAACTTAGTCATATCGGGAAGATTTAGCAATTCTTTTAAATGTGATTGTATTATTTTACGCGGTTTATTACATCGTTGTTTAACTAATTCCCATGCTACCCCATAATTTATTTCAGAGGCATCCATGTCTGCCATGATAACGGAAAGATCTCCTTGTAAGGCGTTTTTCAATCTATAAAATTTTTCGGTTGCTGGCATTCTCGAATCGTTGTGCACTAAATTGGAAAAGGAATCGTAAAAGCTATGCCATTCTCGAGGATTACCATCGAAGAGCTTAACTTGTACAGCTTCTAATTGGTTACTTATATAATAGGTAACACCTTGTGGTATGATCGGTGGATTATTGCTCGTCTGAGCTGTTGTTGCGCCGGCGTTCCCTGATACCGGGTTGACTGATTGCGGAGTCAATTCATGCATTCGCGTGTCGATGATTTTTGCTACTAAGTAGTATTTCTCTTCAAATTCATCCCGTTTTATTTCCTGCTCTGCCTTTAACTCATGTTTACCAAGAGTGGCTATTAAAATATCTAACTGTAATTGAACTCTTTGAAACTCGTGATAATATTCTTCTAACTTTGTCTTACGTGCAGTTAAATCAAATCGATCTAATTCCTTATTTTTCTCGAGATAATTATATAAGCGAGTTACATTCCCCTTAATGGAAGCGCGCTGAGCCGAGAACGTCGCAATTTCGGCAGTAGACATGATTAATTAATTTAATAACTTAATGAAATTGAATCGGGGAATAGATGGAAATATAATTTTACAAGGAAGAGATTTGCTTACTACTTTTTAGATGACTGGTGTCAATTCTCGCTGCCTTCAAATTTTGTTGATCGATGTAATGGTTGATTAGCTCCACTCCTCCTTCTAGAGATCCAAGTAGACGAAGAAGCTGCTTAGTTCAAAGAGCGGCTATATGGTTGCGCTCAATGATAATTCTATGACGGGTCCGATGGGTTATAATGTCCAAATGGCTGCCTTCGTCACGAACAATTAGTGTAGATTTATTTCACTTTGATAGAATATAAAATTTCACTGAATTCTTGCATCTGAATAACCGATGTTTGATATCACTATTGTAACACAGAAGTCTATCGAAGTTACGCTTAATTATGAACACTCGTTATTTGCGATTTACTGGTTATGCACTATCCGGCTCGAAGGACCAATGTTAAAGTGCGAGAAATAACTATTTTGAAGTTTGTAAGGCTTCTGGTATTCTCGCATCGAGCGTCTAATTACAGACGAACGATTTAATTGAGATATTAATAAATACACAACTTGTTAGTTAAAACTAATCTTTATTGTAACTAAACAATAATACAAAGTGCTACAATATATATATATGTATATCTCGTGCGAGTTGTGACTCGGTCAACGTTTCAAAAGGATCTGGTGTGGCTAGTCGTTTTCTAAAATGCAGAAGGTTCGGAAAGAGTGCGTTGGTGGGGGGTACAGTAGTTATTTAGTGTAATTTTTGTAGTATGCTAGGAGCTATTGTATACAGTTCAAAGGTTTGATTATAAGCGCATGGAGAGTATATGAGGAGCGGCTCGGGTCGCGGGCGGTTAGGTAGGCACGGTCAAGCGTCATAAAAGTCCCTTCGGTCGCCTGTGTCTTATGCTGTACATATTTAGAGCACTCGCTAAACACTCGGCTGCAATTACCGATTCTTTCCCGCTCAGAGATTAAGCAATGTTTTTATGGAGCGGGTGATAAAGGCGTTAAAGAAAAATACTCTATTTCTCGAGATGGACGTTGTGCATTAGCTTAACCGGCACGTTCTAAATGTACACCGTAGTAAAATAATGTAAAATAATAAAATAAAGGGCAGCTGTGCGCGTCCTTTCGGTTTTTCCACCTAGTTTTATGACTAATATAAGCGCGACCGTTTGAAGAACGGAACAGTTTCCAAATGAATAGCCTTTGTAGTAAAACTGTTGGAATTTTAATATAAATTACACAAGACTTTATTTTATTTTAAAGTAAAATGTAAGTTTATTCGAAGCACTGTGGCTAGTACAAAACAGTATTATAGTATTACAATATAAGGTAGACGTGTGGTCGTGAAGACGGTTCCTGATGGAGTGAGGATCTGCACTTTAGTTTTCGTTAGTTGAGGTGCAATAAATATGCAGGTAGAAAAGGTTTTCCTCCTTTCGTAGTTCGGTGTACTGTAGTATAGAATCTATTCCTATACACATTATTGGCGTATTCCAACAAAAACATACAAATAAAGCTTTTTTCCTTTATGTAGAAGGGCCTACAATAGTCAATTTCGGTGTTTGTAAAACTTCTGGTAACATTAAACCTATCTTTAGGTAACTCGCCCATTATATGTTCCAGCTCTGTTTTAGCGAATCGAAAACATTTAATGCATGCGTGAATTATTCGACGTGTAGTTGCCTTCTCATTCAATGGTTAAAACGTATTTTTTATGGCTAACTGAATACTTTGGCATCGAACAAATATCTGTATGCACCATGTCGAGCGGTGCCGTTGTTTTATTAAAGGATTCCTTTGGAAATGGCGAGCGAGGCATTTTCCCTAAAAAGCAGCACTCGCATACCTCTTGCTTACCGCAGTCGTCTACCTGAATGCCCGTAGCAAGATTCTTTGCCGCCAGCTCCTTTATTGCTCCTGGATGTCGATGTCCAAATCGCCTATGCCACACGTGTTGGCAATTTTCGGTGTGACCGTCATCGTTCTTTGTTTTTATGGCTTGATTGGCGGTGCAGGCCCTTTCGGCGCTCTTTATCTCATAGAGATCTGAGTGTAGAGGCGCTCGTGCTACGGCTTTTAATACGCCATCCTTTATGATGTTGCAGCTGTCCTTTTTGAAGATAAATTCGTAGCCGTGGTTTGTCATTTTCCTGACCGACAATAAATTTGTCCCTAGCCCGGGAACGAGCAGCACGTCGCTAATCTCCAGTTTCGAGAATTTCTCTCCGCCGATCGAACACTTTATGACCCCAGACCCTTTTCCTTCAATTGCTGCTTTTGTTTCGTCAGCCAGCCGAACAAAACCTTTTTTGATAGGGTCTATTTTGTCAAAAAATTCTCGAGACTGCGCCATATGACTCGTTGCACCCGAGTCAACGATCCAGCTGCCTCCTGAAGTCTTTGTACCGAGGCATATCTCGCTGCTTGTGTCGATTGAATTTTGCGCTAAATAAGCATGTACCTCCCTTTCACTTTCGTTGCTTTCCTTAGAAACTTTATTACATTTCTCTTGTTTGGATTTCCAAGCTTTATATTTCTCACAGTTCGGCTTTATGTGCCCCGCCTTCTTACAGAAGAAACAGTTTCCTTTAGTAGCTTTATTGCCACTGCTATTTACCTTATGCAGGGCCTTCATCGCTGTTTCACTACCTGAATTTGTTCGTATTTCTCTTTCTCCCTTACGCTTCTTGTATTCGTCGATCAATCGACTCTTTATGAATTCCGACGTAAGGTCTGCTTCAGGTCTACTCTCCAATGCCGTGACGAGAGTATCGTATGATTCTGGTAAGCTCGATAGATAGATGCAGGCAACTACGTCGTCGGGTAAAACCATTCCCAAACCACATAATTTATCAAAATAGTCAGACAAAATTACTACATGCTCTTCCATGTCTTGTCCTTCCTCCAGGAAAGTACGACATAAACGCATCAAGATGTGCACTTTATTTGAAGTCGTTGACTTTTGGTGGTAGATTTGAGCGCCAGCCATGCTTCACGTGCGGTTCATGCATTTTTGATGAATCGCAATTGACTATCCTCGACTGTCAAGCCAATTGTTACTTGAGCGGATTCATCCCTTTTCGTCCAATTGTCGAGAACCACAGCGTTGGCTGTCTTGGCTTCTGCAATGGCAGCGGCACCTTGAGCGACAATAGCAGTCGGTTTTTCTTGATTTACAACTTCCTACAATCCGTCTTTGATTAATAATAATTTCAACTTGTAACTCCATGTTGAATAATTATCACCGTTTAATTTTTGAACATTGTAGCGAATGTTATCTGCTATTGTATAAAAAACAAAAATAAATCACTTTAGTTCAATTCACTAATTCAGTGTATACACTTTAACTGTTCGTTACTTCACTTTATGTGCACTTTTATTTAATTGTTACTGCCCTGGGCCCATAACCTGTTGCTTATGTATAAATAAATTATAGATATTATTAGAATATAACTTTATTAATAATACATATAATGTGGAAGATAACAATATAATATAAAAATAGCACGTAACGCAATATGTAAATATAATTGTAAATTGTCTTTAACACTGAATTTAACTATATGAATTGATGTGGAAAAAAAAGAGCTGCGACTGTCTCTAGTGGTGGCTACTTTTTGACTGACTGCAGTCTGCAGAACTTCTTGTGCCGAAAGGAAAAAAGGCAATAAAGTAATTTTGGCCTCAAAGAAAAAAGGGATCATAAATGGCCTTTCCTTTACGCACAGGTATAGAGATTATCTATAGGCTGCGTACTTGTATTTACTATGTGCGTCGTTGCTATACTCCAACATCTTCCATAAATTTTGCAAAATTAATTTTGCCTTTAATGTTATTGGACATAATAATCCAATTGGGTTGAAAAGTTGTGCGATCGTTGAGGAAATTGTTCTTTTCGTAATTTCATCCTTGCTGTTTGTTATCATATTTGCCGAATAAAACAGATAATCTTTCTTTAAGTTCTAATGAATACCTAAAGTCTTGATTAGTTTTTCAGGATCCTTAAACAACTCAACGTTTGTTATTTCGCTCGGTAATGACTCGATTAGTCGCTGATCGTTTGAAGATCACTGTCTTAATTCGAAACAACCTAACCTTAAAAGATTATTAACTTCGTCTCGTAATCGAATGGCATCTTCAAATGAATTACTACCTATCATTAGGTCATCTACGTAGAAATCGCGCTTCACAACTTCAGTGGCTAATGGAAAACTGTCCTTTCATCCTCCGCGAGTCTGTGCAGAGCTCTGATAGCTGAGAATGAAGCGGAAGCAGTGCCATATGTGACTGTATTTAGTTTATAAAGCCTTAAGGTGTCATTTGAGTTGTCTCGCCATATAATTTTTTGATATTTTTTATCACTTTCAGAAACTAGTACTTGCCGATATATTTTTGTTATATCTGCTATCAGCACATATTTCAGAATGCGCAATCTAAGGAGAATTGAGAAAATATCGCTTTGTATTGTAGGTCCGACTCCTAGGGTATCATTTAGTGAAATACCTGTGCTGGATTTTGCCGAACCGTCGAAAACTACGCGAATTTTGCTCGTAGCACTCGAGTCTTTAAGAACAGCGTAATGATGTAGAAAACACTCGCGTTCGTCGCGACTGCAAGCTGACATGTGATTTAATTCTTCATACTCTTTCATGAAATCAGTATATTGTCTTTTGAGTTCTGGATTTTTATTTAATTTTCGCTCCAGAGTGTAAAAACGTTTTAATGCTATCGAATATGTATCGCCAAGTTTGTTGATATTTTCATTGAAGGGAAGTTTAACGCTATATCTACCATGAGGATCTTGAGTAGTGTTTTCTAGGAAATGCTTCTCTACTTGCGCTTCTTCTTCAGAAATGAATTTTTTCTCTGGCACCTCTTCTAATTCTCAGAATCTCGATAGATTTTGATTCAGTACTATGTTGCAGCTTACACGATTTTGTGTACTTTGATCACGAATGCTGCCGCCGATTATACATCCGAATTTAATTTTGAGCAGAACAGCATCTTGATTTTTTATGTCTTTATGACCTACACATCCTATTTTATAAAATACTTCTGCGCCTATTAACACGTCGATTTCAACAGTTTTATAGAAGGTTGGATAGGCTAATGGAATATTTTGAGGCAGATTTAACTCCTTTACATTCACGTATTGAGATGGTAAAAGTGTAGTATTGTTTGGCACGACTAAGAGTCAAATATTTGTTTCATAGTTTTTAAGAATGGATGAAATTTTTGTAGAAATGCTTCGTTTAATGTTGGTTTCTAATTCATTTAAAGCTGAGACAGGAAAATTGACCTTATTTTGAGTTAGTTGTAGTAAATTGGCAAATTTTTCGGTGATGAAATGTGCTTGAGAACCACCATCTAAGAGGATCCTAGGTGTAATTTTGTTATTAAATTTGTCAAAAAAATGTATTTTGGCTGTAGCCAATAGCACTTGACTTGACGGCGTTTGAGCCTTATTAACGGACACGGATGGAGCTGGAGCAGCATCGAGCGTCGCCTGGTTATCATTGTGCAATAAAGTATTATGCCTTTTGCCGTATTTTTTACAAGGTCCGCACAAACATTTGCTAAGCGCGTGACCCTTTCGTAAACAGTTGAAACACATTTTTTCCTTTTGTACGGATTCCTTTCGCTCGTATAGAGATAGATTCATGAACTCCTCACAAGTATTAATTTTATGTTCTCCTTTGAAAAAGTTGCAATAGTTTTTTGAAGAAGTAACATTTAAAACATTTCTCTTTGTCGAATTAGAAATATTTTTCTGAATAATCGAATCGTTTTGAAGTGGAAGTGGCTTCTAAAATTTGACATCTGGTTTTAAGAAAATCAATGAATTGAGTCAGGGTTAGCAATTTTTCCCACTCTAAATGACTGATCTTATCCAATTTCGTATTCATGCAATATATTAGAATTGCATCCCACGAATCAATTGACAATTTTAGAGCACTTAATGCTCTTGTGTGTGTATTTAAATTGCTAAGAATTTGTCTGACGTTAGCAGCGCTTTCCTTTGTAAATGATGGCTGTTCAAGTAGAGCCTTTAAATGTTTATTCACAATAACGCGCTTATTGTGATACCTTTCAATTAATAAGTCCCAAGCAATTCCGTAATTATCCGCAGAAGTTTCTAAGGATTGAATTACAGTGGCAAATTTGCCCTTCAAGCATGAAAGTAAATAATAGAACTTTTCTATCGTAGCAATTTTAACATTTTTGTGCACCATGTTTTGAAATAAGTCGAAAAAACACAGCCATGTATCGTACGCTCCATTAAAAGAAGGCAAATTAATCTCTGGCAATGGCAATTTAAGATTCGCGTTATCCGTGTTAGTAATAATCGTGTTTTCCGGGTCACTTCTAGTTGGAGAGGGCGTATTATAGGTTCTGAGAAGATTTCGCGCCTTTCTCTCAGTGGAATAATATAAATCTTCAAATTCGTCTCGTCGAAATCTTCGATTTCATCGTACTGATTAATTGAAGTCGCTGAGTCTAAGAATGTCTTGAAAACCGTGACATGACGTTTTAAATTGCCGCGTTTAACCTTCAATTCCTTTAAAATCTGATTCTCCAATTCGAAATAGTGCCTTTAGGATGGTTGAGGATTTGAAATTATAAGGAAATCAGTGTAATAATTCGCAACGACTTACCAGATCCGCTCTCTGATAAATTGTCTGCAACCTCAATGGTGTAAAATGGCAGCTTCTTCAAATGCAATGGATATCCTTAATGAAGTAGCGTCTCCTTAATGTGGCAGTATGTTGCAGTGATATGTAATTATCTTGTAAAAATGACAAAATTGATAAGTCGTCTTACATATGTTGAATCTTGTGTAATGTTTAATGTAACTGAACACACGAAAAATTGAAATTGCACTTTCTGCACTTTGCACAAATTGCACTTTCTGAAAAACTGATGTTAAGATCTGCTGTACTATCCGGCTCGAAGGACCAATGTTGAAGCTGGATGTGAATTTATTCACTGCCTCTGCCGTGCGCCAAGTAATATTGCACGGCTGATTGAAATAATGTCAAAGTAATGACAATACAATGTATTTGATTAACAAAACACTTATTTATTAGAATGCATACAGTAGAAACATTTATAAGTTTTAAATGTAGCGAATAATTTGCACGTTGTGCGTCTAAGACGGATCTGAAGTGGACAAGCGTTCGCATTAAGAAAGAAGGTTCAGAAAATAAAAAGGTGGGGACAGGTAGGAGGAAAAATGACTATTGGTTCAGCAGCCAAGTGTATTTTAGGCATATGCGACAGGAGGTATTGCAAAGGACTGTAAGAAGGGGTCAGGGGTCATAAATGACCTTTCGGCCGCCTCGCACTTACGTTGTCTACGTTTATTATACTCATCGACGTGACGGTTAAGCACGTTTTAGGTAAATACTGCGCGTTACAAAGTACTAATGAAAATTTGGGAAATATGCGTTTTATTATTTTACTGGTATTTTAATAGTAATTCGGTGAGCCAGCTTTGCTAAATTTAGCAGTTTTTAAAAGATTAAGAAATAATGTGCAGATGTGCGGCTATCTGTGATATTTCGATGAATAAAATACAGGGAAAAGATAAATCTTAAAGTTACAATACATAGTAATATATTCATTAATTTTGAATAAGAATAAATAATGATTTCATATTGTTACGGCGTAACAATGATTACACATTCTTTTATTTGTAGGGATGCATTATATATCGCTTACTATATTTTAAAAAATATTACAAGGATGGAATACGCGCGCGCGTGTATGTGTGTGTGTGTATGCTCATACACTTTAATTGAGCCAATATGAAAAATATTTATAGGCTCTAGGGGAAAAAGCTCGAAGGTATAAAAAACCACTGATTTACGATAAACTATTACAATGAACTTTACAATATATTGAGAGGAGAACTCGCGTACACTTATTAAAAATGCGAATAATGCGCGTATGTGTGTGAAGTAAAAGCGTGTGATTTGAAAACCACGAACGCATATATATAATTCACAATTCGATGATTAGTAATCAACAAAATAAAAAGGAAAAATGCTTATCCGGATAATTCGAATTGTCCTGATAGACTGCGGCGCGTTAAACCGTTGAGAGAAAGAATTTTTCTCATTATCTCTTATTGACGGGCGCGTCGTCAAGCGCCGAAACAACGGTCGAACAATCGAGCCATCGTCTTTCGACGCATTGCATATGCAGCAATAAACACTCATAAATTCGGCAATTCGAGCGCGTGAGACTCTAGAGATTTCGGCCGGGCGTTACGCGTAATTCGATATCTCTCTAACTTGCATATCCTTTTTTTACATTTCCCAGATTTGCGCAAGATATTCGACGTTTCAAGCGCGTAGCAATGCATCGCTTGTTCTCGTCCGAATACCTCCACTTCACCGAGAATGGTTCTTTTGTAGCTAAGTCCCTCGTCCCCTCCTACCTGGTTGACCGCTGTCGGAGATTCTTGCTTCCAGGAGCAAGCTCTGCTGAAGTGTCCCACCTTACCACAATTATAACATGTTGCCCGCCTGTCCTTGGTGGCGCAGCTCCGTTCGACGTGGCCTAACCTCCCGCAGCTGAAGCATCTGCGTTCGGCGTCTCTTCCGCTCGGTTCCGGCGGTCGTGTTTTTTTCGGCCCCTCTGCCCGGTGACCGTTACCTGCGCCTGCTGACCTTGGAGCGCTGCCTGGCACTTCCCCTTTTCCTTTTTTCTCCTTATCTAGGAGCTCAAGCATATCCTGTCGTGCATGCCTAGCAACGTTATCTACTTGTGGGCATCGACCGTTACCCCTTTCATAATAAACTTGCACACCTCCTGCGCCGGTGTGCCGCCCTGTGCTCCTATGCTCTACATCTCGTGCATGCACGTCCGGACACTCGTCCTTCCCTTTCCTCCTCTTATATAAGGCGATGAGAGCATCTGTGGTCGACACTTTTGTTTTGTGACTAGGTTAAGAATAATTAAGCCACTGTATTAAAATTCAAAATAAACAATTTAATCGAATAATATATGTATAACGAATATTGCAAATTACAGAAACATTTTTAAAATCGGAGTGACGCGTGTAATTTCTCTCAGTCGACCTTCTCGGGCTGATGTCAAACTGAGACTGAATATATTTTTTGCAGTTCTGCTACTGCAAGCCTGAAAATAAGCTAGTATACTAATTCTAACTGTAATACTTAATGGGGTGGGAGCTATGGGTCCCGACTGTCCGGCGAGTACAAATATTCCCAAATGGTTTATTGAAGGGCCAGGACTGTTCTAATTGAACGCAGGTATGCAGTGGGTTAATAAAGACATATCGTTTTACATAAGTTTATACTCATCTTAATCTCTAACATTGTATCACGTAACTAATAAACAAAGAATCATAAAAAATTGGAAAGCACCGTAATTAACTATAATTACCCTAAATTATTCTATATTAAAATAGTGATCGGAAAAGTACCGAACCTACAGCCCATCCTTGAAAGAGTATCTTTCAACACTGCTTAATATATTGTAAAGCTTATAAATATTTATATATATGAATTAAAATAAATTGATGAACGGCACTCCTTAAATATTATACGTAATAATGAATATAACTTATAATAGATAACTTATGCGAAAATTACATGCTATACAAAATGATACAAAGGTATATATGTAACATAAATAATAGTTAATAATATAATAATAATAACGCAGTTAATACGCTTTAGAGTCCATTACTTAAAACTTTTTATATTGCTGCTTAACGATGATCAGATTTTTTCTCCTCTTCTTCATCAAAAGGTAGTATATATATTTTTGTTGTAGGCCTCTTAACGATACCACGAGCAGTTCTTACGGAGACTACTCTCGCAATTCCATCCTTTCCAGGATATAATTCGGTAATACGGCTAATGGCCATTACATTGGAGGAGTATTGTCTTCTTTGATTAATACCATTGTTTCAGGCTTCAGTTCCTTGAAGAGGTTCTTTGTCCATTTTTGTCTCTTTTGAAGCTGCGGTAAATACTCCCGTTGCCATCGCTGCCAAAAATGCTGAAACATGTACTGCAAAAGCTGGTATCGATTAAGTCGCTGCATGCTTATATTTCTAACATCGTATTCAGGCAGGGCGTTAAGTGAATCTCCGATTAGGAAGTGTCCAGGAGTCAAAGGTGTAAGGTCGGAAAGATCATTGGAGAGGGGAGATAGTGGTCGGGAATTTAGGCAAGCTTCAATTTGTGTTAATAACGTATATAACTCTTCATACAGTAGTTTTGTATCACCTATGACGCGTTTTAAATGATACTTCATCGATTTTACCGCACTTTCCCAAAGTCCGCCAAAGTGGGGGGCACGCGGTGGTATCATATGCCAACTTACTCTATGAGAGGATAAGAACCTTTTAATTTCTTCTTGTGATTCCTGATTTTCCAATAATTGGCTCATTTCATGCAACTCATTTTTGGCTCCCACGAAATTAGTGCCATTATCCGAAAATATATTTTTGCAGATGCCGCGGCGCAATATAAATCGCTTAAAGCAATTTAAAAAGGCAGAAGTCGATAAGGCGCGGGCGAGTTCGATATGTATAGCTTTAGTTGAGAAACAAACAAAGATACATATATAACCCTTTATGTTGGTTCTTGAACAAGTTTTTCTTTGATCAAAAAGGGCCCGGCGTAATGCACTCCGCAGTTGTAAAATTCAAGAGTAGGGGTTATTCTAGTTGCAGATAGATTTCCCATTAATTGCTACGTTTCCAAAGACCTTGCTCGAAAGCAGGTAACGCACTCCC
The DNA here is from genome assembly GCA_018906755.1 of Sycophaga agraensis. Classification (NCBI taxonomy): domain Eukaryota; kingdom Metazoa; phylum Arthropoda; class Insecta; order Hymenoptera; family Pteromalidae; genus Sycophaga; species Sycophaga agraensis. The sequence continues at coordinate 830,696 of JACCIE010000039.1, forward strand.
TCAAAATCCCTTTCACCAGGTTACGGCCTGAAAACATCCAGTATTCCTCGTGTAGAGATGAGAGCGTGGCCTGGCAGCCTGCATATAATAATTGCAGATGCTCGTGTTTCACGATTAAGTATGAGAGCCTGCATTTGGAATCCGAGACTATTGGGTACCTTTCTTGGTAAGGGATATCTGCACTACGTAATCTTCCTCCTACTCGTAGTATTCCTTCTTTATCTATGAAGGGCATTAAATGCCTTAATCGACTGTTATTAGAGAAAGCCTTTCCTAATTTTAAAGCGCGTATCTCGTCTGTAAATGATTGCCCTTGAACTGCCTTAATAATGATCTACATTGCTCGGGAAAGCTCCTCGGCAGATACAGGGCCTGATAAAGGTTTAGTAGAAGGATTCAGTAATTTGAGTTGCTTTATATTGGAGTTATGTACAAATCGAAGAGCATATGCTATTGCGTGTTACAATCGAGGTAGTGACGAAAATCTTTTAAAGTTAATGATTTCCGAATCTGTGGAGGCCTGAATAAGGGGTTCACTTATTAAAAATGTTTTTAGATACTCCCTTTCTTCGGGAGCTAAATCGGCTGCAGGTATAGAGGCAGACCATTCACATGACCTTTGTGAGAGCCAAGTAGGGCCCGCCCACCATAGTGAATTATTAAGCAAATCGACCACATTGACACCTCTTGAAATAAGATCTGCGGGATTCATTAATGAGGGAACGTGACGCCAATTATCACTTGTCTGCCTTTGTATTTCGGACACGCGATTAGCTACGAAGGTTTTCCACTTGTGGGGTGAGGCGTTAATCCATACAAGGGTAACAGTAGAGTCGCACCAAAAATACCAATTATCCTTAGATGTCTTGCAGGCCATCCTTACCTTGTACGCTAAATTGGCAAGTAAGAGAACCCCGCAAAGTTCTAAGCGAGGCAACGAGAGTTTTTTGAGCGGAGCGACTCGCGATTTAGTGCATAATAAGCGTGCTGAATAATTTGAACTATTGTTTTTTGAGCAAACATAGATGCAGGCACCGTAGGCCTTTTCGGATGCGTCACAAAATCCATGAAACTCACACTGAGTTACATCAGGGCACATAATAAAGCGTTCTATTGTTAATTCATTAATTTTTTCTAGGTTGCTTGAAATTCGATCCCACGTGGTGTGTAGCTCTTGAGGAATGGACTCATCCCAAACAAGCTTCAGAGACCATAATTTTTGTAATATAATTTTAGCTTCGACTACAGCAGGGCCAACGAGACCGAGCGGGTCAAATATTTGGGCTATTGTCGATGTAATTAGTCGCTTTGTCGATCGCTGAATGACTGGAAATTTTACCTGGTAAGTGAGACCGTCGCTTGAAGGGTACCAAGATAGGCCCTAGGGTTTTGGGATCCTTGTCTACCTGGAGACCGACGGACGCATTGCTGATGTGATTGTTTCCTGCTAATATGCGAGGCTCGTTAAAAGCCCATTTTCGCAGCTTCATGCCGGCCGATGCTAATATATTGATGAGTTCGTTTTTTAATGTTATAGCATCGGACACAGTCTTCGCTCCTGATAGCAAGTCGTTAACGTAAAAATCATGAGCTATGGCTTGACTTGCATTGGGATATGCAGATTGCGATTGCTCTGATAACCGTTTTAAGCAACGAGTTGCTAAAAATGATGCTGAGCCAGTACCATATGTGACGGTGTTGAGCTCATATGTGTCAATCTGATCAGCTGGATTACTGCACCATAAAATGCGCTAAAAGGTACGCATAGGTGCACTGACTGTTACCTACCGATACATTTTTTCAATGTCGGCAGAGATAACGAAAGGATGCATGCGAAATCGTGAAATGATAGACAAGAGCTCGTATTCAACTGATGGTCCTGTATGTTGAACGTCATTTAACGATAATCCCGAGGCAGACTTAGCGGAACCATAAAAAACGACTCTTAATTTTGTAGTCGTACTGTTTTCCTTGAAGATGGCGTGATGAGGAAGATAGGAATGCGGTGTTCCAGCTGGCAATTGTGGGTTTTCGATCTTTGACATATGCCTAAAGTAACTCATACTCCTTTATAAATTGATCGTACTGTTGTCTAGGTGGAGAACAGGAAAATTTTTATGGCGGGGAAAGATAAGCATCAGTTAGGGCCCTATCGATTCATGGCGGGCGTCCTTGTTTATCACTCGGAGTACCGAGAACTAGGGAGGTACATCATCTGCTCGGGGAGGATAAGGAACGGAAATTTCCGTCGTTTTGGGCGGGTTTAGGATTAGAAAGTGAGCTGAGGCATTTATTGATGCAGGGCTTGTAAACCACGACAAATATTAACTGTAAAAAAAATAAAACGGTCGGAGGGTCTGGCAGGGACAGACATTACAATCCTTATTAGCATATTGCTTAAGGAACTCACCTAGGGTGTGATGTGACCTTTCCAGAGATCCATTAGATTGAGGATGAAAGGCTGTAGTTCTAATTTGTTTGATCTTGAAGAGTTTATCTACGCTTTGTAATAATTTGTTCAAAAAATATCGACCTTAATCGGTTAGGATCGTTCTAGGTGCTCCGAAAATGCAGATAAATCTTTTTATGAAGGCGATGGTAGTAGCCAGGGCATTAGGTAATGGGACGGCTAAACAGAAATTAGACAGTTGGTCTTGCATAGTCCATATGTATTCGTTACTGTTTTTAGTAATAGGCAGTGGACCAACTATGTCTAATGCGATCTTGTCTATAGTTGTACCAGGGGTATCGGTGATGACCATCGGTTGTTTCGTTTTTAAACGAACTAGTCTTTTAGTTGGCACTTTAGACATTGGTGTATGCGTCTTTGGATGTCTTGTTTCATCCTTTCCCAGTAGTAATCTCTGCGGATCCTATGAAAAGTTTTCGACACACCTCTATGTCCGCCTATTGGCGAGTTCTGTAACTCGTAAAATAAAGTATCTCTTTCCAATTCGGGTACGTATTTAAGCGTACCGTTGCATATTACTATTTTGATTTTGATTCCTTGGAATGCTGGTAGTTAGTAGGTCCACAATTTCAGACTGTGGCAAACTGTCTACAGTCTCATTTTTTGCAATACTGAACTCGGTTATTCGCTTTCGTGGCGCAAATTCGCGCAGTTCTAGTAAGGCGAGTCATATATTTTCCTTTATTATTGCCTGTGATTCGGGTTTTTGCCTGTTACGTCAGTTTAGCCAAGCTGATAGCTTAGCATCTCAAACAGAGGGGAAAATGGGGTTTAGTGTCTCGTGCTATAATTTCGTTCTCGACACTAACTCCTAGTTTAGGTCTCTCGGGTGAGTGCCACGGTCAGAGCGTTGGGAAATTAGAACCGTAACAAAAATGTTTTATTTTCGTGTTTTAAAAGGGAAGGGTTGGGCAGCAATTGTTGAAATTTTATATAATATTATTTTACAACTATCAGAGGGACAGAGAAACGGAATAATTCCCAAACCTTCCAGCCTTACGGAGATAGTTGTCTAAATTAATTAAGTGTTAAGGATTGGTACGGTAAAAATCCAGACCTTAATCCCTAATACAGATTCTTGAATAAAACTAGATATTTGTTTCCTTTTTGTAACGAGGGAGATGGGAATATTTAACCGTGAAGAACGTATACGTCCTATTTCTCGGGGACTCAAACTGGATAATAAGAGAAGTAGTAGGATGTACTTACTATTTTTTGTAGATCTTTCTTCTCTGGACCGCAACCGATGTTGATCTCGTTGTAGATGAAACAAATATTTTGATTCGCAATTGAAAACACGCACAGATTATTTTGATTTAACAATTTTACATTTATTTCTTTTAATTCGGTTACAATTTGAATTGAAGGCAATTAAATCCGATTGAACAAATTTTTACTAAATTACACAAAATTTCAATTGCAACACGAAAGAAAAATACTTTAAATGCAAACGCTTAACCTCAACCTCACTAGGGAGAGGCGCGTAACGAAACTAAATTACCGGAAAATTGTCGTCAACCTCACTGGAGAGAGGCGCGTACCGAAGTGATTTTGGAAGGCTGTGCTCTCGGCACGATAAGTCCCCGGGACGAGCTTCCCTCGGAAGGACCTCGTCCAATTCCTCCCAAAGATAAGTTTTTTCGGATTTTTTTCCAATCGTCGTGAGAAAGTCAGTCGCCATTTTTTAAGGCACGAATAGGCGTAGAATTTTCGTCTGTCGCCTCCCACGCAGGGGCCTTATCACCTCTCCCAGATAAGTGCACGCCCTTGACGGAGGGACTTAAAGCTTATATGGGAAAAGCGAGAGATGGCGACTGCAGTTACAATAAGAAAAAGTCTATGTAGCATTAAAACAATTTTTGTAAGGGAATGATATTGTATTATGTAAGCCGTTAAAGTGCGAGAAATAAATATCTTAAAAGTGTAAAACTTCAGGTATTCTCGCATCGAGCGTAGAGATATTACCTTGTGATCCGGTGTCGAGCAATAAATTAACCAACTCCCCTAAAAGTTGGTAGACGCTTTTTACTGGCAGATATATGCTCTTTATGTATTCCTTTAAGGCGTCGATGTTTTTAAAGGTTTGGCCGTGTATGGCCGTCCGGGCTTCCCCAATCAGCTTGGATCGCAGTAGCTTGGTTAAATTACTCTCTCCATTGCTATCTATCATAGCTTGGCTTCGTTGGCTTCGTCGCAACCTTCGAGGAATACACTGAGAGGTATATTGTTTCCATTGAATTCGGGAACTGCCTTCAGTATATCCTTCAACGATGAGGTCGGGGCTGCCATGGTGGATCAGTACTGAGTTACTACTGGATCTTCTACGTAACTTTCGTCTTGGGGTAGCGGGATCGAGGCTTGGACTCCCTCAATACTAGGGGCGCGCAAGGGACCACCGAAAGTACTGATTGAATCAGCGTAATGAAACCTCTGAGTATTGCTTTCTGTGTCGCTCTCACGAATCAAAGTGAAGTCGTCTTCTAGGGGAATTAAGGCGCGACTCACAACCGGGCTTAAAGGCTTATCTTGCTCTTGGATAGGCCGGGCGTCCTGTTTGTTTGTCTCATCTACTTTCGCCCTTTGCGATCGAGGCGTTACAGTACTCATTCGGGGGGCTGTCTTTTTAGTGGGCAGGGGTTCTTTCGGGTTTATGTAGAACCTCAAAGGGTCAGTTTGGCGAGGGAATCGATAAATTGATTCAGACGGTTAGGAATATTGACGTCGTCTCTTTTTATATTCTTTTCCAAGTGGTTTGCTCGGCTTCGGATATTAGCGTTTTTATTACGCATGCGCGTTAACTGGAGGCAGTATTCTCTGCTATTTCCTAACGCTTCAATGACGTTTAACTGAGCCGTATGGATTTGATTCTCTAAGGACTGGATAAGAGAAAATTTACGGAAGGACTCGATTAGGGGTTCTACTTGTTTCTCTAAACTTTCTAGACGGCGGAGGGTTACACTACGGCTATTAATATGTGCCGCTAATAACTCGGCGAGCTGTGCTCTGATTTGTTGCTGGTTGACCAGTAAATCATGAACGGTATTCCATTGAGATTGATAACTCTCGGCTAGCGTCCGATTGGCTTTCTCTAAAACGCGGACCTTAGCCTGTAGTTCTAGGATATGCTGGGTTAAATTGTTACAAGTACGCCTTAATTCCTCTGCTTCGACATCAAAGAGCAAAATAGGCATATTGCTAACATGGCGCAAACGAAAGATATTATTTATATATATTTACCTATATAGTATAAGTTAATCTTATTTGGGATTGATTTAGAGCAGTAGTGGCTCAAGGAAACTAAACGTCTACAAGGGGTTATTGCGCATGTGTCAGGGGGAGGGGGCGGCAGAGCGCCCTCTACAGTAAGTAGCGGTGTGAAGTTTGTCCTCTGACGTTAAAGCGCCCCCTGGTTGTCGCTCGGGATTTCTCGTAATGAGATTGACGCGCAAGAATCAATCTTCAGTCGATTTCGTGCGCGTCCCGGTAGTGTGTTTATAGAGCCGGAGTGAAAAAAGATAATGGCTGCGATTTTCCGTAGCGTCGAAGAGAGTAGTTCTTAGGTATCATACCTTTTGGTCACAGAACACGATCCTTGGTGTAAATGTTTTGTTTACTTATTGTTTAATATTTTGTTTTCCAGGATCTTTATGTAACTGGAGGTAAAGCGTACTTCCTAACTTCACATAGCGTAAGGTATTAGTTATTTTTATTTTTACCTTTATTCTTTTAATTTTCTATTTATCTTTATGATATATTTATTTATATTTTTTATTTTTTTGTTTTGACTAAGTCGGTTGTGGGGAAAAGGTAACCAGGGCTGTTTTATACAAATTTTACTCCTTATTAGGGTTTTTTGGTTTTTATTAAGGGGCTTTCTTTTATAATTATTTATAGTTTTAAATTTCTTCTACAGCTGTTACTGCTAGGCGTTCTCCAAGCTTTAGTGGGAAAAAAAGGTAATCCTTTCCTGGTGTTAGTAGGATGGTATTTTCATCCTCCGAAGGGATTCCATTCATACAGCCTGGACTTGCGGTACCTGATACTAAGAGCTCTAATGCCCTTACTTCAGCCTCTAGACTGCTGGTATTGCGAGTGGTAGTTGAAAGAGCTGGCTCATTTCCTACTGTTATTGCTGGCGGATCCTTCTTCTTGCCACCAGTATCAGCCTGTCAAAACAGTGTTCTGGGGATAGACGGAGGCGGAGTGGGAGCCTGCAATAGCTCTACCGGAATAGGTATATATTCCACAGCACCTGTGGGAGATACTGTGGATTGAGGAACGTATTCCTCGATGGGGCACTCAGGCCCTTTTTGTTTAAAAAAGAATCCAAGAAGCGGTAGGTTCCTAACCTCCCTGGGTAGTTGGTGACAGATGGCTTCCTGGGGTCTTGGCGAGAAAATATAACTCCTTCCAACTGGACCTTCTGGTAGGGGTTATATCATTGGCTAACCCCCTTTGCCTTTGCTAAAAGGTAAGGAAACGGCAATCCACCCAAAGCAAAGGCGAATATGCCTCACGATCCTCAGGAGAGGAACAGATTCGACGCCCGATGCAAAGCCGGATATTCTTCACGCTCCTCACGAGAGGAACGGATTCGGCTTCAACGCCCTTACTAAAGAACGGATAGGGGTAAATAATTCACGTTTCTCTTCTGAAGAGAAACGGATTTCACGCTCTTGCTAAAGAGCGGATGGGAAGAGAAGCGGATAATTGGGGACGGACCCCGAAAAATAAAAAGAGAACTTTTTATTTTTGCAACAAAGAAACTAAAGTTCAGCTTTGCTCGCTGAATTTAGTTTTGAATGTATATTTTTTGAAATTTATCGCCATGAGAAATTACGACACCTTTTAAAGGCTGTTTCGCCGCAAGAGTCGTCGCCGCCGATTTTTCCGTGAAATCCTCTGAGCAGGACGGTCCAGCGGCGAATCAGCGAGTCGGGAAAGCGGAAAGCCTTCCCGCACTGGTGTGCGTGACCCCAAGAGAGAGAAAAGAAGTGGCTTGGAGGCAAGTGGGGGCGTCCTTGAAGGAGGGAAAAATCACGCCTTGCTTCCATTAGAAAATTGGAGCCCTTTTCTCTTTTTTTACAATTAAGGCTTAAAGATTAATGTTACAATACTTTGTAGAGTTATATTATTATAGATCTTATTTTTTGTGACAAATGAATCAAATTCAATTGAAGTTAATAATTACGATAGTTTGTTTCCTGCTAATTGTTCATAATATCGGCGCTACATGCCTCTTATTATTGAGTGATTTTCTTGTTTAGTTTAACATGCGTAAAAGTTATTTTTTACTAATTCTAGGCGATTTACCATGGTAAACTCAAAATTATTAAGTTAAAAATTACAAAGGACAAAGTCGCACAAGAGCTCGGGGTGAGGCTAGGAAAGAAAACACTGGAGTGTTCAATAAGCTCCTACTCTGATTGGATATGTCCTGTATGAGGGACACCTGGAGTGTAGGAGTGGTTAGGATTGTCTGCTGCTGCACAAGGTCTAGATCTGTTTGGTGCCGTCGAATTAGAGGTGCCCATTTTCTATTAGGCACAGAGATTATATACCCTTCCATTGATAAGGGAAGGGCAGAATTAATTATTATTTGTTTGGGGATGTATTATATTTTTCTTTTTTTTATGTATATTTTCCCCTACCTACGATTTTAATAAATGTATTTCGCATATAATTATTAATTTTATCAAATCACGCATTTCCTATGTTATATTTAAGTCACGTGAGTTTGGTCAGAAAGTTGCGACATTCCATCATTTACGACTTTCAAACGTGATTTTAAGCGCGTGGAGTGTATCGACGAAAACTTCTCCAACATGGGGAGGCTTCCGTTAACTTGTTTTTATCGCGTAGAATTTATAATTATTAGGAAACGGATATTTTTCTGATGAATTATTACAAACAATTATGTATAAAAATTGGAGATAATTTGCGTGAATTAATCTGAATAACAATGCGCACGCGTGTATGTGTGTGAATGAATAAGCGCGTGAATTCCTACATAAGCGCACGTAAACTGAAAGATTGCACCGAATCGACGCGATATCACTAAATATTGTTTGGATATACGCACAATGAATTTATATTTAACAATAACACTGCACCGAAAGCAAGAAAGGGGCCATACCGAGAAAATCTGCGATTCTCTCGAGACACGTTCGATCCCGCTTACTATTCTCGATATAACACTCGATATAATTATTCGGACAAAGAGAAGCGATGTAAACTCTTCAAGCGATCATCACGAATTGAACCGGAATACTACGACGCGTTAAACGGTAGAGAAAAAGAATTCCTGTCATTTTCTCCCATTGGCGGGCGCGTCGTCAATCGAGCCATCATCCTTCGACGCATAGCGTACGCAGTAATAAACAATCATAAATCAGTCAACCCGAGCGCATGAGACTCTAGAGATTTCTGCCTCGCGTTACGCGTAATTTTATACCTCTATAGCTTATAAACCTTTTTTTTCCATTTCCCAGATGCGCACAAGATATTCGACGTTTCGGGCGCGTAACAATGCATTACTTATTTTCGACCGAAGATGGATACTCGAGGCACGCTAGTCCGTTCCTTGTCTTTGCTAGATATAGATCGGAATTATGCGACCATTTATTTCACAGTAAATTCACGTTTCTTCAAAGTTTTCCTTTTTCTCAAATATTTTCGTTTTACCTATACAACCTGTCTTTTCATTACTTGTCTCTAGCTATACCACGGGATAGCTGAGGCAATTCTAAATATTTTTCTTTCTGGTTGCGAAACTGTCAGACACACCCTCGCGAAGATACAGGTGTTTAAAAAATAGTAAGAATCCAGCCCCCATGGCCTAAAAGCGCTGCCTACTTGACATAGTGGAGCCAATGAGAGTACAGGAAATAGTCAATAGACACCGTATTTTTCTTTGTAAAAATATGAAGACTAGACTATGAATGACACCTACGATTAGTAGGTGTAGGCCTACCTATCACCCTTTTGGGTATTGAAAATTGCATTTAGTCTGAACGTTACGGTTTGACAATAAAATAGTTAAAATTGGCTAATAGTTTTAAGTCCTTGCTGTTTATGCTGAGGTTGTATTGTAATATGTTATTTTCGAATTGATCTTCTGGGGGAGTATTTTTTATTGTTCGCATGTCTTGGTGTTTGGTAGAAGGCTGGTAGATTACTATTATTTATTATGTATTTGTTTTCGTCCAGATGTAGGGATATGTGTGGTAGCGTGAAACCTGTTATGGATGCTCTTCTATGGTATAGAGAGTTATAGTAGAAGTCGTAGTAGAAGGAACCGGTAAGCGACTACCTTGTACGCTGCATGTGGACCTCACAAAGAGAGGTTATTCTTTTGTAATTAATATATTTTATTAAAATTCAAAATTAATCTGATTCTTGTGCATATTCAATTACAACCTACAATATTAATGTTAAATTGTATACAATAATAATTGTTTTTTTATACTGTTTATTTGTGACTGTAAAATATTCGTAAAATAATATTAATGTTTATGCATTTTTGGGTTAATCGAAATAAAAAAAATTCAAAAAATTATAAACTATATAATTATCGTGAAGACTACAAAACAAACTGATTGAAAAGCTAAATAGTTAGCAATTGCAATAGAAATCGATAAAAAGACAGTGAGAAATAAAACACGTCTATATTAAAGTAGATTAACTATTTAGTAGATTAAGTATTTAAAAAAAAATCCAGAGGAAGTAGATTCAATAATTATCAGAAGCATTACAAATAATTACACATACATGATTCTCAGATAGCTATAAAAATGACCTACAAACCAGAATATAATGCAGTTCTCAATGCAATTACGAATAACCGACACTAGTAATATACTATGCCTGTATAAAATAAACGAGTAAAATTCAATTTAATTAATTTATTTATTCAAACTAAAAACAATAATTTAGTTATCATAGTTATCATTTACTTTTATAATTGTAACATATTTATTATTGTTATTTACATAAAAGATGTCAGTTCGTAAACACATTTTATAATAATTTTAGTAATTTTAATCTCCTTACTAAATATTTTATTTAACAAAATGTATCAATTTCATAAAATTAAATAACGTAAATTGAATTTCTCAATTGTAGATTAACAACTGATTATTTATACTAAGTAAATAATAATAAAAGAATCAGCTATTTATATAAAAAAAAGATACATTACTGATGTATTTGCATGAATTGTACTTAGAATAAATAGTTTGACTAATCAAAGTACCGATATGACATTTTAGAAATGAAATTATAAGATTATAAAGTTATTATTATTTGATTAGCAATATCCGAATCAATATTGTTTGATTGCTTTGGATGAATTAATATTTTATAGAATTGTAGCGAAATTGCAAAAAAATGTGAAATACAAAACTTTCTCATTATTTCAAAGTATTTGTAGCGAGATTTAGTATATTGTTAAAAGCAGTTTATGTACATACAATTATAATTTTTATAAAAATATAAAAATGTAATAGAGTTAAAACTGAATATTGAAAATTCGATATTATACGACAAGTAGAATACATATTTGAGTAAACAGAGTAAAGTCACGTGACATCACACTCTGCTCTATACTACTCTACCGATACAATATATGTTCACTATTCAGTGGTGCTCAATATAAAATATATATAGCAACATCAAATATACCAAGCATATGTACATTAGTGTATATTGTATATAAGATCAGCCTCCGAGCTAGCTCCAGTTCAACTCTTCGTCGAGCAGCGCCGTCAAACATATGTAGGCAGGCACTGGTTAAAGAGCAAATAGAAGTGTAGAGAGCAGCAGCTGTCCGCAGAGCCATCGTTCTTTGCAAGACTGTGCAGTGTGCACAAAAGAGAGATACATGCAGTAAAGAGAAAGAACAAGACAGAATACTGGGATCTCTGTATGTGCGCGTGTGCGTTCAGTCAATCGATGGCAGCAATCAAGTAAAGTGTGTAAAGTGGCGTGTCGCCGTCGTTGTGTGTGCGTGTTTTTTTTATATATATAACCTTCCTCCTAGGAAGGAACTGAACAACCGTCGAGAGAGAGAGATAAACGACGGACAGACGTGGAGTTGGAGCAAATCTGGCGCCCGGAGGTGCGTACTCGGGGGCCCTGAGGAAAACGAGGCAGGCCCGCAGACGAGCTGGCTCGTTGCGTGTGCCTGTGTGTCTTACAGCCGCGGAAAATGGCTGAAGCCCTCGACTCCAAAACCAATAGCACCAAGAGCCTCTACGAGATCAGCGTGTCGGCGGTTGCCAATCAGTTTCAAACCTATAAGAAGTACCTTAACTTCCTACCCGAGAGCGTACTATTCGACCTCTACTACCAGGTGAGCATTTGCGGATTTTCTTTTTCTTTTTATCGGTCCATTTCCCTGTATTCGCTTATGACGTGACCCTCCGTACATGATTTACGGTATGTCATCATTCTGATCGACATCGTCGTCGTGGTATTGTGGTCATCATCATTGCGTTGTTATTGGTCGCTATCGTACTATCTCCCTTGCTCCTTTGTAATCACATCGCCTGTCATTTTGCGAGTACAGTATCGAGAAACGAGCGAGAGAAAGAGAGCGATCGAAATAACACTTTCTTTTTTCTTGAAAATTTTGTCAAATAATTATTAGTACTAATCAAGTTCTCAAATTTTTCATGATTATATTAACTACTTTCGAATGATATATTGTACTGTTGTGGTTGATATATCATCATAAAACAAAATACAAGCATAAATCATATGTTTTCACAGAACCATGTTCTAAAGATTTTAGATATTAACAAATTATTATTCAATGCTTTAAAATATGTTATGATTTATAAAATTAAATGATATTTTCATACATTACAGTTTCACTGAGTAATTTTAGTTTTGCTAGTTCTTACCAAATTTGATTATCTTAGTAATGTCATATTTCCACCAAAATTTTAATTAGTCATAATATAGTTTATATTTAACTTTTGGCATTGGATAATATGCATTAAATAATCTGTTCATAACAAAATAAAAAAAATTCAACTTTTCACTTGTATTAAATACATTTGATATAAATTGTTAAATAAAAGCATAGTATAAACAAGATTCAATTTCAATTTTTTTTCAACAGTAAATAATCGAATTCATTTTTACTAAGATATAAATTTCATGATATGAAACTTGCATCATATTTAGTTTCTAGGAATAATTTTACTTATTATTATTTTAAAATAAAATTATAAAAAACAGTTCTTATTTTGTTACTTTAAATACGATATGACAATTAAAAACATATAAGTGTATAAGAATTATACAATAAGTATTATACAATTTATTTGTTAAATTATTTTATTTAATTCTACTTATTTATATATTTTTGTCGTCCATAGAACATATGGAAATTCGAGATATTTTAAAGATAATTTTTATGATCACTAATTCTTGTTTTGTCTGTAATTTATGACTATGTATTATTAAAATTGAAAATAATATTCAAACATTTTATAAATCAATAACATGTTTATCAAAAGTTATGTAATACAAAAATTAATAGTTTAATCAATCTTTTAGTATTATATGCCACATATTTGAAATATTATTTATAATTAATTGTGACATATGCTTTTATTCTAGTAATGTATAATTCTAAAATAATAATTTGGCAATTGTAATATTAAAACATTAAAGGATTTATACTATTACAATATTATTAAAATAAGATTAAATATAATCAATATAAATTAAATTTTATGTGAAGCTAAATTTATGCTTTGTTGTTTTTCTATGTATAAATAATTTAGTATACAATAAAATCAATGAAAAAAATATTAAGTAAAGGTCTAGATAACTTACTTTTAATGTTCTTAATATGGTTCATAGATATTACTATAAGAGAATAATTCATTTATCATCAATTATAAGCAAATATATGAATGATACAATGTTGCAATTTTCAAATTGGAGCTATTGATAAATTATTATTATTTTTAGCTGTACAAAGATAAAAAAATATGCCTTCTTGGATTAGAATTCAGCGACGTCAATACTCTATCTCGCATGCTGAAAGTTACGAACAGACGTATACACTTACTTAAAAGCTTTCAGGTAATTTATTTTAAAACTATTTTACCATCAATTTAAATAAATTTAATATCAACCATCATTCATAATATGTGAATATAAAATTTAAAATCAGTATTGAACTCTTTTATTTGATAACAGGCGTTAATGGACCATGGAACAAAAGTTGGAAGTGAACTAGCCAATAGTTATAACAAATGCTGTCACAACAGTAAATTAAGTTTAGTTGCACAAGAAAAAATTATCAATTTAGGTCTACGTCTTGGAGGGTTCCTTGGTGATGCAGGATGGTATTTAGAGAGTGAAAAAGTTTTATTAGCTTGTAAAGAACTCTGCATCTCAGGCCCACAAAATCCTGACACATGGTGTCGTACTTTAGACTGTTGTCACAAGTAAGTTGGTTTATTACGATTAATCAACTTATAGTAAATTGAAAAGCATAATTTAAATGTTTACATAATACTTAAAAAATCAAAATATCTAAATAGTTTTATATTTAAAAAACATTACAAATATATATGATAGCTAATGAATAAAAACAACTGATGATTTTATCTGCAGATTACTCCATGCACAAGCAGCTTACTGTGCTTTCAATGGAGCAAATGAAACTCATCAACTGGCATTAAAAACAATTGAAAAACTCAAAAATGCTGGTTACACAAACACTAACCATGCTGCTCTATATTCAGAATTTAGCGTCCTATTTTTTACCAGAAGTGAATATGATCAAGCGCACAAGTACTGATTTATAATATTTAATATTTAATACATGTATATAAAATCGAAAGGAACTAAAATAGTATATCTTTTAGGTGGAGTGTAGAAGCATTAAAACAGCTGAAACCATCTCTGCCAGGGAGTATTATCATTAATGTTCTTCGTCAAGCAACCAGATCTTGTGTGATTAAAAGAGAATTTCAGAAAGCAGGTTTATTGATCAAACAGGCAGTATATCTTGCTAGAGAAATATTTGATACTGACCATCCAAAATACAGTGATGTTCTTATTGATTATGGTTTTTATCTTTTACACTCTGATAGTATTGTTAATAGTGTTGCAGTTTATAAGGTGATTACAATATTTATCAAATTTAATTATAATTATTTTATTAAAATATATTTTAATCCATTGTTTTTAGTTTGCTTTGGACATTCGAAAAGCGATATTTAGTGAGTATAATCTTCATGTTGCAATAGCACATGAAGATTTAGCATATGCGCTTTATGTACAAGAATATAATTCTGGAAAGTTCCATTTAGCAAGGTATATAAAAATGTATTTGATAACATATTATTTTTTGGAATTTGTGAATTTAATTACAAACAACTTGCAAACTCTAATAACTAATATAATACAATTATGGATATATAATAATAAATTTATTTAAATAGTGATCATGCTGATAAAGTTATTGCTATTATGGAAAAACTATTACCTGCTGAACATTTGTTACTTGCCAGTGCCAAAAGGGTAAAAGCCCTGATCCTAGAAGAAATTGCTTTGGAAAGTGCACCAAATCCAGGATTAGAGCAAAGTCTTTTATTTAAATCTGAATCTCTTCATTTGTTTGCTCTGCAAGTAGCAAAGTCTGCATTTGGAGAAAGAAATGTACAAACTGCCAAACATTATGGAAATTTAGGAAGATTATACCAAAGCATGAGGCGATATCAGGTATCTTGAGATTTACTTTATGATTATCTACTTAAGTCTAACAATTCCATATGATGTAATAAAAATTTTTTGTTTAAAGGAAGCGGAAGCAATGCATTTGAAAGCAATTGGAATAAAAGAGGAATTGCTAGGCTCTGATGATTATGAGGTTGGGTTAAGCATAGGTCATTTAGCTTCCCTTTACAATTTTCATATGAATCGATATAGGGATGCAGAAGAATTATATTATCGAAGTATTGCCATAAGTAAGAATTAAATTGATACTTTTTAAACATCTAAATTATTTTTATACTATTTTCGATTTCTTTAAAACAAATGAAGTATTATTTAATAGTAATTAATTTAGTTTTACTAATGCTATAAAATGTTATCGCTCAATTAATTTTTTAATATAAATTTTCTATTATTAAGTTGCTCATGTACTTTGATATAATTCATAAAATTATATTAAAATTAATTTAAAAACTTACAAATAATAGTTAGTCATAGTGTCAGAAAAAATTAAGAAACAGTAAATTTGATTTAAATTCAAAACAGATATATTGTATAGTTTTCATGCATGTTAATTATATTTTATGTATAATTTACATAGATATGATATTCAATATCATGAAAGTATGTGCAATAATCAAACTGATATATTTTCAATAATTACATTTACTTTTTATTTATAGGTCGTAGACTATTCGGCATAAGTTACAGTGGCTTAGAATATGATTATAGAGGTTTGTTAAACGTTTATACAAAACTTGAAGAGCATGACAAGTATTTGGAATACATGGATGCACTAACTCATTGGAGAGAGCTAAGGGATAAACGCGCAGAATTACAAGAGCCTCCTATTGATCAAAAATGTTCTCAGCCTGTAGATAAAGTAATTACCGCGTTTTTTTCTATGTAATAGAGTCAAAATAGATAATTTAAAAAGATTCTGGAAAAATGCAATTCTTTCGGGTTGAAAGTAGAACAATCATTGTTTGACCAATGTATATTCTTTTAACACTCGATATTCTTAGTCTGATGCCTTGAAAATTGAATACGCGTTTCAGATGTTGAGTTTGATACTCTATAGCAGAAATACCTTCGTCGTTCCCTGATTTAAGTGAGTTTACACAATTACGTGAATTAACAGAAAAATAAGTATCAAAAGTGAAATAAGTACTATCATCTATTAAGAACGAATGAAAGGTAGTGGGAATATTAGCTACCTAAAATATAAGTAATGTGAGAAGATACGAGTCATATAAGTTATATTGAGAAAGTGCATTACTTATCTTCATAGGCATAAGAGTTAGATCAGCAATTCTTTGTGCGCGAAAGTCCTGTTTTATAAATTCGAAACTTAGTATTGTTTTGAGCAAATTATGCGGAAAATTACATAAAATAAATATTATTTCTACAGAATGTTTTCGATTCAATTACTGCAACAAATTATAATATATTAGAATGTATTAGATACAATGAGCAATTAAATGGAAAATTGAAAGCAGTATTGTCTTCAAAATAACATAAATTATACGTTCCCGAACAGAATAAAATTGAATCGTAAACACCCTGTGTAAACATAACTAACTGTTACATAAAACACAAAGTAGTATCATTTTTTATAATTTTTGTAAAAATTATTTTGAAAAATTTGATTTTAAGCTATTGTTTTTATAAGGATTTATATAAAGAAAATATTAAATTAAGAATTGTTGCTTTAATATAAAATATTTAATTCTAAATGTGTAAAATAAATTTAATGATAAGTAAATATGTGAAAGTGGAAATAAAAAATTTTAATTAATCGAAAATTTGATAGTTTAAAGTGCGTACTTTTAAATATTACTCGTGTAAATTTTATATACCCTTTTAATCTGCTCAAAACTATGAGATAAATAAATCAGAAGTTTCGCGCTTTTGAAGATTAGATTATTTGTATGTACATATATCGAGTTCTTTTTAAAAATATGTTTGTAATTTAATACGGCGCGGTGAATTGCGTGGCATTCTATAGCGTTTATCACATTTGTAAGTGACTTCTTTTGTTTTGCGATTACACCAAACTTTCATATCTGAATAAAGTTTGAGTTTATAGAAATTTGCAATCATGTTGTTTATATCTTTATTACGTTCGTATTGATTAAATAAAAGGATTCATTGTGACAACTGGAGACTGTGATGTGGAAACGCAAAATTTTAAATATCGTATAATTCCATGGAGCATTATTTTATGGAATTTATATTCTTTTCTTATTACCACAGTGTATATCATGTTCGTGTTATATTTACTCATAATTTATTAGAGTTAAGTTTTTTTAGGTTGTTTTGATTTTTTAGAATTGTAAGATAAAATAAATAATTTTAGACATACATTCAAAAGCTTTAATCTTTTAAATGACATTAATCTTTAATTAGTACAGTCTCATATTTACAAGATGCTTGGCAATTATTCCTTTTTATCACTTTACTCTGTTGGTTAATAAGAATAAAACTGTTACTTTACTTTATATCTGTATAAAGTAACAAAAGTATCTTTTGTTTTGCTAAAGTTTTGCATAAATTTAATTGATTATTTACTATACAAAATCACAAAATGAAACAATTACGAAAATATGTGAAGATATTTTTTTAAAAATAATTTGACAATTGCCATTTTATATTAATAAAATAAGTCAAGTATTATGAAATTACTGCAGTCAAGATAAAATTTGAATGCAGTAAATTACATTTGTTTTTGCTTATAAGGTATTCATTAATTTTTATGACATAATTTAAAATCTTGTATTACTTTCAAGTTAATATTTTAGAAAGGAGAATGTAATTTTTTGATCTTGAAAAATAACTTATTGGCTTAAGATTAATTAAAAATTATTAAATGATGTAGTTCCTTGTAAAGCAATATTGCACTTATTTTTTAACTAAGTTCATAAGTTTTTTTTTTGCCGTTTCATATTACAGTTTACGGAGGGTCTCGACTGAAATATGGAGCAGTTTCTTGCACCAACAAAGTATGACAAACGTTACAAACTCTTGATGGTCTCTGCTTTGGTCCACTTTTCACAATATTATTTAGGCACGACTGACAGAAAATTTGACCGCAATGTCGGCAATGTATCTATAAGTTAAAAATTTACATAAAGGTAAAAGTAGAAATTTTTAATTATAGGATAAATTTTAATTATGTAAAACTTAATAAGTAATAGTGAACTAAGCGCTTCACACTTACTTTTTCTTTCTTTTTGGCAATTGAGAAAGATGAGTGACATGTCGGGCATTCATCAACATCATCTTCAAATTGCCATCTAACTTCTTTTTCAGAATCTCGAATTTTTTGAAGCTGAACCTTTAAACAAAGGTCCATATTAAAGAAGTTACATATAAGATTGTGAGCATTGTTCTATAAAAACATTAATTTTTAAGTAAT
This sequence comes from Sycophaga agraensis, assembly GCA_018906755.1. NCBI lineage: Eukaryota > Metazoa > Arthropoda > Insecta > Hymenoptera > Pteromalidae > Sycophaga > Sycophaga agraensis. Next base: position 849,325 of record JACCIE010000039.1, read on the forward strand.
TTTACTTGTAATGATTGAGTTAGTCGAACAAAATCTTTCTGAGTTTGTTCTCCTGTATTTAATTCTTGTTGTAAATTCGTTATTTTCTGCTTTAATTCAATTATAATTAAATCTGTCCTGGATGCACTTTCAACCATACTTTGAAGTTCTGCCTCTTTTCTCTCTTTTTCACGGTTATCTTGCTCTATTTGATCGTGTAATAATTCCAGTTCACATTCTAAAGATCTAGATTTCCTCTCGGCTTCCTCCTTTGCAATAGTTGCTATTATCAATTCTTCTCGAATTTTAAGGATGCTAATATGTAATTCTTCTACAGTATTTGGCATATTTATATGTTCATACTGGTAATGTTCTGAATTTTTACTATATTTGCCCATTAGATATTCGTTTTGTTGTTGAAGTCTAAAATAATTATAAACTATTTAACAAAAGAATTTACCTACAAATTATGTATAAAGAATTTTAATTAATATTTATTTATTAAAATTAATTGAAAAGTCAATGATTGATTGTATTTTACATTTTGTAGATTGATCATAATAGGTGTATTAGTTTTTCTGAGAAATAAATACGTGTGTTTTATGATAATATCTTTAATTTTTGTATTTTTTCTTATGCATCAAAAATATTATTAGTTGTAATAAAAAAAGTGAATTACGTTATTTTTAACTTACTCTTCTAAATGTTTTTGAACTTCTTCTCTTTCTTTTGTTAATCGAGCTAATTCTTTTGTAACGCTCTCTTTTGTATAATTATATTGTTGATGCAGTTCATCAAGAGCTTGCTTTGCAGATTTAACTAAAGAGGTAAGATTAGTCACTTCCGCTTTGTGTTCTTCTTTCTTCTCATTCCATTTTTCTTCCATACCTTTACGAAATTCTACTTCTTTAGCTAGATCTTGTCTTTGAACTTGTAACATTTGCTCTGATTCTTGTAACTGCTTCCTAAGATCTTTAGCTTCCATTTGCATTCTTTGAAGTTGAGCTTCATAATTAGAACACATATCACATGCATTTTCCCAAGAACCAGATAATTCTTTTGCCTTAACTTGTTTATTATAAAGTTGATCTTCTTTCTCTTTACATTTTTGTAATTCATCATCAGTCGTTCTTAATTTTTCTTTTAAAGCTGTAATTTCTTCTTCTAATGGTACAACTAATGAGCGTAGTACTTCAGCATCTTCATCAGCCTAGAAAAGAAATTAATATATTTTATAAAGTCAATAAAATAATAAATTAATAGTAATTTTAATAATTAATAATTTTATTAATTTAAAACTTAAAAATACTGCTTACATGTCTTTTACTTTTTAAGGAACTATCTTCTGTTTCAGAAGTAAGTGACAATGAGTCTAATTGAGATGCTACTTTTTTTGCTAAAGTTTTTGTCATTGTTGAAAAAGAAATTTGAAGTCCATCAAGATTTGGATTTGGTTCAATTTGAAGTTTTAATTGATTAATTTCTTCTTTGAGTTTACTAATTTTATTTTCCAGCTCTTTTCTTGTAATTGAGGAATCTTGAACTGTTGATGTTATTATTTGTTGCAAAGAAGCTATTTCGTCTTCAGCCTTTCTCTTTTCTAAATCAATATCATTTTGTTTTTTTATGTCAACAATCACCAATTGACTTTTTATGTCATTTAAATCATGTTGTAACTTTAAATTTTCTTCTTTTAATCTTGTATTTTCATCTATTATTTTTTGAGCATCTTCTGCTTGAAAGAAGGAAATAAATACATATAATATGCATATTACATACGCTGAATTCAAAACTTTGAAAGTAAATGTCATCTACCTTCTTTTTGCAAAAATAATTCTTTCATTTTTGCTCTTTGAACATCGAATTCCACCCTCATTTGATTATTAGTTTCTTCTAACTTTCTTACTTTTTGATATATATCTTCTAAAAAAATGATTAATGTATCAAATAATTACTATAAATGGATTTTAATAAATTCAATAACATTAAATAACTTTAAATAAATTCAATGATAAATCAATAAAACAGTTTACCTGAATTCTCTGGAATAGTGTTGGTTTCCTCTTTGGTATTTAAATCTTGTTCATTTATCGATTCCATATTTACTTAATAGTTTAATTAAAGGTAATGGCACTTATCCTATATCCAAAGAATCTTGCAGTAAAACGATTTTCTATTTGTAAGATAAAATGTAAAATTAGATTAAAATAGTTTTAAACAACATAATTAAAATACTGTGAATATTTTTTTCTGCCTTTTTATAAATAATAAAAACAACCCACAAGTACCTTTCAATTTGACAACGTAGGTGATGTGACTGATTCGTTGTGTAGTAGTAAATGTTCAAAAAAAATCAACAATTATTTTACAACGCATCTTGACGACTTCGACGAGGCGACTTCTCAAGGACACGCCACGACGAGGACGTCCATCAGAGTCATCGTTTCAAAAAGTTGAGATTTCGCGTACTCAGAGTAATATCGACGAAGCAGAGCATTTTTGTTTTCGTGCTCCAGTCCTACCTAATTCGACAAACACCTTGAGGATGTCAACACATTGAACACTGGATATACTTGTAGTACAGTTTTTGCAAATTTATACTCTTTGAAGTATAAACGCGAGTTCCACTATTAGATTGGAACAGTCGATATTGTGGATGATGTCGATTAATGTCGATGATGTCGATGTGTCAAAGTACATGAGATAGACCCCTACGAAATGCGAATCTGGCGCAAGTGCAGCTCTCAAAGTTAAAATAAAGTAAAGGAGAGGATAAATCAGAATGTAAGGTGCATTTATACCGTGCGCAGAAAAAAAAAATCATTAAGAGATAAGCATTGTGAACGAAGCCGATGAAAATCACAAGAAAGTACAAATTAACCTCACTTTGTGCGCGGCGATTTTGTACGACAGAGATCTTATATGTTTGTCCTACTTCAACATGACCACTACTACTGCCAAGGTGCCAATATATTCCTAATTCCACTGCTCAGTCCATCTTTCTCTATACCCGGTATACTTGTATAGCTTGTAGTGGTCTGTATAGAAGTCGTCTGTAGCTTTACGAAAATCGCATGCCTTACAGCGTAATTTATTCTCTGTCCTGCTCTCTCACACTAATGTAGTATTATGAATTTTGCAGCGATCTGCACTATCGACAATGACCTTGGACAAAAGTGTTTATAGTTAAGGTGCTTGAGTTGACCTTACTAAAATAATTGATATAGCTAAAATACCGTTCATACCCTAACTGTGTTATTCTAACGTGATGTGCATATGTAGGTTGATCAGAAAGAGTGTGCATGCATTACATTAACATAATAAAATATTTGCGTATGTGTGCATAAACATAGGTAATGCAAAGGTGAAGAATAATAAAAAATAATCGCAATTTTCAATATTGTGTAGAAAAATGTTGCGTATGCTCTAACAATGTACACGGTACAGTACTTCCTTAAAAATTTATTTGTGCATAATTTTATTATTCGGAGTTTCATTCAATTGTACCAATGAAATATTTATATAGTTGAAGAAATCAATCGAATAAGGATTGATATTTTGAAAGTTGTATAAAAATTTGTTTTTGAATAATGAGTTGATAAATATTTTACAACTAAGCAGTAAAATAAGTAATCAATTAACAACTAAGTGAGTAAATTAAAAAATATAGCGGTCTCGAGAGCGGTGGTCGATTGGGTGACTGAATAAGGAATTTTTCGAGTTAGAGCGTTGGACACCCTCAATCATTATCTTTATCTTCGCACCTCGTGGGTCTGGAGCGAGAACCGGAGGGGATGAAGCGCTCAAGCTCTCCGAGGGCCGGGCTTGCGCGCATATAAGCAGTCGGCTCTCGCTCGAGTGCGTCCGAAGCGAGTAAATCGTAGCGGGGGCGACAGGCAGAATGCTCGCGAAATAATGGACACGCGGTGGCGTCGGCGGTGGCGGGGGCGCGAAGTAAAATATACTGGCAGTTTGGCGGCGGCGTCATCCGTTATCGGCTGCGCCCACGCCGATTAATTCTCGGGCGCGTTATGCCCCGGAGACGGGGGGACCGCCTGATGGCTGACCCCCCGCGCGTATTTTACCACTGTATCCGCGCGCGCCGATTCGTCGATGATCCGTTTTATAGCTTTTCCAGCGCATTAATAATATCGAGCGCCGCTCGTCAGTCATCCGAAGGGACCGGGAAAACCGCAGATGGCGATCGCCACTGACTCTTTTCACGCTCTCGAGCAGTCCAAAGATTAGGCTGGGGGGAAATGATAAAAATTAGATACACTACTCGTTATTATAGAAAAAAGCGCTTTGAGCTTCACTTTAAGTACCACCATTTCTTTTGACCGTTTTACAAAACCGTTACAGTACTCATATAGAATTTGGATGACACGTATCTTTTAGCCAGGCGCTGCAGAGGGAACAGCGAGATTCGCTGGCATCATTCAAGTATATAATAAAGAATTTCAATTTATATACAGTAAGACAGATATTTTCTTACCACTTTCCTTCTAATTGAATCTAGTATATTATTACATATTAAGAATTATGACGAGGACGCCATTAGTAAAACCGGGATTCATCGTTCATATTTTATTTTGCTTTTAATTTGTCGTCCTAACTCACCTGTCTTACGATCTTGTTTAGTGGTTACGTAGCTAATGTTATGGCTCGCGGCTTCCAACTTTTATTTCTATCATTGGCGCAGAAAAAGGCGGTAAATGTTTCGATTAAAAGGAGGTCTTGCGAGGAGCAAAGATAAAAAGTGTGCGAAGGAAGATACGCAAGGGTTTTTTCCAGCGCAAGAGAAAGCGCGCAAGCGTTAATTAATACAACAGCGGGAGTTTGGCCCGTGGATCGGTGGCAAAGGGAAAAGAAGCAGAATCGGCGGCCTTGGCTGGGCTATAAATAAGAAAGCGGGGCGCGATAAACAAGGCCGTGGGCTGGAGCGATCTACGAAAATCCGCGAGCGGGGATCGGCGAGCCGGGCATTTCGACACGGCGGAAATATTGCCCGGAGTGTTCGGCTCGGCCGGCGTGCACGTGAAATCTCCTCATTAAAAGCTCGCTCGGCCTTAAATCGCAAGGCCGCGGGAGCGAAGGCCGGGCGCGCGTACGCGACGATGTCGCCGTCACTGCCAACCCCGTAAATCAAAAGCCGTGTTTTAAGCGGGCGCGCGAGCATCTTCGCGCGCGTGATTTAAAAGGGGGAGGCGCGCGGGCCGAGTGCGCGCCCGGCCCTCGTCCCGCGGCGCGTGCATTAAACATCGATGACAAATATCGTAACTTTCGAGGTGCCCCTCGCCGGGACGGCCGCCGCGCCACGCCGCGCGCATACATTAGCCCCTGTTTACTTAGAAAAAATATTTGATCAGGCGCCTGCAGCCTCCGGGCAGCGCGATTGGATTAAAAAGACTCGCCGCGGAGCTCGCGAGATAAGCCGCCTGATACTGTGTGTACAGCGATTAGAGAACCCGTTTGCCTCCCCTCGTGATTTACAGATTCTTTTTTTCTCCTTTATCGGCCCGCCGGCCTCGTCGCTCGCGCAACCCAATTGTACGTATACGGTCGGGGTATCCCGTTGGCTGTTGTCTCGCTGCGCATTGGTCCAGTCAAAGCGCCGTCTCCCTTCGCAACTGGGAGCCCCTCTCGCGCGCTGCACATGTATCATAATTGCAGATTATGCGGGAGGAGATTTATCAGGAGAGCTGGCCAAAGGGACACGCTCTCCTCGCGCTACACCCGAATGAGATTTAACGAATGGACCGAGGAGCCTAATACCGCGCGACGGGCACCAAGCAAAGGGTAATTAACGAGCCGGAGGGAGCCAAGTCGGCGAAGACATTCCTCCCACGGACGCCCCTCGGCCCTCGCGTCCCCCGCCGCGACTCCGCGAGGCGCCGGGAAAAATCTCGCCGGGGAGGCGCGAGACGGGCCCTGGCGGACAAGGGGAGAAAAACAGGAGGGGGCCAGCCCACCGCCCCTCGCTAATTATATGCCTCTTGCCCGATGAATAATCGGCCCGCGCGGAGACAATGTCTGATTTAGTGGGCCCCTCGCCCGTCGCCGCTGCCAAAGTGCGCGGGCGGGGGTCGGCGCGCGTTTCGCGGCCCGCGGAGACGCGCCTCCCCCGCCCGATCGACCCGCCCGATAATATGCTAATAAGCCGCTTCCCGCTGACGGCCACTTCCGCCACAATCTATCGCGCGCGCCCCGCTCCTCGTGGGCGCATCTTACCAAGTTCTACCGGCCAACTCGAGGCTAAAGTGCATACGCGCGGCCAGCCGTCCCTCTGTCTTCCCTGCACCTCCGATTAGCCCGCGATTCCCATTGCCGAGTCTACTTTGCTAAATGCCAACAGTAAGGATTTATCCGTCGAATCGATGAATGTTCGTTGCGCCTAATTCTATGGGGGATGTCAACAATGTAGATCAGAGAATTCAAAATATCTAACAATCAAACTCTACAAAATTTAGATGCCGAAAAGGAGCTAATATAGTGATCCGCGAGACTTCAAGAACAATATTTAATTTACTATTGCATACGGGTCTTGGGATTAGGTAAATCTCGAAACATGCGCAAGATGCTCTACTCCGACTTAATTCAATCAAATTGTAGAAAATTAATGAAGATAATATATAATTTCAAAATACTGTCTCCTATACAGATTAATTTACTCGAGGCTCGCTCTCGATATTTGCGAAACGAGAGCTACTTGATGTAACTGTCTGATCTTTTCTCGCAAGAGCAGTACCTGAATATTATCATCCTCGTCCTCTATGTCCGGATTTTTGCTGCTTAATCCCTAACGCATGTTTTAACCTGCCAAAATGGTATCGACAATGGGGCCGAGCCTAGATTTGGAATACAATGAGATTTATTAGAGGCCGATTGTTTGGTGATAATGATGTTACATTTGCTGAATGGAATAGGGACATTAGGAATGTAATTTAGGTGACCTTTCGAAGGATTATATTTTATTTTTGTATTACTCAAACCCGAGTGTAAACCTATTGTTATTACTTTGTAACTTGAAACTGAACGAATGTACTCTTACAATTTGTTTCACACATCTTTCTAGTTTTCATTTAAAAAGGACAACTTTGAACTTAAACTGAAACTTCAGACCAACTACATACTAGATTGTAAAATTCATTCCTGATATAATACGTCAAGTTGTAAATATTCTTACCAAGCGGTATCATAAAGCTAGCAACTGTGATTCCGATATTCAGAGTTACGCGGAAGCATGCGCGCGCGCATGTGTTTTACATGAGACTGAAGTTTTAAATGCACTCTTTAAGATACTGTTCCGAATCTCGCTATTCAGTTGATTTCTATCTTAAATTAATAATAACTTTTCAGTTATTGATTGTAACTTCCCTACACCCTATGCCATTCGGAAACTCTAAGCATAAAAAGCTCTGTTTTAAAACAAATTTTAAGGAGTTCGTCTTTTCCTTTTTAGTAATGCAAAATATCGAAAGAACATAGAGTTTATTTAATTGAGATGATATGCTAATCTTGTAAATACTTATTAGATTTGATATAGCAGTGATTGTAATCGATATAATGAGCCATGACATCTACAAGAGATCAAAAATCTACTGAATTTGAAAAATAGCTTTAAAATAGTAATCAAATTTAATGCGCAAAGATTCGTTCTATTGTTCACGTTCTCAGGCCTTATTTGTTGCCTGTTTCTTTGATGTTCATATCCATAAGTTAGTATAGTTTTGAGTTAACACTAAAGTTTTTATTAAACTGAAAATCATAAGATGATCTTTTTGCACCGAAAGACGCCATTGTTAATTAGTTATTACAATCATAAAATGCTGCACATGTAAAAAGAAATACACAGATACATAAATATGATACTTTAACCCTTTCAAAAATAGTTGCTCAAACGAATTTTATTCTGCATATAAATTAAATTGGCTTATTTGTTAGATGTATATAGAGTATAATGAATATACGAGTATCTCATGTTTTCCATTCCGATAATCCATCGAATTTAGAACGTCAGATGCCAAACATCGATTCAGTTATTCAGTGTATTATGTCACCAAATTAATTATTAATAATTCTGAAAGACTGATCAGTTTCTCCATAACAACAAGTATAAGTTTTTTGACAAGTCAAAACAACTACAGGCCTGGAGTAAAAAATCACTGCACTTGTGTGATGTAATGGCTCTATAAGATACGAGCCATAATATAATATAAATATATAAAGAAAAATAAATAAAAATAGCAATAATGTTAAATAAATTTATTATTTGAAAATATCTTTTCAGAAAGCAGCATTTAAATAAAATAAATTATAGAAGTCGAGTTAACTATAAACTACTCATTTTCTTATAATTTTCAAGTTCCCTTTTTCAATAGCTTTGTATCGTCATTAATAAAACTGAAAACATAAGATTCGCCAAGCCTACAACACACAAGCATTATACATGCTGCAGAACCGTATTCTAACCTTAAGTAATTTACAAAGATAGGAGGTACCGATCTCTGCCCAGATCTCTACGATTTCACGTATAATAAATATTCTTTAAAAATCCATCCTTTTTCTCGGTAATATTAATGAATGATATGGATTAATGAGTCCTGTAAATGTATTAAGAGGCTGTATATATTAAGCATGTCATTAAATCTGCAAAGATTCTGGTTCAACAGCTATATTGCAAATATGCTGTCAGTCACCAGTTCACTGTACAAAGTACTCATTGCATTATACGCTCGCACAGTTTAGCCACAGTTTAGTCACTTTAGTCTTACTAAGTCATGTCCCACAATGTACCAGATCGCAGGTAAACATTATTATTTAATTTATTATATAACTAATTGTATTCGTAATTAAATTGCTGATCAGTTTTATAATAAAAATTGATTTGATTCTTGTTAAAATAACAAGAAAATGGAAGTAAATAGTTTACAAATTTTCTTTATTTAATCAGCCTCATAGTTCTTTTTATAATTTAAAAAAGTATAATGAGTTATGAATTTTATTGTTGACATAAAATTATCAAATAAATTTTCTAAAAACACTAATTTTTTTATCTTATATACATGCATATGTTATGCAATAATGCTGAAATTAATTGTGTTAAAAGTGTTCAAAATTAAACAAAGCTATTCAAAATTAGAAATAATGCCTAAAATATTGTTCAGTTTAAAAATTTTTAATATTTATGTGAGCACAATGTCAGTATCTTCCTTATTACTAATTATATCAATAATCGTAAGTCCTTCGTTATTACGAGTCTTGACTATCGCTTGAATTTCTTTTGAATTTCTATTTTGCAGATTTAATTCTTCTATAAATTTGTAGTTATCATTCTTCATTTCTTTGAATAGACTACCGATTAATAGCAATAAATCGACTATATTGATATTATTATCGATGTCATCGATGCTACAGCATAATCTAGAGATGTCTATGTACGTGACTATATAACATCTACGCATTGCATTATCTCTTAGTAAAAATAGTACAACTTCTAAATTATTAAACTTAGCAGAATAGTGTAACACGCTAATATTATTGTATTGTCAGTAAAACATATATTTGCATCATCTTTAAGAAGAATATTGTGTATACACCTAGCACTTTCACAATGCGGAAGTACGAGTCAAGCAGAATTTTTAGAAGCCTACCCGGAGTCAAGAATATCTTGTGCAGTCTTTGAGCTTTGAGTACTCGATGATGCTCTGAAAACACTACAATCTCAACTTTCATTTGAGAACCTAGATAAGATGTTCGGATGAAGATATTCCGAAATATCTACGATCGAAGGATTCGATTTAAACATTCAGCTACTGGTACTGCATATTTCGAAGTCTGCAAGATATCGTTGTCTCCGGGTGGAGTTCTCAAAACACCACAATCTCAGGTCTCATTTGAGCGCCTACATGAGATGCTCGACAAGACGAATATTCAGCTTAGCATTTAGCATATTCTCAGCTTTTTCCAGTTATGTAGCTAAATCATGTATTCGTAGGCATTTATATTGGAAAATGAATAAAAGAGATTGAATGAGTTACATTTTCAGAATATATCAAATAGCCATACATAAGTAATGAACTATCATAAATAAATACTATCGAATAAAAATTCTGAGAATTTAGTCCATTTGCAGCAAAATTTATCAGTATCTGGCGTTTACCACTTATTCTTCTCAGTCCAGCTGAAAATTATATTTAAATAGAATTTTATAATTTACCTGAGAAATATAAATCAAACACGGATTACAATTTTTTTTAAATAACTCCTATATTATTCTTAACAATTATACGTTTGTATAATATTTAAAAATATATGTCAATAATAATTTGAAATATAATTTATTTGTTACATTTATGAAATTCAATAGCTGATTAAAATGTATAACTGCGAATAAATTATACACTATTTATACATCTTCTGTTTTTATTGATACATTTACATTTATGATTTTGCATAGATCAACGTTAATGAAATTGATAGGATCGACATATAATTAAACTCGTCTTTTAGAAAATGTCTGGTAGTCAAAAGCGTAAGATATAACGAGAGAGATTATCAGAATAATGATAAATCGCATTAATAAAATTAAATGTCTATGACATGGGCTTCGATTTGTATTTGTGTTTTAGATATGAGCTTTCGGTTAAAATATTTGAAAACCCATCAAAATCTTTAGATTTCAAAATATTTAATATATATTTATTTTATTTTTAAAATAATATCAATTTAATCAAAATATAAACTTATAACTCGATAATTCTCATGAAGTTTTATTTTAATTTCAAAATGATACTAAACCAATATGTTGAAATCCACCTTCAGCGATTATTAATCTCTGACCAAAGAAATTATATATAACGTTTCGAGAGTGGATCGTGGTTAAGTATTAGACTAAATCTACACATCTGTGAAGAATATGAATTACAATTTATGAACTAAACGATTTTCCTTGAGGTAAATATTCTTCAAAATAATAGGAAGGCGATATATAAATACGATACCTCAACTCCCAAACTCAGCGTTAAATTATTTTCATTTTCTACATTGTTAAAAAGGGAATGTAACGCAACCACACGCAATTACTTTCGAATAAAAGATTTTCATGGCAGTGGAGAGGGGAAAGTACCATAGTGGCAAGATGTAGGCCATTGATGAATTCGTCCTCTTATTAGGAAGCGATAAAAATTACAGATCTCGAGGCTATATTGTCGCCAGGAATCGCGCACAACTGACCGGAATACGACAAAAATATCCCGTTTTTCAAAAGAGGTTTTAACGTTCTAAAATTAATTAATTCTGTTACGAATTCTAACAAGAATATTGTGTCAACTAAATATATATATATATCATTAGCATTTCGATTGACCATGGACGAACTCAAGATTTATCTACAGTCCGTTAATTATAAAAATTAATACCATTGTATCAAATATCATGATAAAATAATAAATGTTTATTTGAATTTGACATTGGTTATATTGGTCTCCAGAATATTAAGAACTCTTCAAAAAATATTGCACCATAAAAAAGTCATTCTGCTGAGAGCTTGAATCAGAAAAATCATCAAAGCATGATTTTATAGTTTGATACCTGAAGCTGCCGCTATTTGGTGCCGAATATGCTGAACAGCTATACACACCTTACAGAGTATACACACACCCACATATATAGTTGCAGATCATTAATATATTATTTCAGAAATCCATCTCATGAGAATTTTCAGTCTTGTTTCATTTAGTCCTTCAATTGTGCAGAAAGCTTATGTTATAATCAATAAAATCTTTATGTATTCATGCGAGCCATATCATCTTTTTCGTGAAAATTGAAATCTTCGTTCAAAAAATAAACATACAATAAGCTTTAACTAAACCCCTATAGAAAAGCGTGCGTAAATGCTGATTAAGAGGTTTTTTCTGTATGCTGGTTGGCGCGCTTGCCGACCTAATTCCTCTGCTATAATACTTATCGCCGCATAATTCTGATTAAACGAACCAAATGTTTTTACCGGTGACGAGTACCTTATTGGCTCTATCTTCCTCTTGCGACCTAATCTCGAAGATGAATCGACTTTGGAGGCCAAATGAGTCGTCATACTTTCAGTCGAAATATACTGTTTACAAAAAACATTTGCGATAATTTTATTTTCTATATGCAAAATTAGTGAAAAAAGCGCGGCTTATGTGGTCGCAGGTCGCTGTTAAAGCCAGACGATAGTGTGGCACGTCTTATCGTGACCGTTATAAAAATAGCGAACCAGTGCAGGTATATAAACTCAAGGTATATATATACTCGTCACCTTGCATGCGAATTCGTCGAGCTCATTATCTTATCGCGGTGCGATAACTAATGAGAACGACATTTTGCGCGCCGAGTCAACTCTATACGCGTATTATATATAGGCTCGCGATTTATCCGCGCCATTCCTCCGAGACATCTACGCGCGATTATTCGTCGACACGCTGGATTCCTCTGTAGGGATTTATAGCTCGTTATATAACCAAGTATCGGACGCTAAAGAAATCCCAAGTCAAATGTTTCCATCTTCCGTTATTGCAACGATGTAGCGCTCAAGCAGTTTACTCAACTGCACTTTGCAGGCTTTTATGTGAAAATGCACTTTCTTTGCCTTCGAGTAAATTAATTGAATTTATTATCATTTGAGTGCATTCGTTGAATGATTTTATACATTCAACATATTTGTACAATTGGGTAAATGATCATCATGGCGGATAATTAGCAAATTCAATTAGCTATAATAATATAAAATAATTACAAGCTGCAATGAATTTACCTTAAAGAATACGAAATAAGAAAAAGTAAGCGCTTTGGACTACATGTAATGTTGCATATTTGTCTACTATTAACGTCGAACCGGTGGATAATATAGCGTCATTATAATCTCAAATTTTGAAAAGTTGCATTTTTCCCGCGACTCTATCATTGCCCTGCATAAACGCATCAATCAATTTTATGCGACTGACACTCATAAATAACAGTAATAAAGATTCCACCCTCATAATAGTAAATTCCGTATCGATCAGCCTGTCGTTTGCAATTCAAAATTTTGAGACTGATTTACGTGGCGCGCAGTTCAAAAATCGATATCCCTTGGGCAGTGGTGGGCGGGCAAAAGCGACTGTGCGCGCATCTCGAATTAACGGTCGCATCGAAAATCCGAGGCCGTGTCCATCTTCCGCTGGCTCCGCTCCCAATCATTATACGACCGCCCGCTTCCTTTCGCAATTTCATTTTGTGCATTATTTTTTTTATCCTCCCAACGGCTATACGTCGATGAGTCTTGTCTCTTTCTCGTTCTCCTCGGCTCTGCCTCGCCGCGTAAACGGCGCCGTCGCGTTTACGAGCGGCTTATCGCTGCACTTAATCAATCAAATATTGGTTGACCCCTTTCTTTCGCAGGCCGCCTCGTTACCTCTTTGCTTTCAAGGCGTCTTATAAGCTAGTGCGCGTAAAGCTTCACTGCAGCAATTCTGATCGTCGCTGGCATGCATACAATTGGGATATTTGAGGAAAGTCCTGGAGTTTTTTCCAAGCGTTTCCATTAATTTTCAGGGACTTTTCAATACACACACACACACACACACACATGTATATATATATATATATATAGCTGAGGAGAATTTATCGGTCGGGCGTCGGCTCTTGCGCGCATGCGTCGTCTCACATAAATAACGCTTAATATTTACAGGATCTTATCTTTATATAAATAATATATTATACATTCGTCCGAATAGTCGTGTTCGGCGCGCGGCCGCGGCATTATCGTGCGGCGCAAATGCAGCATCGGAGCCGCGTGTATAAGCCGCGCGCGGTGAAATAAAACCGAGCTCGTACGCGGCGTTTATCTCGCTTGGGATCGCGGGCCTTGAAACAGGCTTATCAATTAAATATAACCAATTAAACGTCGTCCCGGAGCCTCCTCCCCCTCGGGGCCCCCTGATCAACCTCCCCCCGTCCCCGTCGGTTCCTCCCTTTGTCGCGCGGACGAGAAAGAATTATATATATGTATATATGTGCGATGCCGCACACATCCTCCGTTCGCTCCCCATCCCACCCTGTTCAAGCGTTTCGTCGCTGGCGATGGAGGCCCGTAGCCAGGACCAGCCAAACCCGGCTCGCTCACCTACGCGGCTGCTGACACGAGCGTTTATGTCTGCATAAATTCTCATTTGAGGCCCCGATAATAAAGTAAGCTGCGGGGCTGAGGCCAGGCACGAGCCCAGGTGTGAGTGCGCGCGTGAACCACGAGCCGGGGACCACGAGGACAACGAGAGGCGCCGAAAGCGACTCACAGGCCCAACGCCTTTACGAGCTGTCCCCTGTGCGGGGGAGACAACTGACAGCTGCGCTCTGATGTCTCTTGTTTCTTCCACGGGGACAAGCATAATTGCCGCGCAAACCAACAGCCCCGTGGCACTTCAATTAGAATGTCTCAACTGTTTTCCTCAACTGTTTTTAATTTTTTGGAAATTCCCTACTACAATTCTGTACCGTGTTATAAATTCCAAAAGACCCCTTATCCTTTCCTAATTAAATTAAAATTTTAAACACTCAAAGATGTAATATAGTTGCCTATCTATGGTCAAGATCTCATATGATTTTTATCGCGTGATATGATAATTTTATTTGCTTAGAACTCCACAAGATTTATATGTTTGTAAGTCAGCAAAACTGGTTAGCTGTGCCCTACAGAGGAAGTCTATTATTTGAAAATTATACATGCTATAATTTATTTGTAATTATAATTGATATAGAAAAATCTAAATGTGAATAATTGGAGCGGGTTTCAATAACGAAATCGCAAAGATCTGCTGATTATGTAGCGTATAGCTGCTCGCGGATTACTACGTAGGTCTGCATAATAGATGTTAAGTCCAGGAAATTGAAACTCGGTATATCTCGTGCAGAGAAGATTAAGAAACACTGTAACTGCCCGAGTGCACGCTTAATTACATGTATTCTGAGAATCTGAGCAAATTTTTTCTTCTTTATCCTGATTCACGTTTAACTTCTGCATTTGTACCTATACAGGGTGCATTTACTTACACACTTGAAGAAAAAAAGCGAAAAGAAGCATGGAGGAGAACGAGAATCAGAAATAAAATAGCAAAGATGCTAATACCATTATTTAATGTAAATATTAGAAAAATACTATTTCAATAAATTCTATTATATAGTTTAGATATAATTTTGTTTTAAAAATATTTATCGATCTTAGTAAATTTTATTTAATCGATACCTGTAGATTTTAAATTAAGATACAATATATTTGACGATTTTCGTGTATGATTGAACACAAAAAGTAATTAAGAATTATAACAAGTGGAAACAGGCGAAATTGTCAAGATCCTCAAGCCCAACCCGTAAACTTGTCCAAATAATGACGTTGCATTATTTCAAAAATACACGTTTGTAGAAATATCAAATTATACAAATTACGTAGCTGAAAATAAAAGCAACGACAATGGCAAATAACTTCCTGATTATATTTTTAAT
Organism: Sycophaga agraensis; assembly: GCA_018906755.1. Lineage (NCBI taxonomy): Eukaryota > Metazoa > Arthropoda > Insecta > Hymenoptera > Pteromalidae > Sycophaga > Sycophaga agraensis. Next base: position 864,820 of record JACCIE010000039.1, read on the forward strand.
CTAATTTATACTGAAATGTAATTTTTACAAGACCCGTCAGTTTCAATTAGGTTATTAATTAACACAAACATCCAATAATACTGGAAGAAATATAACGAACTTATTGAAAAACTGAACAGGGAATTGTCAATTGAAATTAATAAGTCGACCTTGATTTAAACAAATGCGAGTACGAGTGATGAAATATGTGTGTTTATGTGTGTGTGTATGCATATGAAATGTTCTGTTCAGTTGGACTGCTGGTTAGTCGCCAACTGTCTCTCCTGTTGCCGCACTGCCGATGCACGGGTTCCTTGTCCGGATCTCTAAATTTCTTTCCTCATTACCATCGCTCCGCGATTATCATGACTGCGAGTGGATGTCGGTCGGTGGTTTCGTATAACATGCCCCCGGGTTCCCTTGCGCTTACTCTGTGCTCTCTCTCTCTCTCTCTCCTTTTCTCTTCCATACTATCTTGGAGACCAATGTACTATATTTATAAATTTGTGGTTGAGTCGAGATCAATTTGAGATGTTGAAGCAGTGCAAAGATATAAGTGCTTAAGATCTCGACTTCAAGTACGTCTGGCATCGGCTTGGACAATATATTCTTAGACGGAAAGAGAACTGTAAGTTTTGTACTGTAGCTTCCATCGGTAGCTGGTTTGTTTCGTCTTTATCTCTTACCTCACACTAATCCAAACGGTGAAAATAATAAAAATAATAATTCACTGTTTCATAGAAAGCACAAAATAATTTATATTATATTGAAAGCAACGAACTGTGAAAACGATTATCACAACTTCATGACTTGTGGGTATAGAAACATCACTTAGACTTTCCAGGTATTCGTCCAGTTAATGCGAGAGCTTACAGAAATCAAGTTCTCGGGGCATTTCTGTTTCGCGAACATCGACGTCATATTGTGCACTTCAAGCCACGGAAGTGTTATTCCTTGGATTCCGCGTCTCGGCGAACGGCATCTGACTCCTACTGCAGAAAATCAAAGTCATCCGTAAGTATCCGTGCTCGGAAACGACTAAACAGCTTCAGTAGTTTTTATAGAAATGGTGAACTTTTACCGAGTAACCATATCTAGAATAGTAAAAATACAAGCATCACAGAACGACTTGTTGAATGGCAACAATAAGGGTAACTCGTCGATTGAGTGGACTCCGGCGGCCGAAGAACCGACGTTTCTTATACGCTCTCGGAGCACAGACAAAAAGACTACGACTCTTGGGAACCGCTGGACTTTTTGAAAAAACTACCTGATAATAAAAAATTCCAGAATATCGTCAAAGCGTGCATGATTACAATATTCACCGACCATAAAATACTCACGTTCACATTCCAGTAAAATCAAGAAAAAGTTTTTCAGCCACAGCGATCACGACACTTCGATTTTATCCAGTTCATAGCAGGCAAAAACGACGTGGTCGACGAGGCGACTACATCGAAGAATTAAACCGTGGCATCACAATGAGGTGACTTGGAGTTAAACAGATTCTTCCGCGCCCTAACTGCGTTGTAGTTAAAGCAGATGGTAATCCTAAGAACAAATGAACGAGTCTATTGCGACGTCTCCATGAGCTTTGCATGCTCATTTGCCACGGCAACGCATAAGAAAGTGGCCTTCGAATGAATCCACAGGCTCGTCCACCTATAAGGCAAGGCAGCGCCAAACTTCATCCTCATCCAGGCTCGAATAGGTACTTATAGTCAGTCTACATCCATCAGAGTAAAATAGATACTGCAAGATCTAAGTTGATGGTTATTCTCACTGGGTCCGAGGTCTTCCCAATGGAGAATCAAGAGGTAAATACGGTAGCCCACACGTTTTATGAAGGTTGGATGGATCGTTTCGCAACTCTAGTTCAAGGCTGACAATTTGAATCACAGCTATTTAAATCGCTAAATAAACTGACAGAAAAACAACGCTTGAGGCTAACATAGACATCCACAGGCGATGAACGGTATGGTGCAGTGATTACATTGCTAACTCAAAACAGCAATCTGCTTTATTCCGGATAATAGACACGAGCATTACGAGCAGTGTTATTGGGCGTCCGAGAGGCTTAACAAGAAGATACCGGCATCGGCAGTGGAGATATTGTACAGTGAGCCCTTACGACTATAACTACGTTCGCAGTTGAACTAAAACGGCAATTCTTCAACCTGTGAGTGAACCGTGTAGCTGAGACAGCATATCGAAAAAAAAACCGTTCGTTTATCAAAAAGCCTGCCATAAAGTCGCAAGTATTTCTGAAGAAGTATCGAAAATGGCCCTACATGATACGAGTATACTGCCGTATAGTTGTCTATATGAAGTGATCAGCCGAAGCGACAAAACCAAGAAACTTTAAGGACATATCGGCATCCATCGATTGATTAAAATCATCTTATCATTATTGGATCCTCCAGACGGAGAAACAACCATAAAGTTAGCAGTGACACCCAGAGAGAAATAATAGGAGCTACAACAACAAACAGCTGCAAGAAGAACGTCAAGTCAACGAGTTACAATGATTACAACCTAGGGGACGATCTTCCATGCACTATAAAGCTGTGCACTGCCACGAGCTAACTGTATCGGTCCGATGTATGCCACGCGTGTCAAATCCAAGGGCCCGGATCTCATAAAAAAGATAACCTAACGGCCCAGGCTTTATTATATAGAAATGCGCCACATAAAGAGTTATGTACCAAATGTACATAGTTGGTAAAGTCGCGGATTACTCGCGCATGGATCAACCGAACACAAGTTTTTTGGCTGCCAATCTTCGGCAATTTGATGAGCGAAGACGCATATGAGGAAGGCAACAGCAGTCCTTCTACAGCTGCTTCGCTCCTATAGCCACTGAAGATGACACCTTCCTCGTCTATGCCATATCTAATTTGATTTATGTTTAATGATATATCAGTGTGTAATAGAAACGACTTTGTATATCTTTCATTGAGAGTATCTTATTCCAAGCCCTCCACACCTTTCTACGCGCATGTATCTCCTATAAGCAACGATTGGATTGGATGGAAATGGACAGTTGAAGGAATATTTTATGAATTTATGGATCCTGCTATTGGTGATGTAAAAAAACTTATTGTTCCGCCGAATTCAGTCTATGAATCAACCTACCATCTAAAATAAGAAATTGTTTTGAAATGCAATGCAATAATTTTGTAAAAATTAAAAAATAAATTATTTATGTAAATATCTATCTATCTCTCAAGTAACATTGTAACAAGGTCAAACTTACATTACGAGAAGGTGCAGAAAATCAAATGATTATTAAAACTTCAACAAACCGTATAACTCCTACGTATATTTTATCACTATAAAAAAAATTACACTTTTGCCGCAGAATATTACTGAATACATATTAATTATTCAAATGGTCGTTCGTTAAATCCATTAAACTTAACAAAAAAAATTTTATATTTAAAAAATTATTTACCGTATGAATTCTTTTGCCAGTTTAGACTGTTATGCTTAGGTAAAAACGAATAAGGCAATTTCATGAGTAGATAAAACATATTCATTTTAGTTCATTTGAAATTTCAGATACAAAGGGCTGGCGTTTAAGAACAAAAAAATCTTATTCATTATAAAATTTGTTAACTTCATATTTTTATTTTAAATAAAAAAAAATTTTTCTTAAAGCAGACAAACATATTCTTACTTTTATAAAGTGCTGTCGGAAGCTACTATATATTAATTTGCATTAAAAACATTTTTATGAAATCGAATAAATGTAATATGTTCTGTAATAATAACTTATTTGGTCAAATTAATTTGCTTGTTGAAAAAATACAATGATAGTTTTTTTACTATGTAAGATATTTAATTAATTTCCTATAGAATTTTTTTAATGTAAATTGAATAAAATTGTTCTCGCAGTATAGAGAATTGTTATTCGGAAACAGGTAAAAATTTTATTGTAACTTCTAAGAAGCCAAATACAGAATACATAAGTACAAAGAAAGAGAGAGAGAGAGAGAGAGAGAGAGAATAAATAAATAGGCGCGTGGTCAGTAGGTACTGGATTTTGAAGATTTAAAGCGATAGCGAAGCGCCGTCATTTACTCTTCCTGGCGAGATATCAGACAGCAATCTGCTACTCTGCAGGTCGTTGAAGGTCACGTGCCCAGCGCCAATCCCGAACAGGTCTTGCTTCAACCTACTCTAGTAGATGGAGGCACTCGTAGCTTCTTCGATTATGACAATTCTTACCTGACAATTTGTTTCTGTAGGTCGGTAAAAATTACTACAACGTACTACAATGTGCTCGAGGTTCGAATGTTCATAATTCTTCGACCATAATGTGTGTCATTCGAATCACCTCATAATAAGCTAATGGGCTCTAAAACTATCATTCAAAAAATATATTCACTAATTTTTAAGACGCCATTCCTATCGGAATGTATACAAACAAACATTATCTTGTAAAAAGCCTCGGAACATTGGCACCTTCAGCCTAATGCTCGCGAGGATTTGCGAGTCCAGATCGTAGATTCAAATGGCGCGTGCAGCTTATATAGTAAAGATTGCGATCATACATTTGTCATTTAATTTGAGAGTCTCGCACCTTTGCTGACATCTGGAACAGCTTCACCCTACACGGGCTTTTATCTCAGTTCGTATGCGCTGCTGGCACCTCCAAGTGGCCTTGACAGGGTTATTCGCGCAACGTCCCAACCGTCCGGTTCGATTATATTATTTGCGAAGCGACTAACAAACGCTCACCACGATGCACTTTCGACTTTCCTCTTATCTGCACCTGAGAACATAGCGAGCGAAGGACTCGTACTCAAGATCGGAATTAATGAGACCATCGCAGAGTATTATGTGCAATTTTGGACTTGCGAATATACTAACCATAACCCTTATGCATGTATAATGTAGTTACATTATTTTAAATACATTGTTGTATACATATTCACACAGTGTGTTGCAGATACAGTATTTTTAAGATCGTTATTGTTTCAAAGTATAACGGTTCAAATATATGTTTACAAGATTACAATTTTTAATATTTATTCGTCATTTATTAAGTTATTTAACCGAATGTTAACATCTTACATGCTACATCATTAGATCAGTTTTATCATTATTATTTTAATAATCTGAAGAATAATAAATTTTGAAACGTAATACATACTTATTTAAACAAATATATTTATTTGGACACTAAAACTTTTATATTCCTAATACTTTAATAAAATTAAATGAAAAGACTTTCATAAGTAATGTTAATTAACAATTTAATAATATTTAATGGGATCCATCGACGATGTACTTTTAAGTGCTTGTTTTTAAAACGACTGATTATCAAAAAGAAATTCAGCTGCCTTTGCATTCAATTATCTCTCTTCCTCTCCAACAACGCGCTAAAACGCCGAGTGTATGACTGTTTCCGATCGAGCTGGGCACACTTAAGAGACGGCGACAGGGGCTCTCGCGACTTGACTCGAATCGAAGACAAGACCGAGATACGAGCCGATCTTCCAAGCGGCTTATAAACACGAGCGAGGCCTGCACCCTTGGGCCTCTATACGTTGCGCGTCGCCCGCATCGCGGGAAGACGAGACGCGATGGCGGCGTCGGCGGCGGTGGCGCTCGCCTTCTTTCCTCGCGATATCGCGATAGTAAATCCGGAATTTTATTCGCCCGGTATCGAGGTTTATAGTGTCCCTCGGAGTCCTACGTCTGCGCGTTATGCCCGCGCTCGGGCCTTGAGTTATGTCCGCGCGTCGCGCGCCAAGACGTTTGCATATCTCGAGAGCGAGTTGTCTGCCTCTCTCCCCCTCTTTCTACATCTCGTTTAGCCAGGCGAAAAAGTCCTGCACGAGAGTGGGAATGTCCGGAGGAAAAAAGCGCGGGGGGTGTGATGCTGTGGCGGCGCGCGCGCACCGCCCGGAGAAAGATGAGGAGTATGAAAAAGCCTGTGAAAAGTATAAAGAAGGTGATTTATTAATAAGAAGGTTTACGTTGCTACAAAAGCGTCATGGCAGGAAGACGGTCCACTATGTAGATCTGTCCCGAATCGTTGTCTCGAGCAAGTGACATGCCGTGCAAACTTACACGCGCCACGTTTTGACATTTTAATCTCCCGTGTTTTTGACCCATAAAATTGAAAGATAGGTCCTGATTTCAGCGTAAATAAAAGCTTATACATTTACCAAAGCTTAATCCTCTACTTAAATTATGTATACTTTTGTGTTCTGCTTCAGAGACATTTTAAACTCTAAAAACTAAATAAATTTAAATAAAGAAAAATAATTTTTTAAAAGATACAAATCATAAGTTTTACATATATATATACATACAAGTGTTCTTCAAATGTAAAGAACTTTGCTTTGAATATTCTGTACAAAAATTATAATTATATTGAACGAAAAGATGTTAAATGCAATAAATAAATAAATTCAAAAGCATATAAGACAAGCATACGTGTTATACTCTTATAGAAATGAAAGTCTAGTAATATGCAGCTTACAATACTAATTATAACACTAAGTATTTATATAGTATTATAATTAATTATATATATGTTGATGAAATATTACTATAATGTTTTATTAAAATACATGGATATTGCGTTGCCAAATTTTAAACATTATATAAATGTAAGGTTATTTTTTAAATGAGATAAGTTTGATATTATTTTTAACTTTAGTGAGGTTCTACGTTTATAGATTGTATAAAGTATGCACGTGGAGCGAAGGTTAATAGGATTTTATATAGGCGTAATAGGCCATCATGAGTTCAAAGCCGGTTTGAGTATTCTTCGGAAGCTACCGGTAATTACAAAAACTGGTCTATAAAGCTGCGGGCTACTCATTTAGTTATATCGTCTTAATAAGTTACTTATCTTGTTATAAGATTTTATAATTGAATTTAGCACATTATTTCACTTCATTGAAAAAATGTTTCATTGTTTTGCAAAAATATTTTAAATCGTAAATGAGAATTTCTATTAAGCCTATATTGTACATTTAATCATAATAAAGCGATGAAGAATTTATAAATATAGATTTATTAATATATGACAACATTTAAGTATGAAAATTTTAATCATTCTATGTACATTCTAGTATTCCGTGCAGCTATTGTTTATTTATAACAAGTATAAATTCTAAAAAATAATAACATCTAATGAGAAGCCTCAGTCCTCCTATGCGATAGAAACAAAATAATTGTACAGTATAAATGAAAGCCATTCAATTCAATTTCCATTAATAAGAGTTATACATAAAGAAGGAAGAGATGAATAAAAAGACCGAAGTAGGAAGTTGAAGTGAAAAATTCATGAGGACGAAGAACGGCAGATAGTTATCACCCTATAGAGTACACTTGCAGATCATGATTGACAAATTCAGTTTTCGAAACTGATACGAAAATTGGTACATTGGTTGATGGTTCAAAAGACTTAATATTAAAATAATATAAGAAATTAATTCTAGTTAATTTTTGAAGTCAATTTACTAATTTCATCAAATATCGTGAGCTTATGAAATATTTTTTGTCAGTATTCTAAATAATTCATAGTCGCATATAGTATTTTTTGACACACACATATCATTATGAATTAGGATAAATTTATTTCGGTTCCATTTCATTAAAGTATAATCTTCTAATACATGGTGACAGAATTCCAACACTAGTTCACCGGTCGAAAGTCAAAATTATAGAGAGAAACAGTAACAAAGCGTTGGAGGCTCACGTCGGCGTAAATTAAGGGTCAGAAAGGATGAGAAGAAAGGGCGCAAGGGACGCACGGAAGCAGAGAAGTGCGACAGATGCACAAGCTCGCCGTACAAGCACAGGTTCAGACGGTGCAGACCGCTTGGAAAAGTGATCTATAAGCAAGACGTAGGGAGGATAAGTCAGATATATTGCTTCAAGAGAGCGAGAGAGAGAAAGCGCCCGCTTTCGACCAATTATTTCTACTTGTGGCCACCGCGTGACGACTACCGCGCTCACCTGTGCGCTGCCACGCTTCGAACTGAGCGCGTGCGAAAGACACGGATGAAAATATCGGAAGATGCTGTACGGAGGAAGATGGAAGCAGCTCCGACTGCGACGCCGGAGAAAATACGAAAGAAATGGAAGAGGCTGAAGTTAATGCTATAAATACATCAGCGTTATGGATGCTGGCAATTATGTGAGTCTGTCGAGTACCAAGTATACAGATGGTTCGCTTTTCTGTCTCCGTCATGCAGTCTTTACTTCTTTTTTAGCGAGACTGCGGGGAGAAGAAAGAGACTGCCGCCCGGTTCTCATGTTAGACCAAGTATTAATCATTCCGATCGAATTAGTATTATCTATCGCGCGATGCTGGGATATTTGCGCGTCCAAGAAACTAATTTGACACGAATGACTAATTAAATGTCTACTTTGCACATTGAGTTAATAGGTATACACTGAGTCTTCGGTTATTATGCGACAAACTAAGAATAAACGATTTTCAGTGTAAAGGTGCAAATAAGCGAGATCGTCATGTTGCAACGGTAAATATACGCCTACGACAAGGCTTGTTCTCTTTCTCGCGGGATCCGTCAGAAGCAACACTTGGAGCCGTGCCCAGTATAGCGGCGAGTGATGTCCGGCAGATAAGCCGAACGTGCAACCAAGCTCGCGTCCAACGGTACAGCGCGCAGCGAACTTCTCAATACAGCGCACAGACGTAATATTAAAATCACGACGAAGAAACAAAGTTTGGAACACCGGGAAAACCGAACCTATACATATCTATAAATCAAACTCGGTGCATGTAACCTCAATTCGACCTCTCACTGTTTAAATTACATGTATTTTATTCCTTTTCATGTATTAATTCTCTAGCGAATTGTGGTACAAGATAAATAAATAGACAAATATAAATTTTACAATATCGATAACTTGATCTTAAATCTTCGCATTCAGCTACTGATGGCTATGCCGATAACCGATACTGATCTCCGTATGTATAACGAGTTCTATTGGTTACATGTTATTTAAAGGTGCACTGCAAGTATGATTCTATTGTGATTCGAACACATCGATCCTGCATTTATCGAAAAAATTTGAGAATTTTGGAAGGAAGAGATTTCAGAGATTCAAAACTTAATATTTGGTAATTATTTGCTTGAAGGATTATCCAACAAATATCCATATATTTACATGATTTATCGATTGAAAGATCTTTGATTGAAATTTGTAAGGTACGAAGGAAATGGTTTTTTAATCGACAACTAATAAGATGGTTTATTAGCGAACGAGCAAAAAGAAAGGTTATGCAAGAACCGGAGAGTAAATTCATTCATCATCGGATGAACGCCTACGCGCGGCTGTAAATGGCCCCGTCAGCCAATGGACGCCTTCAAACGAGGCTCGGCGTACATCGGAGGGGGGAAGTTAACTACCTCGAGCACATCTTCATATCGTCTGACCGGTTTGCGCTTCAAGCGCATTGGTGAAAAATTATACCTAGCGCACGCGCGGCCATTATGCACTCATATAAATTCGCGCGCCCTTTATGCAACGGAATCCTGCAGGAGAAGCGCTGCAGTACTTCAGGAGTTTAAATCACGCATTTTTTCAGGGCATTGTTTACGTGCTTTGATGTAGCCTTCCTTGGCTTATTTTAAAGAGCCACGGCAAGCAACATTAAAGTCTAATTAATAACTCGATGTAATGAGTTGTAGAAATTTTTCCCTCGCGTTGGCAATGTAAGTAACGCGAAGCTACCTTTGCGCGGCAAGCGATAGCAACGTAAGTCACTTTATTTTTCGAGGATAATAATAACCTCGCTTGTATGCTAATTGCACTTTTGTCAAAGTTTGAATAAATTATAATAAGTGGACAAAGCCGGGCGCGAGGTAAATCTCAATCAAGTCTTTAGCCGCTGCGGAGTTGGGGCGAAAGAAAAAGTCAAGGGTAAACAAATGTTCGCGTTCCTCAAAATAATCTGGCGGCTGGATTCCGCGGAGAAATGACGGAGGCCTCGGTCGCGGGCGAGCGAGGAACCGAGTAAAAATCGCCGCTCGCCGCGTAACTAATCGGCCGAGATTATCCGGGCGAGCGGAGCTCTCGGGCGCCCGGCCGGCCGGAGCCCCTCAAAACAATGTTTCTGATTAAGAGTAAATCCGGGCCGCGCGAGAAGCGTATCAATAAGCCGGCGGAGCGGCCCGCGGATCGATCGGCCGGCCGCGCGGACTCGGCAATAATAACGAGGGACAAATCGCCGGCGATTAATCGGCGCGCGTACCCCCGCAGGAATGCGTCCCGAGTGCGTCCGCTCGGGCTCGCCCTCGTAATCAGAGGCACGGAAAAATGGCCCGGTAATGGAATCCTACTTAAGCCGCTGACGGCCCGCGTAATTCTCCAAGGCCAGCTCGTGCGTCCCGGCCGTATTTCTAATTCGCTCGCGGCCGCGGGAGCCCGGAGGGGGTAGCCGATCGCCGGCGAGCCCCGGGGGTCCGCCGCCTCCGTGCTCCTGCCCACCTCGACACTCGCGCGCTCGCCCTTATCTCCGCGTTTCATCTCGCGTTCGCCGCCTTTTTTCCCTTTCAATGAGGCTGCACCCGAGCCGCGCCCGGCCGCGTGCGGGAACCATTTTCTACACCGCCCGGTACCCCTACCGGTTTTTCACTTGTCTCTTCCTCCCCGGCCCCATCCCTCTCCCGCTCTCGCTCCTCTTTCTTCGCCAATTCCGCTTTTTCTCTATTCTGCTGCTGACCACCTTTCTGCGTGCACTGCTTTTAAATCGGATCAGAGGCGCCCCGGTGATTCTGCTACTGAACCTTTAAATGGATTTCATTTAATCATTCCCGCAGCTTTCTACTCAAACTGTATCTACATATACGCCCTTCTTCTAGGCTTTGCAAATCATTTATCGGTGAATTTACCAAAGCTGGCAGTCCAATTGAAACTTGTCTTACTAAGTTTCTTATATAACTTCACTGTAAATCAATATAAAGCCTTGCGTTATATTACATTGATATAAAATTTCAATTAAAATACCATGTACATTATTAGTTAGTACTATTACTCTTCGTTATAAAAATTATGTGAAATATTTTTTAAAAGAAAGTCATAATTAGCTTGCTAATTATTTCGTATCAGCAACCGCTGCAATCCTGATGCATATATGAACACGGTTATTACTCGTATAAGTGTATTTTCTAATTACACCATGTTTTTAATGTTTATTATAAGGTAACATTTGTACATATTACATTTTATTCTGGGCTTATCACAGAAAATATAGGAACAATATTTGATTATTTTAATTAATTGTTACATTTGTAATAATTTATATAGTTTAATTGAAAAAATACACAATAAATCAAATCAAATACATAAATAATCCAATCAATGGATACAGAATCTAAAAGTAACACATGGATTATTTCATACGCTATCTGACAATATAAAAATATAAATTCATATTAAATATTTTGTTTATAAATCAATTTTTACTTGTAGATGTTTGTTTTGCAAATATTGACTTGTTCTTAGACAACTTGGAAGGTCGAGAAGTAGGCAGAGTTTGGTCAGCTGCAGTGATATTGTAAAGGAGAGAAATGCAGGCGTCAAAGAAATAGCTTGGTAGATATGAAAAGTTGGTTGTATTCGGAGATGCTTACAAAGAACTTTGTTTACCTTGCGTACATACGTGCACAAGTGCACCTTGAAGTACGACGCCCTTTTCACTAGCATGTGAGCCAAACAGCCACAGGTGACCTCCGCGGTCCCCCTGTACTGGAGCCTACAATACTCGAGCCAAAGCTCGCGAGAGGCAAAACAGCATCGGACTGTCCTAGACAGCCGACCTGGGGGTATACAGCAACGGCCTTACCCTGTAACACCTCCCTGGATGAGACGAAAGGCGTCGACTTCCCCGCCCTTTACCGATTAGGACCCCTGTCCGAAGGGGAGGGGGAAGGTTCGATGACCTGGGCGACTGTCTCGGTGACTTTCATGCGCATTTCTCGTGTAATTATCGCAGAGTACATCGAGTAATATATATAATGTAATCTAATTCGGCAGCTAGACCGTTACAGATATGAAAGCTTTGCGCGGATTGCAAGTCGGCAGCGGGGCTGCAAGGACCTTTTTCCAAGCTGCAGCCGAGTCCAGCTGGCGTCCTTCTTTCCTGCCCTGCACTGGGCGTTGCGGGTCAACTTTCCTCCTCGGCGGCCGGGGGCGCGGGCGCACGCGTTTAATTCTCAGGCGACTGCGGGGCATAGGCTCTCCCAATTAAATCAGGCCGGGCGCACCGGCTGTCTCTCATTATCAGGGCATTATCTCGGGCGGGAGCTTCCCGCGGGGCCTACAGGTGGCTCCTCCACCGGCCACGGGGGAGATCCACGATTCCGTGGAATCGCGGGCGATCCCAGTCGATAGGCCGCCTCCAATTAGAGCGGCTCCGATCGCCGGGTACATGCCCCGCTCGGGGAGCCGGCCCGGCCTATACCTCGCCCTCTCCGCCTACGTCGCCGCCACCGCGTCGCCACGCCGGCCCTTCGCCCGAGCCACCACGAGAAACGTTAATCGGCGGCCCGTTTGTAAACATCCGCGGAGCCTCGGGCCGATGTGTACCTATGGGAACCCCGACAACAGGGCTTGACCCCAAAGCGATTATCCCCCGCGGCTTTATCCTCCTCCACCTCGCTGCACCTTGCCGTTCCTCGGAATATTCCATTTCGGTGTGCGTCCGCAAGATCATTTAAATACTACTCAATGAGACTCGTCCTTCATCGCTTTTTTTCCTCGCACAAGCTTTTTCACCTTCTTTTCATTTTTCACGCGAGTCTCTGTGATATTTCGCACATTCGTATCCTGTACAGCTATATGTAAGCTGCCATTCGAATGTACGTCAGCACTGGAATGTAGCACTTGGGGCTATCACAAAGCAATCATAAAACATAATGCAAACCCCTACTTCGCACGTGATTCTTAAATAATTTTTAATTGAAATTTAAAAAAAGCCTTTTATGCGAGCAGCTCCAATAAGAGTTAGAATTGCATATCTATGTTATTTCCAAGTTAATGATGTTCTGCTCAAAATCCCTTTATTTTATATGAGTAGATTAATAAAAGCTTGCTTTTGAAATATCCTAAATTACAAACAAGCTTCCGATCTGTTTAATCTGAAATTTTTCTGCAGACTTATGTTCTAAACATAATTCTTTTCTGAATTTTATTATTTGCACTTAAACTTTAAATGAATACAGCCCCATAAAATAAATAAAAATACATTTCTTATGTTCACGTTATATTTATTTTCTAAATTTAAATTTATGTATTAATTTAAAAACAAATGGATGTTGGATTAAAATAATTGATTTTCTGAGATGCGTAAATTCTGAATAAATGCGTCAAAATGTTAACCATAACCTATAAAAGTGTATTGAAGTTTATGTTAACATTCTCAATGCTAGAAAAATACGTGTCTCTGCTATCTATTATAAGTTAATTCCGTTAGTTTAAGAAAATTAATTGAACTTATAATAGCTTTTTCGAAGCTTCCGAGTTGTTCCCTACCAAGGTACATTTACAGAGAACTGCCGATCGAGCTAGTCGGTAGAGCTCATTACCAAAGCAAACGTATTTTTCGCGATTGACATTTAATTAAAATCTTAGGGAGACCAGAGACAACAGAAGCCGAGAAATCAAGCGAACGAGCCGCGGTTGCAGATCGCGGCATCCCGATCGAATGAATATCGAATGAAATCTGGGAAGCGGCTGCAGCCTCCGAGTGGATCTCGGGGCTGGCCAGTTCTTCCGCGCGATTAACCGCGCCGTAATGTAAACTGTTTAGTGGAACCGGGGAGCTGCCGCTCGGCCGTCATACTGTGTAAAGTCAGCGACTATACTGCCCTGGCCTTATAAGCCCTCGGGTGCATCTCGATCGGGCCGAGTATCGGCTGGTATCGGCTAGCCCCGAGAGACCGAGAGGCCGAGCGAGACGAAGCGCATCAAAGACCTGGTGCTCGTGAGGTGGGGCGCGCGCGTGTAGGTGAGCCCGAGAGATACGCGGGACCGGTCGAATTGTAAATCCCGGAGGCGGCGGCGGCGCGAGCGCGCGGATTGTCCCGGGTGGACCGGGGCTATTAGGGCCATCACCGGGATACTAAATGACGGCGGGGCGCTTAGTGCGTCCCGCGGCCTAAGGACGACATAAAGTTGCGTGTACGAAAATGAATGTTTGCCGGAATTTATTATTGCCCGGGCCGCCTCGTAATTCAAAGGACGAGCCCGCGCTCTGGCGTTATCTTCATCAGCGCGGCCCCCTCGCCTCACCCTCGCCCACCCTCCTTATAGTCCTTACCTCTCCTTCCCCGTCCCCGCGCGCCGCGCGCCGCGCGCAACGCTCCTTTCTTTTTCATCCTCGATATCTCTCTCGCTGTCTCGCGCGCGAGCTCATTCTCCGATCCTCCAATCTCCCCGATCCTTGCGCGCTTTCGATCGCCTTTTTTCCAACGAGTTCTATCGAACCTCTCTTCACTTCGCGCCTCGGCCTCTTTTTTCTCGTTTACTTCAACTAGGCGTGAACCTCGCGAGCAAGCGTGACTTTGACCTCGTGATCACTTGCCGCTGGTATCGGGGGAGCTCGACGTTTTTGTCTTTACAGTATGCACGATGTCTACCGATCTATGCTCTTTATTAGACCCCATCCTTATCATTACTCTCTAAATAGCTTAACAATTGAAAAGTTATATCTAACGTCATTTTTTAAAATAATTTTTTTTGTTATATTATTTTTAATTAATTAATATTTTTTATTAGTTACCCAAGTTTCAGATTGTATTGCTAATGTAATCTTGAAACTTTAACGCAGCCTAGAATCAAAATAGAGTATAAAAATATATTATAGATGACTGTATGATTCACTGTTTCCGGCATGTAAACAAATACGTTAGAAAATTTCAATATTTATTCAAGCGCTTTTAATGCGTTAACGAAAATTCAGCTTATACAAATATTATTTAATAAAAAAAACGCGTTGATGTCGAAAACTTCGAACTGTATTTACTAGTGGCTTGTTGACTGTTGGCTAGTTGCTAAATAGTTTTTATTGTAAACGTGGTAACGTTGGAATACCGATAATATATGCAAAGTTTATCTGTGATCCGTTACTGACGTGCTCAACAAATATGTAATTAAAAACAACACGTATAATCAATTTAACTATATAAATACGCGAGAAATGATCTAATATAGTATGATGTGGAAATTATTCTCCTATTTCAATCCCTCATTCTCTTCTGATCGAGTTATCTCAAATAGAGTTTTTCAACATTCATATATATTTCTAATATTTTAATTTGAAGGCTCGTGTTATATTTTTATCATTACATAAAGTCTAAAATCAGAATGTGTTATCGTTTATCTTTTGTACTGACAGTCGAGTAAACTAATCGAGAGCAGCCTTCGAAAATTATTTCAAAAACTCTGAAATGGCTCGACTAAATGTTGTGTGTAATTTAGAGTCCCACGGTGGCTATAAATCAAGGAAACGCAGTTCTCATCATAAAAATAATGACAACGTTCCGAAATATTTTTATTTACGAGCGGCGTGTGTATATCAAAGGTGCTGGTGAGAAAAAGGACGAACTGATGCGATGCGCAGCCCGAATATTTCTATACACTTAACCGTCCGTGCTGCGAAGGTATAGGACAGGGGATGGGAGGAGATCGAGTGCTTCCCCCGAAACCGACTCGACAGAAATCCCGGGATCTTTTCCCTCTCCGCGGCGCGAGATATAAATAAAGTCGATCCGTAGACGAACTGCCCCGAGCTTCGATGGCCCCTCGCGCGCCATATCCGATTTCCTTGGATCTGGTGCACGCGGCACGAGAGAAAGGGACACGGAGTCGGGGGAGAACTGGAGAGAGAAAGAGACCTTACCGGACCGACTGATTTATGGCGATCTGAGGAATTTTTAGAACGTCTCTCGGACATTCGCCGTATACCTTTGTAGGTACCTGTCTTCGTGGTTGAATAAAAACGCGCGTCGCGCAGTACGAAATAGATTTACTACGAATGCGAGTTATTTTAATGGAAGCCTTCCACTCGCGAATTGAATGAAGTGCTTACTTTTTTGTCGCTGCAGCGATCGGCTTGCAGGAGGGTGTGAAAACAAATAGTTGAAACGTTTTAATTGGCTTCAAACAAAAACTTTTGCCTTTATAGGTATTCCCGTCATTTTCTTTGTAATACCAACTCCTTGGAAAAACATCAGACGATAATTTATCATAATTGTTGACAATTTTTTAAATAATTATTTTATTAAAAAATAAAATAAAATTTTGTATTCTTGCATTACTGTCTTATTTTATTATGATCTTAATGATAAAATCATGTTCAATATCGAGCGTATCCATTTTCAATAATAATAAACGTAGTAACTATTATTGATTAATTTTGATTTTGATGTAAAGTTTGCTGATGTGCCTTTTATACATTATTAATCGCAGTCCTCATTTTAATTTAATATTTTAACACTTTCTGAGCTAGAATTACGGAGAGAATTTTTAACTTTGCAAAAAACCGCATTACCATATATTGAACCTCCATTTCAAGCAAATTTACGATTGAAATTTGTTTGCAGTTTGTTTAAATTTGTTTGTAGTATTATTATTAAGCATGAGATGCTTTAACACAATATGTGAGATGCGGAGTTGGGAAAGTTTACTCTAGGATAACAAGTCGCAAGATTGAACGAAAGATACAAGTTGGATTTGTCGAAAGAGAATGAACTTACCATAGACAGCAGCGCTAAAAAGAAAAGAAAGACGGTTACCCGCTAGACGGTTCTGCGGGTTGACCGGTCGCTCGAGAGATGGCGGGCCGAGGGCGCTTGCGCGCAGGGGTCGCGACTGCCGCGGCGTCGCCGCGTCGGGCAAGTTCTTTTTCGGGAATCCCCGGGGTGGGTTGGGGCCGGCTCGGCCGGAGATTCCCAATTCCTTCTGGGGGGCGGAGCCCGAGGTGGCGCCTAAATCACCGGGCGCGCCGTTAGGCTACACGCGCCCGCGAGCCGGGCGATAAAGACGACTAAAGGGAGAGTCGCGTATAAATCAGGTCGCGACTAGAGAAAGCTCTCTCCTCTTATCGGGCCGCTTGGTCGGACATGGCGCGGAGTTTGGGGGCGCGCCCCAGGGGCAAAGGTCCAGCTGGAGGCGTTGACGCACGGCTCCGGAGGCATGATTCGGCCCGCGCCCCCTCGGCCCATGCACCCGAGCCCGGTCCCTAGGATCGCCGGGGGCAGAGAGGCTCGTGGGCGATAAGGGCTCGGGGGCAGCCCCCGATAGCGGCGATAGCGCCCGCGGCCACGAGCCGAGGGCCGGAGGCTGCGCGCGAGATCGGCGGGATTCGCAAGAAGGTCGCGGAGGCGCAGGGAGCCGCGGGAGCCGGGAACAAAAAGCGGGCGCATACGCGAGCGCGTGCGGGAGAACAATGGGACGGCGGGCCGCCATAGATATCGAGAGGCTCGCCGGGTCGTTCGCGCCTCGCAGGCCGCGGCGATAAAGGGCCGGAGGGAATCCGAAAGGGGCCTCCTAGGCCGGGCAGGTGCTTTGTCAGGGCGCGAATGAATCCGGGGCCGGGGCCGCGGAGCCTGCGTCGTGATTCCTCGCGGGGAAAAAGGGGCGATCGGCGCGCATCTCCCGGGCGATATATCTCGGGGCCGGGGCGCGCGTTACGCCGGGCCGCGCGGGCTCTCGGAGCCCGCGGAGGCCGTCCCGCGATGTATGACTCCTTTCTTCAATCCGCGTGCGGAGCTTTAGTGGCTGATAAAACGGGAGGTAAAGCGGCTCCCCCGGCTTTCAGCGCCGCGAGCGACGCTCCCAGTTTACGCCGCTCTCTTATTCCGGCTTGACGCGGGGCCATTTTTCTCCCCGATGCATCCACTTGTTTCGCGCGCGACCCCGCGCTCTTTCATTTATGCGCGGGAGCCGCGGTAAAAAGGATCCTACGATTATAGTCGGCGGGAGGCCGGGATCGGCCGGGATCGGCCGGGCCGCTCGCGCCTTTAGTGCGCGCCCGTAACAAGGTCTCGACCTGCGAGACGGGGCTTTCCGCGGCGTTTATTCGCCGGCTCCCATATAAGCGGCTCCCGGCCGCTCCCGGCGCCCCCGGCCCCGAGTGCCAGGAACACAGCGGCCTACGCGCATAATGCACTCGGGAGCCCCGGCCGAGGCGGGCCGCGCGAGCGGCCCACCCTTCGGCATAAATCCTCGCGGCGCGCACCGAGTGGCCCTCCCGGCCACTGGTCACCCGCGCCCGCCTATCTCTCGTCTCCGCTCGCTCACCTTATCCTGCCCGTCCTCCTTTTTCTTCGCCGATCCCCTTCTCGCGTCTTTTCCCGGCCCGAGTTACGAGGCGGCGCGGCGCGGGGCGGCGGGGGGCGGCTCTGCGCTCCCGCGGCCCTTCCTCTCGCGGCTGCTCTGCATATAATGCACCCGGTGTGCGTGCAGGGCTGCCCTCCGTGGGCCGTCCGGCCAGTCCTCGGAACGCCTCGGAACGCCCCACCTCTTTGGCCGCTGGCCCCTGCCACCGACCGATCACCGATCCGCTTCGCTCCCGCCGATCCGGCCTCTGATCCTTACCGAACCAGCCACCAGCATTCCTCCGATCCTCCAGGATTGCCCTAGCAGACACATTTACGCTGCACGTCTAGTATTCATTGCACGAACTCAAAATCGTTGCTCCTTTTCCAAAAAATTACAAAAATTGTTTCAAACATTTTTCCACGATCTCGGCACAGTCTGTCGTGTGAAATCAATTTAAAAAAGATACCGATAATTTCGTTTCGGTAAAAACTCCTGTATTTGTAATAAAAAATTTGATTGTTTATCAAAAAGAAATTTAAAAGTTTTACTATTTGATTTAGCCTTAATTAGATAATCATTTAATAGTAGAGTTGTTTATAATATATCGTACAGCTTTCAATTTCATTCAAAAGACTTTTTTTTCATTTATTCTTTGAACTATCAAATTTTACCCTATCAATTACCTTTAAACTACTAATAATTTCGTCATTTTCGTTTAAGATTATAAATATATATTTTTTTTCATATTCAAACAGAAATAGAATATTGCTAATGTATATATTTATTTTTTCAAGTTATAATAATTTATGAATTTGGAATATATGAATGCAATTAGTGGCCATGCCATTAGTTCTACCGATTTCATACGGCACTCTATGCTTTAAGTATATGAGAGATACGGTAATAATATATCTAACATTATGTATATAACATAAGCAATCGGAGATTTCATTCAACTATGTACGTCGTGAGCGGATAAACAAAATATATATTCAATGTTTTACGTTCGAAAGATGTGTTGGAAAGTGTTATTTAGCTATATAACAGCAGTGTCGCACTTATTAGCTGAGAACCAGTACTGTTTTTTAGATAAGACCTTTGGGTCTATTATCTGAAATGATCCCATAATATGATATTTTTATTGGCCCTAAAGTTTTTGTGTCCGGCGTAACGCGTGCATAAAATCGGGGAAAACAAACGAAATTTCAACATGATCCCTTAATCAATAAAATATGCAAAGATAGTAAGTACCTTGGGGTTGTAAGCTTCTAAAGTTGTAAGTGTTTGATAGAGTAAGGGCATCTGCTAATGAGCTCGTAAAAAGTTTGTAATGTAACTGATGGAAAATGCGAGTCCCAAGACCATAAAAATGCGACTCCATTCTTAGTTAAATATAAATCACTCTTAAGTAACATCTTGTAATAAGGTAGGTGGCTACAATAAGTAAACTTATCTTCAGCGAGGTTTTGCGCCCTAATAATTGTTAATGACTTTATAGTTAGTCGAGAAATAGTAAAGTGTAAGCCTTTACTGCGTTAAAATTCGTCCTTGCGAATGAGCCTCTGCAATGTATTCAGATATAATCTGGAAAACCAAGCTATTAACTATTTTCCTTTCGCGTTTTGAGATTCCGCTTCTAAAAATGATTATTTATTCCGGAGGATGCACCGGCAATCAAAACAAGCTCGCGAGCTCCACTCCGGTTCTATTAATAGCAGATTTTTACAGGCTCGACAACCAGAATCGGCGCAAGGGCTTCATAAAGTACACCGACGCACATTAAGTTCCTTGTTGTGGTAAGTGAAAGATTCTTACAAAAGGAAGGATACGCGCTCCTTTCTATAGAAGAGGAATATGTTTCTTTAATTAAAACGAGAGGCTGGAGGTGGGGATCGAAGAAATCCGAGGTGCCTCAACGTTCCTCCACGCGCGCCGAGTATCACGACCTTGAACCCAGAGCTACCAGCAGTCGCTGAACGTGTGTACCGAGCCGGTGTAACATGGGCGTTAATCTCACACAAGGTCACGATTGCTCCGCGCTCCTACCCCTCTCTTCACTTTCCATTTGTTTTGCTCGTGCTTTCTCTATTTTGTACCTCATTCTTGCGATCCTGGCCATTTTTTTCTTTCAAATTGTATTTTATTCCCACATGTCCGGCCATATTCTTACCGAGCTTATTAACGTCGTTTCATTAACAGATGTGCACGTACGCTGTTTTATCGGAGGGAAATCCTAGGGTAGTAATTTTAATGTAGGAAATCGTTTGAAGTATGGCATGACGAGGACATTCACGGGATGTATAAATTTTATATTCTTATGGATTGACTCAATGTTTAATATCAATTTTTTTCCTAATACGAAGATTTAAGACGAGCCGGTTTTCTTACGACGTTAATTCTCCTTATCTTTCATTAACAAACTAACTAAAATATTCCCATAACATCGGTTAAACATAACGTCGATGCTATAAGAATTTTTTAATTTATTAAAATTAAATAGTACATCGGTTTAATTTTAATACGGCAAACAGAAGGCACATGTACACCAAGGTAAATTTTACAAAATATTACACAAACATTAATTAGAAGATAAGTTCTAAAAATATACTTTTTGAGTCAAGCGATATTTTCCTTCATCGCAAAAATTTCTTTAAACGGCAACAAGAAAAACAACGAGAAACAACACATGCAGACAATAGACGCAAAAGCTTGTAATAATTTATGTGGTAAAGAGGAAATTGGAACACAAATGTACGGTATAATTGCAAATATTGAATTGTTCTTTGTTCGAATGGCGAATAAAAGAAAAAGAAGGAGACATTGTAAGCGCAGAAAGAGCAGAGTTATAGAGTCTTCTCTTTATAAAGTAAGGAAAAAGTGTTTGGACGGTTAGTCAGGGACTAATAGGACTTGCTCACCTCGAGCGGCTCAAGCTCAACTAGCAGGCTGACCGGCTGGACATAAATTAAACAAAAGGAAGCGGGGAAGGTCCGGTGATGGATGAACGCAATGCGTACCGCGTCGGCATGTACTCGCAAGCGGAGGCAGCGGAGGCAGCGGAGGCGACTCGCCAGTAAGATGGCTCGGAAATAAATTGGAGCGAGTGGCCTGGCTCTGGGGGCCGGGCAGTCAATGTTTCTAGAGGCCGGTCTGGCGCATCCGTTGACGCCCTTCGGCTTCCACCTGTGCCGCTCGGGCGGCACTGGGCAGGACAGAAAGATATTGGCCGGCGCCGGCGGCCGACCGCCTCCCGATCATCCGTTACAGGGGCCGCGCGAATGACTCCTCAAAGCCGGCCGTTTAATCATGCCCCGGTAAGAAATCCGGAGGGACGCGATTCCATTTGGCCGGGCGCTCGCTCCGCGTCATTACGTTATGCTAATCGATAGCTACACCTGTTCGAGGGGCCCTGAATTATGGCTCTCGAGAATCAAAATCCGACGCGGTTTCATCTCCCGGCGGAGGATCCGTTGGCCGGCTCCTCGGAGGGCCGAGGGACGTCCTTGACGGTCCCCGAGTGTTTTTATCTGGCGCGGGCGCGCTTCGCCAAATTATAAATCTGGGCTATCGGCTAATTTATAGTTGCTGCGGATCTAGAATAATTTACGAGGCGGCCGGGCCCCTGGCGACGCGCGACTCTCTCGTAAATTGGCGCCGCGTGTAGGCCAGCGCCGGCGGCCGCCTCCTTTTCGGCTTGGCTCTTAGGCCCGAGGTTATAACGGCCCCGCGCCCGCCGGATTACACTTTGGGAATCAATCCACGCCGCCCGGGCGATATCCGCCGCGCGCGCATAAATATGCGCGCCCCGTAGCGCGACTTGCACTCGAGCTTTCTCCTACATAATGACTCGGCTTAATCTCCGCGGCCCGCGAGGCCGGTCGGCGTCCTTTCAACCGCCCGATAAAAATCTCCCTGCCGATCGGGCAGGAACGGGACTCGTAGGCGTCTCGCACGATCTACTGTCTCGCGACCCGCGATTAATCGCGCCCAAGGCCGCCTCGCCCAGCCCGGCTCCCTGTTCCGAGAGCCGCGGCCTCAATTAGCCGGGCGCAACAATGACCGCGGTACAGTGTAGTTGGCGAGGCCGGGCTAACGAGCCTCGCGGCCGGGAGGCGCCCAGGAGTCGCCCGCGGAAGCCGCGCCCGCGCTGAGTTACAAGCCCGCGCTGACGGCCCGCAAGATATACCGGCGCCCGCGGCCGCCTCGCGCGCATAATCACCCGATCAGCCCCGCGGCGAGAGGCCCGGGGTCGCGCTCTCGCGCTCTGCGCCCCGCCAGCGACGCGCCACTTATCGGCCCGCCGCATTATGCGCCGAGCTACCTGCGCGCGCCCTTATACGGGGGAGCCGCCGCCCGCATAGGATAATAGGATGCCTCCACCCTACCCTATCAAACCTATGCGCGCTCGCGACTCGCAGATTTTTATCGCCCGCGCTTTAAACCGCGAGCGCGACCACCGCTCTTTTTATTCCCTCTCGCCCTCTTCGCTTTGTCTTCATATCTGTTCCTTCTATTTCTTGCCGACTATCCGACCAGTTTATTCGAAAATCCAATCGTACTAAAAACTCTTTCACTGTACACTCGCCCATTTTTTCATTATTCTAAATAGATTCATCTTCCTCGCCTGGACTATTGTACTTGTATTTTTCTAAATCTCTTAATGATTCAAATTTATCATTGTTACTCCTACGCGACGTACAACTCGTACATGTACGTTTTTATCAAAACATCGCATGTGCAAAGATTTAAGAATGGGTCTAATAGCTTCTGTATATGCTTTTGGATTACAAACATAAATTGCGCAGATTACCTGCGATAATTCGTTAACAAGAAAACGTTATTGATTATTAATTAGTCGTTAATTTAATCTGCTCAGTAGCAATACAGTGAGCATCACAGTTACAAAGGTCTATTTGCACAGCATTTAGATTTCTTGGATAATATTCCAAGGAAGATAACATTTTTTTAATTATATTAGTTTAATCGAAGAGTATTAAAAATAATATGATATAAAATGATTTTTAATGATTTATTTTAAAGATCTAGATCTATTTACAATTAAATTTAGTATGACTAATTTGAATATCATTTATATATACGAAATATAATATGTATCAGTACAATGTTAGTTAAATACAAAAAATTTACATTACGTTTAATAAATTTTAAATGAAATTATATAAATTGAATAAAGAATGCTTGAGCGAAAAATTTTACAACAAAACAGTGTGTAAGGACAGTATGAAATTTTTAATGAAATTATTTATTTAGAAGGAGTCACTGAAATGCGTCTATTCGATTAATTAAATTATGATGAATTATTTATTCAAGTTTCACTGTTCGAATGATATTTATTATTAAAAAATCAAGGTGTTATAAAACTTGTATAAATAATGGCTAAATAATTACACATTTAGTATTTTGTGATGCTTAGATTTAGCTATTGGATAAATATCATTATAAATTGCATACGATGGTATAATGTGCAAAATTATTACAATATATATGCAACACACTGTGTCTACTAATAAAATACAAAATTTAAAAACTATCAATGAAAATATTGCGTTTTTAAATTTAGTCCTAAAAGGTCTGAATAGTCGAAATTTTCAAAATTTAATGAATAAAAACCAGTAAGCCTACAAAC
Source organism: Sycophaga agraensis (assembly GCA_018906755.1). Lineage (NCBI taxonomy): Eukaryota > Metazoa > Arthropoda > Insecta > Hymenoptera > Pteromalidae > Sycophaga > Sycophaga agraensis. The sequence goes on from JACCIE010000039.1 coordinate 888,767, forward strand.
CCTTGATACATTTTATTTAACTATATTTTTCAATATATTTTTTAGAAATAAGTTTTGAATTTCTAATGACGATATAATTCTTGTTATAGATATCTATAGTATAAATAAAGAATAAGTGTAAAACCCTATTAAAGAAAATTGGACAAACATGAATATACTTTATATATTCCGATTTTTTATCTTCTCTCTTATATGATATATAACAAATCATTATTTCATACATGTAGATTATAAGAAGACCTTGATGCCTCGAAGGGGAAATAAAGGGGGGTTGGAAAAGCCGACATTTAAATTTATTTAAATTTAAATATTTAATATTTGTTTGATAACATTATGTTGCTTCTATTTAATATTTATAATTATCATGAAATGTTAAAGTTTAGGTAGCACAATCTAAATATCTTTCATTCAAATTTAATCATTATGCTGACGTCATTATCATTTAAACGTATATATTGTAATATTTTTGCTTGTGCTCAAATCTAAAGTTTAATCGAAAAGACCATCTTCAAAATGGGAAATCTGAATTTATTCAAATACCTTGTTAGTTTACTCTTAATTAATTGGCTTAATATTAGTAAGTCTTCACACTGAATTATATAACATTTTCCCGAAAATATTTCTAAATTACTTTTAGGATTAAATTTTTTATCAATCAGGATTAAAATTACTTTTTTAATCGTCACTAATTCTTTTTCTAAAAAAATCTATTTGTTTAGTTGCGGTTGAGGGAATTGTTGGTGGGTTCGAGCCACGTAAAAACCAATTCAAGTATACAGTATCACTTCAAGCCAATGGTATTCACATTGGTGGTGGTGCTATCTTAGATTCAGTTCATGTAGTGACTGCTGCCAGGTTTTTCTTAGATATTGGACAAAATTTCATAAATACTGAGTATTCAATTGTTGGAGGCATTGTTAATACCGTGGAAAAAAATAAACAAAAAATTAAAATTAATGTTGCATCAGTGTTTATACCTAAACTATATCGAAAATTTAAGGATGAATCATATTTCTCACGAGCAAACATAGATGAGGCTTCGTCACATGATATTGCTATTCTAAGGGTAATTTTATCAAAATACATTTTATATATGCTGTTATCATTTTACCAAATTTATAGTAATATTCAAAAAAATTACTACTTTTGTACATGTTTCTTTTATTAATTCTACCAAAATAAATTTATATAATTAATCTATAGTTTCTTAAATGTAAATTTTTTTTGAAACAAAGTAGTAGAGATATTACAAGTCATATTTGAACTTTTGAACATCGAGATTTTAAAAATTCAAGCTTTGTTGCTTTATTTATAATCATTTTAATAACAGTATTCAAATTTTAAATAAAAAATTAACTTTTTTATATGCTTCAAATTTAAATTTAGGCAATTTATAAATATTTTATTTTACATATTTAGTAGATATTAAAAGAGAATAAAAAATAAACTCGTTAATAATTATATTTGTAAAATTATATTTGTAAAATGGTAAAATTATTGCAAATGATTTAGTGAAACATGTTCTTATCTGGATGATAAAATGGTTTTTAGAAATATTCGATTAAAAATTGTAACGGGGAGATCCGGCTAACGCCTGGCGCCCGTTACAAAATATATACATATTCAATTATTTATTATACACATTTCAATGAAAAAAGTAATTTTAGTTTTTGAGGATCTCCGGATTGTATAAGTTTCTGTCTGACTACAACCTCAAACAATTTAAATAAAAAAATATTAGTTTATAATGTTTAAATATAATATTTAAATCAATATTAACGGCATGCAGTTAGAAAAGCCAATGACACTTGGTCCAAGTGCATCAGTAGATGCTGTATCTTTACCAAATGAAAATTATGAAGGCGATGAATCCCCAGAAGAATTCATTATAAGTGGCTTTGGTTATACTACTAGACTGATTTCCACACTTAGAACCGCTTCCATACATGATTGGGTGGATCGTTCTGATATAGAGCCATGCAAAAATTGTTACGAAATGAAATACACGTATGCAACTGCAATTTCTAATGACGATTGTTCAAATTTACTTCATAGTTCTATTGTTACAAACTCACAAATGTGTGCTCGAGTGGATCAAAAGTCTTATGATAATAGTCTTGAAGGGCTTTGCAAGGTAATATTAACTGTAAGCTAAATTTGCTTATGTTTAAGTTTTGTATCAGAATATGATATTATGAATTCATTATTTTTTAGTCACAACTGCCTGATTTATATAAAATAGTCTTTCTTAAAAAGCCAAGAGTTTTGAAATACTCATTTGAATTATGTATTCATTAATTAACATATGTAATAATAAATAACATTTTGTTTTATTATTTAGGGTGATGTTGGTAACCCTCTAGTTAAAAAGAAATTGAATGTGATTGTCGGTGTACACGTGTTTGGCCAGAAGGATTGTAATGAAAAGGATAAAGCAGGAGTATACACAAAAATCACAGATCATTTAGAATTCATAAGGAATGTTTTAAACAATAATTTACCTAATGCTAATGCTCGTGCAGCTCATTACGAATTAAAAAATAAAATTTTTGGTAAAAACATAAAAGTACTTGTAGAAGATAAATTTGTGGAAATTAAAAAACCTACGTAAATTGGTGAAATCTTTTAATTTTGTCAATTCATCTACTTTTATGTACTACATCTAGTGATAATTTTAATCTTTGTCCAAAAGTATTATATTATAGAAAGTATTACATTGTATAAAAAAGATGTTAATAAAAAAGTTTAAATAATTTTATACATTTTATTACATTATCATTTCATCAATAATAAATTATTGCTTCCTAAAAATGTTGAATAAATTTATAGCAACAGGTTTAAATCAAATGTAGATTATATAGAATACAGATAAGTACGTAACTGACGCAACAAATCGCTACATAAAAACAATTAAATATAAAATCGAATGGGGAAGGATGTACTTCATTTTTTTTATAAAATCTGTTCTCAAGAAATAAAACCAAGATTATTAGGATTATTTGATTCATTTAAATTGGTTCTGCATGAATACGTAATATGCCGATGACAAATATTTATTTAGTTAAAAATTAGCTTACACATATAATAATACATTATGAAAAATTAGATTTTAACATGTAGGGGAAAAATTACTATGTATTCAAATTACTTTTATGTAAAATACTGTTAATTTGAATTCTAAACATTATAATTGTTTCAATTTCGATAGATTTAATATAATTATGGTTATAGTATATATCATTCGATTCTCGACAATACTATAGATAGGCACAAGCAAATATCTTTTTTATTAATATATTGATAATCGTAAAATCAATAAAGGCGATTAAGAATAACATTGACCGAAGGTTAATGTATTATTTTCGGTATTTGTATTTGCAGTTAAAATTAAGTCCTGTGATAGTTACTGATAAGGACATGGGTAAAGTACTAAAATTTGTTGAAAAGGGCAATCGGCGAGAAGATCGAGTGAATTGAATGAAGAGTTCCGGTAATATGACACGGCGTGACTAGCTCGGGAGAAAAGTCGGTGGAGGCAAAGAGTTGGCAAGTGCTTTCGGAAGGGCTGGTGTAAGGCCGAGTGGCGACTCTGATCTGGCGTAATAAGTCGGGGAAGCAGAGTCGGTGCGCGAGCGAAGTGAGGAGCGGTCAACGCGTTGTACCGCGCTGGCGAGCCTAATATAGCCGGTCGCGGGGAAAGCGAGGGGGCATCCGAGGGGGAAATCGGGGGGGAAATCGAGGGGGAAATCGAGGGGGAAACAGAAGGATACGCGAAACAAAGAGGGAAAAGGAGAGCGGAGGTCGGGCTTGGGCAGGCGCGGCGGTGGGGGGTAGCCGGCAGGCGGAGATTGTATCGGGGCGGGCTCTCGAGCGAGTTTACGTAGAAATCGGCGTGCCGCGGGCGGGAGCCTCTAACCTTCTCGGCGGGTCCGAGGCGAGTCTCCCTGCCGCTGGTATCGCACTGGGAATCGTCGCTCGGACGGGCGGCGCGGGCGCGTGCATACATTATCGGGGGCTGGGCGGCCGGTGCAGTCCCTTTGGCCGTGGGGGCGCGCCGCCTCGCGGGCCCGGCGCTCGCGGCGTTCCTTTTGCCCGGCCGAGGCCGCGCCCGGCTACCGGCCGGGGCTAATTATTTGCACGATTGCCGCGGCCGCGGTGAAAAACGGCCGCGGCGGCGCGTTCCAAGCGATCCCCGGATAGACGGCGGACGCGCGACTCGCCGAGGAAAAATTAACGATTTCCCGGGGAGTAAGGGGCCGGCGCACACCTCGGGCGGAAAAGCCGAGCGCCGGCCTATCTCCCGCAGAATGCAGTCTCGCCATTTTAGGAGGCGCAATATAATTATATTTAATTGCGCCGAGCCGGGTGGCTTTGAGCGGCTCCGTCTTCGTTATCGGCTGCTGATGCCAAAGGAATGGCCCGCCGAGGGCGTCGTTAGCCACGGCTCCCGGGGATCTTCGGGATCCGCGGCCTCCTCGAGGCTCCGACGCGCCGGTACAACTTTGTCTTGATCCATGACTCCCGGCGAGGCCCCCCTACGTGTATACGGGAGTCCATTGAGGGCTTTCGTGGAAGCGGGGAGTCCGGCGACGCTCGGCTCGGCTCCCCCGGGCAGCGGCCGCCGCAGATATATCGGCTCGAATACATTCAGCTCCTTTGATACGTTTTAACAAGTTTCCGTTGGCTAAAGCAGTTATTAGAACATTTATCTCGCGGCGCGCCGGGCCCTTTCCCCCTTTCCCCCTTGGGCCTTCGGGGCTCTGGCCCTGTGCCGCTCGCCGGGCTGCCTCCCAGCAATTTATGGATAACGCTTGGCTTTTTCCCCCGCGCTTCCTACGGCGGATAAAGCGCGGAGGCCCGGTAATTTTGGCGCAATAACCGAGCCCACCTCTTGGACGATCCTTCAGGCCCTGTCCAATAAAGCGGCCCTCGAGCGCGCGAGGCGCGGCAGGGAAATTCGGAGGTTGGCGCGATTGGCCGGCGATCGCGTGCGCCGCAGGGAAAAGCAGGCGGGCCGGGCGCCCGGCTTCTCGCTGCCCGGCACCGGGCCGGACGCGTGCGCCCTGCACGCGAGCCGCGCGCCTCGCCCGGGCTTAGGCCCCGGACCACTTACACGCCGGCCAAAACCAACATATAAAGTAGCGCTGCGGTGGACGGACGGGCGTTACGTCCGACAGAGCCGCGCGTCGCTTATCCCAAAACGCGTGACGTTTATGGGCCCGCGCCCCGAGGCAGCCGAGGGCCACGGCCCGCCGCTCGCCGATCGGTTCATAAAGCATTCGCGCCCCCCGCGCCCCCCGCCCTTCTCTCTCCCGGCTTGACTCGCGGTTCTTCGCGCGGCCACAAATCAACTCAACTGGATCGCTGCTGCTATATACCTCGAGCCCCACTGCCCAGTGTTTCAGTGGTTTCGACCCCTCGCCCTCCGCAGCGCCCCCCGCCCGCCTCTGCCGTGCCTACACGTGTACGCTCGGTTTAGTGCACTTGTACCGATCGTAAATACGGCCCTCGGTGCAGCTCGCGCGCACTTTGTTCGTTCCACGTGTCCGTCGCTTATCAGTCCGCAAACTCCCTCGCGAGTCAAGCCGGAGAAAAAATTAATACCGCTCGACGTGCAGGTGCTGCGGCGACTGCGCCCATTCTCCCGACTGCACCGCTGCTTGCATCAACCGTTTGTTGCCCGATCGCATCTTCGATCAGCCGACAATGAGCCCACCGCGATTTCATTTTTGCCGGCAATATTTACATAACCTGTGCAAACTGATTTTTTCCTCCATTTTTTGACGATTCTTGCACGTGTAACGGACCTAGTAAGCCATGTGACTCGAATCTTCATGCTTTTCTAGCATGTTAAAATGTTACCAGAAAGAAAGATTATAAAACGTACTCCATACTATTTGTTATTATACATTATACAGAATTGATATGTAAATATTGTACAAATATACTTTGTTTTAGTCAAGATGAACAATAATTATCACTCTCATTTTTACTGCTGCCTTATATCTAGCATACATTTACATAATATCAATTTCAAAACAAATACAAAAATATTAACATTATATTTAAATTATAATTATAGACTGAATGTAAATACAGAGTAAATGTTTGCTAATACAATGTGTGATATAATATTACATGGTCGATATATATTATTAACATCTATATTATTAACATAATCTTGAAAATAATGGTTATAAAATCTCCAATCGATCAAATTAACATAAAAATAACCAAATTGCACTATCAAATTATTAAATTGCAATTTGATCTCTAAAAAGAGCACGTAATTCATAATATATCGGTTACTAATGGAATGTTGGCATTTATAGTAAGAGTTTATCAACAATCTGTAGTCATTTGGTTAAAAAAGCTCGTTATAAAACGGTAGGTTTTAACCCGATGGTCAATGAATTAATGTAGGCTGCGGCATTCTCTTCATTCAGCGTCCTTATACACTTGGAAATGATTAGCGAGATAAGTCAAGTAGGCAATGTGCAGGGGAGCTTGATAAGGTCGTTATTCGTGCGGCGATACAATAGTATGGGGCTGATAGCGGTGCGTAGAAAGGTCGGGCGCTAAAGCGAAGGAATCGGCGAACGGCACGAATAATTGCTCGAGTGCGCTTGGCGGCAGCTTATGAGAGGAAAGTAGCTCTGGGAGCGGGGAGAGGCAGGAGGCCGGAGCGAGAAGACGCAGGGGCGGAGGTGGGCGATGGAAGCGGGAGATCCGCGGAGTGAGAGGTTCGGAAGGATGCTGCGGATGTCGGGCGGAGTGGGGCCGAGCGCCGGCGCGGTGGGATCCGCCGGTGGTTAGCGGTTTGGCGCGACGCAGGAGGAACCGCTGGTGATACACGCAACGACGGCCCTAAATCAGCGGGGCCGAAGGCTCCCCCTCCCGATCTGTCCCGGTCGGTCCCCGTCGGTCCCCGGTCGGTCCCCGGCCGGCCTCCCGCCTCCTCCCGCCTCCTCCCGCCTCCGCCCGCCGAGAGGACGGATTTATATTTAAGGCCCGGGCCGGCCGAGCCCGGCGCGCTCCTCTCGCCGGGCAGTTGGGTCCGCAGGCCGCTCGGGGATTCCGGCGGGCCGCGCCGCGCGATTAGTCCTTTTGCCCGGCTGCCCGGCTGCCCGGCTCTGCCCGGCTCTGCCGGCTCTCCCCCTGCGGCCCGCCCGCCCGCCTATAATTATCCGCGGGCCGCCGGGCCGCTGGACCGCTGGACCGCTGGACCGCTGGCCGGCTGCAGGGCGGCCGCCCGCAGATTTCTCGAGTTCCACCGGCTCCGAAGGATCCATCCGTCTTTTGCACACGTCGCGCCGCGGGGAAACCGGCCCGATTTATTTCGCGCCGGCCGAGCATGAGCCCCCGTAATAGTATTGTTACGTCTGTCAGGGGGGACTTTTTGCTCCCCGGCTGTGGCCGGCTCTGCCCGCCTCTTCTCCCGGAAACCGCGCGTCTTTCCCTCCCGCGGAAAGCCCCGCGAACGCGCCCGCGCCGGCCACTTTATAAATCAGGTCCGATCCCCGATTCCGCTGCTTCTCCTTTCTCCCCGGGCTTATTGCGCCAGGGGGTAATGCTTGACGCGCGCCGCCTATGCGCGCCTTTCAATATATTACCAGACTCCTCGCTCGGCTCCTCGTTAAGCCCCGTCCGCCGGCAGAGGCCGCACCAAACGAGTTTCATTCTTTCGATTATGTGCCCCGTCCTGCGACTTGTCTCCTCGCTTGTCCCTTCTCCTCATCGAACCATTTCGAACGAGCCCTTTGACGCTCGCTTTGACGCTCTATTTACTCAAACTTGTATGAGATATTTGCGATTGCCGCTCGATTCCCCGTCTATTCACGTCTTCTCCTATACTCAAACAAATGCCTTTCTAATTATAAGGCTCTTTTCTGACAATTAACCAACAATAGATTAATAGATTAATAGATTAATAGATTAATCTATTGTTGTTTACTACTCGAGTATTCTCCAGTTTCATTTCTCGTTAAAACAAGTTTATATTTATGCTCAGTAGCTTCTGGTAACATTTTTCGACATAAATTTATCATATAGTATGCTAAATGTTACGCTGGATGAACATTTTACGCTCGTTATTATGTTTGTAATTCATTCTACCTACGGCGACATAGTTATATTAATGCACAAGTATACGCAGAAAATGCTGTATGTTATGACCAATATTATGCTCAAGGGTACCAACTTACGGTACATATCTATATGTTTTGATTATAGACCGCGCGATAGCTTGCTGGTAATACCAAGCCAACGCCGTTGGCATCGCGCGATTCCGCGTGCAATTAAAACACACGAAAAGGCGCAAATATAGATAAAACAAATCCACAAATAGGTTATGTTTCTAATTTTAATTTTATGATTATTGTCAATGGAAATTATTTTAGAACAATAAATATCTAAATCATTTACTTAAATATGGAATAACGCGTTATATAGTCCGTGTAATAGTAAGATTACATTCGAATTCATGATAGACAGATATGATTTCCATTTTTGTGCAACATAAACTATAGCGATTAAAAGAAATGGAAACCTGGGGGAATATGGCAAAAATAGTTTCAAAAAAACTTTAATATCAAGTTTATGACAATTCATATTTATACCTACAATTGTAACTATGTTGATTATAAATTATACTGCATTTTTCAGCTGGCGTTAAATTTACCTGTTTTGCTTATATAGCTCGATGTCGAGATAGTTCTAATATATCGTGATCAATAACATCGGGAACGAATTGGTAATTGACGTAATCTGCAATCTTAGAGTGATTCGTAGCTATAATAACTGTAAAAGTACTTGCTACGATTCGTACAAGTATAATTAAATGGATATTATGCGTTTGAGTAAGCTTTGAATATCGTCGACAAGCCAAGGGAAGCATACTATTATTTGAAGTAAGAGACAGAGGAGTAGCAGCAAGAACTTGGGCATTCCGTAGAATAGGAGGATCGGGCGATCGGAAAGATGGCGAGCCGCGGGCGCAGGGCGCGTTGGTCAGCCGGAGCGCGCGTCACGGGGCGGGAATGCGGGGAGGGTGTGCGGCAGGGGGGAGGTGGACGGGTGGACGGGTGGGCGAGAGGGCAAAGAGATTAGGCGAGGCGCTCGCTTATTTACGATTTTTCATATCCCTTCATAACTCGCGGCGAAACAATAAGTCGGGCGGGTCGGGCGGGGCGCGCGGGTCGCATCGCAAACAGGCGAATTCGACTGGCGAGGCATGCGAGGGCCGGTGGGCGCCGCCGGCCGCTGACGCCTCCCCCGGGGAATCCCGGATGCCTCCGCGTCCCCCTGTGTTCTTTATCGCCCGGGCGGAATGCTTGATAACGTTTGATTTGTTTCAATCGTAAATAGAGGCGGGCGCGGGCACCGGCCGCAACCGGCCCGCCGCGGCAATATGTGCAGCGGTGCAGCGCGCTAATAGAGGTACGTGCGGGCACGCGGCCCACCGGCCCATAACGCCCGAGAGCATTGCCGGCGCTTTTCGGATCCCCGCGCGCCCCGCTGTAATATCATGCCCAAGCGCGGGCCGATAGTGACGAGGAGCTATGCCGCCCGGGCCCTCGCGCCTCGCACCTCGCGCGCCGATTCCTTTTTATCTCCCCGCCAGGGCTATAATTGACCCGCGCGCCCATCCGGGGGCTTTATTAAAGAATTCCTCGAGCTATTGCGCCCCGGGGCTCCCTCGCGATCCCCTGTACAGCTGTTATCCGTCACTTTGGCCCGCCCGCCGCGGAGGCCTACCTATACCAGCCGGCGCCGGCGCCCGACCAAGCGCAGGGCTCGGGCGTCAATCGTCCATCCGCTGGCAAAGGGAGGGAAAACTCGGGCTAAACGCCCGGGGAGATTGACAGGGGATCCGGCGGCGATGGGCCGCCGAGGGAAATAATGCCATCGGGCCTCGTGATTGGGAGGTACGGCCGGGAGATAAAGCCAGAACGAGGGTAGGAGGAAGGTGTTGCCGGGCCCGGGGACAAAGGGAGGAGGGGGGAATTGATGCCTCGGCCCGGTAGCCTCCCGAGCTAATTACGCCGCGGCGAAGCGGTTAAGCGCGCCTTTACACAGAAACGGCACTAGCGGCGCGCGGCCCTCGTCCGAGGCTATGCGATACCGCGAGCCTATTTCCCGTCTTTCATCTTAGGGGCCGGGCGCGGATTAATTAGCCGGACAATCGGCAAAGAGACGAGGCCCTTAAGCGGCTGAAACTTCTTGCGGGCCGTCGGGGACGCGAGGAGGCGCGCTAATTGTGCCTAAGTAGCTTTCAGACGCTAGCGGCCTGCACTGCGGGCTTTCTGGCCCCGGCTCCCCCGGCTCCCCCGGCTCCCCGCGGCCCGGGCCCCCCTTGCCCGGTGGTGCGCGGCTCCAAGGAATTTACGCGGCGCGGCCCTTTTATACGAGGCTCGCAGTCTGTAAATCGCCAGTGGTTAAAGCGATTTCCCGCTTAACAACTATTACCCGGCTTTTATTTAATACATTGTAACGCGCGTATTCCGGTTCATTATAATTAGGCGCTTGTAGCCGCATAAGACAGCGGGTGCCGTCGGCGCAGAAGCCCCCTAAGCGCAAATAGTCCCGAGCACTTTTAAAGGCTGCCCGCGTCGTCAATACGAGGCATAATTACAAGACGGTGGACCGCGTCCTCGGGACGAGACTCCCAGGCGCGATGGGGGGAAGGAGCGAGTCGGTCCGCGCTCCGGCCGATGACGGAGGCAGCCCGACTACCCGCGGCCGAGTCGGTCATCGAGCTTAGGACGGCCGGCTAGCCGCGGCAGCTGGATTTAATCAATTTTTTTAGCGCGGCTCCGATAAACTCTGCAAATAATTGCCGGTTGCTCGGGCGCCCGAGGCCACGGCCCTCCTGCCCGCGTTATCTACGAGCTCGCCCGAGATTTTCGCAGAATCCCGCCGAGGTGAAATATGCCCGATGTACCGTGCGCGCCGGGGCGAGCCGGGGAGCCGGGGAGCCGGGGGCTTATTAAACCATGTCCAGGAGGAGCAGACGCAACGTCGACAGAGCTCGCGCGTAAGGACGCGGGCAGCCGGCGGCCGGCGCGATACATAAATCGAGAGGTCGGCCCCGCGGGGAACCGGTTCCGAGGAAAGCCTCGCGCCGCGCCCGCCCTCCCGGGAAACCTCGCCGGCTTTCCCGCGGCGCGCCGATCTTTCCCGAAGAGGTGGCCAAATGAAGAAGGAGGCGCAGTTAAGGGGGCCGCGGGCCGGACGCCCGGGGAAAGCCAGTCAAATGGGGAAATTAGCCGGGGCGGGTCGTTAGGGGCGAGGGCGGCCCCCGTTGTATCTTCATTAGCCCAGTGGAAACGGGGCCCCGGTGACCCGGGCTCTTCCCGGAACCCGGAGCCCCAAGCGGAGCCCGGCCCGATCGCCCGCGGCCGCCCCCGTCGCCCGGAAAAATTCCTCGGGCCCAATCGCCGCGGCATCGGGACGGATCGTTATGGGCCCGGGCGCCCGCGCCGCGGCCCCGCTCGTAAATATCCGCCCGGCGAATAATGCCGGGGGCCCCAGCGCCCCTAATGAAGGACATCCTCGTTAATTAGCCGATAAATTATCCTTCACACTCGAGAGCCGCGAGGCTGTGGGTGGGGGGGGGGGCGCCTCCCTCGCACCGTGTCTATCGGTCTATCGCGGCCTTCCTTCCGCCCGCGCCCCCCCCCCCCGCTTCTTCCTCCGCCGCGGCTTGTTTACGGCACCTGCGCCCGGGCCCGGGCCGCGCGGTAGCCCCGGCCAATTCAATTCGCCGATTCGCATTGAAGAGCGCCCCGAGATAATGCGCCCAAATTATCGGCCGCGCCCACCTTCGCCCGGGCCGGGCCCCGCCCTCGGGCTTAATTATGCCGCGAGGCCGCTCTTTTTTCTCCACCCCGTGGCAATGTTCTCCGGCGGAGCCGCGGCGGCCGATCCTTTGCCGCCTCCTGCCTTTTCACTTTTCGGGCCCTTTCCCCGAGCAGCTCGATTATTAATTATACGGCCCGTCCTTTAAGCCGCCGATAATTTATTTACCGACTCTCGAATCGCGCTGCCTCGCCGCCTCGCTCTAGCTTTCGCTTATTCCGCCCCTTTCTTACCTCCTCCACTTACCTTCGATAATCAAATACTCCTTTTTCGACTACTTGTGTATCTTTTATTTCGACCAGCGTCCAGCATCGGCAGCTTCTCGGGCAAATATTTATTACTGTTTATGCTAATGACATGCCTATAACGATCTGACAATTTCTCCTCTCCGTCCAATTCGATATTCCCAATAAACTTGTATCAAAACATTTTCTTATGCCAATTATTCCTTAATCACGTAAAATAATATCCATAAACAGTTCTATCCTCAATTTCAGCATTAACTTTACACGCTCGGAAATGCGATAAAAAACTAGTCGGTCGCAAAAAAAAAAAAAAACACATACATGTATATATAATTCAAGCTTTGCACTAATTCACCAAGTTTAACGATAATCGCAAAGGGAGTCGGGCACGTATAAATATTCATTAACGGCCTAGGTTTTTTAGGAAATGCTTTGTTTGGCCAAAGACGCGCATAAACTGCAGCTACTTTGTTAGCGCGGCGCGCTGACTTTCGGTTTAATCGTCGCGATTTATTAAATCGAGGCCATTAATATTGCCGCGGCAAGGGAAAAAGTGGCGCCATTATTCTCTTCAATTGTGAAAAACAATGTGGAGAGGGCCTTTGGAGACGTTATTCACTTAGGGCGGCGAGTCCGCGGGAAAAAGTAACGGGGCCGCGTCACGCAGCCTCGAGAAAGGGCTCGGGGCAGATAAGAATCCGCGGCGGAGGCGCTCCGGGCGCGTGTCAAAAGGGCCCGAGGCGCGTGACAGGTGGCGGGCCCGGGGCCGCTCGAATCGCGGCCGACTTCGTGCCGCGCGGACGTACATCAGCCCGGCGTAACTACTTCCTGCGCGGCGCGGCGCGGCCGGTGGCGGCGCGCGAACCGCGGAAACGAGCCGCAGGTTGCGCCTCGCGCGCGGGTAACCCGAGAGGGAATATCAGCCGCTACAAGGACGCGAGTTATTTACCCGGCTGATATAGCGATGAGGATGCTTAATGTCACATTATTCACGAAGAAGTTGTTTAGAGGCCGCCCCGAGATAAGTAACACCGCGGCTCGAATTTCGCGGGGAAATTTACGATACGTATCGAGGCGGGCGAACGCGACGAGAGCGCGCACGAGAGTCCCGCGCCCCCCATCCTTTTTCCCGGCTCCTCCCCCCGCGGCCCCCACCGTCGACGCGCAGTTTACATATCTCGTGTCGCCGGATTTTTCGATGAAATTTAAGCGAAAACTTGCGGATCGCGCGCTTATGAATTTACGAGCCGCGCTCCCCGTCTTTCGAGGGATGCGCGCCCGTACAACTGACTGGCTTGTCCTGCCTCCTTGCCAGCCCAGGCCCCGATGATTTACTCGACGGAGAAATTAATTCCTCCGAGCTTCCTCCGAGCTTCCTCCGAGCTTCCTCCTTTGCCTGCCTCGAACTTCAACCCGACCCTCGCCAGCCACAAGAACAACAAGACGTGGTGTTGCTTTTTTTCAAAATTCTTTATTTCGCTAGCCTTCAAATCAGACACGTCAACTTAATAACTACGAGTATAAAAGGGACAGTGTACAAAATCCGAGGATGGTGCAGTCGTCGACCGAAGAGCCCTGCGGCTCCTCTTGGCGCTCTGCGATATCACATACTTCCTCAAAGGGATACTTACATTAGCAGCGTGAAGCTGCTTACAAAGCATTGGTCGATAGCGGTAAAGTGAGAGGCGGGACTGGTTTACAAAGTTTCGAGCGTTCTCAGGATCGATGAGAGGCCTCCTCGCGAGTGATTTAACGCCTTTGGGCGCTCGGGGGAATGCCGCGGGGAGAATCGGCGGCGAGGATCCCCGGGCTCGATTAGCCTCCGGGCGGTGGGCGCGAGGTGGAGCGTCGGTGGCGGGGTCAGCGGCGATAGCTCAGCCCGGCTGGCCGCTGGCTCCTCGGATCGGCGCCTCCTGCAACGTTGAAACTCGCCGATTAGGAATTGCAACTGGTTCCCGGGACGTTAATTTGAATTACAATGACGGAAATTATGGACTGGTTTGCCCGGGCGCGGGCTTTTATTGGCCGGCGTAAATAAGGCCGCGCGGCCCCCTCGGTCTCCCGTGTTTGCGCGCCGCTCGCCGGCGGCTCCTCCTTTTTGCGCCCGCGTCGCGTAGCTCTGCAAACTCGTTCGCGGCGCGCGGATCAAGGGGATCCGGAATTTTAATTTGTCAGGGGATGAAAGATTTTCAGTAAAGAGGACTGTTTATCGGGCTTTTATTGGGGGGCTCGGCGCTCGGCGCTCGGGCCGCCTTCTTGCCTCGATATTTATTCGCCCCCCGCTTAATGCCGCGACGCCCGGCCGGGGGAAAAGTATCCTACTTACCGATGCAGGAGTCGGCGAGGACGCCTTCACCCGGAGGCCGAGGCTTTGCCGGGACCCTCGGCGCTCCTCGGCTTCTAGCATACGCGTCTCTCGACCGTCCTCGAGTCATCCAAGATTTCAATCAATACAAACCCAAAGAGAAAGAGAGAAGGGAGCGTCGAGAGAAGAGGTAAACTCGCGTGCAAGATTCGCTCAACCGGCGAGTTAGACTGATATTGTCAAGCAAGGACAAGCCGAGACGGTAGAACACGAACCGACCACGACGACTGCTCCTGGGAGAAAGGGGGGTGACGAAGGCCCAGGACGACTCATCGCCAACGAAACAAAACCAGCCGTAAGTACACGCGGGTATGTATGCGCGAATGTGCCAAATCATTTCTTTGTGGCTTTACTGTTGTCGGTGTCAACTTGGTGAAATCAGTCGATAAATTACTCTGAACGAAAAAGAAAAAGGGAAAAAGGCCTCAAGGCCTTGAAGATCTTACGGGCTCCTCGAAGATGCCGGCGATGTAGCGGGTGGCCTCGCTCGGCGTCGGGTACTCGGCCGGGTGCGCCTCCAGCAGGTGGGCGCGCAGCTCCTTGGAGAAGTTGCTCTGGAAGGCCTCGGGCGGCGCGCAGCTCTCGCACTGGTAGATCATCTTGCCCGGGTGCAGGTTGGTCGAGAGCACGTGCTTCCGCAGGTTCTCCTGGAAGGGGAAGCGGCGCCGGGCGTTAGCTCCCCCGCGTGCCAGCCGGCCGCACAATGCCCGACTTTCGGGCGGCGCGCGCGCATTGCCGCCCGATGATTTACGGGGGCCGCGAGGAATTCCACCGAGTCGAGCGCGCCGCGGGATCAATTACCCGCCGGGCGGCATAGCTCCGATTTTTCCGGGCCGCCGCGGACCGACATAGCTGTGTGGGCGCGTGCGCGGGGCCTCCGTGATTTACTAATCGGCCCCGGCCTCGCGGGACCCGCGCCGCGCAAATCTCCCGGAGTGACTCGTACGAGCGCGCGCGCGCAGCACTTGCACCGAGCGCGCACTTAGCGCCCGGTTCAAAGGTAAACCCTCGTGCTAATGCGCGGACTGTTATGGCCCGGCGCCGGCCCCGATCAAGGGGAGGGTAATGCGCGCGGCAATCGCCATACCCTCTCGTGCGAGCCTCGTGCGAGCCCCTCTGCCTAATTCCGAGAAGGAGCCGGTGCAAATCATCGGCCCTCGTTGGTACCCGCGGCAAGCGTCGAGTTCCCGTATCGCGTGTACGCGCCCGCGGAGGTTCGCGAGCGGCCCACCCAGCTGCCGATCGGCCATTCGCGTCGGCGCACGCTTTCCCGCCTCGATTCCGACTTACTTTTCCATTGGGAGTGACGCACTACGTGCCGGCCCCGCCTTCGCTTACTTGCAGCTTTTCAATTAAGCGAATTGGCATCGCGCGCGCAGAATACGATACTCGGGACGCGATTAAAGGAATCCGCGAGCGCGGGGGGCCGAGGCGCGCAGGCAGCGCGCACAACTGCGCTCGCCGGCTCTCGAATTCTGAGGAGGAAAGGAGGAGAGCCGCCGGGAGCCGAGCCCCGGAGCTCGGAGCTAAGTAGCCGAGCGCAGTCGTAAACATCGCCCGGGCATCCGGGGCTTATACGAGCCGTTGATGGCGCCGGCAGGCATCAAATTTAATTTCCCATAACTAAATCTTTCCTTCTCGGGCGCCCATGCGGTGTCGTCGGCCCGCGTCCCACGTCTCTTGCCTCCGTCCCTCTCGCTCGCCCGCATCCCCCGTGCCCACCCCCTCCCTCTCTCGTTATGCAAGAGCGCGCGTAGACCGGAAGACGAGCGCCGGAGCATGAGGTGCCAACTCCTCGAGCACTCTGTGTTTATTATTGTAGATTTCGCCTGCATTTATAGATGTACAATGAAAATCGTCGCAACCGTATATTCAACGCAACTGTGCAGAGTGCCGCTGCGTAAATTCTATTACAACAAATCTTATTTTCAACTTCAATGTTCTTGAATGTCCACCAGGAACTCTTATTCAAATTCATAATTTCCATTAGATTGATTTATCTTCGAAATAAAATTATTATTATATGTATAGCATTTTAAAGAGGAATGGAAATTCTTCTTTTTTTCTATAATCCAACTGGTTTTTTTAACCTTTTTTTTCGATACCAATTCCGACGGTATTTTCCTCAAATAATTATAATCAAATTTTTACGATCAAAATTTTCATTCGGTTAAAAAGTTAATAGTACTTACGTACACGATTGCGTGATTAGCGCCGTAAAAAATCAAATGATCAACACTTTATATACAAATGATTACAGATTCATGACTTATCAGTTACGTACAATTATGAAAAAACGTAAAATGCGTAATTCTTCCGACAATTCTTTCTTTGAAATTAATACCAGAAATAGATGGAAAGAACAAGGTATCTCGTTTCATGATACGTTTTTAGCTCTCTTTTTTCACTGATTCAGATTATATTTATCTCTATTGGATTCTTGCAATCTCAACTACTGTCTAAATATTTCTTTTTTCGTAGCTAATGTATGATTGATGCTTACAAAGCTCAAAAAGCCTAGCGTATAAATTTTTTACACTTTTTTATTTACAGTTTACCGTTTCCGAGCATATACTGGTAGCAAAAATTAGAAATAAAAATTTTACAAATAGCTGAATCTTTAAAATTCAACTACAGATAAATTTATGCATTAGCAGATGTTAATTGACATTTGATAAAAAATATTCCGGATTTTAGTAGAAATTTAAACTAGTTTCTGTCTAGTTTCTTGTTAAAATTTACGGCCTAAATTAGTTTTTAGGGTTCCGTTTCTAATTAAATAAAAATTTTAAATGTCCAAAATCTAGATGCCCATTTGTTTACTTATGATTCACCGGTTTCTTGGTGTGGATATAATAATTTTTAATTACGGGTTAATTTTGTAAATTTATGATTCCATTTGATTAATACGTTGTAAATTAAGTCGATTTTTCTACCAGAGTGCAATTTAGCGATAAATCAATTATTAATTTTCGAGCAGCAAGAAATATATCCGAAGCAATAAATTTCTTTAGCAGATAGGCAAAAATTTTACGTATCGAGTATCAGTCAGTGCGAGTATAGTTGAATACGACAGTGATAAATAGAGCAAAAACGAAGCTAAAGATGATTATTATTTCACGGTCATTCTCGCGGTCATTGCTACCAGTAGCTGCCTGTGTACATTTTTTAATATTTCTTGTACCAATCGAACGAAATGGATATTCTATTTATACATAATTCTGTATAAATATATCGAGTAAATTCTAGCAAGATGAAGCTGGTATTCTTGAATTTTAACTAGTCGTCAAGAAGATTATTGGTACAAATTGTACTCTGCTAGCCTTCCTATTTGGAAATATCTGGTTTACGCGATGATTGTACACATATATTTGTTAATAAATTTAGTCGTAAAAAGCGGGCAGCGGCGGGAGGGAGGAAAAATAAGTCAAAAGCGCAGGCTGGCTTTCCGGAGCGTGCAGGAAAGAAGGGGCTCGGAGGCAGAGGCGAGGCGGAGAGCCGGGGAGCGCATCGGAATGGGCCGCTTATCTGCCCGATAATTAGCAAAACGCAATAATCTGAAAAGACTCGGCTCGGAGGCGCTGGATTCTCTCGGGAGGCGGCTAGTGCGCGTGGCTCGCGGCCGGGCTGAGAGCCACTGGAAGCGGTTTATACTTGGCGCTATCGAGGCGGCGGAGGCTCCTCTCGTGGCCCGGGGCCCGGGGCCCGGGCGGCGGGCGGCCAGGGCGACCGGCATTAGCATACCTGGGGCTCTGGCAAATCTACCTCTGGCCCCGGTGAGCACAATTAACTCGTTATCTTATCGAGTCGGCAGGCGGCGACTGGGCGGCGGGCAGCGGCCCCGAAAAACATCAAGGTGTATATGCCCTGCTTAATTTACACCCGGGAGGGAAAGTGGGAGGGGGGGGGGGCGCCGGCGAGCTCCCGGGTTCCTTTTGCTCGGGCGGTCGCGCGGGCGCCGACAGCTTTATGCTGATGAAAGAAACAGGTGCAGCTTTGAGGCGGCCGCCCGAGGCCGATAGGGCCGATCGCGCATTCCGCGGAGGAATTCATAACTCCGGGGCCAAAGGGCAGTAGCACCGGCCCCCGGCGACAGATGCGCGCGCGAGATAAACTTTGTTTCTCAAGGAGGCCGGGGCTCGCGTCGGCCTTGGGCCTCGAGCCGCAGGAGGAACTCGGCCGCGGGGCTAATTAGAGGGGATTAATCGCGAGGGGGCCGGTTATTGGGCGGAAAGCGCGGCGGAAAGCCCGGGGAGCAAAAAAGCCCCGGGGCGCCGATCGGGCCGCGCGCCTCAAATTATGTTATCTGCACAACAGAGTCGGCCAAATTTACGCCCGCTGTGAAAAAGCCATTAAAGCCCCGGGCTGGGGGGCCGGGCCGGGCCGCGGGAACCAGTTTGCCGAGCGGCTCCTATCGGCGCATCGGGCGCGCGGCCCGCCCGGGATCCGTCACCGGGGCGAGGACCGGGCCCGTCGCCCGCCCGTCGCCCGCCCGTCGCCCGGCCCCCGCTAATGAATAGAGGCGCCGCCCGGCTTATCGGCCGCGCGCTTGTTAGCGCACCGCCGGCGCCCCGCGAGCGCGAGCCCGCGCCATACATTGTAGTGGGCCGCGCCCGGGGAGCGGTAGCCGCGCCGCGGTAGGTCCCCCGCCTTCCTTTTGCCCTGCGAGCCCGGGGCCTTCCGATAAGGCTAATCAGCGCGCCCGCGATTCGAGATTTATGGGAGGCCCGGCGCCGCCGGCCCCGAGTCCGCCGCGTCGCTCACCGAGACGCGCCCCTCGATACGAGGAATCCCCGCCTCGCCCGGAGGACCCCTCGATCCTTTTGCGGACGCCTCAGCCGCCCCGAGACTTATTTATCGCTTTACACTGTTCGCTTAATCGATTCCTTTTTCAAATTATGCCCAGCCGCTCCTTTTACTTTTAATGATAATTAAGAGGACCAATGCGCCCGATAAGATACCCCGCGTTTAGGCCCAACCCTCTCCTCTCCCGGCGGCCCTCCTCTTTTTCCCCTTAGATCGCCGACTCGCCGGCACTCGATGTCGATGCGTGCAGCCCGCGGCTCAATTGGCCCGCCGCGGGGCTAAACCGAACCAGTCACTCACCAAATTGTTGCTGGCGTAAGAGCAGTGTCGACACTTGTAAGGTTTCTGCCCGGTGTGCAGCCGCTCGTGTCGCTTCAGGTGAGAGCTCATTCTCGTCTCGAAATTGCAGTCCAAGTACTGGCAGGTAAAAGTAGGTCCGCCCTCTTCCCTGTCCGGTTTCTCGTGTCGCTTCTGGTGCCTGGAAACCAACGCAGGCTTTATTGCCCTATCCAAGCGCCTAGATCGTGATCTGCGAGGGTACGGACCGATGGCTATCGCGCGGAAGGCGTCACGAGGGCCGTTTATTCCGCTGGTCGACCGGCCGATCGACGGACAATAAGCCCCGGAGAAAGTCGGCCAAGAGCCCAAAGAGAGCAGAGGCGCCTTTGTCGGCAGTTGACGTTTGAATTAGCGCGGGAAGACGGGGAAGAACGCGGGCGCCGCGGCCCGAGCGCCCGGACAAACGAACGCCTGTTAATCACTTGGGACGGGGCGCGCCGCTAGGCGGGCTATCGCGGCCCGCGGCCCAAAGAGCCCGATTCTCGCTGCATATACCAAGCGCCGCGCCAAGTTTATGCTCGCCTCGGCGGGGGAGGCTCGCCGGCCGATTAGTGATTATGACCGACGCGATATGCGTGGGCGGCGCGCCTCTATATCGTCCCCGAGCGCGCGGCCACGCGTTTAATTAAAATCCCGCGTGATTTACACGCGGCGCGGCGGCGGGCCGGCGGGAAGAAAAGCCCGCCGGGGGCCAGGCCGGTCGCCCCCAGTTCATCATTCCAGTTTAGTGCCGGGCGCTTCTTTCCGCGCGCAAACCTTCCCTCCGTCGGCCCCGCGCGCCCGAAACAAAGCTCGCTGCCTCGCGGTCGGCAGCTATAGCCACTTCTTTTACAAAATTCCACGGTCGACCGAGCACATCTGTCAAGCGCGTTTCACAACTCGGCTGCGAATTCTGCGTCTTCCAAAGGAAAAAATTCGAAAAAATTAATCAAGCCCAGTGTGAATTCTCAGGTCAAAGAGAGAAAGCAGGTACAACAAAGCCGAGGGAAGCACTGCAGTCGCGGGCAGTAAATAAAGGGGGCAGCTAAATTCCTCTTTTCACCCAGCGCCGATTCCGCGTGAAATATCGGGGCGCGGCGGGTACTTGAGCGGGGCCGGATTATGGCCGTCTGTCGATGCAGCGGCTTCGCCTGGTCCAAACAAACGGCCCGGCGGCCTTTTTCTTTTTCCTCGCGCCCGGGCCTTTTGGCGCTGCCGGCCTCTGCCGCGCGGCGCGTCCCCGAGCAGACTCCCGGACGCTCGGTTAATTGCTGGCTAATGGAAAAGTGCGGGCGAGCGAGCGAGGAACGTTGAAACGCCCGCGGGTCCGGCTCGGGCCTGCGCGGGAGGCCAGAGCCCCATTGTCCCCGCGGGCCTCTGCTAATCGCGCGGTAAACGTCATCTTTGACAGGAATCGAACGCGGCGAGGACGTTTTACGTTTAACGAGATACCGAGCGAGCCATTAAATCTGCTCGTAAATCTACGCTAATCTCGCGTCAAGCGCCGAGGGAAAGCCGTCGCGGCCGCGGTCAGCCTGGCCGCTGATTGTCTTAATCGGCCCGGACGCCTATCTGCGCGCCCGTTGCGTTACGCCTTGCGGCCCACGAGATATAAAATCGCGCGGGAAGCGGAAGTAGAGATGAGTCTCGGGAAGGAGGAAGGCCCGCTTATCGCGGCCAGCCTCCACCAATTGCGAAACCCGGGGGCATTTATTCAACTAGACGTATCGAGTCGCGTTGCGCAAGCAGCTTACGGCACGCGCCGCCTCGTCCCCGCTGGCCTATCTCGCCGAGGGCGCTGCGAGTCGCCCGGCCTGCCCCGGGGGCCCCGGCCGCTCCAATTGTTTGTCCCGGCGCGCTCGCGAGTCGCGGAGTAAGCGCGGAAGGAACAACCCAAGCGCCCCCGCCAGCTGTCATACCGCGCATCCGCCGTCGCGCGCCTCACGCCTTCTTGATTACCAGCATGATTAAAAATTATTCCGTCGCCGGCCTGCATGATTAATTAAATCTCTCGGCTGCGGCTCATTAGCTCGGGACTGATTGACTCTTGCGCCACCTTGCGTGAACCGCGTACCGCAATGCTCCAATGCATTCTCGGCCGACGCGCTACGTCAATGCTGTATTCAATGTTCGCTTACGTGGAAGGTGGCCTTGATTGTCCGCCTTGTACTCAAACACGCTGGCTTGTTCAAACGACTAGCCTTTGCTCAAACTACGGCCTTTGTTCTCTGCTGTGCTATTAGATTATTCAGCACAAGAGGTAGAAAGATACTTAGGGCTCATGAATAAATTCTTTAGAAAGGGTGACACGATTTTTCGTGTTCCTACGTGTATTTCTGCGATTTTGATAACTCGGCATTTTACAGCATTCGGACGCTAAGACTGCTTTATAAACTAGAAAAATAAAAGAAGAAACGATCTGCTTGGGATAAGCCAGGCGCGTGTTTGATAAAAGCCTGCATTTGGGAGCCGGGCGCAATATTAAATAACAGGAAGGCAACAAAACCACAAGGTAATACGTTCCAACTATGGTATAATAGAGCGCGCGGGCGCATCGCGCGCAATACTTTTCGCCCGCGAGATTTGTTGGACGCGGCAACGAGGCATGAATCAGACAAAAATATATTTCTCTAAATAGCGGGGGCCGCGCGCGGCCGACGCGACGCACCGCAAGAGGGTTAAAGGGAATTTGTTTAGACGGGGGCAGGAGAAAAAGTGCGCGAGGGAGCGAGAGAAAAAGCACGTATTAGCGCCCGGGCAAAAGCTCGCCGACGAGATACGCCGGCCGCTGCATAACTTTCAAGCTCGCGCTTTTATTGGACACGCAGGGGAGGCGGGGGAGCTGGGGGAGCCGGCCTCCCTTGAGTTTACCCTGGTCAAAGAACTACAGCGCCGAAAGTCCAGAGGAGAAATTTATCTGCTTTGGGAAATTCCCTCCCGCCCCCGCCCCCCGCCGCGCGGGCTCGCGTCTAATTCGCGCCCCCTGAACAAAGCCATCAATTCTCGGGCCCGTGACTTTTAAACTTGGCCCGCCGGCGCTCAAATGGCTCCAAAGCCCGAATTTACTGTAATCAGCGATTTTTAATGTCGCCGGGGCTTTTAGCGCCCGGCCGAGCCGTCCCTCGCCTCGCCTCGCTTCTTTTTATCATATTTTTAGCCCCTCTGTGTCCTTGGGCCGAGGGAGATGCCAGCCCTCAATGGGGCAGGTTCACACAATCTATGTTTTATTACCCTCGGCGTAAGGAGTCTCTTGAGCGCGTCAGCTCGCCCTTTAACGCGTTCAATTTAATAGGGCTTACCTTACAAGTTGAATTTTCGTCTTGGCGGCGTAGGAGCAACAGTTGCATTGAAATTCTCTGTAAGTACAAGTTTCGTGAACCAGCTTCCGATGGTTCTT
Source organism: Sycophaga agraensis (assembly GCA_018906755.1). Taxonomy (NCBI): domain Eukaryota; kingdom Metazoa; phylum Arthropoda; class Insecta; order Hymenoptera; family Pteromalidae; genus Sycophaga; species Sycophaga agraensis. Next base: position 911,757 of record JACCIE010000039.1, read on the forward strand.
CAACTCGGTTTCTGTCCGAAGCACCGTCGGGCAGCCCGGGAGACCGCACTTGAACCGTTTGCCAGCGTGGCGCAGCATGTGTTGGCGCAAAATGTGCCTGGAAAAGAAAGCGATGGAAGGAAATGAGTCGGTGCGAGCCTGCAGAGTGGCAGGGCTCGCACCGACGCAGCCTTGCAAAGGGGCGAGCTTAATCGGAGAGGAAAGGGGGGCATCGATTGCACGAGTGCTTAAAGGGGCAATTAACCCCGGGGCCGGGGGCCGGGGGCCGGAGAGGAGGCAGGGCGGAAAAGCAGGCGGACAAAAAGTCCACTTATTAGCAAGAGGAGCGGGGTAATCGGAGCCCCGAGCCCTGAACATAAGGAGAACATAAAGGCGGAAAGCTACCGTTGGCCCTTAGCCTGTAAAATACCTCCGAGGGCCGTGGCGATTTATCATCATCAATTAGGGCCCCGGCGGCCTCCGGGCTAAAAGGCCAATAAAGCCCCATTTAAATTGAACCGCGAGATTCAGGTGTTTGGCGGGCGCATCGGCGGTGCACCGGTCCTCGGCCTGGGCACGAAGCCGCGTCTTTTTTGCCGGCGGATCGGCGCGCCGCCCGCCGAGGATTTATAGGGGAGCGAAGAATGCCGGGAACAAAAGGGCATCCGATTTTTGCCGATGGCCGGCCGCTACCGAGAAATTCCCGCGCGCCTCGAGCGCCCGGCGCGGCGCATATATCGGAAGCGGCCCGGGAGAAGAAAGCCCGGGGACGAGGGCGGAGCGGCACAAACGAGAGATAAAGCGAGATAGGCCGCCGGGCCCCGGCCGCGCTCGCCCGCAATTGGCCGCGCAAGTGTAGCGCCGCGCCGGGCCCGCCGCCCCCACCCGGCACTACTCATTGTTCCGGGGCGAGTACGCGCCGGGGCCGACTCCTCCGCGGCGGCGCCACCGCCGTAAATCCCGGCGCGCCCGCGGGATTTATGAAAGGGCAAATTGGGCCGCGCCCGGGCGCCCCTGACCCAGATCGCGGGCCCGGAATGTCGCGGGCGGGACGCCGGCCCACCGGATACCCTCGATCACCGCGATTTCCCCGGCCATTTAAAAGCCTAATATACGTCCGGCCGTCAATGGCCGGATTGGGCCGAGAGCCCGGCAACCGATCGGCAACCAGTTTCTCCCTTTGGCCGCGCCTGCCGCGAGCCCGCCGGCTCCATTAGCCGGCCGCGCCATTCGCCCATTTCGAGGGCCGATTCACTGCGGCCCGCGTGAATGAAGCCGCTCACCGCCCGCGCCGCCCGGGACGTATTTTTCCCGCCGAGACCACCTCCCCACCCGCTCCCCCGCCGATGGATAGGACTCCCAGCCCGCTCCGATTGGTTGGCTTTTTTCCTCCTCGGCGCCTCCTTTTGCCCTCGCGGCTCTCGCGCGTAGGCCCGGCCCGCGCCGATGATGCGACGTAACGCCGTCTCGTTTACACTTCAACGTTACACCTTCGCCTCTGCATTAAACTCCCTCCGCCCACGCAGCTCATTTATTCCATCGCCAGCTACTTAAGTGACGCCGCTAACCCACATGGAAAACTGTAATCGACGCCCTGATTAAAGTGCCTCCATCATTCTCTTCGGGTCGTTAACTTTACCTCCTAATCGACTGACCTTTGGACGCACTATTGCTCTCGCACCTCTAAGAGACGATTGTGAAAAGTTTAGTCGTTGTTCGGCTTGACTGACAACGCGCCAAACATTGAGTATCTTCGGCTTTGACAGTAGGGGTAATCCATCAATATTCGGGAAGAACGGTAGAATCAAGGAGGAGCTGCGACAGGCAGGCAGCTACATAAGCAATAAGAACCGAGAAGAAATCTCTATAAACATGGGACAAGAAGCTACGTGGGTAATAGAAAGTGGGGCGAGGGACAAGAAAGATTAGGGCCGGGGCGCAGGCTAAATAAAAATGTAGACCGTCGCGGGATAACCGGGAAAAAATCCTTGTGTTGCGGGGAAAAAGTTTTGTCGCTCGGCGCGTGTACACGGCGGAGGAGAGGACGAGGCGGAAAAGATCTCTCGCGGAGGACACACGTAGGTATTATAAGACAATCCATAAAGTTGACCTACACGCAATTTCGCGAGAATTTTTGACGTCCCGTAAAATAGTCGGTCCCATAAAGCTGCTTTTTCCCCACCCTCCCTTTGACTTTACCGACGAGCTTTTGTCCGTTTCTCATGTATTATATAGACCCGGGCTGCCGTGAGCCGCTCCTCCCAGAATGAGCTCTATCAATTACCCATGTGTATATCCCATACGCTTTTTCGCGTTTATCATTTTCGTTTTAGTGGAACTAATGTTAATGAATGCGCACATCTTCGGCACGTATAGACGGCCCAGCCAATATCCCTTCAAATAATTACGAATTATCATAGGAGGAAGATTTTTTCGAGCGCCTCTCGCCCACCGATCCGTCTTCCAGGCACTCGAATTACAATTTCTGCGAAGGGGCTACACCTTCCTCGATATAACGTGATATAAAAGCCAATCAAGCAGAGGACTGTCCTTCAATTTTCTCGTCGTTTGACTAGAAAGTGATCGGCGAGGCTGGCGCTTGTCGATAAATCAGCCGCGGCGGGCGCAGTGCACGTAAAAGATCGCGCTGCGAGGCGGTCGGGCCGATCGCGCCTCGGCATCTCCGGCCCGAGATTAAACAAAAATTTCAGAAGTTGGGTATTTATCCCTTTCATTTGGGGCGGCGAGGTGGGGCCGCTGGCCCCCGGCCGCCTCTTTAATCTGCCTCTATCACTCTCCCTCCATGCAGGTACATTATACACGGTATCCCCGACTTTGGAGGTCCGCGCGGGCGCGCCACCCGGCCAATAAATATAAATCTCGATGGCGCTCGGGCGCGCAACATCGCGGGAGAGAAGGAGAAACAGGCTGCGCGAGACCCCGGGGGGAGGAGAGCCCGAGAGAGACTCCGACCCGTCAGCCTAATCAACGGGAAAAAACTCGTAAATCTAAGTGACGATTCGTGTAATTAAAATCAAGTAGCCGAGTGTTCCGTGTGCAGTTGGCCCCTCTCTCTCTCACCCCCTCGCCCACTCGCCCCTCTCCGACCAACAGCCTGCCCGATGATGCGAGGCATTTATCTCCCGGCTCGTCCTGCTATCTCTTATTTTCTCCCCCTCCCGACGATCCCTTCCCCCCCCCCCCCACCCTCTTTCTCTCTCTTCGTCCTCAAGGATGTAGGGACGAGGGTGGGAGGGATCGAGGGAAAGAGCGAAATGAAGGGGCTGACGCCGTTACTGCTCACGCTCCCGCGATCCCAGATGAGACGTATATACAGGATCCGAGCAGCCGGACGCTGCGACTATACAAGTTTATAGGCACGATAATCGACGGCTGCGTCGTGCTTGAAACGCTCGACTTGTTTATGCGATTCCGTTTTTTTCATCTTTTTCCCCTTCCCTTCATTCGCTCTGCCGACGAATTCACAAATTCGCCTTTTTTATCTCTCCGTTTGTCTCTCCTCCTCCTCCTCCTACTCCTACTCCTACTCCTCCTCATCCTCCTCCTTTCTACTCTTCAACTTCTTCACCCTCTTCTTCTTTTGTTTATCCAACTTGCGAGTGTTTATTTTCAATCGAAAACTTTTAACTCGAGTCCCAACTATCGTACACTCGATAACGTGTTATTCGTAAATATTTTGATCGACGTTTGTCAGTTTATTGCGCTTCGATTCCATAATGCTAATAATCTTCCTTGAGCACTTATTAAAAAGCACTTTGAGTCGCTATCGTTAATCACTCAGATTATGCTAATCGTCAAACAATGGATCAACTTTTGAGCGCACTGATTAAGCGCTGCGCGAGCCTCTGCGCATCGATGAACTTTAACCCCGCAATGACTGTCAACTTAAAAACAAAGAGTATTTATTCCTGCGGATCTTGCGCTGCATTCAGCAAACTCGACTTCATCCCGTTTACGAAACAAGTGGAAAAAGCTCCGGGCATGATCAGGCGGCCGTCACGAAAAAGAGACGACGAGATAAAAGAGTACAGTGCGCGTGACCCCCGACGAACAGTACATAAAACACACTGTTCATAATTTCCCTACTGCCGTCTGGGCGACTACGGGCGCGCTACGCCTCTGCAGGACGTTAAGGACCACTGTAAAGCTTTTAACAAGCGCAGTGTGTGCGCCAGCAGGGAGATTCGAGAAGCCCCGCGTGCAGAGGGATTACATTACGCGAGAGCGCCGCAATCGCAATGTAACGATGTGACAGATGCTGCGAGATCTTACACGGCGGCGATGTGCGCCGCGCACACCGCCACTAAGTAACTTACGCTGAAATAAACGTGCTTTACGCAAGGGTGATAGGAGGGTAGGGGCACGAGCTTCGAGCCCACCAGAGATATGGAGAGCTGAGCGAACGATGATGGAGGTTCCGAGATCGTTCCCCGATTAGTCCAAAGCGCTTATTATTGCTGTTCATTTGGCTACTTTTCAGCAGTTTTATACGCAATGGGTGCTATATTGTAAAAGAATCGGCCCTTTTTTCAACTATCTCTCCTCTATCAATTCTAATTTTAAACCACACAATGTAATAAACTAAGAAAATGGTTTTGGATGCATTTAATTGCAGTACGACTGAGCACACGTTCGGAAAAACTTTACTTTTGGATTTTTTATTTCGATTTGGAGATTACTTCTCATAATGAATACTTCAAATTGTACATACAGGGATTCCCACTAACGAAATATAGATAATAGACTATCTGCTGCAAGATGACGTTAATCTGCGAGTTTGTGATCGACCCAGAATGATTAGCTATCGAGTTTTTTTGCTGACCACTGATACACAGCAATATACAGTGTATGTAGAAACGAAATCAGTCATTCAGAGAGTTAGGACCGTTGAAGATGGACTGCAGAGCATTAAAGATAATAATAACAACTATTGTTAGTGTTTTAATTCTAAGTGCTACCGCAGTAAAAGGTAATAAAAATAATTGTGATGTGCATTTTATAAGATTTTTATTTCTTTAACGGGATGTTACTACACTAAGTGAAGTTTAAAAGTACAAGAACTAATTAAAAATAAAAACTAAAAGTAATTCGAGTTCAGTACATGTGGCTATAAATTTTGCAACGACTATTTGAATACACACGGAAAAATTTGTTAATAATTTTTCATATGTGAAATAGTAAATTTGAAAAACATACGCTAAACTAATTCACCCTATAATGTAATAAAAATCATACTTAAAATTAATGGAGTAATTAATAAAATGCATGATGTAATAAACATCAGAAGTATTCAAAATTTTATCTCAAATAGAATTACAAAAATTTTAATAATTAATGTAATCAAATGCTTTTGAACTAATATTTTAATGATTTACGTGCACTTTTACTTGTGATTTTTATTAGATTTTATTTAAATAACTCAAAATAATTGCAATCTCATAGAGTAAAATAAATAAATTCAACCCAATTGATTAAACAGACATTTGGGGACATCAAATCTGTGAAATTGTGTAACATATTTTAACATATGATTTCCAGTATTTCTAATTATATTACTTCAAAGAATTTTTAATAAATTATCACAGAATTAATACAAACTTGTATAGATTAAATCTGTTTTGTAATAATAGTCATAATAATAATAACAATAATCTTAAGATAAGAATTTTAAGATGATGAAATAAAAAGTTTTAAAAAATCATCGACCTAATAAGTAATAGAAAAAAATTAACAAAAAGAACTAGTTTCTAAAACGATATTTAAAAATAATCAAACAAAAGAAATTGTTGCATTTACAGAAAATGATCCGGAAATATTGGTCGCCGCGACTACTGCGATATACCGGATGAACATTGACGGAAGCAATAAAAGTTTAGTGGCTAGCGCAATCAACGCGAGGAGTTTGGATTATCATCATTCAAAGCGCTTGCTATTTTGGAGCGATATAGCGACCCACAAGATTTACAGTAAAGATCTCTTCGATAATTCGAGTGAGATCAAGACTGTGGTTGCGGGCGCGGATAACTGGGAGCCGCGAGCAATTGCTGTTGATTTTATTAATGATAAAATATGGGTGATGGACCAAGGAGGCTTGAAAATCGACGTTTTCGAGTTGGACGGCAGCAAGAAAGTACTTGGATTGGTGCGAAATTTGACTGATCCAAAACCGGGAAAAGCAGGGGAAGCACAGCGTTCTAGCAACATGGACATCCTCGTTGATCCCTACGAAGGACTTGTATTTTATGGTGAATACAACAGGGTATTGTATTTCAATAATCAGTAACGCTTCTCTTGGACATTTAACTGTTGGGGATTAAGAATTCATATATCAAACAATACACGCGCGCGCGTACTTAAAATATTTGCATTCTTAGTATCATTGCATTATGCTATGAATAAAAAAGCAAGAAAATTATCCAAAGAATGCTCGTCATTAGATTCTGCTTGACATATATAATGTATCAAATATTTGAATATTATACATGTTCTAATTTGTCGTGAAATTTTTTAGATATTATAATTTTTTGTCACAAGTACTAGTTTCTTGTCATAATGCTAATTAATTAATTTTTAAATATTCCTATGTCGTAAAACGAAATAAAAAAATCTGTATACTCAACAATGATATATAGTATTTACGAATTGCTAGCCGTGATTTTTGTATAAAAAATTGCACGATTAAAATCAACTGTTCAAATAAATCATAAATATTAAGTGTTTGAATATTTGTAGGTGATGCGTGCAACAATGGATTTTTCATCAATAAAATACGTTGACTATAAGACATATGAGTCGGCCTTAACAGTTGATCGGGATAAAAAGTATGTTTACGTCACGGATGCGAACGGATACATGTGGGAGGTTAGCTACGAAGGAAAACATAAACACATTGATCTTGTGAATGTTTACGAAGGTGAATCCGAACGCTTGCGTATCATCCCTAGTTACCTGACCGGTAAAAGTCTGTCCAAGTACAATGGAGAGTACTTCTGGCTGAATGTAAAAGACAATGAATTCGCCGGAATCAACAAATACAGTAATTACCATCCCCATAAAGTGGATTCGAACATGAGAAATGCCTGGACAATCAGGGTTAGGCATCCCTCGCTCCAAGATACGTCTCTTAATAAGGTACCGCGACATTAAAATCAAATACTTTTGGATCTAAAAGCTTATATTTTCCCTATTAACATAGAATATTATGATTTATTTTAGATGTCAGTGGATGGTTGTAAAAATAATAAGTGTGAATATGTCTGCTTAGTATCAAACCCAGTTTATTCAAATGTTACTCATTCTTGTTTTAATGCTAAGGGAGAAAGGGTTGTAGAATAAGCTGAAAATATATAATAAAAGTCAGTAATTCAATGCGCATGAGTACACGGTAGATAAAAATACATGGTTCTTGCAATCGTCTTAGGTATTTTATTTATTCAGATATTTGATAAACGGAGAAAGAATATTCCAGTATACAGGATGAAATTTAGTAAGTATCAAGAGAATCAATATGGGAGAAAGGAAATATTATTCATATAGTCATATCAAATGACCAATAAACAGATGTGTATAAAGTGTGATTGGTATCGAAAAGAAAAATTCTTTAAAATGTTTATTTGCAGAATAAATGAAAAAAAATTAAAAATAACTTGATGTGATTGACTTTAAAACGAAATAGTGCCGGCGCCATAGATATCGGAAGGTATTCGAGGTTTTGCTCGACGCCGAAAGTCAAAGATTGCACCTCGAATCGGAGTCAGAGTCGGCATCCTTGGTCGGATCTCTTAGCGGGGCGCTCGCGATAAAGGGAGACGCGCATAAAGCACCCCATAAGTCTGGGTGTAAAAAAAATTGGAGGAAGATTGAGAAGGACGGACAAGGAACGATAATTTGAGTAAGTGAAAGAAGAGGGAGAGAGGCTGGGCGGCGGGCGGCGCAAAAGGAAGAGGAGGTCCGCGCGAGGGCACCGCGGCGGCGGCGGCGGCGGCGGCGCGAGCGAGAGAGGGCACCACCGGCGGGGCATTAATTAAAAAGGTTGCGCATTAAAATGATTTGTTTTAATTGGCTGAAAGCGCTGAGGTATTTACGAGCGGGCGATTCCGCTCGTCCTTCCCTATTCTCCTCCCGGGCCTGTAACGCCCGGCTCGGCGCGAGGCAGATTTTCTCCCGCGCCGGCACCTGCAGCTCTCGGGGGCTTTTATGCGCTCGTTTGCGCGAACGAGCGGGCGATCAACGTCGCCGCGCGCTCTCGTCAACTCCTTACGTCTTTATGCGCGCACCCGCGCGGGATTGAGACCTCGCGAGAAATTGTTAAGGCGCGCCGCGGGGAAAGCCGAGGCTGGCTCGCCTAGCGGCCGCCCGGCCCCCGCCCGGCCCCCGCCTAGCGCCCCGGGGCCCCGGCCCCGGCCCCGGCCCAGGCTTTTTCCCCGCGCACCAAACCCATGAATTATGGCTAATGCGAGGAGATTAATAGTGGCCGGGGGTTATGTGAGGTACGGAGGTGCGCGCGGTGCGCTCCGCGCAATCTACGACCTCCGCGGCCCGCTCGCGGCCCGAGCTCCTGCATTGTCGATTCTCTTTGACTAGGAATACTTTCTAAACGACTTCAATGCTCTTTCCACCTGCCGCACTTTCCGCATTTCCATTTCGTGCACACGATTCTTACGTAAATTTATACTTCTCGGGTTATGAAAGCCGGAATTATTGTTACTGTTTGCGCGCAGGTTAATCCTCCAATTGATTAGAGTTTTGCCTGTAATCTACGGGACAAACATTTTAATTGGCATTTGGCATACATGTTAATAAAACTGCGTACATCGTACCGCAGGCATCTTGCGTCATACGGTAGTTTTCCACTGAACCCTACCGCGTTTGAAACTTGATTTAAAACTAACGACGTCTGGCGTAAAATATTCGTATGATGTAATTTCTTCACGCATGAAATGTAGCTTGCGCAATTTTATTGTCAAGCAAGCACGCGATATCTGTCTTGAATTTTTTCAAATGCAACTTACAGGGTTTGATTGGTGTAACATTTGTGTCTTTCCTTTTAGAAATAATAGAATTTAGAGCCGTAGGAAGCGGAGGGTCTCGGCTGGCCGTCGGGTGGGTTAAAAGGTTCGCGGCTCCGAACGGCCACAGAATGGAATAATGAGTAATTGCGCGGCCAGGAGAAGCGATAATAGATTCATAAATTGTAATACGGGCAGCAGCCATACGTGTAGAGAGACGGGCGTAAAAAACTGGTTCCGGCCGGAGTCGGCGGAGGAAGGCGCGGGGGTGGGGAGCATAAGGCCTTTGATCGGAGAGTGCGGCGGCGGCGGCGGCGGCGATCGGCGATCGGCGATCGGCCGGCCGGGAGATAGGGCCGCGCCGATCCGAGATCCTTATCGGCCGGGGCCTAAAAAGCGCGGGGAGGGTCAAGGGCTCGCGCGACCGTCAGCCCTCGGGCAATTAACCCGAGAGGTTTGCCGGGGTTATTTATCTCGCGGCGGAAAAGCCGGGCTCGGCGGGCGCATCCTCGGGCCCTCGGAGATCGCAGCGGCGCGGCCGGACCCGGAGAAAAAGGCCAGCGGGAGGAGGGCAGGCGGCTCGCGAATCGAGATCGTCGAATCGGCGCGCGACCCGCCGATGGCAGCGCCGCCGATGATGTAGTGCGAGACCGGGCGCTCGATGGCCGATGCGCCGGCCGGCCTCCTGCGCGCGAGAGGCTGGGCCCGCCGCTGCCCCCCCCCCCACCGCTCTCTCTCTCTCTCGCTCCACGGGTGAACCGAAGGTGATGCATGGCCTGCGTCCCGGCGGAGGCCCGCTCTCGCGGCCCCACCGACAAACAGAAAGAATAAGAGAGCGCGGCCGCGTACGTGTCTGCGTGCAGGGGGCGGGGGCAGGGGCCCGGGAGATAGGCGGCCCCCCGGAGCAACTGCTGTCATAACTCAATCCCACCTTGACCGCGGCGTGTACGCGTCCGTCCAGTCCCGGGCCGGCGCGCCCGGCCTGCACCTGCGAGATCTATCTGCCTCTCTAAGACCCCCTCCCCGGCTCCCTCTCTAATTCCACCACCGCCACCACCCGCCGCCCCCCCCCCTCTCTCTCCCCGCTATATCCTCCTCCATTTTCTGCGTGTCACATTATTTCCCCTCCCCCTGCCCCGTCCCCACCCCGCGTCCCGGGCTCGCCCGCTGATTATAAAGGAGTCTTGTCTAAGAAGGAGAGCCGATGCCTTTTTTCTTATTACGTCCCGCGCGCGCGCGCTCCCTCTCTCTCTCTCTTTCTCTCCTCCGCACCTTCTCCGCTCCTTTAGGGTCTTTATTGTGGAGGCGCTCGATCGGCGCACTCTCGATCCGAGTATAGCCCCTCCTCCGGCGAAGCGCCCCTCGAACCCGCCCGGCCAACGCGTACCCGTCCCTTAATTTACATCAGCTAGCCAAAGAGTTAGAGGATCGATCGATAGATTAGAATTTTCGTGCTCCCCGAGACGTGGGAAGCGGCGTGCAGGCTCCTCTGCCCTCGTCGAGCATGCGAGCCCCCTCCCCGCCGTCCTCGGCCTCATCCTCATCCTCCGTCTGCATCCGCGCTCGAGGGGGATTTAGAAAGCCCGGTGACTTATTTGTTTTAGACTGCCAAAGCGAGATATTTATGAAATAGTAGGAATCACCGTCGCTCGATCGCCGCTCGATTGCCCCTCTCTTCCCCAACTTCCCCTTGTGCGGTGCTTTTTATTTTCTGCGATGGCCTACCGCCTGATTGAAAGACCGCTTTTTTCATATTTATGAGCGCATTGTTGTCCGAGTAACGTACCACCTCTAGCCCTTTATTTATACATCAAAAAGGGCATTATTTTTTTAAATTCTTCTTTGTAGGCTTGTATTATTGGGTGTGTTAATCATCCAGAGCATCAAATTTATTGCGTGCCGTTTTTACCAAAGCGCTTTTTGTATTCGGGAATTTTATAGCATTTACAGAAACAGATCGATGTATCGCGATTCGAATTGATAAAAACTGTAGCAGGATTCAAGTTTTTCGACCACGGCAAAGGCGAAAATGACGTAATAACGTTAAAAGGAATAAAGTAACCTGTCGCCGTTACACATAATCAGAAAAAAGCCATTTTGCTTAATTGGAATAAATGTAGCGACGAGGAGGAAGAAAACACTTTTGTCGATCCACACCCGAGGACTTACTTCCAAGTTCCATCCCGTGCGTGTTAATAAACAGTGCCTCAAATATAATTCCACGCGAGCCCTTGTCAAGTAACTTATATTTACTAACTGTAACAATCTTCTCCGGTCTCGTCTCCTCTTAATCCCCACATAATCTACGCACTTTCGCGTGACCTCGCTGCCGGACAATCGCGCGCAATCAACACTTTGGTAATTCACGTCCGATAAAAAACAATATAAGTGCGGGGGAAGGGGGCGTATTTACCTCGGGGAAAGAAGCCGGGGACTTGTGATGCAGGCGCTCGGGCCGGCGGTCATTCCTGATTATTCCCCCTCGGGCCGTGAAAATGATCCGCCGCCCGGGGGCTCGTGCAGTCCGCTGGTCATGCCGGTGGGCGCGCCCGCGCCGGGTCGCGCCGTTTAATCGCGAAGAGCATCGGCCCGGCTTTACTGGGCGCACGTGACCGGCGTTAAACGTCCGAATAAGTTCGCATTAACGCCGCCTAATCAGACGTGGCTCGACGACCGAGGGCCCGGAGGACGCCGAATTTCCGCCGAGCGTGTAAGCGCCCATAACTCGCCCGTCGAGTCTGCTTCACTTATATACCCTATTGGTCGTGCAGTTGAAGTTGATGGTGCAGCCGGACGGGAGATAGAGGAAGATAAGGGCTCCGTTAAACGCAAGATCGAGGGACAAGCTACCGCTCGCGCCTGGGAACGCTTGATGTCCAGGACAACCGGCTGTCCTCCCGACGATTTATTGTAAACATTTCCTACAAATATATATTGGTATTTTTCTCTTCTGCTGCGTCTGCGTCTCGATCAAAACATCTTTAGCTGAATTCCGTAAAAGTTCAATAATAAATTGTTTTTGCACTAAGAGAAAAGTTTGATGGCAACATTCGGCGATACTTTGTACAAACATTATTATAATATCTGACTAATTGCACGACAACAGCTTCGCGTGGAGTATTGTAATCTTTACACACTTGGGAAAATTGTAAGTACCAATTTGTATTAATACAGATTTGTAAATGTTAATATAGAAAATAAATCTTAAATTATTCAGCGCATTACAAAGCATACGCATGAACAACCCGGAATGTAAATAGGTTGAATGTTTTTCTTGTACTACTTTACTCCACGGCATTTAAAAGTATTGTAAGAACTTGTGACTCGATGTAGAAACTTGAGAGAAAAACTCGGGAGACACTGCTTAAGCATATAAAAATTAATAAAGGTCTTTGTAAAATTTAAGTAATAAAAAGCGTTTACAAATTGGAGGTGTAAAGTTCAGTTTTGGTAATATTATTCTCCGCAGTACATGTAGTTTGCGCTATTAAGCGCACTTTCGCTTTGATTGGAAGAACTCGTGCATTGTAAAGCATTTTACAGAATAGAATTTAACACTTTTTTAATAAGCTATAACAGATTTTAGTATAATAATTTTACACAATACAGTCATTTTTATAAAGCATTTTAGTAGATACTCGTCGACCCCCTCTCTGAATATAGCTCTTTTTGCAGAATGACGAAAGCTCGGCACTTGAATTTTTATATTTCTTAAAATAAAAATGTGGATAAGTAGATTGCTCAAGTTTATTTACGAGACTTGAATTACGATAAACTTGAAATGACAATAACAAGCGATAATATACTTTATCGATTCTCGTCTTTTTCCTTTAAAAGGCATCGTGAAATTTCATTTAATGCCATGCATTATACCAAATTTATACAGAGACTAATCTTGCGATGACGCGAGATAGCATTTAATTATTCGGCAACATATGCGTTATCTTATAACACGTAGTTTCGATTTATGAAAATGCTCATTAGAGGAGAATCGATGGAAATGGCGATAAAATATTGAAAAACATTAGGAGGAAAAGGTGCACAAGTTAGGATTGCGGCGGGAAATATAAAGAGAGAAAAGCGAGGGGAGGGGAGAGAGGTAAGCGGAGTTGGCCGCAAGGTTGAAAAGGCAAAAGGGAAAAGGAAGAGGGAAGGTTTAGGGCTCGGGCACTAGTTTATACAAGGGATCGGCGGCTGCGTATCCGAATAAACAACAAGGTAATAACGCGAGCTTAATTGCGCAGGTCGGTATCGGTACAACGCTTACATAAATTGGCAATCCTGTGGGCGCGCGTAATAGAACACGGCCCAGGCTCCGTACCGCCTAGTCTGTGTAAAATATCTCGAGCGTCCAATTGCAGTTTTCTCATGGCGAGTAGCTGCAGGGGCGAGCGAGACAGGTTATCGAGTGGGCATCGATCTCTCCGGGCGCCGTCCTCGGGGCGCTCGGGCACGTCTTCATCGTCGGCCGCTCCCCGGGCGCTTCCCGGGCGTCATTCCATCGATCCCAATTTGCCGGGAAATCGCGGGGCGGCGCGTCGATCCTGCGGATCCGCTTAATTCCTCGGGGCGCGGGGAGTCGGTTTCGGGGCCGGGGCTCCCGCGGGCTCCCCGCGCTCGTCCATTTGCCCCCGGCGCGGCGCGGGCGGCCCCTCGTTTTCCTCGCGCGCGCCGGGATTCATTTACAATAAACATGTCGCTCGCTAATTTCGCCCCGAGGGCCGGGCTGCGACGCTCCGCAGGCGCGCGCCATCTCGCCGTCGCGGCGCGTCGTTGAGGCGCACCGTCGCCCCCCGCCCCGCCCCGGCCTCGGCCGCCCGGGAATTAGGTGGATGCTAAGAGAGAGATCCCCGGCTTTGATAGGGCCCGAGCCGCGCCAGTTGCAGTTTTACGCTCCTGCGCGGGACGTGTAACGATGGCCCCTATCTCTCCAACCTCTTGGCCCCTTTCTTTCGCTTTTTCCGCTTCTGCCGTAGGCGTGTGCACTTTTAAGAGCTTTCCCCTTGATTATGTTACTCGGGCGTCGGGCCTTTTCCGAAGCCCCCGGCCCCGGCCCCCGCCCCGCCGCTGCCCGCGCCCTTCCCAAATTCCCATACCAGTTAACAAGATTACGCATTAGGGGACGCAAGCCGAGCGGGAAAGGGGAAAGCCGGGAAAAAGGGAAATTATTCGAAGCCGCAGCTGAGGAGCCGAGGGAGCCGCGCGAATCCCTCAGCGGATATAAACGAGGTGGCCGGAGCCGTCAGCGCTCGTTAAATAACACCCGGGAAAAAAGGAGCGCTTCGAGTGGGCCGCCCGCCGCCGGCCGCCTGCCGCCCGAAAAAGGAAAAGCACCGGCCGACTCGCGGCCGCCTCGCGGAAAATATATATACGCCAGGCTAAAGCTCGTGCGGCCGCTGCGGTTTGGCGACGTTTCAGAGGGAGAAACGCTGCAGATCAGGCAGCCGGCCGCAGCGCCGCTATATCCCTCGCCCGCCCACCCCCCTGCGCCCCCTGCGCCCCCTGCGGCCCCTGCGCCCCCTGCGCCCTCCTCCGTCGCGCGGACCAGTGTGAAAATTCGCCAATATCTAAGGCTGAGCCGCGCGTGATACTCCCCAGGGCCAGAATAAATGGCTTTAATGTCTGCCGCCCACCTACCATTGGACAAGAATTCCTCCTTCTTTTACAAAAATAGCCGCAAGCGCGATGGGCGAGTTGGCGAGTATTCAACGCGGCGCGCCCGCCTCCCTCTCTAATATTGCCACTGTCCTCCTCTTGTGATATTTTTCCAAAGCATTGACGTCCTCGCTAGTGCCCCGTGAGCCATTCGTCCAGGAAAGCAGTTGAAAAACTTGTTAACTTTACAACGGATACTGCGAGGCGGGAGATAAAGCGCGCTTTCGTTAATTAAAACTATTTCAAGTGGCGCCGCGACGAACAATAACAATTAGAAAAGCGCAGCGTAAGGAGAGGGGAAAGAGAGCAAAAGCGAACGAGGGGGAAATAACGCGACAGAAAGAAGCGCGGAAGCGAATGGGAACGAAACGGCGGACCGGCCAAACGGCCAGAGGGAAGGAATGAGAGCTGGCGGGGGTGCGCGAGAGAGCCTGCGAGTCAAGGATTCGCAGAGAAGGAAAGGGTGAAAGTTGCGGGGCAGCGGGGGGGGGCAGCGGGGGGGGCAGGGGGGACGGGGCAAAGGAGGGAAGCCGGCGAGCCGGGAGGAGAGGGCCGGAGGATGGTCATGCGGCCGGGGCTATATCCGCGAGCGTCCTCGACCGCAGGCCTGTTTTATTTTATGAATGGCAATATTTCACGCGACAAACTCGCCTCTCTTCCTCCCTCCCTCGCGGCCTCTCCTCTTTCTCTGATTCGCGCAAGTGCACGGGGTGGGCCGAGGGGGGAGGCTCGTTCACCGCTAAACTGTCTGCACGTAACGCCCGCGTGCCGCGCGGCCCGCGTGAGCTTTCGCACGCCGGCAATTTTGCGCAAAGCTCGAGAGCCAGACGCTGCATTTAAGGAGGGGGTAGGCTGCCGGACCTCGGGGCCCGGCCCCCCCCCTCCCCCCGCCACTTTTTCCTACAGCCTGTTTTTATGCTTTCCAATTTCACGTGCGGGATAATGAACGTTTATCTTCCGGATTCTCGCGTGCGTATGGCGCCACGCGAGCGTTTAAACCCTGTTACCGTGTCTTTGCGCGCGGCTCCGGCTGCGATAATTTCTCCAGAAAAAGAAAAACCACCGGATGGACGATGCGGTCCTACTACAGCCCACCGGAGCAAACAATTCCCCTTATAACGGCTCTTTCATTATAGCTCCCTTTTTATTTCAATCATTTCTGCATCTATAGCACACAAGATTTTTTAGCTTTCGAGGGTAGAAAATAAAAATAAAATGACTCTTAGGTAAAATAACTTTGTTGCTTTTTTTAACTTAAGGAGCTTCGTCTCATTAATACATTGGGTTGTAATAATATATTGTTCGTTCACCAAGATTGTGCTGAGGTCGAATATTTGCTTCTTCTTTGCTGGTATGTTGCATACTCCTCAACCACGTCATCTAAATATTGTGTGAAAGTTAACATTAATTGCTAAATGAATATTCTTAAACAGTCCAGGTCCGAATAAAATAAGAAAAAGGTCAATCTTACGGTCTGTGGCGAAATAGGAAAAGTGTTTCTGGCTACTATCCACTGAATCCCTTCCGTACATGGTGGAACAGTGAGTGATCCGCGATAATAATAATAGGCATGAATGTTTTTTTCTATTCTAAATCCGCTAAAGTCGAAATTTCTATATTCTATCCTATAACCTGGTGTTGATATAGAGTTTCCAACGGACGCTATCGCCTCCATAGCTTTATTAGGTCTTTGATTATTCGGCTTTTGATCAAATTATTATCAAATATATATTTTTTTGTTTTTGTAGATATAACTTCATTAACTTTATTATTATTAGTTTAAAAAGAAAATCTTGCATATAAGAGATTAATTATAATAAACGATAAACTTTATTCATACTTACGTCAACTTTATACAATAAAGCTATGATTACCACTCCGTCAGTATACTGTAATGCCTGTTGAAGATTTTGATACTTTTCATTTATGTGATAAAGTTGCGCTTCTACGGCATATCTGCAATATTTTTACATCATAGGCATTATTGAATATAAATTAAAATAAAAATAACAAAAGGGGTATTTTTATACTCACCTCTTATTATCAATAGTGTGTTCCGTACCAGTTTTGTCTGTCGCGCCCCAATGCAAATGTAAGGAAGAAAATATATACCGACCATTAAGGAATGATGCAGTTATAAACGGTTGGTTAGCGGCGTAAGAGCTGGTACTTAAAGTTACTGAAAGTATTAAAAAGTGCTGTCGATGCATCACATTCATAAACAATAACGATTGACATTGAAAAATATGCACAATCCATATTATTAGTTTTTATGGTTTGTTAAAATGGTGTTATTAAATTCTATAATGACGATTTTGTTAAATTTAGTAATTACCATCTATTCCATTATTTTCGATTACCACGCTAGGAATTATTGCATCATAATTTTCGAATTTCAAAGGCGAACTTTCTTTATTGAATGTTATATTTTGATAATAATGTCCTAAGTCTATGGGAGATTGTTCCTTGCCTACGGCACAGATTGAGTAAACGTGTCCCCAACCCTCGATATTTTTGTAACTAAGATACTCTACAACTCCATAACCTATGAAGGACAGAAATATTAAACAAACGAATATAATGATTATCCTTTTTGTTACCTGTGATAACAGTGATTTGCGATGAGATCAGAATAAATGTAAAATACAGAAGATATTTCATATTATATAAGTTAAAAACTTCATACAAAAATACTGAAAAGAATAAAACTGAGTATTAACACGAAGTTTTCGCTCTGTATTTATATAATTTTCTAATGCGATAAGCATGTTACGAGCTGATTGCATTTTTTAGAAATATGGAAAACATTTGCAAAAAGTTTGCGATACACCACATATACCACGATTTAAATGCAGATACACATTTGTGTATCATATTAAAAAGTAGATTAATAACTTTATAATTCAAAAGAAAGTATCCATTTTAAAAGACTATCGACATAAAATTCATTAAATGATATATTTGCATTTTCATTTGAAATGTTGTTTGTTTAGCTGGATATTTTTTAAAAAGATTGTCAATTATTTAAAGCATACTAACTTTTTACTGCGTCTGTGTACATAAAAAGAAGATTTTGAAATCGGAATATCGTGACAATGACAGTTCATGACGGAGATTTATAACTTATTTTTATTGATTCTAGATACATTTATGTGAAAAATCACGATAAAGTATGTTTTGTGGAAAACATTTAAAACTACGTTTAGAATAAACAAAAATTCTTGTTAATATGGCATTGACGTTTACACAAAAAATGAATATGCAGAATGAAATAAGTCATTTTTTGACAATAAAACTATGGTTGACGACTTAATTCTAAATAATTGCTGATAAAGAATAACTTGATAATTCTTAGCCTAATTGTTTTTAATACGTAGCCTTATGCGATTCCACATAAAAATTCCCGATAGTTTAGGAATAAAATGATCGACTTAATATTTTAGAAATAAAATCTATATTGAACCTTTTATTTTCGACAACAAAGTAAATAAAAATTGCTGTTTGGTGACAACTAATATGCTGAGAATGCATCAAAATTTATTTAAGAGTTTAATGCTGGTATGACAGAAGTCTGTTACTGATTGGTCGGTTAGTGCATCCCCAGGTTAAGGTAATTATTAAAAAGCAATAATTAGAGTTATCACATATTTACTTAGTATTATGTCTTGTATAAAGTAAAAACAGCTCTCCTATTTTTATTGACTAGTAAGCTAATCTCGGTCTACTGTACTACTTTAAATTTCATACTTTTTAATATTGCTGGCTTATACTACCGACGCTACCATTATGAACTCGAAACGCGCTTACATGCGTGAGATAAACGATAAACAGCTCGTTCTTTTCTTATTCTGTCCCTCTGTACTTCTCGGTTGCGTACGAAGCAGACCATATATGTAAATATCTTACGTATATACCGCGGAGGTGAAGCCCTTCGAAGTCACCGGGCGAGAAGGAGCGAGAAAGAGAGAGATTAAAAAGCAGAAGAGAAGAGAAGAGAAGAGGAGACAAAGCGATAAGGACGAGGCGCTCGACAGAGAGAAGGAAAGAAGAGCGGGAGAGTAAAAAGGAGACGCGGGAGAGGTTGGTCCGTGGACTAAAAATAAAGATAAAGCGGGAAAGAGGAGGGAAGGAGATAAAGGGAGGAAGGAGGGCGGAGGCCTCGAGAGGAGAGCGAGCGAGCGCGGTCAGTAGCTGCTCTCCCGCGTATGTAACATACTATCTTGAATATGCGCATACATCGCGAGCTCCTGGCGGCGCTCTCCCCTTCTCTCTCTCTCTCTCTCTCTCCTCTCGGCGCGCCTCTCAGTTACCGACGAGTTGCGCGGGAGGAAGAAAGGCGAGCGGCCCGGCGTATGCATGTAGAGGTGTTCTCGGAATCGCGGGCCGCAGGGGCCGATCGGTGCGCGGGAGCTGCCCGTCTCGTAATTACCTTCCTTCTTTCTTTCCTTCCGCGCCGAGAGCCGCGAGCGCAAGTTTGCCCTCTGAGCGCGAGCAGAGTGCGCCGCGGCGCGCCGATACCCCGGAGATCGTAGCTGCTCGCATGCGCAAGTGCCCGGACCCACAGGACCCGCAAGACCCGCTCGCCCGCCAACTTTTCCCTCTTTCTCCCGTCTTTTCACATTAATTCATCTCCTTTCGATCCTCGCACTGTTCTTTTTCCGAAAACGCCCTTGACAGCATACGTATGCAACCCAGCAGGCTGCGGATTCTCAGATAAGCGTATACCGCATTCGAAGTTGCTTATGGCCCCCAAGTTGATTGTGAATAGAAAAAAACACTCTCAAAATTGTATTGCATGTGCCTATTAAATGCCTAGATTTAACATTAGTATATTCACAATCAATCGAACGTGTTAAAATTTACATAATAAATTATTAATCTCTTTTACTATGTTCCAAATAATGAACTGTTTTATTAATAGGCACTTAATAATACGAAACTTTTTTATTAATAGATTGACTAAGTGATTTTCTCGTAACTAGAAAAGAAAATAAAAATCAGTCGTTGCATGGTACGGTGACAGTAGTCAGTGAATTGTAACGTGTAAGCGTTTAATAGTAATAAACAGTTTGTAACGTTTTCAGCAGGCATTTGCGGAAAATTTGTGCAGTATATGGTCTATATTTGCTCCGGGATCTAAAATACAATCTTTCGCGTAGTTGGCATCTCTGAATTTCGCAGGCTTACGAAGAGGCTGTTAAAATTTGAAGGCGAGGAGGATCTCAGAATAACGCTCGTTGCGTGATCAAAAGTCGAGTAAGTTTGCTCGGCGCGATCACGAGTACGTGACAAAAGCGGTCGTAAAAAATTATTGAACGGCATGGAAGAGGTGCGTAA
This sequence comes from Sycophaga agraensis, assembly GCA_018906755.1. Lineage (NCBI taxonomy): Eukaryota > Metazoa > Arthropoda > Insecta > Hymenoptera > Pteromalidae > Sycophaga > Sycophaga agraensis. Next base: position 931,757 of record JACCIE010000039.1, read on the forward strand.
ATCCGGCGGTGCGGTTAATACCGGTCATTACTCAACGACTCTGACCTATTATCCCGGCAACGAAGCCGTATTAATAAACATTTCAGCGTGTCGTAAGGGGCGCATTGCCGGGCGGCCATCCGGTCGTTCAATAAACGATACGATCCCGCGCGCTCACTCTTATTCTCGGGGCGGGCCGCGATAAAAGGGGCGTCGGGCATATCCGGGCAGCCTCCCCGAAATAGAGCCGGCCCGGGGCTCCCCGGCTCCTCGGCGCATAAACACATTAGAGCGGGCGGCGGCGGAAGGTCCGCGGGGGGCGCCCGGATCGGCACCGCCAAATCCGGCCCCATCGGATTTAACGAGTGGCCGGCGCACCGCCGCCGCCGCCGCGGAGAGCAGCCGAGAGGCAGGCACGGCACGCGCCGCCGATCGCCCGGGAAAACCGGCGCGGCCTCTATCGGCCGCCCGTAAAACCCGAGGGCTCGGCCTAATCCCGCGCGCCGGGAGGGTCCCCGCGCGAGGCCCCCGCGCCCGCGGCCCGTAAATCAGCCCCCCCCACCCCCGCCAAAACAAAGTGCGCGCCGGCTCTTTATCGATGCGGCTCTCGCGCCTTACCGCTCCGAAAAAGAAGCCGAGTCCCCCCGGGCGCGCCAGCCCCTTGGCCCCCGACAATGCGTCCTTACGCGGGCGGCGGGGCGCGCGCAAGATCGATGCTCGCGAATCCGAATACAAAGATGCGCGGTTAAGCGGCCGCGGCGGGGAGCTGCGGAGACAATGAACCGCGCAACAGCCGGCGCGCGCGCCCTCCCCGGCCCTACCCACGCGCGCGCGCGCCCAAGGTTTAGGTGTTAACGCTCACTTTATAGCGCGCCCCGAGCGCCCCTACGCCCCTCTCATACTTATGTCGCCGGGGCCTCCAGCCATACGCCGCGCGCCACGCGATCGCGCACCGAGATCACGTATGTCGTGAGACCGGGGGAGCGCCGTTAAAACCGGCCGGCCCCTCGCGCATACCTTAGCATTAGCCCTCTCGCTCCTAAGCCGCCCGCCCTCGCCCGTTAAATACCAAAGTCGCCCGCAGATAGACCCGCCAGAGGCTCCTTCGACCTTTCCCGATCACAATACCAGTAGGCTGGTCCACGCGTCTCAAGGTACCTCCTACTGCTCCCCCGCTCTCCACTCTTATCCCTTTCTAAAATATCTTCATCATTCCTGCTCTTATTCTCAAGTCTTCAGATTTTCGGCTAAACCGTGTCCCAGAATACGGATTCACTTCAATGCCTAAGTTTTTCTCGATTAAAACAATAATTAGCTAAAATAACAGATTATTAAGACCACAAATTAGGCTGGAGTGTGCCGTATTGGATGTATAATTAAACTTAGTAGCTCACGTATTGCACGCAGTAGATCATTTAGCACTTTTACATCAGTATTTTGGATCATCGTTACAGTCACTGTACATTGTACATTTTCTTTCCTTCAGGACATCTATTAGAATCAATCAAATGAATATGTTTGTAAAAAGAACATAATAAAACTACTTACCGACTTATCAATACTACTCAAAGTCTCAGTTTCTATATCTCCTTTCTACCTGTTGGTTCTGATCGGCTTCAACACTACTGCGGTACTGACAGCTCCTCCAAATTGTGCGCGAATAAATATTTCTTCCACACTTTTTATATATTCTACACTCACGGCGATATTTGACGTGTGTTTAAAGCTACCTTTTGCTATTCTCCGGCTTCGACCGAATTCTTACGATTCTCTCTATCGCATTTGTTTACATTCCGGAGACTACAATCGCAATATACTAGTACTTACTTTTATAATAAAAAAATCTATATACTTAGTCTAGCTATAAATGGTTATATTTGATCCGTTACAATAGATATGACATTGTTGATATCTCAATGTTTTTTATGGTATTATATGTAAATATATTTTTGAAAATAATTAGGATTTCTACCGCAAATATTACTAGAACTCATTCATAAGAGTTTAACCAGGCATTCTAACCTCGCTTTAATAATTAAAAAGTTAAATTTAATCGTGTGAATCAAGATTATACATAATAATCAATCCACGACAAAATTTAAGTCTTAAATAGTTTTATTAAATAAATACTAAATCACAATAATGTATCAGACTACTGTCATATTGTCATCTTCTTTATCACAAGTCACATTTTTATACTGAATTCGATAATCTATTTTATTATCGAGTCACTAACTAGTAGACAGAAAGCAAGGAGAAAGATGCACATATATTTATACATACATGTCTTTGACACAATATGTGTCAAATATAGTCACAACTAGTGACTATTATATTGTTATATGGATTTTATAGTAGTAACTGTGAACATTTCCAGACAGATTCTGTACGTGTCATTTTAGGTTCAGGATCTAGACTTATGGGCTTTGTAGTATTCTTATATACGACAATGCATCGAAAAATGTCTACGAGGGTTATTGTTATCGTATTGAAATAAATGTAATTTGATGTGTTAATCAGTAGTCGTTTGTAATTACTTGTAACTTATTTGGTAAAAGCGTAAACTGGAATCGAAAATCAATGCTTAATGAGAAAAGACCGAGGCAGACTTCATTAGCATGACATTGAAAGTCGGAGGCAATTAATTTTTCACACTTGATATTTCATAATAAAGGGCTCGAAGCTATTGGCTTTTTATCGGGCTACATAATCTACGATACTCGAGAAGATTCCCAAACGATAGTTTTATCTGGAAAATCGGTGCTCGCGCGTCGACACTCGAAACTAAGTTTGCCTCGGCGAAAGTTTTCTTATCGTTTATTCAAAAGGGCTAATTAAAAATGCGAGCGGCCCGCGGCCGAGTAGAAATAAAGGCGAGGCTCGAGTGCGCGCGGCGCGCGCGGGCGGGGAAAAATCCGCAAACAAGTTGGCGCAAGTTTCATAAATTGGCTCATTTATGTAAATAGTAAAGTTGCATACATAACTTGCCAATTCTCCGGGAAATTAAATTACATCGGCTCCTCGTGTCCGCCGGATAGCAGTGTCTTCGCGTATCTCCGCATTAAAGAGTAACTTGGCGGCGGGCCCCTCCGGCCCCCGCGCACCTGTTTTGGAAAAGGGGGAAAAAGGAGCTGCGGGAATTGTATCCGCACTCGCGGCCGCGTCGCCCCCTTGGCCCTCGGCGCGGCCGTACCCGCGAGCGCGGCGCTTCATTTTATAGTTATGCACCGAGGACGCTTTTACCAGGACGCCGGTGGCTCGCGGACGTTTATTGTCCCCTATGCGCTGGTCTCGGCTCCGGCGCGTTGGTTTATTTGCAGGGGCGCCGAGTGCCGAGGGCAATTGGGCTTGCCGATAATCTTCCTCCGGGCGGGGCGCGGCACTTACTTGGTGTGGAAGGCGGCGTCGCACTCGCTGCAGACAAAGTCGCGCGGGCGGTCGGGCGCCGCCTGGCACAGGCGCCGGTGCGCCCGGGCGGCGGAGCGCCGCGCGAACCTCGCCGGGCAGCCGGCGCAGGGGAAGGGCCGCTCGGCCGTGTGCCCGCGCAGGTGGTCGCGGAGCGCCGCGCGCTCCAGGCAGGCCTCGCACAGCGGGCACCGGTGCCTGGGCGGCGGCCCCGGCTCCGCCGCCTCCTCGTGGAGGGCGCGGTGCAGGAGGCACTCGGCCTCGGACTCGCTGCTGAAGCCGCAGGCCGGGCAGGCGAACCGGGCCCGGCGGCCGCCCGGGGCCTCGGCCGCCGCCCCGGGGCACCGGCCCTCGCGCGTGTGCCGCGCCAGCTCCTGGGCCAGGGCGAAGGGCCGCGCGCACCCGGGGCACGCGGGGCAGAGGGCCGCGTGCCGCTCGAGGAGGTGGGCCTTGTGCTCGGCCAGGGCCTCCTGCCGCTCGGGGCAGTGGGGGCAGCCGCGGGCGCGCGGCTCCGCCTTCCTCGCGCGCACCGCCTCCTTGTGCGCGGAGGTGCGCCGGTGCAGGACGGCCTCCTCGGCGCGCTCGAACTTGAGGGAGCAGAAGGAGCAGAAGTAGGGCGCGAGGGCCGCGCCGGGCCCGCGCTCGCAGGAGAGCTCGTGCCGCTGCAGGGAGACGAGGGAGCGCGCCACCTGGCCGCAGGCGCCGCACCGCAGCCGGCTCTGGTACTCGTCGGAGGCCGAGGGGCCCACCTGGTGGCCCGTCTCCTTGGCGTGCGCCCGCAGCTGCATGTTGTACCTGCCGGGCACGAGAGAGTCCTCGGTTAACCCAATTGGTTAATGGCCCGCGCTCGTTACGCGCCCCGGGGGAGAAGCATCGGCCGCGAGTGACGGCCGGCTCGGTTTCCCTGCACGCGACCTCGCCTCGAGCGCCGCGCGCGGACCTCCCGCCAAAGTGTCTATTTAAAAGGATTCGTTCAATTAACCCGTGGGCCGCGCGCATCAACACCGAATGATGCAATTAAAGATAATGCACCGGAACAACGAATGCACCGGCCAATGGTGCTTTGGCAGGGGTACTTTATCGCGGACTTGCAATTGAAGCGTCAGGAGGTGAGTCGTAAGTCTCGGAGATTTAATTAATAATCGGGCATCGGGGGCGAGTGGCGGGCGGCCGAGGCGGCGCACTTGGACTCGGTGGCTCCGTGCCTCCGCGCCTCCCCCCGGCTCCCGCCTCCGCCTCTCCCTGTCGTGTAAACGCGCGCGAGCGTGTGGGTACCTGAATCGCCGGCAACAGGTTGGGCACGTGAGTACTCGCTGGCGACGAATGACTATCGGTACCGAGCCATTTATCATTGAAACAACATCTTGATGGCCTTGCTTCATTATGTGCGCCTCCACGCTCTCATTATCCTCGCACCAGAAGTCGCATAAGGCACATATGAAGCTCCCACCTATCTATTGAATGACCGGCAACAAGAAGTACAAAATATAGTGGCATATTTATTGTTACATGAAAATGTAAATCGCTCCACCCGCCTCCCGCCTCTCTCGCTCCCCTCTCGATCCTCCTTTTTTGATAAAAGCCGAGATTAAATTGGGACCTGCCGAGCGGTGTACTTAGCGACGCGCATAAATATACCTTCGTCTTCTAGATTGCAATAACGTTACATATTCCTCTTACATTCATGCAGAGTCGTTATCAAATTAATACATTCCTTCACGTGTATAATTATGACCATTAGATGAAAACGGCCGTGCCCGTAGCTAATCTTATTAAGCGACTCGAAGCGCTTGAAGATTTTTACAGCCACGCTTAGCTAATCGCCTGGAAATGAATTAATTATCGCTTACTACCATTGGCCACTTCCATTTGTCAGGTTGAATGGACTTTTATTTTGATTGAAAAAGTTGTCCCGCGCGCGCGCGGTAACCGCGGAAGCTCTCGGCGCGGCCATCCATATAATAAATAGATGAATCCGTGGGCGGCTGGGAGGCATTCGAGAGAGCGAGATTAGCGGGCCAGAGCTGAGAGGACGTCGGGGCGTCCGAGGCAGGAAGAGGAGCGACAGGGAGTCACCTTAGAGACGCAGTCCTTGTGGGCCTCGGACCGCCAGTGGCGCAGGAAGGTGGCCTCCGTGTTGCAGTAGAAGCGGCAGGGGGCGCACTGGAAGGGGCACTGGCGCACCACGTTGCCCATGTTCTCGAGCAGGAAGCGCCGGGCCTTGGGGCCGCTCGGGCTGGCACCTGCCACGCGGCAGTGGTAGTGCGAGAGGAGGTGCTTGCCCATCTGGGGCCGGCGCACGCGGGCCCGGCACATCTCGCAGGCCAGGAGCTCCTTCTCGCGGCGGCGGCGCTTGCGCTGCTCGCGGCCCTCGCCCTCCGGATCCGCCGACTCGCCGCTTTTCCTCTGCAACCCAGGACACCTTGGCCTCGTTATCCCAGCATTCCCCGCGCGGGCCCGCGGCCTTCTCGGAAAACCCTGCGCCTCCTTTTTCCCGGCCCGGGGCCCCGCCGATAAGCCCCGTAAATCAGGCGCGCGCGCGATCCGCGCATAATCGCCCCCCTCGCATCCCACTCGCATCCCACTCGCACCCCCCTCGGGCAGTTAGCAGATTCCAGTGCTCTTACGCTCGGGTAAGCGGCGGCAGGAATTTTCGGCCGTTGGATTGCCGCGAGGAGGCCGATGCCGAGGCCGCGCCGGGGAATAGATCAAGAGTCGTACGTACCGAGGCCAGGAGCTTCTGCCGGCGGCTGAGGCTGCGCCCGCGGACCGGCGCCGCCGAGCGCGCCTGTATGTGCGCACCCCCGTCCATTTCCTGGATGCTGCGCCGCGCGTGCAGATCGGATAGCAGGTGCCGGTTGTAAACCAGCCGGGAGGCGAGCTTCCGGCCGCAGGGGCTGCACCAGTAGCCCGAACCCTCCTCGCCCCGCGCCCCCGGGACCCACTTGCCGCGCGTGTGCCCCGGCGGCGGCTGCGCCACACCCTCCTTGCCCTCCTTGCCCTCCTTGCCCTCCTTGCCCTCTTTGCCCTCCTTCGTCTCCTTGGCCGCTTCGCCGCACTCCTCGGGCTTGCCCTGGCCCAGGGCCGTGCTCGAACCCTCCGACGGCTTCCACTTGCCACCCGTGTGGCTCGGCGGCGGGTGTTGCTGGGCCTGCTGTTGCTGCTGCTGCTGATGCTGCTGTTGATGCTCCGGGTCCTCGGCGTCGGCCTCCTCCTCCTGGGCAATATCCACCGGGCGCCACTTGCCGCCAGTGTACCCACGCGGAGGAAACTCCTGGTCCTCCGAGTCCGAGTACGAGTCCTCCTCGGCCATCTCGCCCTCGGAGCTCTCTTCCTCCTCCTCCTCCTCTTCCTGCTGGTACTCCTCGTACTCCTCGTATCTGGGCATAGCACTGGGGATAGCTCCGGGGCCGGCATTCGTCACCAGGTCCGTCAGCATGCTGTCCTCGAGCCAGTCGGGCGCCTCGGACTCCTTCTGATCGAGACTCTTACCCTCTGTTTTGGGAACCTTGGCTGGGTTGGGGGCCGCTGGCTTCGCCACTATCTCGGGGAAGCCCACCAGGGAGGGGATCCCGAGGTCGTCGAGGTCCGTCACGACCGGTAAAAGGTTGGGCAGCTTCTCCTTGCCCTCGTCCTTGTCATCGGGGCTCTTATCCTTGCGTCGGCGCTTGCGTCGCTCCTCGTGTCGCCCCGAGCGCCGGGGCAACTCGCTCGCTCGCGCTGGCAGGCACTTGGAGCTACTTTGCAGCTCGAGCGAGCTGAAGAACGCATCAGCGTTGAGGATCTCCGGGTAGGTCACGTTGGCGCTCGCTGCCGGGCAGTGGCCCACCTCCGTTGTCCGGCAGCCCGACTGTCGATGACGTACGTAAGCCTCCAAGCCATTGATCGTCGAGTGGCATTTGTTGCAAAAGTGCGTATCGTCTTCATCTTCATAGCTCTCCATCTACTTTTTCCTAAACACAAATTTCAAATTATAAACTACTAAAGTTCAATAAAATATAGGCCATTGATTAAATAAGTAGAAATAGACTGTCTTTCGATTAATAGTCATGGATCATATTTAAGCGAATTAATATATTCGTGAATTTGTCTTTGACTTGCTAATGAGCCAATTCACGCTGACTGATTCTTAGAGAGTATGTATTAAATGATAATTAAATATATTTTAGGGTAAAATTTTTTAGTATTCAGAACTACGCTTATAAGAAAAGGCACAATACTTTTAAATGACAAATGAAAATTTTAAACAGAAAAATACAATGTAAATTAAATATATTACGTGAAATAATAAAATGTATAACGTAGTAGTAGAATGCACAGAATAAAAATAAGGCAGAAAACATGTTTTGAAAAGGATACTTAATATGCGGTCAATACGTTAAGCCGAACTCATGTGCATTGGCTGCCAAAGTTGTTTATAAAAGGATTAGCGAATCACATTGTATAATTCGATAATAAAAGCAAATAATTTTGAGATAACTGGGCACTCGTACGGGATCCTGGAAGGGAGTCTCGGCTCCCATCGGGCCGAGCCGGCTACGCAAATAAAGATCCAGACCGTTAGGGCATCGGTTTTGCCGGCGATCGGCAGGGCGTCCGAGCACGCGATACCCCGCACAAGTGGCCGAGTCGAGGCGACAAGAGCAACAAGAGGAACGAGAGCGCGGTAATAAAGATAACAAAAATGACGCAATGTCGGATTTGGCGGGAATAAATCTCCGGGCGTCGAGGGCGGCTCGCGGCCGCGGCTCGGGGGCGCGCATCGGCGTCGACAGCTAATTGCTGACAAAACTGTCGTTCGTGCGCTGCGGCGTTTTGCCGCGGATGCGCAAAAATAAATTTGTCGGGCGGCCGCGCGAGATAAGCCCTCGGCGGGCCGGGAGAGCCGCTCGGCCGCGTCCCTCCTCGAAGGCGCCCCGACGCCCGCGGGAACACGCGAATTCAATTAGAGGCGGACTCGGGAGGGCCGCGTGCGTGCGCCGCGCGCCCGTATTTCCGCCGGCGCACGCATTCCGCGGGAAGGCCGCCCGAGACACGGATCGCGCGCGAATAAATAATTAATCGGAGGGGGGTGGGGGGAGGTCGGCTCGGCGGGGGAGTCGGGCCGTCGTCGCCGCCGGCTTACCGCGGCTTCGACGCGCCGGCTATAAACCCCCTTGTATACGAGGATTCCTACTAAGGACGCGCGCGTGTTTTACATTAAAATCGTATTCTCTGTACCCGGACGTATGGCCAGTCACCTCCGCCGCACAAAATATATGTATCACAAAAGCCCATTGTAATATTTTGGGGGGGTTTATACGGAGGCGAGTCTTGCGCGGTCTTGCGAGGGCAAGTCTAGTCCGGCTCCGAGGTACGGTATTCTCGAGAGGCGCATTGTAATATCGTAAAATCAAAGAAGAAGCCGCTCCTCGCGCATGAAAGGCCACTGGTCTGCCGGTACCGCACTCGTTCCACTGCCAATGTCCTTGCAAGCTCCACGGCTTCTCGGAACGGGAGCTTTTATGGAACTAATTGGCCGATTTCTATGCCAAGATGAGTGCCGAACGAGACACAATGAACCACGGGCACGAGTTTGCGTAGCGGAGCTGCTCGATGATCTGTCGTCTCAAGGCAGAAAAGGGCATTTTTGGAAGCGATGAAAAAGGGCGAATGAAGCAGCGGTGGGCGAAAGAAAGCAGCGCACGCGGGGACACGGATTGAAGCATGCGGGGAAGGCAGAGCGAAAGAAGCTCGGAAGGAAGGCAGGCAGGGCTGGAACGGCGGCGGAGAAAGAAGTTAAAGGGGAAGGGTGTGCGAGGGCGAGGGTAGAGGGGCGGGCGCCTAGAAGAAGGGGGTCTAACTAGAGGGTCAGGGGGCGGAGGTCAATTGCGGCGCTCAGAGCGCGGGCGAAGCTCGGGCCCGCGGAGGCGAGCGCAGCCCCGTATTTTAACAATAATCTCGGCGATTGCTCGGTCTCGCTCCGGCTCGCGGCGTAATATTCAAAGGGTGCAGGTGTAGCGTGCGGTGATCCCCTTATCTCTCGAAATTAAAGGCGGTCTCTATCTCGTCTCGGTTTTAAGTGGGGGCGCTAAAGCCGGGGCCCGTGGCGCGGGGGCGGGCCTGCGGGAGGTGCGCGGGGCTCGGGGCGCGGGGCTCGGGGCGGAGAGGTTCGGGAGGCGGCCGCTGCGGGGCGAGGGCAGGCGCCGGTCCGCCGGACGATCCGCAGGGGACCGCCGGGACAAAAGCTAAGGACAATCGCATTAGAGGCTCGCGCGGGCGCTGGGGAGCGCGCGCGAGGCTAACGGCCAAATTGAACTCAATATTCGCGGGATAGAAGGGAAACAAGTTGACGACTCGCGAGGGGAGCGCCGGCCCCGCCGGCCCCGCCGCCCCCGCCCGGCCCAAGATCGGTCGATGCCGCTTGCCCGTTATTCGGACGACGACACTTCGCCTGCCTCTCCTCCCGCCGACGCCGCCGCCCCTCCGCGCCCCACTCCCGTCTGCCGCGCGGCGCACCGACTCCGAAGACGCGGCCGTAGGTGTCTGCCGCCCCCGCGCCCAGCCCCGCCACCCGAGGCCCGATCCCCAAGCGCGCCCTTCAATCGGCCAAACGGCCCTTTTCAGTCCCGATTCACTGCCTCGGCGAGCCCGCCGACACCTGCGCCTCTGCCCATCCTATAACGCGAGCCCCCTTTTTATTCCCGCCCCCACCACTCCCTCGCCTGCCTTCCTTCCTTCCTTCCTTCCCTCTGTCCCTTTTCTCGCAGGCCCCTTGCTCTTGCATGTAATGTCCGTTCGAATGAAAAGCCACTTAATCAGCCGCTGCAAACAATACATTCTCCGCCTATCGATGCTTGCCTTTCAAATGCTTTCCCGCAACATTGCCCGCTATTTCCCGTATTTCCCGTTGAAAAACTGCTTTGGCGTATTCAACTCTGCCAAGCTGATTCTGATCTGATGCTGCTCTGCGATTCCAATCGACGACTGTAATTCTAAATGTTTCTAAGCTTATAAAAATGTACAACATCCTTGAGATCCGATTATAAAGGATAGACGCCTGCGCTGGGGAAAAACGTAACCAGGTTGCTATACAATTACGGAAAGGTGATGCAAGACGTCTGCGGGGCTCATCAATCGCGCGCCGATCGCACAGAAGATCCATCAAGATTGCATTGTATGTTAAGGTTGATCGACGATCGCCAATGACTAATCCTTCGTTAATGAAAGCCAAGGCATAAAAAGTCGATTTCATAGCACCTGCACCTGCTCCCTGCGACTAGTCTCGCCTCGATTCGCCTCGATTTGCCCAGGCCAGACACTCATTTCTCTTTCTCCTAGACATTTATCACGCCGCAATCATAATTATAGCTATACCATAATTACTTTTTATTACCATCATTATTCCATTCATATTATTTATTAAACTCCACAACCCAGCGTACGCAAACTTACTATCAGCGAATCTTTCAAAATGATATCGTTTACCATGCTTCTATGTAACTTTAGAATTCCAACTTCGATTGCAGGCTGCCGAAAGTGCAGACATGGTAAATGACTCTACTCGGGCAGATGTCTTTCAAACTTATACAATTGCTTTTTTCTTTTTTATGTACAAAGAAAATCTAATTTGATTTTCATGAAGGCTAAAAAAAATTTCAATTAGCTCGATTAAAAGTTACATTTTTTATAATTTATTTTAATTTTTAATATACAATAAAGAAACTTGAATAAAGATAATATCGATTAATTTTTATTCTTCATTTTGAAGAGTATTGATAAAGGCACATTGTTTAAAAAATCTTTTTCGTAAAATTAATCATCAAACGAATACTAATTTTATTTATCAACGCTTTTTTATCTCTAGAAAAGCGATTTATACCACAGGTGAGGTGTCTATAAAGCGTAGGAAGCGCTGCAGAAAAGACCGAGAACAAAGTCGATGTTTTCTGACAGGTCAATCAGACGCCCCTTGGCAAGCGCGTCAAAAACAAGTCTGCAGTGACGGGAAAGGTACGCGTGTAAACGACACCGTGATCGAGCAGGGACGAGACGGCTGCTGTGCACGCGTGTAATTCTACGTTTGTGATGCGAGCAAAAAAGGCGCACGCGTTAACGGAGCAATGAAGCACTGTCGTACAGAGATACGATGTTTTCATAATAGATTCTTTAATCCGTGTAGTAATACGCTTACTCTTTAAATATTCATAAAATATTCATACTTATATTCATTAATTGTAGCTGTATGTAAGCAGAGGTTATATTGAATAAATATGTCAGACAAAAAGAGTGTAAATATATTTAATAGTTATTCATAAATGTTTTGAATTATGTTACAATATAACTTTGCAGTTTTTTAATGTACGCGTTCTTTTTGTGATTACCTTAAATTTATTAATAATGATCATTATTACACCGTATATTATTTCATAATGTTCATCTGTTGGTAATATTTTTGATAAAATAGTGCCAAATCTGTTATCAAATCCATAGTGAATGGCCAAAAGTAAATCGGTTCACTAACCCGAAATAATTTAGGCCAATAATATATTATATTTGTATTGATAAGTATATTAAATCGTTTGACAGCGGAATGCTAATGAAAACTTAGTATATTCAGTTAAGCAAATTTTATAAATAAAATCAAGTTTATTTACAGGTGAAAAGCAGCAAATTTTCAATTCAAATATTGTTTTTATTATTTTATCCGAGTGGATTGATTTTCAATACAGAACAGTCATTGGATTACATCAAGGATGTAATTGAAATGCGGATTTATAAGTTATTCTTCGATGAAAATTCGAGTTTAAATGTGTAGGTCGCGCGTTGAAGTTGTTGAAAAAATACGTAGGAAAGTATAATTTAGTCGATAATTTAGAAAGGCGATCCGATTGACGCTGGCTTTGATTTTGATTGAAAAATGGGTCGGCGACGAATCGAAAGGTAAAAAGGAGCGCAAGGCGCGGAGACCGCGGAGCACGAGAATAAGTATAACGGTCGTTCGCATGAGCGGGAGATGAAGGGGTGGCCGGGACGGCTCGAGCTCGGGCGCGAAATACAGGCGATAGGCATGCACGGAAGACTCGGCTCGGACAGGGCTCGGAGGAGCGCGTCGCTCAAGCCCGACGAGATAGCGGGTCGGAGGAGCGGGCGCGGGCGCGGGCGCGGGGCGGGGGCGGAGGTAAGGGCGCTGGCGAGGGCGAGGGCGAGGGCGAGGGCGCGGGTGGCGCGAGCGGCGCGGGCGGCGGGCCGGCGGGGAGGGCGGGTGTCGGGCCGGCGAAGGTCCGGGGAATATTGAGCCGGTCCGTTAATGTTTATAACGAGGTTAGACGGGGCTGGGGCGGCCGGGGGTGGCCGGGGGCGGCGGGGCAGCCTCGGGGCAGCCTCGGAGGCTGGCTGGCGTCCCCGGGCCCTCGAGGGGCGGCCCCACACGTGCGCGCGCCCGGGCCGACATGAGCGCGCGGGCCTGTGTATGTAGAGCACGTAAACCGGCGCCCGGCCCGAGGCGCCCGGGACCGAGTAGAGGGGCAGCATTCTCCACTCGGCCGCCGCCGCCGCCGCCGCCGCCGCCGCCGCCCAAAGAGAAGGAAGGCGCGCGCTGTCTAATCGATGCCGCGGCGGTGTGCGCGCTCGAGCCGCTGGCTATTACGCACCTTAATGTCCTCCTCTCCTCCGGCCCCGGCGCCGATCCCCTCCAGCGCCCCGCCCGCCTCCCCCGCGCCGCTCCCGACCCAGCCCCGACCCCCGCGGCCCCCCCGCGGCCCCCGCCGCCCCCCGCTCTCCCTCTGTCTCGCGGCCCCGCAGGCCCGCTCGGAGCGCTGGCTCTTTTCAGCGCGCGGCCCCGGGAGGGGGAGGGCGGCCATGACACGTGTCAATCTACCGCAGACGCCCGCGATCGATACGGACGGACCTCGGAATATCCTTTCTCTCCCTCGGCGCCCGGCCCCTCCGCCGCCCGCCGCCCGCCGCCCGCCGCCCGCCGACGCCGCCTTTCTTCCTCCTTCTCTCGGGCATTACTTTTTATGGGGCCGAGTCTCCCGCCAGAGCTTCGCCAGCTCCGCCCGAGCCTCCGCCGCCCGCCTCCCTCGCCTCGGCTCTTTGCGCGTCCACCTTTTCCTACTCCGTCACCCTTCACCTATGTGAAGCGAGCTTCTTCCTCCGTGGATTCTTTTATTTGGCCCCTGCCGCTGCCGCCGAGTCCCGCCGAGTCCCTAGTCCCGCTGCCCAAGCCTTTCCTGCACCCGCTGCTCCAGACTTTTCCTCCCTCCCACCGCCCCCGGCTTTTTCACCCGATTCTTTTACAAAATTTACATGTCCTCGCGGCCCACCCTTCCCTTCATTTTTACCCACCCTTCATTACCCAAATGGAAAGTCAACATTCATTACCTTGACTTCTTATGCATTTTTAAAGAATTCCAATTCGAAGGCCTGCCAATGTCAGAATTATCCCCTACAAGATCATATCTTAAAAATCTATGCAATGGCAGGAAATTAATTGTATTATTTTTTATCGTTACCCTTTACTTAGCCCGCCAATATTCGTTAAAATGCTTTAGTCTTTTCCACTCCCGAAATTCATACAATCTCTCGATTAATATACTCTATCTTATATAGATTCTGTTAAATTTTATTTATTTAAAATGGCTGGAAAAAATTCATTCCTTTGACTGACGACAGTCAAGGTTTCCTTTCGATATTTTTTACATTACTCAAACCCGATGTACATTGATAACTGTCGGTGTGTAGCGCGAAATAATCGATACCTGGACATTTATGGGCCGATAAGATAGGGACATGGGAATCGATCTTACATCCACTCGTGCATCCGAATCTGACTCACGGGAAACAAAGAAAAGCCCGAGTTCGGAAAGAGTCCCTCTTCCAATATATCGAATTAAAAAGGCCATAACGAGGGCCGCGCCGGGCATCGATGGTCCGTAAAAGGATGGAGCAGCTTGCGGAATAAGCGGAGAGAGGCCGGCGTGGGCGGCTGTCGAGGTGCGCGCGACGTGCGCCGGGCTCGCGGGGCCGCGGCGACGGTTTGTTTCCTCGAGCGCGGCCCCGCGGAGCCCAAGGGGGAGCCGGTGACGCGAGCTGGCGGCCGGCGCGTGCACTCGCCGGGAACGCACTGCGGAGACACTTTTCTTCGGAGAATGGACCGCAGTGCGGCATTCCTCGCGGCCTTTCCTCATCCTCCGCGCGCGCTCCGCCCCGCCAATTGATAGATGGCTCGACAACTTTTTGGACGGCCCGCGGAAAGGGGAGTGTCGCCGCCCGTCGCCCCTCGGCCATTATAGCCGAGTCCCGCGCACCTTCCTCCGATCTCCTCTGATCAAGCTGACGCTCTTGTTGTGCTCCTCCCAAATGTCACCGCGGAAGCCGCTCCCCCGTCCCGGGGGTCGCTCGCGGTCCGTTTGATTGATTTGCGCGCTGATTGCCCCGGGAGAAGAATGTGTCCTCCGGCGAAATATGCCATGTGCGATCGGGAGGGACTCTGTCTCCTTTCGTATTCCGATCGAAATCGAAGCAGCTTCTAAATGCACTATTAACCATTATCTATCGTCCATTACGCGTCATTTTACTTTTATGCCGCCCGGTATTATTGCCGGATCGAAAAATTTGTAATTTCACGCGAACAAATTACATATTTCCGAGCTCGATACAATACGCCCAGATGAGAAAGAAATGGATAAAAAGTTTACCGAACGGTTCATTACATCCTTTACCTTGATTGCTTCTCCCCGCGACTTTCCTCCTTTTCCTCTCTTTTCATTTCCCTCTGCCCTTTATTTATTCCACTCCCTTTCCCACTATTGTCCTTTCTTATTTTCCCTTTCCGCTTCTCTTTTTCTCCCGGTCTCCGTCTACGCTCTCCCCACTCCCCTTGACTTCCCTTGTTTACCTCTTCTTTACCGGGACGAGCGCAAATCGCAATGCGCGCGCCGTGGCCTCCATACTTCTCTCGATCGGCCCGTAAAACTTTTATTCGACCTAACGAGCGCATTACGCTTAATTTATACGGCTGGCGTCGATCGGAGCTTTTCGCATTTCCTGCCGTAATTTCTCCGTGCCCTGCATGCCGGGGCCACCGAGATCCGCGCGCCTATGCAATATACATGTACATTATACGGATTATAATGCAGGGAAAAGCAAAGTCGGTGAGAAGAGAGAGGGAGAGTGGGAGAGAGAGAGAGAGAGGCAGAGACAGCACCGACTATACGGATGCGGGATTGTCGCAGATAAGCCACGGCAGCAACGATCGCGGTATACTTGCGCCTCAGTGTCAGCGTCGATATGGAGGTCAAGGCATAAGTTTCTTCCGACGCCGTAAAACCGACTGAGCGCTACTCATTAAGAACACGGGTTATTTATCGCGGAAAATTTTTCATTGGAACTTGGAAACCGCGCACCGTTTAATGTAACACGATAACGCGATGTAAGATAATACCTTGCGCGATAAAGCATCTTTTAATGAATATTTGTCGTTTTTCTTTCCTTTTTACTATACTGAGCTCGCGGTCTTTCACTTACCGATGAATAAGCTACTCTTCGCTAAGAGTCAAGGTAACGCGAATTCTCAATTCATATATAGATATGTATTATATTTCACGTGACGTTCACTTACTAAGAAAAAAATACATACTATAACACTATAATTGTTATAAATTACTAAATTATTTGAATTTATGTCAAGAGTAAATATTATATTGCATTTATTGAATTAACAATTAAAATATAATTATAGTACTCTAAGCTACTTGATATACAATTGAGTTATCTTAAATTATGTTACGCACTTTAAAAGTAACAAGTTACAACAGTAATTAGGCGGGATTTAAGAACTGTATCATTATGGCTTAAAAATGTAAGATTGACGGTATTTGCAAGCACGAAGAAAAGATTTGTGATGGTTCGAAAATGACCTTTTTATCTAAAGTCAAAAGCTTTCATGTCGGTCGTTTTTCCTACGATTAAGATAAGAATTCTCTGAGCGATAAGAGTAAAAAGAATTTAAAGAATTTTCGCGCATCTTAAGTACATTCAATTTTTTTTTAACATCTTCCATTCTGGTTTTTAAAAAGAATTACTTTTGATAAAATTTCAATTTGAAATCAGCAAAAAATAATGTAGTCTTTTTCCAATTTCAGTATTTAAATTTAATAATGGCCGATTGTATATAAAACAATAATTTTAAAAAGATTTTGTAATAAATTATTAACTCTAATGCTCCTTTGAAGTACGTATCTTGCGCAAAGTGTATATTGTATATCAAGTAAGACAATGAATTTCCATTAAGAATCACCCTAATGAAATAAATATCATTTCATATTGCAAAGCAAATTTCAAAGGACAAAAAAGATGATCGAGTTTTAATGAGGTCGATTTGAAAAGTATAGATAAGGGTTTGAGAGATCGGTTGGCCTATACACAAACGTCGCGTCTCACGCGTGTACGTGTAATATACCGAGAGGGTGCGATTCAGGCATTTTATCAACGGCGTCGATCTCCATAAGTTGGAGATACGCGCGCGAATAAGCCGGGCGATTTAAACGAATTAATCCGCATTGATTTGTTTAAGTTGCAGCTTCATAATTTAGAGGTTGGCGCGTGATGTGGGAACCCGCGAGTTTCTCTATCTCCAGGGCGAATATATGGAAGCGGCGCGGGTGGTTCGACTGAAGGGAAGGAATATTTAGCGCGATAAATTCCCAGATTGACGCGATATAAGGCATTCGCCATAATAAAATTATGTTCAGCCCTCTTATTATTCTTCTTGGCCGCGCAGAGCGGCTGTATTTTATCGCGCATTTCCTCGGAGGCGCTTGGGCGGCGGGCGTCTGGCCGCGCGGGGCCGACTCACTTTCCGCGCTCCCGAGCTTCTTTAAATTCTACTTGCCTTCGAAATATGGCCCTCGGCGAGTTTCAGCAAGTTTTGAAGGAAGGCCTGGGGCGCGGCGAATCCCCCCTCCCCCCCTCCACCCCCAGGAACCAATGGCTAACGATGACCTTGTTATTTTTGACGCGGCCCCCGACGGCGGCTCGTTCGGCTACAGGAGGCCCTCGTTGCCCTGGTGCGCCCGGCAACAACAGCCGCGAGACGCGTGCGTCCAAATAAAGGAAGGCGAGTCGAAGGGCCGGGAGTGTGCGATCGCATAGGCGATGCCGCTCGGAATTCCCGGGCGCGTCCCGGGCCCGGAGCGGAAGGCATCCGTGGGGCCGGGAGGCCGGCCGCCTCGGGCCGCATCGCCGCGTGCCGAATCGCCGCGGGGCGACTCCTAGCCGGGGCTATCGACCGGATCTCGCGGGCCCATAGGGGCCGGCCGCCCGCCTCTCTATCGCGCCCCGTCAATCTCTCGGGATTTATCGGGCCGCGCGGCCGACTTATGCGATTCGCCCAATTACAAAGTGCCGAGGGGCGAGGGAGTCGCGCAGCCGCCGCCGCCGCCGCCGCCGCCGCTCCCGCATGCCGATGCGGACGCCCGCGCAATTTGTCCTGCCCGCGGCCCGATAATATTCCGGGAATGCGCGCGAGGCCGCGATCTGACGACTGCGCGCCCAGATAAGTCGCAACGAGCGCGCCCGGCAAAAAATCCCCCGCGGCACCCGGCTCTATTACACGCCCAGCCGGGGATTAGCGCCCATCCGTGTTCGACGCGGAGGAATGGGAAGCCCGGCGAGCAGGGGGGATTTTCATTTGCGATTGCGCCCTAGGTATGCGCACCTTCCCTCCCGTGATAGATTCTCGCGGCTCGTCCTTACTAGGCGCGCCTGCACTCGGACACATTTTCCGCGCTACGGATTTCTCTGATTAATTGCCCTGACGTCTCCTCGTCCTCTTCTGCGCGCTCGCGCGACTTTCTGAGAAATGGCCTATTTTATTATTTGCCTTCCAAATTAAAATTTAAGGAACTTCCTTGAAATTGTATATTGATTTTAAATTGAATGTTTCGCATACTTGTGACTTATGCGGGTAGAGTGATGCTAAGTGAAACTAAAGATAACTTTCATAATTTATAGGAATAAGCGTATGATATTTATGACTCTCGAAGTTTGAAAAATTGTGATCCCGCGAGGTTAAGGCGATCCGCGTTCTCTTTCCATTCGCCAAAAACTCGGCTCGTGTGCATACACTCGAGCATTATATTCAGTATAATGCAATTGTCGTACATTGTGCAGATAAAAATATGGCAATTTGTTTGCGTAACGTGCCACGAGTCGACGTAAAATATTTTTGTACGATGTACTGCGCGATTGGAAAAAAAAGACTCTCCTCGTGCGGTTTATCTGGCTTCTTCGTAAAAATTAAACTATGCCGGCGATTCGAGGGTGAACATCTGCAGCGCTCGCTCATTTGACCCGGGAGAAAGTAAAGGTGAAAAGAAGACGTAGGCCGTATCTTGATTGTCTGTCGCAGGGAACGGTCCGCTTGGACGGGGCCCCATCCGTCGACCCGCGCGACTACTTGACACGGGCTAGCCGCATTTTTACAAGGCGGCCGAGCCTCGGAGCCAGGAGATATATAGGGGACCACGTGCGAAAGCCAAGGCCAGGTCAGTGCGGAAAAATGCGGCGGAAGTAAAAAGCCACGGGTCACGTTGCGGGGCGTCAGTTGCGTAACGGACCTCGGCGGACCGGGCGACATTCGCCAGTTCGGCGGCGGCCCCCCACCGCTAGCCCAGGCCTCGGGATGACGTTCGGCCACGGCACCTTTTCCCGATTTAGCCCAAAATTCACCTCTCGACTTTCACTTTCGGTAACGCGCAGGCTTTATCTCCCTCGATCCTCTGTCCCGGCGTTTCGGCTTGCGTCCTATCTTCTCCCGGCTTTGTCCTCCGTCAACAGATTCCCAGTTACGCCGAAGCATTTTCAAATGAGGAATGAAAGGAAATGGACATTCTGCACACTGGACAAGCATACACAGAGAGGGAGTGTTGTATATAGAGCACGCCGGTACTTTAGCCGCTTTGATTTTTCCGAGCGCCGATCCTGTGCCCCCCCTCCTATATGTCTTGCGCCCGCGTGCAATAAGGCTAGGGAAGCTATTCCTCGTTATTAGAAAAAATATCGATCGGCGAACTGGCGAATCGGCAAATGCCTAATCTGGAGACCGATCAAGAATTATCCTTGTGCATATAGAGGGGAGTCTATCGGCGGTCCCCGTTGGGTATCTCGGGCTCTCCGCCTGCTTCTTCATCATTTACATATTTCGTGGGCATGATCCCGCTCGAGTTTTCCGCGCGCGTATATCCGCATGGTAAACTTTTGCCTCTGTCCCCGGGCGGATAACAAGAGGAGTCGCTTGGGCGCGGATCCCTCGAACCGCGGGCGACGGCGAGGGCGGAAACTATGACGACGTCGTCGGCGACGACGCTCGTAAAGGATCCCCCGTGCCGTTGGCCGGGCTCGCGGCCGCCGTGAGCCACGAGCCTGTCGCGCCCTCGAGGACCGCGGCGCGCACGGCCCGTTTGCCGGGAGACGCTGACGCGAAAACAGCCCCCCGCCTCGGGCGCCGGCTCGCAAATCAGGCTTTTTTCCGCGAGTGATTTGGCCGCCCTGGGCTTTTTGCCCCCGGCCGCCGTGGCGACGTGACTCTGGCCCCGCGGTATTTGCCCCGGTATCGGCCGCCCCGGTGTCTTATGGCTCTGTTGTCCGAAAGTGCGCGGGCGCGCCCGCCGGTTTGTATAAATTGGCCGGGGCGCCTGTACACAAGTAACAA
This sequence comes from Sycophaga agraensis, assembly GCA_018906755.1. Taxonomy (NCBI): domain Eukaryota; kingdom Metazoa; phylum Arthropoda; class Insecta; order Hymenoptera; family Pteromalidae; genus Sycophaga; species Sycophaga agraensis. The sequence goes on from JACCIE010000039.1 coordinate 951,837, forward strand.
GTTTTCCCCCGATGGAACGCTCTCCTTATTCGATTAGATAAAGTACATACGTCCGCGCCGGAGGACGGCTATTGCGCGCGGCCGCCGGGAGCCACTCGAACGCGTAGTGGAAATCATTGGCCATAGCCGTATATGACGTACGTGATGGTATTTGAAAGTTGGCAAAGCCCCGCTCCTTCGTTTTTCTCGCTATATACAGATTTGGAGAGCCCCTCCCCTCGCCAGCTTCCTATCGATTGACTCGGCCGACACTTGTGCGTTTATTAGCCCTCCCTTTACCCCGAGCAGCATAATCTCGGTGGAAAATGTCCAGCTCGCTGTGTAGCGAGGAAAAGAGCGGACGCGCAGAGATGCACGGATGGACTATCGGCATCGAGCGCGTTTGGTCTGCCTCCGTTCCCTAAGGCGTTATCATTGTCCGGGGGGGGCTCTGTTTGATTGGCACAGCGCCCGGGCGAAAAAATGAAAAGTGGACCGCGGTCGCCGCGAACAAGCAGCGGGAACAGCCCCGGTCGGTCCAAGGGTGGCTGCGCGGCGAGGGCCGAAAAGCGGCGAAAGCCCGGAAGGAGGGAGTGGCGAGCGGGCGGCGGGCGGCGGGCGGGGAAGAACAAGGAAAGTCGCTCTAATAAGCAGCGGGGACACGGGCCCTGGCTCGGGACTCGGGAACAAGCCGGGCGCGCGGGCTCGAAAAGCGCGCCGCAGGGGAGAGATTCTCACGGCCGCGGGGCATAATTGAGAGCGGGCGTCAGGCGGCGGTGCGTACTGCATTATGTAGGGGCGCGGGGATCGCGGGGCCGCGGCGCCGGCCACTTATACCGGAGGCCGCGGCCCTGTGCTCTACCGCGGCGGCGGCGGCGGCGGCGGCGGCGGCGCCCCCAGCGCCCGCCCGCGCGCTCCCTTTGCCTTTCTTTTGCCCCGGGCACCTCGCACACAGGCGTACGCGCTTTAAGGCCCGGACACTAAATCCGGGCCACTCGAAGCCGGGCATGCGCTTTTAATTGACAGGAATGTTTAGCGGTAATGAACGCCCCGGACACGAGAAGAAGACACGAGGCCGGTATACCCGGGGAAAAGGAGGGCTGCTGCCGCGTTCCTGCTGCTCCCGCGCCCGGCGAAAAAGGCTCAAAAAATCGCCCCGGGAGAAAGGGAGAGTGGAAAAAAAGGAGGAGCCGGGAGCCGGGAGCCGGGAGCCGGGGAGCCGGGGAGCCGAGGAGCCGAGGGCGAGGAGGAGCAAAGGCGAATTAACCAGGCACCCGAGACCGCGAAGGATATGGAGGACTCCCTAGCCAAAGATGAAAACTCCTGCCCTCCGTCCCCCTCCGTCTTTTCCTTTTGCCCCTGCAGTCTCGGTGCGAGGCAGTGCGAGCCGCTGCGAGCCTGCGAGCGCCCGCGCCACTTCTTTTTCTTCGACCGCGTCCAAGACCCAGTCCAAGACAAAGGCCAGCGCATAATGAACCGAGCCTCCGCCTTGAGTTATGTCCCCTACTTAATGTTTAAACCCTTGTATTTTATCAGTTATTTGCGCCCCTTTATTTATCCAAGCGCCCCTCGACTCACCTCCAGCCTCACTCTTCTCTACAATCGAGCCTTTTAGGACACTATCCGCCCAGAACAACTATGTGTATCATACAGTATCGTCTTTCATTTCCTATGTCACAATCTCTTATTAAATCTATTATTTTACAAATATGCATTTGGAACATTTTCATGTCTATATTCGTTCTCATAAAAAATCCTTTTTCCCTTGAAATTGAGACAAAAGATTCGTCATTAAATTCGTGATATTGCAATAGCCACCTTTTAGCAAACTCGCAGAATTTGTGAAAATACTGACCAAAATTTTCGTCTACCCACAGCCCTTCGCTTCAACAAAATCAGCAGAATACTAACACTTAAAAATATATTATAGATTTATCTTTACATTATAATAATCTCAATTCGAATCAGACACATCCTTTACGACCTCAGCCATGAATAATTAGCAAGTTGTAATACTGATAGAATTATTATTCATACTTTATAATTGTATTCATTTATACTTTAAATTCCATTAAAAGTCACTATCAAAATTAAATCCATAATAGTGTAAATATAAAACGATGGTCAACAAATCGGTAAAAGCCCTTGTTTACTTTATTATATATTTGTTGATATTATATTAGAACTATACAGTTTTAAAGACTTGCCTATATCAACACAATATTTCAAAACATGCTGATTAAATCATTAAGATCAAAACTTAATGTACCGATCAATTTCTATCGAGGTATGAGCAAAATAAATTTTTAAAAATTACAATTTCTTAATATGTAGAATAATTCAATCTAGAATAGTTCATAACGTTATTTCAAAATTACCCTGCTGGAATATCAATTGATTTGTATTGATCAAATAGAGCCTTAAATCAATAAAGTAACATAAATTTAATAAAAATCATCTAGAATATTTACGGTTCATTGTATTTATATAAAGTAATAAATAACGTAAATATAGTAATAATTAATAATTTATTTACATCCTTAAAATTAGATTAATAAGATGAAAATGTGGTAAGGAATTCTACCAAGAACGCTCCACTGTATTTATTTTCAATATTATCTATTCTTTTATCCAAAAAAAAATTATTATTATAATATATTAATTTTATATATTTTTTTCAATTACATCTACCAAATCTTATAAATGTGCCTATTGTACAATTGTATTTCGCTGACAGCAGAACTTATAGTGAAATTTAATACTTCTATATTCAACTATATACTTCTTTTAGTGTCTCTCATAGTTTTTATATTTTTTTCTTAAATTTGTAGTTTAAAAGTAATGCATTTGATTGTTCCTGTGATAATATGATTAATTTGAAATTAAGTAAGGTATAAAATTTCTGCACATCATAAAATGTTATGGAAATCAATAATATAAAATACACGTACACTTGTTATTCAAACTTTCAGGATCAATGCTTTAATAATATTCTACACGATGCATTACGTTATTTCTAAAACATTCATAACTAATTAATAATTTTTCTTCTCAATTCAAGGTAATTTTGTACCACAACATAATACTACATGTTACTTTACATTACATTATACTACAGTTATACTTACAAAAATCGCTGAAATTGCCACAACAAGGAAGAAACAAGTACATAACAAGTACGAAAAATACAGGTTAATGTATAAAATATAATGTAATAAAATTGTATGTTAGAATAATTAAATTATGTTTATATGATTCTTAAACTATAGAATTGTAAGTTACAAAGGATTATTTTACACATGCTGGTTGTTTTTGAAAATGCAAATGAACATATAAACCGGTAAATAGCTGAATAACTTAAAATACTGTAAATTTACCAAAAAAAATGTGAATACATTTTTGGAAGAAAATTTTACCATATTAGAACATAAATTACATTAATTGTGAGCGTAGCCTTGAATGCCTTTGTATGTATATGCCCTTCAAACATTCTAATAAATAAAAAAATAATAAAATCGCGTATAATTAATGCCACGACAAAGTATATTATATTACGAGCTGATATACGAATCATACGAAGACACCGTGAAATCGAACACACTGATGACAAAGTAAGCTCCTGCACTAAAAATAATGATTTCCATATGAAAAGATACACACATCTACACGAATGATCCCTTGAAGAAAACTAGTTGACTGAGACCGCAAGACGAAGCAGCACAGGAGCCTGCAGAGGAGCAGGCAAAGCGCCTCAGGCAAAGCAGCGCTGTTAGAATAAGTACAAGAGACACAGCGTCCCGGCATAAACATCGGGTCGCAGTCGCAACGGAGCGGAGCGGAAAGGGCCGCAGCCGGCGATGCTACCGTGGAATATAGCTTCACAGTTGCAGGGTGATACAGAAAGAGTGCAAAAGCCACGGTGCACGCACGGAACGTAAGTATTGCGGGCCGAGAGCCGCGGGGCTGGCTCGCGCGGCGGCGCGAGCGAGACGGAGCCACGGGGCCAGCGAGAGAGGGACGCATCGGAGAGTCGGTGCGCGCGGCGGGCGTGGCCTTGACAGGCAGTCGCCGACGCTATGGGCGAGCGCGCCCTGGTGGGGGTATTCTATGACGCTATAGATCACCGGGGCTCCGCCTCCCGCGCCCCGCTGTGGGAGGGGCTTACCGCGTCCGCTCGGCCCGTAGCGCCATGCAGCGGCCGCGGAGCGCATCACTCGGCTACTGCAGCGCGTCGCCGGCGCTCACTCTCGTGCCCGATGCAATCGAATTCAGACTCGGCGAGCGCTCCACTTGTCCGCTCGCGCAACTTGCCATTCTGATCTCTTGCCGCGCTTACGCAATCGCCGCGAAACCAGATTGATGCCTTTTCTCCTTTTATGCTCGCCGTTTTACCGCGATTACTGGCCTTACAGACAGGGAAACTCCACTGCCAGTATCAAAAATTGAAAATAACTAAGCTTTCTAGCATTTGGATCGAAAACTCGCTTGGATTCAATACTTGCACGGTATTTCTCCTTGGATTACTTTTCGGCGTGCAATTTTGAGGTTAGGTTTTGATTTTCACGAAATTTATTAGGCAAAGTGACTGGCCGGTGGCTACCCACACTCGTACGTCGGCTTCAGATGTTAACGTTGAAAAATGTTTACTCACGCGTGTCGTGGGAGGCCTGTATCCGGCGTTTTCGTGACAAAAACAGCGAGAAACTCACAGCTGATGCGTCGGGCGACCGTAGTTCTAGCGTCGTCCGTCTCCCGCGTGGGGCCGTTGAAGTGCAGCTTGACGCGGGGCGGGCAATAAAGTACGGGAATGGAGGGGGACGAGCGGCCACCCCACCCCGCGCTCCACGATCCCTCAGGTTGTTCCGCGCCGCTCGGGCCCCGCCTTCTCTCTCTCGCGGCGCGGCCACACAGCCGCTCTCTCGAGTCTCGCCCGCGCTTATACCATCAGCTCCATGCGCCCGCTAAGTTAGGCCTCGGCAGCCGCTCTTTCTCAATTCTCCTGATTGACGGATTGAATACATGACTTTTAAATTTAATTGTCGTTGTAAAAACGTTTCTCTTTTCGTCACATTTTTTGGAATCACAATTAAATTTATTTTTTATTTTAACACTTTGCTAGTTATCATTATTGTATTTTTTGAAAAGTAAAATATAATTTAAAATATTATTCATCGTAAATTTTTTATAGCTTAATCCTATATTTAATCATTTATTGCAAATTGCGATTTTGTAATGACTAAACGACAAATTAAATTAGCATTTACTTTTGCTAAATACATAAACAATATTTAGAAATTTTGAAAGAAATTCTGTATCCGTGCTTTAATCTAAAAATTATGTTAATTCTAAAAAATTAAATTACTTTTGAGAAAGTATCAATTATTAAAAATACAATGCAATATCGCAATATTGCAAATAACATTTGTAACATACAATATGATTATAATGCAGGTTGTAAAAATAGCATTATTTTCATTTGTGCATAATACAAAGGAATATTGGTTGATTTGCTTGAGGTGAGAATAGATTTAGGGATGAGAGGAGGTAGGACTATGTGAAGGACATTTAGCCGGGAGAAATGAAGTCCGCGTGAGGGCTGGAGGGCGGGGGTCCGGTGCGCGTTGACCCTAATATCGGGGCTCGCGGGTGTCGCGGGGGTCGCGGGGTCGCCGGTGGGGAAGGGCTCGGGCCGGCGGCGCCCATTGAGTGCCGGCGCTCGGCCCTCGCCCCTCCGCGGCCCGGTGTTTTGCGCCGGCGGTGCACAAAGGGGGAGCGGCGCGGGCGGCGGGCCGCGACTCTCGAGACCTGGGGCCGCGCGAGGAGGGGAAAAGGCGCGCGCGGGCCGGCGCGGCCTGGCCCTCCTCGTCCTCGCTCTCGGCTCCCCCTCTCCGCGGGGATCCGCGCCGCCGTCGCGACGGCACTCTCCGGTAGTCAGTCAGCGCTGGACCGCCGCCCGCTCCGTTTCGACACGTCTCCGACGCGACCGCCGCCGCCGCCGCCGCCGCCGCCGCCGGCGCCTCCCGAATATCTCGCGCTCCCCTCCCCGGCGCCCGGCCCCCTCTTTCGGAGCAGCCGCTGCCCGCCCCCGCCCGCCCTCGGGCCGCACCGCCACCGAGGCCGCCGACGCCAGCACCGCCGCCGCCGCAGCCGCCGCCGCCTCCCCCACCTCGCCCCAGTGCGCCGAGTGCAGGGCCGCCCGGGAGCACCGGAAGTAGCCGGCGCCCGCGCGGGACCGACTTTTCCACCTGCTGATTCCCCGCTATAGCGGCGCGCACCGGCGCCACCCCTCGAGGAGGCCCCGACTGCCATGGGAGCTGAATGCCAGCGGGGCTGAAGTGAGAGTGCAGGCCGATCCTCTGGCGAGCGCCGCCGAGAAACAGAGTGCGCCGAGGCCAGTGCCGCGAGCCATGTCCCCCTCGGCGAGAGCGTGCTGATAACCGGCTCGGTGCGAGCGCGCGCGACTGCCCCACTCCCGAGTGCTCGAGTGCGCGACCTGGCCCAGGGGACGATGGCGCACGCCGAGGCCGGGAGCTAGTGCGCCGCGACCTTGCACCTCGAGGCCCCAGGAGCCGATCGGCCGACGAAAGAGCCCCGAGCCGAGCCCCGAGGCCAGAGGGACAGACGCCAGCAGGACGGTGCAGATGACCCGTAGGAAACAGCACGCACCGCAACGCATGAAATGTGAGTTTGCCCGGCTCCCGGCTCCCGGTCCCCGGTCCCCGTTCCCCGTTCCCCGATCCCCGTCCCCGGCTGTCCCGCGTCTCACTTTCTACGCGATAGCCGTTGCGAAAGCTCGGATCGGATGACACGCCGCGGTCGGCATTTACATTTCAATGACAGCGAGCCTCGCTCTGCGCCGGCTCCGCGTGAATCAAACACACCCATTGATTTATTACCACGAGGGACGTACTCGCTTCCTGCCGGCGCTTCTAAGACTTTTCTAATTCTAAGTTATTATTCGGCACCGCTCTATTCGGGGCAAATGTTCGTCCCCGCTTGGGATCCATTCCTCGCCTTCTTTATACTGCGATAAAACGCGGAAGAAAATTGGGAAGACCTTTTAAGTAATTGGTAATGCTGTTAAATCATTGTCATTAGAATTATGCTTAGTTTGAGAGAACCGTTGTCTTTCCCGTACTCCGATCTACACGGTTTGAGTCAAGCCACGCTGTACTATTTGCCAGAAGGAGGCGCGCTATGTTATTGTTTGGCTGATGAATTACAATGCGTCAATTGGCGTTGATTTAGAATTCAAAATTCCACGTATTGATTCCAAAGCAGCCTGTAAATCAAGCCGCACAATATCTCATCAAAGTATCTTTAAAAATCATGGTGGAATAAAGCAGCGCGAGGGCCGATGCGGCACGAAACGCCGAAACCTGCGGACAATACCAAAAAGAGCGAGGGGAAAAAAAAAGGGAAGACCGCAACCTCGATCCCGAAGTTTACGACGCTCATTAGTTTCGTAAATCAGCCGGGGGAACTTTGAGCCGCGCCGCCGAGGAAAATCGGAAAGCCATAAAACTCGAAAATCCTCTCCCCCCGTAACGATTACGATCTCATTCCCGGCGCCCTCCCCCCGGCCGCCCCCGGCAGCCCCCGGCAGCCCCCGGGCATCGGGCCTCGTGAATCGTAGGATCCATCCATCGCGCGCGCGCGCCACCGCCGCCACCGCCGCCGCCCGGGCACCACGTGGGAGGCGCCGCCCGCGCCGCCCGCGCCGCGCCGAGGCGTAAACAAACTCCCGCGCGCCATCTTAGAAGCGGCGGGGGGAAGCGTTTACGATTCACTTTATACCCACTTGCGCGCCGAAAAAGCCGGGCCGCGCGCCCGACGGTAAATCAGGTCGGCACTCGCGAATAAATCCGCCGCGCCGCCGACTCTTTCTCCCGCGGCGGAGGCCTGGAGACCAAACTTTCCACCCTTGCTTCCGGGCGTGACCCGCTGCAAACTACGTTTGTTTTGCCGGCTTCAAATCATCTCGCGCGCCACTTGTACCCTGTCGGCCCGACTCGGTCCCCGATCGGGCTATTTTCGAACTGCGCCGGCCCACACCCGCTTATTATACTTGGCTCCTCCAGTTTTTCTACGGCTCGCCGGGACTTTCCGAGAATTCATTTTACTTTCGACCGACTGTTCAATCAGGCGCACAATCGCTTACAAAATTATACGAGTATTTATGAGGGGGCGACTAATGGGTCATGCGGCCCGATGTGTGTACGCTAGTCGCGCGACCTATCTGCCTTTTTTATGCCGCTAATTAATTTTTAATTAACTAAACCGGCGCATATTCTGTTTTGTTCTAATTATTTTCCCTCCGGGCTTTTCCGCCGAGGCATAATTTCAAATGTTGCGTTCAAATTATTTGCACCGTTGTTATTAAATACCTGCAGACTTTGTGCATCGGATTCGAATGCAATTACGTGGATAATAGTCAAAGAAACAGTAATTGCCGTACACGTATATTGCCTGATCTTTCATGATACACGATTACAATTTTACATAATGAAATGGCGAAAGGTATTAAAAAATAAAATGAGCATCTGCATTGAACATCTTAATAGACTTGCAGGCCGATCGCTTTTCGAATTTATAATATACGACTATTAACGCGGGCGATAAATAACGCGGCTTGGGCAGTATAAGTGACAGGTGGTGTCTGAATTTTTACCGGTAATGCGTACTTGCGAGCGGATGGATGATTTCCAGGGCCGCTTTTCGGATTTTATATTTATAAAATAATATTTACAGCGCCTATAAACTTAATCTCCCCATCGGCCTTTTCTCCTTATATTGGCGCGGAGGCGAGTCGCCTCTGTATTATGCAGAGCCGCGGCGGCGGCTCGGCTCGTCGCGGGTTTTCGAGAGAAGCCGAGAGCGAAGGCCACTCTTTGCCGCTGCAGCATATCGACGTATTTGGCATGGGCGCTGCTGATGTCATTGAGGCTGGGAGAGAGCCGCGCAGCCGCGCAGCCGCCCGGCCGCCCGGCCAGGCTCTCCCCGCGCGGAAGGTAACGCGCCAAGTGCGGCCGCCTCGCCCGGACCTCGGCCCGCACCCGCGGCCGAACCCACTCCCGACATTTTTCTGGCCCCGTCATTATTCCGAATATTCCCTTGTAGCCCGGCGCGCTTTTTATATTTACCCGCGACGGGCCGATAAATCACGCGGGCGCGAGCCGCGCGCCCCGGGAATTCCAATGGAATTAACGTCCCCGGCCGCTCGATTTTAATTTTGTTTCCCTTCATCGGCGCCTGAATTTATGCCCGCGGCCCGCCGAAGACAATCCCCGATCGCCGCGAGCGCGCCCGCCAATGAAAAAAGGAGCGGGCCGCGCGCGCCCGGCCCCCGCGAGAAATTTCAATGCGCACGTCGCCCCTCTCGCTTGATCAACGCGCTTGCCCCCCCCCTCCCGGCCGCCCCGGCGCGATTCACCCGTCGCTTAACGCTCTAATTATTTATCCCCGCGGTCCCCTGCCTCTCTTACGTGCGGGCCATTGCCGAGCGTTGAGTAACCCGTCCTCGGTGCCTGCGAGGACGGCGCAGCTTGACCTTCGCTAATGCCCCATGCATTGTTTGCCGAATTTCGAGAGAACAAGTCTCGCCGAAATAGCGATCTCAAATTCACCTCGTGCTCGGCCGCCGCGCGGATTACTTACGCTTGTCACGCTTTCTCGGTTTAAAATTAGACAAATGAAATTTAATATGTGTCAAAACGAGTGCCGTGCCTCTATTATAGGTCTCATTATTATACGTATAATTGGTGGCTTTTTACTACCTTTTCATTCGTTGCCTTGTCACGCAAATAGTTGCTTAATTAACACATAATAATTAAACATTATTCTCGTTTTCGCGATGAAAAACGATACTCTGTGTATGGTTACAAATGTACGCGTACCAATCAATACGATTAAAAAATGTTTATCGAATCTTATATTAACTGAATATTAATTGATAGTTGACTAAGCGAGTCTTCTACTACATTTTGCAGTATATAATAGTATATTACTTAACATTTTACAATCGCTGCTTTGAAAATGAGTTTATGAATAGAGTATTATCAAAAAAACACGAAACAATTATACAGATTGAATAAAAAATAGTCGAGCGAATACATGGGATTGCGAGAAGGCCGAGGTCTATTAACTGCTGCACGGGAAAGAGTATAAAATGATAAATAGGGTAAAGAGAGGAGGTGCACGTCATCGGCGGTGAAAAATATGCGAATCTCGGTGTGAATCGGCGCAAGTGCGTCAAAAGTGAAAAGAGAAAAGAGATTGAGTAAATGCAGAAGAAATGTCTAAATATAGACATCAAACACCTACTTACTCGTTGGGCCTCTAAAAGTCAAATGGAGAATTACAATCGTGCACTTAGTGGAGATAAAATTTACAGTGCATTAAGCATCGATATTTTATCTTCAAAAAGCATTTACTGACTGACAGGCTGAAAAATTATTCGGCAATAAAGCGGGCGCGAGCGCGCGAAAGCAGCCCGACTTGGAAATTCGGGGCCAGGGCAATAACAATAACGCCGCGCAATTATAAGATAAGCGCTACCCCCGGCCGCGGCGAGAAATCGGGAAAAAAGAGAAGGGGCTTTTTAAAGGAGCGGCTTTCCGCGGGCATAAATCACGGCGCCGGGCATAAAAGAGGCGACTCGAAATCGAACGCGGCCGCGGCGTAATTAAAAATTGAATTCCGCGGGCGGCGGGCGCGAGGGGGCGCCCCGGCATAACTCGCTCGGGGCGCGCACCGACGCAAGTGGCCCGCGGCCCGTAAGCGAGGCGCAAAATTTGCCTTCCATCACGGATGAAGCCATCAGCGAAAGTGGATGACTCGAGTCGCGCGCGCCGGCCCGCGTCGAGCCCCGGCGCAGGCAAATAAAATACCGGCCTCGCCATGCCGACGCTTAATTTCTCCGCCTAATTTATGCTGTCCCGCTCAAGGGGATATATATATATATATATACACGTGTGTGTGTGTGCACGCGCGCGCGGGCACCCGACCCGCGGTCACCCTCGGTGCGCGCCGCCGAGCCGCCTGAGCGAGCCCTGTTCCTCCGAAGGCGCCGGTCCGCGCGGCCCTCCGATTGTCGATACGTCGCCGCCATCGCCGAGCCTCCCGAGCGCCCGCCACCCCCGAGCCAAGCACCAGATCCAACCTTGCACTCGGCTCCCGGTCCAAATCTCATTTCATCGTTTTGAATTCGAGATTTTTTAAGTGACAGCGCGGCTAGAGACAACAAACATTCGCTGCAATTAATCAAACGTGCAATTAGTCCCGGCTCTTGATGCGGCCAATTAATGCGGTTCAAGAACTGATATACAGATTTTAATTCAAGTTTTTGTCCAAATAATTGAATTTTCACCCTTATAGAAACTACACTATAAATTGTAGCCTTGTCACAAACTTGCGCCCATATTTTTTACCATAATATTCTCATATTATGTTAGATATTCGAATTCATGATATGAATAACAAGTCATTGGACGATTATATACGCTTTAAATGGTTGAATAAAAAATCTTTTTTCGAAACAGCGTACACGCGCAGGGAGAAAATTACACGCATTAAATTCTCACCGTCTCTCTTTTTCACTCCAACAAACTTTTCCTTAATAGATTTCCATATATCGAAATTTTATCTAGAGTCAGAGACTAATCTAACCAGAGGAGCATCTCTTTCTCTCTTACTTTCTCTCTTTCTTTTGCGTCTAGAATGGCACTCAGACATACAGTTCATCATTAAAAAACATGAATAAAAAATATTAACAGAGATGAATAAAGCCTAAGGTTCAGTTTTTAACTTTGTTTGTACTTGCTTCGAATATGCGTTCTGATAATATCATGTATTCGAGCATGTACTTCGATTATACCCATTGTTATATAGATATGATAATAATGTATAATTTTTAACATATTATGCACACTCAACGTAGTCTCCTAAATGTGGCATGGACTCGTAATACGTTGAATAAACTGCCCAGAACACAAAATTTAACATGCTATGGGCAGAAGTGCTTCGATTTTCTACCGGATAAATTTTCTATCATGTATACAAAATATCAATATTGTACCTTACCGCAGCTTTCCATTTCGCTCAATTCAGCATATTTTTTATATTATATATTAAGAATTCATTTTTGATTTATAGTAATAAATGTCACTCGTAAACTTTTATGGAGTTTTTTATAAACTGCCGTAAATTATTTTTCTATTAATGCTACAAATTCATACGATACTTTTTTCACTTGATTTCATACGTATAATGCAATGCTTAAAAGATTAAAAAAAAAAATAATTATGTAAGAAGATATAACTGTACCAATGTATAATTATCGAAAATGATAATTATGAGCACCAGTATCATAATAAGGATGATTTCAATATTTATAAGGAAAGGATTAAACACAATCTACGCGTAGCCATATTTAATTACTGAATGATTTATTTCGTTTAAGATAAATAGTAATCGAATGACAGGTTTTGAATACACAAGGATGAAAATGTTCGTTATATGCAGATGTATACTCGACCAGACCAGACCATTCAATCCTCGATAGAATCTCTATTATATGCATCGGCTGTTGCTCCTCGATAAAAATAGCTACATTGTAATAAGATGCAGAAGTAATCGAGACGACAGCTGATCTATAATGATTCCTCATTGTCTCTCATTTCGACACAATGGCGAACGAGCTTTCTTGACTTTGGGACGAGCGAGAGGATCGCTGCGTCCCGATCGTTTCAATATTTTACTCGGACTCGTCGTCTCCGTCGATGGAGATGTCTCGGGTGCGCTACAAAATCAGAAATGCATCTCGCGCTTTCAGTTTTTATTCGCGTGTTATAATAATAGAGGGGGTGATTCGGTAGGCTCGGACCGCGGGCGCATTATTGCGCGGAGGCGCGCGAACGCGATGTCGAAAGGAGTTGGCCGCGGAGCGCTAAACGAAATCCGCGAATAAATAAGGAGCGGAGGATGCAAAAGGAGGAGTCGGCGGAGGCCGCGCAGCAGCAGAAAAACGACCTTGGCATTATCTCCCCTCCCGGCGCCCGGGCGCCCGGGCGTCCGCCGAGATACCGAGGGGGAGAGAGAAGGAGAAAAGGAGGCGCTCAGTAGGCAGTAATTCGAGTGCGTCCACGCGAGCTCCTCGGCCGCCGCGCGCGCCTTTAACGAACGCTTTAAAGCGTGTCCGATCGCGAAAAAGTTTAATTAGTTTTTTAAACGGTCCACCGTGTTCCGCTTTTATGGCGTTATTAAGCCCGCGCGGTGCAGGCGGCCCCCGAGAACGGCCCCCGCCCCCCGGCCCCCCGGCCCCCCGGCGGCGGCGCGGGCGGCCGAGGCGCATCCTGCGCCCTGCGCGCTCCCGATTCCACGGTCACGGTTTTTCGCCCGGCGCACCGCATCGGCCGCAGAGCGACGAGCATCCGTCACGCGCGCGACCAGCTGCCGGAGGCCGCTTTCGGATGCTGCGCCGCAGCCCGCGCGGACTGATCGCCTGCGGCCAACGCTCATTTCCTTTGTGCCCTGCACCCGTCTCGATGCAATCGCGGCTTTTTTCCCTCGAGGGAGGGGCGGCCGGCTCATCGGCTCACTTGTACCGACGTCCACGGTTGATAAGGCGGACTAAACGGCCAAGGCAGGCGGAAGCCCGCTAGGGGAGTGGCGAGTCTCGCCCCGTCCATCGATCAGTGGGCGCGAAAGAAAAGTGAATCGGTGAGGAATGGCGCGTCCGCGGCGGAGGCCCTGGAGGGCGCGGAGGTCGACAGGTGAAGGGGCCGACCGCGGGGCTTTTTGCCGGGGGTCGCGGGCGCTATCGGGCGCAGTTGGGCGGGCGCGGGGCGGGCGCGCCGGGCCCGAGGAGCAGCCGGTTATTCTTGGCCGGTTTTCTAAGCGGACGCCGATAGAGGAGCGGAGAGGCCGAGGAGAGCCGGGCGCACGGGAGCAGAAAGCGAGCGTGAAACAGAGAGACACAGCACTGCGAGAAATGCCGGGGAGCCGCCCGCGGGCCGCGCCTCGGAGAATATAAAGATAGAGGCAGATTAAGAGAGATGAGGGGAGATGGATCGCGACAGAGGCTGAAATATTAGTCGCAAATGCGACGAGAGTCTAGAGGCGTCCGCGGCCTCCGCGATGATTGATTCGTCGAAAGATGCGCCTAATTTATTCAATGGCCGCCCTCGCTATATTTAAGCCGGATTCTTCATTAGCGCACGCCGCAATCCCGCGCGCGCGCCGCGCCCGAGGATCGATCTACTTCACGAGCTGGAGAGGAGCCTTCGCCCAACTCTCCGCTCTTCTCCGCGGCTCGAGTATGCGCTTTCTTCCCGGCTTTCTTGTATTTCGGAATAACCTCGAGCATTCCTATGCTCGCCGCATTCTTGCCTTTTCATTTAACAAATCCGAACAATCCTGACAAATTGCATTATAACTTAATTATAACAAAGGATACTTGATACTTTTTCCTCAAAAACTTTTCCAACCTTTCACTTTGTTTCTTTTCGTTTCATTTGATTCTATTGCGCATTCGCGTGTTAGCCTTATCAATTGTACTTTAAACCGTCTCCTTTATACCGTCGTAAAAAATCTTTGAAGAGTCCATTAACAAAAATCACGCACTATATGATCCGGTTAATAACGCTCTTTTCACTTCATTTATACGTTACTCTGTACCAAGTGTACTCCATATACTGGAGATAATGCAGGAGATAAAGTAAAAGGGAAGGAGCTAATCCAAGTTTCCTTAAGATGTTATGCCTATGAGACAGGTGCGATGGTAGTATTCACGAGCTGCGTAGGAAAAATACGAATGCAAAGGCAATTTTGATTAAAATTTTAATTGATTTTCTTTTGTTATTTTAAGGAAAAGATATCAAGTTATTTTTGAGAAAAAATAATTAATAAAAGAAAGAAGAAAAAGGTCAAAGCAATTAATCTGGTGCGTGGAGGTTATAAATAAAAAAGGTTGAAAGAGGAGATCATGACATATTCTTAATTGCAGCAGCTGTTGATTTGTAATTGTATATCGATAAATGTTTTCGAGCGGGAAACGAATAAGTAAAAGTGTAAGATTTAGGAGGGAGGCGCGTCATAATCTAGAGAAATGATTGTCCCGGTGGCGGGCGTTTTATTTGGAGAGCCGGGCGAGCGAGGCTGGAAAAAGGAGGCTGCGCCAGTCGATAAAGGAGGATTAAGCCTCGATAAACAATGGGGCCTAAAAATAGCGGAAAGGAGGGGGGTGGCGGCTGGCTAATTGAATAGTCGGAGCGGGCCATCGACGTCCGAAGTCGCTCCCGGGACTGGTGTACTGCAGCGGGCGAGGCAGCGCCGCGGCCCATGAATCTCGGCTGATTTATTCGCGTCAGCGGGGAAAGTTGGGCAGTGCGGGTCTCGGCGGGTCTCGGCGCCATGGGCTCGGGCGGCCGGGCGGCCGGGCCCCGTGCGGCGCTGCGCCTCGCGGGCGTGGAAAGGCCGGGCGCGGGGGAGGCGCGGGGGAGGCGCGGAGGTCGGTCGCTCGCTCTCGGGGGAGGCCGTCAGTTTTTGCCCTCCTTGAAGGATTTATAGCTCGGGCGGTCGCGGCGGCGGCGGCGGCCGTCTGCGCCAGCGCCAGCGCCTCCCGGCTGCCAGTTACTCAAATACCGGGAAGAAGATCTCCGACAAAAGGTCCCGGGCATTGTCGGCCGCGGTGAAAGTTTTGCGCAATGCCCGGCACGTGTTTTCCCCGGCGGCCCGGAATGCACTGCTCGCGCCGGGCCCGCCGTGGCCCAATTGCGGCCCGCTGCAGGTAGCCCCAGCCGCCCGGCCCCAGGTCCCATTTCACGCAATCCCCGAGCGGCCCCGTCAAAACGGGGACCTTTCCCCGGCGACCTCGACGACCCAGGGCCCCCTGCATTATCTCTGCCCGTGGAGCCTGCCCAGGCCCGGCCGACCGCCCATTACCGCCCTCGGCATTCGGATCAACGGACCTGGCGCCCCCCACCCCTCGCCCAGGCTTTGCGCTCGCTTTCAATACTTCCATCGCGATCCGCGGCCGCGGAGACTAATTAATGCGAGCCGAAATGCGCACATCGCGCCCATTAAGTTAAGCTCGTTGCGTCAATTACTTCTGCTCGAGTGAATCCGAGCAGCGCCGCGGTACGTACATACTGGAAAACTAATACGGCAATCATGTACGCGTCCTCGTGGCTTTAGGAGCGCATTTTCGCCGCTGTGAAATTCCTGGCTCGAGATTCGACAAGATCGGCTCGGGCTAGAGCGCGCATAGGTAGCGGCAGCACGGGCCCCGGTCCTGCTGATCCGAGCGGCGCTCGGTCCAGCGAGCGGATGTGGGAAGGCGGCGCGGCGGCTCCTGGGCGCGGAGGAAGCCGTTTGTCGGCAGGCAATCGGCCCCTTTAGCGCTGCGGCCGAGTGGGAGCCGGCTGCGAGCGGCGCTCGATGGCTCCCGCGCACTCGTAACCGGGAGTAACGAACTAACGACAGAAGCTTGGATACGGGCCGCGGCACTCGAGTCCCCCGCGGCCCCCGGCTAAT
Organism: Sycophaga agraensis; assembly: GCA_018906755.1. NCBI lineage: Eukaryota > Metazoa > Arthropoda > Insecta > Hymenoptera > Pteromalidae > Sycophaga > Sycophaga agraensis. The sequence goes on from JACCIE010000039.1 coordinate 968,349, forward strand.
AAATTAGCGCGGCGAAAAAGAGGTCGGATGACGGACGGCCGATGCCGCGGGCGCACTTCAAAGCCTCGGGGGCGGCCCGGGGCCGCTTTAATTGATGCCGCGCTATCGCGCCGCTTCATTGGGACTTTATTTGCCGGGCCTCGGGTGCCGGGTGCCGGGTGCCGGGTGCGGCTGCTGCCTGCGCGGCTGCGGCGCCCGCGGTGTCGAAGGCCGCCCCGAAAGAGCCCGCTGACGGATTACTTCCGATGACGGGAGCGCGGCAGACCCACCGCCTGCCCCTTTATTTTCGGAATCCCGCCGATTTATCTCGTGTTTTTGCGCGCGCCCCTCCCGCCCGAGGGAGCCGCGGGGCTATTTTCGCCTCCCTCCCGCCGACGGCTCCTGCAATTATTCTATTGCGCCTAGGTCGCCTTGCCGCGGCTCACGCTCCAATTGCTTCGTTATCGCGACTCGACGTTCGTTTCATCTTCCTTCCACGAGCCTTACAAAAACCTGTCCAACTCGTGCTATTGGTCCTCCCGATTAGCTGTATCCCGCGTTTACCGGTACCGATCCCACAGCCTTCTACCCCCGCAGCTTACCGATCTCGCGCATCCTACCGATTTTTACAAATAATATTTCAAGGTCAATTCGAATCGAAATTGAAGAATCGCACCCGGAAATCGCTCGGAAAACTCTCGGCACGTCCATTACAATTGTTAACCAATATCACCGAAAGACAGTCAAACAAATAGTTTTTCAAAAAAAAAAGTATAAAGCACCTAATTTATGACCGTGCGTTACGCTCCAAACGATGTTGCATCTTTTGTTTTTCTTGCAAAGGGACTTAGCTGAGCCCGAGCAGGCGCCTTCGCACGCAATCATTTGATAAACCAAGAGTCGCACCAGTCTCAACATCGAATTGTCTGCTTCCTTGATAAACGACCCAATTAAAATTTTGAACAGTGATCGTTGTATTCCAAAGCTCGCTTATCCGTATTTGGCGCCGAGCAAATATTTGGGGCGCTTGGGCAACGGCCGATGGGCCCGAGTGCTCTGCGGCGTCTGGCCTCGCGGCCGTCCGCGGCGGCTTTTCGCGCGCGCAGCCCGAGGCGCGGGAAAATCGCGAGGAGGCCGGGCGCGCGATCCGAAGGCCGCGCGCGGGGCTCGGCGAGCGGGGCCTAGGCCTGCCGCCGCGGCCGCTTGCCCGTACAAGGGGACGGAGCCGAGAGCCAGGCCTAAGTGACTTTTGGTGTTTGCCCGCGAGCGCCGACAAGGCCCGGACGAGAGCGGCCCCCGTATGCGTAGAAGCTTTTGCGTCCGCGCGCAAGCCCGAGCCCATAATTCAATGCGGGAGCCGCCACGGCAGTCCCCCTGCCCCCACCGCCCCCCCACCTCCTCTCGGGCTCATTCTCGCCGGCCGGGAGTCGCGGGAGCGCGCCGACACCAGCGCGGCCTGTCGTCCCGGACCCTTTCTTGCTTCTGCTGCTCGCCTTTTCTCCATTATTTCCTTGACCTTAGTAATGCCTCTTTTTATCTCCATGCCTTGCAATAGCACATCCAGCCTCGATAATTCATTTTACTTTGATTCTCGACTAACTTACTTAGGCACAAGTTTTCTTCTGCCCAAATCTTTAAATACTGCGAGCGAAATTTAAATAATTCTTTATTTTTTCTCCAACTGACAGTTGTCGTTGTACTTCGTCAAATACATTCATGGTCATTTTTTACAATATACTAATTAATGATAAATTTCTACATGAATATTTAACTCTAAATAAATATGTAAGCAAATTGTGGAAACAATTTTTAAATAAATTTGTCAAAATTATATTATCCATTAAAAAATAAAATATATTTATTTCTATAGAATACCCTATTCGCAACCGTTTGCTTCTTTACATAATATTTCAACTGCATGTGTAGTGTTCATCCTTATACAGAATAAGGTGAAAGTCAAGGTTCAACACCATCCGTGTCTTCGTGATTTTCTCCAACTCTCCGATTTCCCTGCTTTCCACCAAGGATTCTCTTCAGAGTTTCTACGAAAATTAGATTCTCTTGACCGCAGACCTTCGTAGGGTTCACATTTCTCATCGGTTACGTCATATTATTTTTGCCTTTCATCAATTACTACAAGTCTAGTATTAGCGTAACACAATACGCTTACAAGCAATATTGCAAATCTCGCTTGTTTCGCAACTTGTAAATCAAACTAATTTTCTTGTAGCTAATCTCATCCAGAAAGTCATATGCACTCGCTGCTTTATCAAGCGTCCGAAATTTAAATAAAATTGGCACATGTATGCAAGCACTTGTTGCCTAATACCGAAACCTTTGTAGGGTAATTTATGCGAGTGGTACAAAATATTCATATTGGAATAATACATAATATGAACCATTCCTTAAATATAAATCAGTTTTGTATTGTATTTTAAGATGGAATAAATTTAATTTATGAATTTACGATTTTATAATAAATAAGATGTTGTCTATCATAATAGAAAAATATAAAAGGAAAATATTTTTATACACTCCCCGCCCCCCACATACACACCATTCACGAATAATAAACATGACAAAAAATATCTGGAGATGATTTCCATTTACAAATACAACTTTGAATACTTGGCAACGTTACACTTGGTATGCTCACTCGCTATTTCTTTCTAGACTTTCTTTCTTTCTGATTCGTAAATTTTATAACCAAATTTTCAAATCTTGTGATATATAAGTTATAACGTAAACTCCAAACAGTTGACTCTTATGTTGATAACTTATCTGACGATAGAAAGTTCTTATAGGTATAATTAGCCTTAACTGCATTTTATAATTCTAAACTAGGTAGTACTCCAACAAATTACAAGATACATTAAAGATGAATTAAAATTTAACATTTTATACGGTTCTTCATGTACATAAAATAACTATATCAATAGATTAGTGTTTCAAAGTCTTAAATGGTATTATAATAATTGCCATTAAAACATCCTATATATTTAAGTAAGAGTAGAACGCCAATAGGAGAAAATTGAATTGTATTATCTCTTCCGAAAGTAATACGAAGCTGACACATTTTCGACCAATTGCTTATCTCAATTACGTATATCGATTTAGCTACGTCAAGAGCTTCCTAACTCGCTTCACTTTATTTCAGTTTCGAACTAATAATACCCTGCGTCGTTACAATAAGTACAGCAGGTTAATAAATAAGAACGGCCAAGGCAGAGCAATAAATTTGTTTTTATTACATGGGATAAAATAATGATAGGCATGAATAGTTTGAATAAAATATATAAGACGCGTGGGTTAAGGATAGTTAGGTGGAAAATCCTGGAAAGAAAGGTACGAGTGAGAAAGCGATGCAGAGGCACCAAAAAAAAGAGAGCAGAAAGATATGCCGAAGGAAGGAAGAAAGGTGAAGCTAGAAGGAATAAAGAAAGGGGGAGAGGCGGGAGAGAAAGGCAGTGGTCAGGGTGTAGGTGGGAAGGGAGCTTGGGGCAGGGCGGGGGAGGGTGGGTGGAAAATATAGGAGGCCAAAGTCCGTAAAAGGCGGAAAAGTTGGGTGGCGAGGGGGGGGGTGGGCGAGGCGGCGGGTGGGGTGTGGGGGGTGTGGGCAGCGGAGGAGGAGACGCCTCGTTGCAGTGGATAAACCTATATAGCGGGGGCCTGCGCGGGCATATTTCGCCGGCGGCCCCTCGCGTGCTCGCGGGTTATATCGAGAGCGCGCGAGGGGAGGCAAAGCACTTTCTTCCTGCGGCCCCTTGACAATCGGGGCGCCGCGGCCGGGCGATCCCCTCCTTTTTTCGGCGGGTGGCGGGCGGCCTCCCCTCCCCGGGCCGGGCCCGGCCGCGCGGCAGGAGGCGTCGCGCGCACTCTGCCCCTCCGTCCGTCCGCGTCCGTCTCGACTCGTCTCGCGTGACGGCCTCGTCAGCCGTCAGAGGAGGCCGAGCCCAGCCCCTCCGTCGGCGGCGGCGGCGGCGGCGGATCGATAGCTGGCTCGCCCCGCCGCCCATCGAAGCCGACCGGCCGCTCTCGCGACCGCCACTTCCTCTTGAGCGCCGGTCCTCGGGAGCGGCTGCTGCACCTAGGCCACCCCCGCCCTTGGCCGCTCATCTTGTGTTGTCCCTTGGCCCCCGTCGGCCGCCCCCCCACCCGCCCCCGGTCTACCCGGGTCGCAAGACGTCTGCTCTGGCTCCGATGCCCGGGCGAGCGACAGCCACCCCCACCCCTTTATTTTGCCACGGCGAGGCGGCTCCTCTCTCCCTTCGATGCCGACTGCCGGCGACGCGGACGCCGCGCGGCCCTTTCCACCCGGGCTCCCGCCGCGGCGCCCTCCATTTTTTCCGCCCAATCTTCCCCGAGCATCGGGATTCCTGGGCGCAGGACCGCCTGCAGCCGGGCTGCCTCGCTCGTGTTTTTCCACCCTTTGCCTGTGGCCGGGAGGTGGAGGAAGATACCGAGGAGCCTCGCGCGTCTTGCGGAGGCCGCGCGGTGTCGAAAGGTCGGGCGGTGCGGCGCGCGGCGACCTCCTTGACCGAAGAGGCGGAGGCGCCGACGCTGCACCTTTTGTCCCCTTGATCTGCGCGCCTCGCTGGCTAGATCCTTTGGGCAAGTTGACGCGCGGCCACGGGGCAAGCAAGTCTCTCGAATCTGAGACTCCGCCGATGCGTGCGCAAACGTGTTGTGTCGGCCCATTTGAATTTCTAATTTGGTCGATGGCTCATAATTGGGGCTTTCGGAGCCGGCCTCCTGGTAAACAGTTTAATGGCGATTGCAGTGCGCGGGGCTCGCGGCTAGGTAACGAGATTTTAGACTGCCCGGGCGGTCGCCGGTGCACTGCGTGCCCTCGACACTCGCAAAGCACCTACGCTGCCGCGCAGTTTACGCGCCCGGGAAAAAAGACCCGTGCTCTCGGTCCGAGTTGACCAACGGTATAATTAATTATCCGACCGGTTAATTAATTGCTCGCGAAGCGCGACCGTACGAATTATGCACTTTAATGAGATTAAATCGGAGCCGCACGTGTGCTCGAATGACACGACTAATAAACGCCCCAGGCGCCGCGAGCATACTGTTATTCTTATCCGGTGTTTCCCTGCTGCGGGGCAATCTACGCTATAACGATATTCCCTGAACAAAGAAAACAGCTCCCCCTCATCAAGTGCACAAAAGTTACGAATTAGCGGGGCCTGGTACCCTGGAACGCCCATAATCAATTCCCCCAGGATAGCCGCGCGGGGCGAGACGCGAATGCGTATCTCGGAGCAAAATATTCTACCCACTTTTTGATGGGGAGGTGAAAAACGCTTAATGCGCACGAGGCCCTACCAAGCGGCAATTGAAAAGCTGTGACGGGAGGAAGAATAGCTCCTCTTACACGCTATGTATAACTTTGTTTCTCTCTTCCGATCCCCATGTCGCCCCCCTTTCTGTCCTCTCCTTCTCACTCAAAGTAATTATACCGCTTACGCATATTACATATTAATCCTTTGACTGTCTTCCAAGTCAAGGTTGCCAGTCGATAATGTTAAAACGACACTCATTCTACGCAATCTTAATTATAGTCGCGCACTCTTAATTAATAACACGATACCCCTTCTTAATAATCACTTGTGACTGTAGGACGCGAGCAATTTTCGAATAGGGCAATCCGATGTTATTATTTTTCTGAAGTTGACGAATTATTTAAATGAACAAGTTATAATTACGGTAGGTTGTTTCAGTATTATAGAAGAAACGTCAAATTGATTTTCAAGCGGTTCGAAATTCAAGTAGATATTCGAATGAGTAAAGGTTCTTCTTTAAACTTCGATAAAAACATATTTTTTATATAACGCGCTGCTGATCCCATCAGAGGAAATGATTATTCCATTAATGGCGTAAGTTTAGCCCAGTAAATTATGATATCGATACAGTCGTTCGGTCTAAAGCAGTATCGATTGGAAATCAATGCGAGATATATCGCATGTCCATCCAGTGCAAGCCGTAGTCCTTGGACTTGCATCAATGAAGCCACTGGGGAGACACGTGAATTGTTAAAGAACTGGCCGATGATCGATGCGCCGTAGGCAATCTACGCTTGGTATTGGGGCATATCCCGCGGCCGAAACCCAAGCGAACGCCATAATGAAAGGGTGCGTCGCTCGGCGAAAGACAAGGAGCCGCGGTGCATAATGCGCGGGGCGCGTGCGCTGCGCGGGATGAAAATAAATGCCCATTGGAGAGCGGCGCGTGCGGGTGGCCGGGTTTTTCGTCGGCGCCCTCATCAATATTCATTGATTCGGTCGCGCGCTCGCGGTTTTCGGGCCAGGGCGATCAATCCTCCCCATCGAGCCCCTGCGCCGGGGAATCTGGCGCGCGCGTATACGTGCACCCGCCGACTTTCTCCGCGGGCTGCGGCGGCGCAAAGTGACCCATTGCTGACACCCGGCCAATCGATACGGCCCTCCCTTCCTGCGCGAGTGCAGCGCGAGTCCGCTCGCGACTCCTTCCCAGGCGACCGGCCGGCGCTCGATGCCTTCCATGATTTTTCGCCCTGTCCTAAGAGGCTTCGAGTGTTCCCTTGCCGAGTCGATTTACAGCTACTTATTCCATTAATTTACTTCATTTTCACCGATGCATTGTATAGCGGCCTCTGGGTAGACAAATTCGTCCGACTTTCGTCATTTTATTGCCGGTAAATATTTTATAAAAACATGTTTAACAACTCGAATGGGAAAACATGTTTCATGTGTAGGAGCGAATATAGGAGACTGCGCATAAGTTTGTACAAGCTTTCAGTAACGCTTGGACTCGTGTAATAATTTATATAACGGTTTCATTAACTACTGCACATTCAGAGGCGGAAACCGGTTATCCAATTAAACAATTTTCTAAACTCGAGGGCTTTTACAAGCGATAGACGTTCATTTCACGTCCTTTTAGAAAATCTTTACGCGCATTATTTCGAGTAACGATCCTTGGCTCTGCCCAAAGTAAACAGAAAAACTACCGATATAGATGTAGTGCTCGCGGTCGGATAATGCAAATAAAATAGCCAGGGCTACACACCGGTAATTAAAAATTAACAAGAGGTTATTCGAGCAAAATACAATACAGACCGGGGAGGGGCAAGCCCGAAGAATCGATCGCGGGAAAAGAAAGAAGTCGACGGCCAGTAATAGGCCGAGCCGAGGGTCGAGCTGAGTTAAAGAGTCCATTAATTGCGGGTGTATTAGTGGATGCCTAGAGGAGGGGCAGAGCGCCCGCGCCCCCATCCGATTGACAGTGACGGGGGCTCGGCGCGACAGCCTACGAGTGTACGTCACTTTTCGCGTAATGATCAAGTCTTTCGGGCGACGACGCCGCTGCCAATCAATCAGCTCATTACACGCCCGGCGAGCGGCGGCTCCTTGTCTCCTGCACACAGAGAGACACGCACTCGTAGCCACTCGGACTCCCGCCGATTTGTCCAAGACTCGTTACCTCGTTTCAGCGGAACGAGTTCGGCTACTCCTTTTCTCTTTTTTTCCTCCTCTATTGATTCCGATAAATATTTTAGTTGCCTACTATTTGTTTCCACTAAAAGAGCTTTAGTTTTTCCCGCTTACAGAATTAATGCCCACTTTACGCTTTATATACCTGTATAATACTGTGGAGAATATTTTCTAAAAATATTTTTATCCAAGATTAAGCGATCGTTTTTCTTCTATTGGCTTGGTAGTTCGAATCTTAATACGAAAAGAGTGTACCGATTAAAATTTTATAAAAGATTCATTATCTATTTTTGTTTTCGGAACAAGCAATGCTATTTAGAGCTTTTATAATTTATGAAGATGGCTTACGAATTAGACAGGTGTAGATGTTAAATCTTAGAATATATTTGCCCTTGTAGAATGATGCACACTAAAATATTAAAAGATTACAACATGATTAATGTGCTATAAAAATTATATAACATGAAAAATGCAGAATCACTTATTTTAAAAGTGGGATAATATTTATTTTTGCGCAAAGAAATCATTTAGTCCGAGCGAATAATCTTGAAAGCTGAGCTATTCAGTTCGACTAGGATATCTTAATCCTTGTGTCAGTATTTCCCCGGAATAAATTTTGTTCCGAGGAGCGTGTAAGAAAGAGTTTGTTTGTTAGGAGGGACGGGCCAGTCCGCGAGGCTGTAGAATCGAGCGAAGGAAATAGATCCCCTTTGACGACCCCGTGGCCGAATTCCCTCGCATACTCCTCGGCCTTACAGGAGGGGGCGGGTTGGACAGCTCGGACAAAAGAGAGTAGACGGCTGAGTCGGGCGCGAGCCACGCGGGCGGAACGTGCGCGAGAGCACGCACGCGAGATTTGACAGGGCGAAATCAATAACGCGACAGAGGGGCGTTATGTACGGTCGCGCTCGAGTCGCGCGCGCGCTCGTAAAGTTCGGCCTCGTGGCGGCCGCGCTAATGTCCGCCGCCCCCCCCCGGCCCCCCGCCGAACGAGCGGCCGAAGACGTTGCGTAAGGCGCGTAATGGCCCAGGAAGTCAAACGAGACTGCCGCGCTACCGGTGCGGGCCAACCGGCGGAGGAGCCAGACCGCCCGAGCCGCCCGGCGAATAGTTTTGCGAGCCGCGAGCGCCGCGGCCCAGCGGGCCCGAGTCGCTCAGACCGCGCGCCCATTCACGGAGACAGAGTAAGCTCCAAAGGGATTTATGTCGCCGGCCGAGCGAGCCCGCCTCAAAATAATCATATTGCCGCTCCAGAACTTTATTTCGTCTGCTACTTTACCCTCGGCATCGACCTCGAGCCGATCAATAATTCCCTGACAAATCTATTGCTCCTTCTCCGCTAGAATCTCAAATGACTTGGCACTTGAGGTGTAAATAGAGTGGACCATACAACAAACGAAATCAGCGCTTTAATTTGACAAACGCGTCGACTGAAATTGTCAGGAGACAAGATAACTTTCTTTTTCCTCGGCAACTCGTCAGCTAAGTGGTTTCGTTGAAATAACCCGGACATACCAGCTAAAATTTAGCTAAAGATCCGCTAGGCTTCGTACCGGGACCGTTACACCACCTGGTCTTAATAGTACTAGCTCTTGAATAATTTTTGGCACTGCAACAAAGTAGAAGTAAAAGTGCAGTCGAGTCGGGTTAACGCGATGATTGTGAAAAAAGGCCGAGCCGGTGGATTAGGGGCGGCAGTGTAGGCTTCGCCGGGAGGTCGGGCGCCGCGGCCGAGCTTAGCAGCGGGGTAGTCGAGGGTGGGTGGGTGGAATAAAAGCGGGCGGTAGGGCCGCGGAAAGAATTCGAGAGGCGCCACAAATCACGGAGGGGCCGGGAGTGGGTGGTTGAAGTCACAGGAAAAAGGGGGTGGTTGCGCCGCCGTGGGTAGCGCCGGGCGAGACGCGGCCCTCGCGATAACGGGGGCGTGCGCCAAGTGGTGTGTAGGCAGCGGGTCCGCGACATGCTTTATGACGTCTGTTCATCACGTCGCCCCAGGCCCATAAATTAGAAATCACCCCTTAGATAGGCCCGAGAGCCGCGCGGCTTTCTACGATATGACTGGCGTAACCTGGGCGCACGCCTCCCCCCCCCCGCCTAGCCCCCTCCGCTCCCCGCGGCCCGCTCGCCCCCCTCGCCCCGCTCGCCCTCCTTTTTTCCCTCGGCCGGCGCTCCTTCGCTTTTTCACAGTCGAAAATTACCGCTTTGTTCGCCGGGGGATACTCGTCCGCGACGTTTTTACACGCGCGCCCGCGCGAGCCCAATGATTTATCTCGTCATTCGGCCCAAACTGACTTTGACCCATAAATCAGAGGGGCGGCGGCTGCCGGGCAGCCGCGCCACCGCCCGCGCCCCCACCCTTCCCGAGCCATTTTATTTATAAGTCCAGGGCTCCGGCTGATGGGACTTGATTGACGAATCGCATTTACGTAAGAGTTTTGCCAAACTTGCCCGACCCCGTGCCGGCTCCGGCCTCGGCTCCAGCCTGCCTCGCCCCTCCCCCCAATCTCCCCTCATCCCGCCGCTCTATCGCCGGGGATTTATCAGTCCTCGCGCGAACTTGAATTTTTAGGAGAACGCCCGATTGCTCAATGAATGGGCCTAACTGATCGCCCGGGACGTGGATCGACCTCGCCCGCTTTTGCTTCGCGGGTCCATGTGTGGATACGCACCGTGCAGCTACTTGATGTAAAGATACTCGTTAAAGCTACTTGGCCGAATGGAGAGTCCCGGGGGCCGCGCCAGAGAATAAATTCTTAAATTTTTCTCGGTAATCATGGCGGCCGGCTCTTTTTTCCTCGGGCCGCTTGTAAGCTCACCTATCCTGCATACTAAAAGGGACTCGTGCGCGGAGACTTCCGCTTCGCAGGACAATAGTCTAGTGCCCTGCAAACGTCCTGAGAATGTATAATTTATTTGGGTAAACGTATAGATCAGGAATATACCGCGAATAGAAAAAGGAGAGAACAAAAGAAGGAAGAGCCCAGTGCAGAAATGAAAGCCAATTAATGAAGTTTCGCGGAACGAACATAATCCGAAATAACAGCCAATAAGCGGCGTGTCGGCACGTCGGCGCTTTGGCGCGTGTATGCGGGCCTAAGCCGAATTTTCATACGCCAATCTCGAGTATAAGCAAAAAGAAGGAGACCCTATCCCACGTAATTACCATCCATCCAGGGCAATCTCTGAGAAATTCCCCCGAAAAAAATCCTCAACATTCAATCAGGGCTGGACGCTGCCTTTCCGCAAAAACGGCCGACAACATAAACCGCTCGGCGCTCGACGCTCCGGACTCTCTGAGGACACTCATTACCCACTAAGATAGAAAGAGAGGGAGAGAGAACGACGGTAGGAGAGAAAAAGAAGGGGAGTGGGACACATGGTGGCTCTAGAGGTAGACCACGAGAGGGTAAGATATCGTAGAAGGAAGCGTCATCGATTGTGCAGCGGCCGGAGGAGGAAGGGAAAAGGGAAAAGGGAAAAGGGAAAAGGGAAAAGGGGGACAAGGGGAAAAGTATAGGAGGCAGAGGGCCGGACGCACTCGTCGAATCTGAACACGTGGATCAGCAGGCCGCCATTGATCGGGTATAATGATGATCGTGATTGTGGGGAGCAGCGGCGAGCAGGTATCATCTGCGGCGGGACGTAGTTAAAGTCGGGCCAATGAGGGGACGGAGCGGGCGGAGGGGAGAGAGGAGGGCTAGGAGTCCATAGTGTCGTCGATGTATACATTGGGCCGGGCTGGAGCCGAGGGCAGAGGGGAAGAGGGAGCCCAGCGGGAGAGGAGGGGGGAGCGTGCGAGGGCGCTCGGCAGACGCATGCAGGCAGTGGTCGGCCGGCTAACCGGTAACGCGCTCGTTGAAAGGCCGGGCCGCGAGAGCAGCTGGAGGGGGGAGCGGCTCCGGGGCTCTACCCTTTGTGAAAAATCGCGTTATAGCCCTAATTTAATTTTATGGCCAGTATTACGGGGAGCGAAGGAAGGAGATCGCATTGGGCGCGGGCGAGCGCGAGGGAATCGTCTGCGGGGCGGCGGCGGCGGCGGCGGCGGCGTAATGCCCTTGTGTCCGAGGAGCGCCTGTAATAATGGAGTGCGCGGGCCGAGGATGTGCTGCCCCGGCGGCGCAGGTCCGGGAAGCGGGCGAGCCTCGCTAGGACGGCTGCCAGTTCGCGGAAGCGCCGGTTAGAAGAAAGCGACCTCGCGCTTTGGTCGATTCCCTAGTCCTCGATAGGAGCGATCGGCTTTGGAATAAAGCCTCCTGCGCGCTCGGCCCGGGCCCCAAGGGCACCCCCAAGGAGCTGCCCGCCGCGGGGAGGATGGCCCGGGAGAAAAAGTCGCGGGCGCCGCCGCGGGAGAAAAAGCCCCGACAAGAGGAAGCCGAGGAGTAAAGTTATTAGCGATGGGGCAGAAAGGCGAGGCGCGGCCCGCGGCAAAAAGCGCGCCGAGCAGCGCAGGACCCCGCCGAAAAAGCGCCGGGGCTTGCGGCCCGCGCGCCCGGGGAAGAGCCCTAATAATCACTTGTAACGCGAACCCTCGTAAAAGGTAAAGCAAGGAGAATCAAGGGCCGCGGAGGCCGGAAAGGAGCGCCACTCGCCCGACAATCATTACGTCTCCCCGCAGCGGAGGATGATGAGCCGGGCTGGCCGCTCCCGCCCCCGCCCCGCGGATCGCCCGGCCACCTGTCGCCGGATTCCCGCCTCGGAGCCCCGGCGGATTTGAGTATTCGTACGAGTCGCGGGGACCCGGGTTGTAAATCACCCGGGAGCGCGAGTCGCCGGCGGCGGCCGCTCTCGCCGCTCTCCTCTGTAAAAACCACAAGAATAAATTATACGGATGGTTTTCCCGCGCGCGCCCCTCCGCCCGGGGGCCGCCAGTGCGTGTACCTTAATAAAGACGTGCCTTTGATCGCCAAGTGCCGAGCATAATTAATCGCCGCGCGCAGAAAGCCTCCGGTTGACGAGACGCGCCTTTTTTCATCCTCCGCCGGCGCCGCCGCTCCGCGCCCGGGCCCGGGCCCCTTTTTTCACTCGAGGCCCACGTATAAATCGCTTGATTAAGAGCAATTAGCCCGATCGATTATTTATGCACCGGCCGCTTGAAAAATTACACGCTCGATGACCGCTTTACGAGACACCGTTAAACGTCGCCCGGGATCGCGCGCGGGCCCATTTTTTCAGGCGAATCTCGCAAGTTTCCGATCGAGCAGCTCCGAGGCGGGGCCACAGGCGCCGAAAGGACTGCGGACCTCCGAGCCGCTCTTCCAATTTCCTTCCGAGCCTCGACGTACTGCGCCCTTTCCCACCTACTGCTTCGCTCTGCGCAGCTGCCAATTCGCATCAACTTTGCACGCTTGTTTCCGTTTTACAGCGGAGCAAGTCATTTTTCATAATCGCATTAAATGTTCCGAGGGAATTATTGTTCGATTCAAAATTCGTACTTTAAAACGCACGTAAACTCCGGCAAAGTAATTCCAATCCAAGTACTAAATAAAATGTTATCATTAAACGGCAATGTAACAACGTGATAAAATAACAAACGAAATAATGCGATAAATAAAAATGAGCTATAAGGACGCGGTGAGGATCAGAAATCGATTCGGACCCTGTGGTTGCGCTGCGCTTTTGCGATAAAACGGCGCGCGTTCGGTGCAGCGCGCGCGGGATGCGGGTTATTATATAAATCGTTAACCGCGCTTGTAATTTTAATAAAAGACTAATAATCCCGTATACAAAGGGAATTTTATTAATTTTCATTCTAATTGCCTAATTTTCTCCCCCGGGATGAAATATATACACCGCGGTCAAATAAATAATGTGTAGGTGTGGCTGGCGGGGGGAGGCGCGGGCAGATCGAGGAAACTGATCCAAAAAGCGATCGACCCCGAGAGCCAAGATTGCTTATACCTCGAGTTATACCCCCAATTTCAGGAGCGAATAACAAAAAAGAGCGATAATGAAAAAATCGGAGAAGAGAAATCCCGCGTTTGGTCGCGTCAGCGTCTCCCGACTCCCCCCGAAATTACTATAATAATGCCGTATAACCGGCGTCGCGGGCGCGCGCGGAGCGCAAATTCCGTTATTATTACTGCCGATCGGTCCCGAGCGATCTCGTCCCGCTCGTCCCGCTCGTCCCGCTCGTCCCGCTCGTCTCGCTCGTCTCGCTCGTCCGGCTCGTCTCCCGTCTCTCCTCTCGGGAGCCCCCCTCGCATCTCTCGGCCGTCTCTCGATTCGCCTGGGGAAAAAAAAAGCCCGGCGAAATTATCGATAATCGGGCGTATCTAGAAGGGCCGATCGTCCTTGGGTCTCATTTAACAATAGCCTCTTCGCGCATAATCACCGGTATTTTTCCCTCGTGATCGGGTCTCGCGCCGCGCATTATGCCCGCTTCTAGACGCGCAATATGAAGCCGATCCCCGGCTCTCCCGCGAAACCCGCGGGATCCCGAGAAAAGTGGAACGCGCTCGGCGTCTCGCTCGCGCGCCCGCAAATCATCCTCTTTCCTGGAAGATCGACTGCCGGCTTCGCCGATTTTCGTCAGAGGAGGAGACTGTCCGCCATAATTGCTCTCGGGCGGCGGCGACGGCGGCGGCGGCGGCGGCAGGGGAGGGGAGGCCGGATAGATCGGCGCGACCTTGGGCGACCGCCGCCGCCACCGCCGTAGCCCACGATCCGAGATGGACGTCCGCGCTTGCGTTTCACGCATTCTCCAGGGGCTCCTCCAGTCATGGCGCACACCCGGCGCATTTTATAGATTCGGACGCGAGCCTTGTAAACGTTTACAGTGTACCAGAATAGTCGGCGGATTATTTTCGACGGCTGTTATGTGAGTCTCGCTCGTATTATACGAGCTTCAGCTATACTTTCTCCTTTTTCCATTTATTTATAGGGCCGTCTTTAAGCTGAATCGTTACTCTCGATCTTTTACAATGGCTTTTATTTCTTGATTAAGTAAGTGCTGCAATAAAGGCCTATCTTTTCGGAATTTTAATGCGGCCAAGTGTTTCTTGCTTTTACTACCTTAATGCCTAAGTCTTTTTATCTTCCATGGTGACTTTTCTAGATAATCATCAGAGCAGTGCCACAATTGTAAAAAAAATTCGATTATTTAACATGGTTTATCTTACATATTAATAGTAACGTTCAAATTAACGTTATTTCGACTTTATGTATTTATGCGTCCGTCATAAATTTGTCTCTCGATTTAACTACTCGTGACCAATGGGACTGTGCCAAATATCAGATGTTTCTTTAGGGTGTTCTTTGTGAAACTTTTGAAATCTTGCAAAAGAAAACAATTCACATGAAAAGTTACATTCAATAACGTGAAAATAATTATTACAAAAAAAATTGCAGTCCATCTGCAATTTTGTTTTTCTATCAAGATTACGTAGATTTACATTCATAACTTAATTAAGTATAATTTATAGTTTGACAAAGAAAGAAAATGACGAGGAAATTTGCTCAAACGAGATTTTTTAGGATCGTGATTCAACTGAACGATGAATTATTTGGGGTTCAATAAGATTCGTCACTACTTGGATTCAGAACAAAAACTTTTGTTTAACATACTTACGAATTTGGAATTTGGGCGGTATTTTATAGATATGAACAAGCTGTTGAAAGAGTCCTTAGGCCACCATTTGTAAAGGGCATCCGTACAAAATGGAAATTAATAATCGTCTTTTAATCAATCATTACATTATCCGGAGTTTCGGTTCAATAATTAACGGGCAGTATTTTTTTGACGGTTTATTTCCTCGAATTATTGACGAAGCATCTGAAACATGTGATATTCGTCAATAAGCTGTCGGCGAACGGGCAGAATCCGGTAGGTGAATTTATCAACGAACCGCTATTAATGCGATGGTCGATAAAGCAAATTATTTTTCGTATCATTTCACACAATTGTCATACGAAAAGTAACACGAGCGTCCGGGGCTGGTAGGGGATTATACAGAAGCCAGAGTAGAAAATGTCGAAACAAAGCAAGAGGGAGAGAGAGATTGAAGCTTAAGACGAAAGGCGGGAGAGCGGAGAATGAACCGGATCTCGGAAGGACTGTGGGGGCAGAGGAAAAGGTTGGTAGGCGGGTAATGGGTGAAAATTGAGCGGGGAGCGGAGGTGAAAAGACGTAGGGCGGAGGGTCGGTGGTAAGTCAAGGTTCGGGATTCGCGCGGGCAGTGGGCGGCAGGAGGGTGCAGGAGCCGGGCCGGGCCTCGGCGGGGAACACGGAAGCAGGGCGGGCCGTCCTCCCGCGGCCGGGCGCGATAACGCGGGCCCGAGGAATCCGCAGCGAGCGGGTGGCGGCGGGCCTCGGGGCCTTTGGCATTGTTAGCGCGGGCCATCCGTCATTGCCATTTAATTTAACGGCGCATTGGCTCGGGGACAAATGGCCCGGTTACCGGGAAGCGGCGGCGGGAGCTAGGGCTAATGAAGAGCGCCGACGAGCCGCGGCCGGGCGGCGACAAGCGGCTCGCGAAAAAGGGGAGCCCGGGCTATCGGGCGAGCGGCGCCGAGGAGCCCGGCTATTTCGGGGCCGTCGATCGGCCGCGGCCGGGCTGCGCCTAGCCCGGGGTCAGCAGCACCCAGCGCGAGAGCCCAGACCTCGGCTGCCGGCCGCCGGCCGCCGTAAAAACGTCAATTAAAGTGTTTTATTTGATCCTTCGTTAAAACGTTGAAATGGAATTTTGATTTATGAGGGGGCGCGGGCCGGCGTGCGGGGGTACGGGGGTGGGGTGGGGGCCGCGCAATCCCACCCCGGCCAAACGAAACAAATAGCCGGCTATAATTAGCAGGCCGGCGGGTTTTATACTCGCTCGCGGGCCGCCGCCGCCGCCGCCGCCGCCGCCGCGGCAAGGAGGCCCTCCTGCTCCCGGCGCACCTCGCCAAACCCGCCGCGGGGAGGCTTTTTTCCCCGCGGTGAATTACGGCGGGGGCCGGGAAAGGATGACCCGCGGCCGGGCGCCCGGGCGCCTGCGCCGTCCCGGGGACTCGCGCTGCGGGGGACCCGCGCCCGATTGAGTCGTCCTCCCCGGCCCACCGAGCCCTGCGCCCGCCGCCTCGCCTCCTCCAAGGATCCCTCTCCGAAATTACGCTTTTTACGGCCTAATTAACCCGCCCTCGGCTTTTCACGTCTCTTTACCTTTCGAGGCCTTTCCCCGGGGAAAAGGCTGGCCGAGGCCGCGCGCTTTGAGGGCCCGCGCCCTCGCGGCCCAAAGGAATTTTTCATGCCGAGTCCTTTTTAAATCTTAAACGTGCCCCCAATCGGCGTAAATTCCGACGAATCTATTGTTTTTCAGAGGGCAGTTTTTAGGGCCTTGAAGGGATTTTTTAGCCCGATCGGCCCTCTTTTAGGGAACTGCCCGGCGCTCCAGCCTCGACCTCGTGCCTCGCTACTCCGAGTATCTGATGAATCATTCCCTTAGGGTCATTTGTCAACTAGTATGGCTATATTTTTACGCGTTTTTATCCCGCCAGGGTTCATTATCGCTGTACAGGCCTTTGTAAACAAACTATCCAAAACTTTGATTCATTATTCATTATAACTGATGAAATAGCCTCGGTCTAGACAAATAAATTCTCCTTTTTAATTTTTCAAAGGATTCCTTGCATTCTTTACGCATGGAAGACTGATTTTTAATTGCCACTAACCGGCGAGCCGCTCCAATGGACCTATAGTGGTCTCGATATACCCGGGAGAGACGGATCGACGAGGAAAGACCGGATTATTAAACATTTGAAGTATACATTTGAAGAAAGAGCAAGAGCGGAGAAGATTAACGCGTCCGCATCTTATTGACTGTCGTTAGGCGCTCGAATAGGCGCACTCAACGTACAGGAGGCGGCGGCAGGCGCAGAGTAAACACGCGGAGAACCGGGCGCGTATAAAATCTATTTATGCTCGGGAGCGGGACAGCTTTAACTAATGAATCCCGCTTTTAATAAGCTCATTAATGCCGAACTTAAATATACGCGCGTATACGCGAGTGTATCACGGGGAGGACGACGGGCGCGCTCGCGAACACTGCGGCTATATTTAAGTTTAATGCGGCGCGGCCGATTTTTCGCGGCGCGCATGTGCCGGGCCGGAAAGTGCGCCTCGGCGCCCCTCGTACCGGAAGCGATAGCGAGCGCCCGGCGCTTGTAAACCGGCGCGCCAAGATCCTGGCCGTCGAACTCGGGCTGCCGGCCGAGCGCGATTCCTAAACTGCGCCTTGCGCACACAAACAGTCTGCGCCTCGCCGATTCTCCTTCCGACTTTCTTTTGCTTTGCCGCGCATATCTCAATTTGTAGGCAATCGGCAAATATACCAATCGACTCCCAAGTGTTTACATCGTTGCACCGGCTACCGAACGGGTTCCAAGGCTGAGGTGCAGCCGCCTGATAAACACCGGGCCTGGTTGACGAAATCCGACAACAGAACTTTGTTCCTTGGCCAAGGAACTATTGGCACCATTGTCCCACGCATCAGTTAGGGTCACCGATTGATTTACTTTTCCATATTGACAAATGAAGCCTCGGGTCTGTCGGGCGGCATAATAGGAAGAGCGTCTAGATGCAGCTAGCCATAGATCTGCATAAGGGGACCTTGGGCTGAATGGGCGCTCGCGGGGCCACGAGCCATTAGCTGGCTGCGGCCGCCCAGGACAATGGGGCGCGAGGTCAGCGCGTGCTTGCTCGGCAGAGAGAGCCGCGCGTCAGCTGGACCCGGGCCTCGTTGTCGCGGCCGGCCCGCGCTGATGGATGGAAGGAGCGCCGCGCCCGCGTGGGCGGCTAACGACGGACCGCCCGAGCGCCCGCGGCGCATCCGAGGCCCGCGCCCCACTTTCCCTCCCCCCGATTTTTCCTGCTCCCTCGCGCCCGAGCCACAAAGCGACCAGTGCGATTACCCGATCCGCACAAAAGCCGAGCGGGCGCTAATAGGCGCCGGCCGGCTCTGCGAAACCCGGCGCACGCCCGAGCGATTGACCCACTGCCGCGAGGCGCCCAAGGATACGCGCGTGTAATTCTCTTTTGACCGGCTGCCGCGGTCAATGGGATATTGTCGAGCGCGCAATCAAGTCGCCGCGCGGAGAAAACGCCCGCCGGTTCATTACGGCCTAATCTTAACGAAACCGATCCATCATCAATGACCGAGGAATATAAACTAAAGCCTTTAGCGGACTACATGGCGCGCGGCTATCGTCAAATATTAATCTAAGCGGTCGTGTAAGCTCGCGAAGCTTTCTCTTACAAGGTGCACGCGACCGCGAGCTAACGCGGCTTTATATAGAGCGTCCCACATGCCCGCGGACCGGCGAGCGCCTGCTGACTTCTGGCCAGTTTCTCACGCGCGGGCGGAGGAAAAAGCCAGCCGACAGCGGGTCTATCGCAACGGCGGCTAGGCCCCGCGTACTATGGTCCCCTGGCCGCGGCGAGTTACTGCAAATTACTCACCATTCTTTGATTAATCAATATGGCTTGGGAGGGAAGGAGGGAAAGTCGGCGGCGGTCGTTGCGGCATTGTGCGGGGCAAGCGCGCGCCTCAAGAGTGCGTGGGCCAGCCCGGGGGATCAAAGTGGCCGCTTAACCGTTAATCGTCAAAGTTAAACGAGTTCCTGGGCGGGAAAAGCGCGGACAGCGTCGGGGGCGATAACTCGAGGTGCAGTGTCGCGCATAAATAACGGGCGGCGCCGCGACGGAAATAAAAGGCGGGGCCGATCAGTCAAGGATCCGGATGGGCGGCCGCTCCCCAGGGGCGGCTCGGGCCGAAGGAGGCCGCGGCGAGTCGGCCCCGACGCGCCCGCCGACGAGCTGCCAACGGTCCGCGCATTAGCCCGACAGATAGCCCGGCTTAATCGGGCCCCATAAATTAGCAAATTAATATCCCGCGCAGGGCGGCGGGCCATCCGTCAGCCGGGGCTCGGGCGCTCGGGCGCTCGCGCGTCACCTTCGGCCGTCGGCCGGCCGCGCCTTTATGACGAGCTGACGGATGGCCCCGTCTTGCGGCGGCCCTAATGGGGGCGGCGGGCGGCGGGCCGCAGGTGGCGCCACCGGCCCCCGGCTCCTGGACAGCTCGTCTTTTGTCCCGGCTGCCGGCCGGATTGACGGCCGGGTGCATTTATCACCGGGCGCCGACAGAAGGAGCGGCCCAGGGCCAATTTGTCAGTGTTTAGCCGCGCGGCGGCCGCCCCGGGCCTCCGGGCGTCAACACTCGGCCCTCGTTAGCCAAAGGGTACGTGCGACCTAATGGCGGCTAATGAGGGATCGCCGCGGCGCCTCAAGGTGCCCGGTGGGCGGCGCACCCGCGCCCCCGCCGGCCCAACCGTCAATCCCCGGGAGTCGCGGCCCGGCCGGCCCATTATCTCCCGCGAGCCGACAAAATTATCGGGGCGCCGACGCGGCTATCTCGCGGCGCGGCCCGAGCCAAGACGCCGACCACCCGTGAGCCGGCAGCGCGGCCCATTATTCCCGCGGGCGCCGCTCCTTCCTGCCTGCTTTACGGCCCGCGCACCCACGCGCCGCCGACCTCCCTGCGAGCGCCCCCGAGATGCGGGAGCCTCGCCGGGAGGAGCCGATTGAACCGCCAGATTGATGATCGTTTAGTCGACTCTCCTGCGCGCCCGGAGAGTGCCGAGCCCGGCCAAAATCAAAAGCCGTCGCGAGGCCCTCTTCCTCCCGGGCTGCGCCGCCGCCTCCTTACCATTCGCCTTCGCCCCAAAGGCTAATTGAATTTTTTCGCCACCGACCCTCGCCGCTTCCTCCTTTTAATTATAAACTGATTATCACTCTTCTTTCGCTCGAGATAATCAACTGTACGCAATAACTTATCCTTTTGTACTTCTCCCTGCGGGACGATAACATTTTGCAAATCAATTACAAAATAATTATTGTCATTTTTTATTTCTTCAAAACAAATATCTGTGTCACTTTGTACAGAATACCCATTATGCTTTGATTAAAAGTAATAAATACTGCTACTTGAACTAAAAGTCCCGATAGTCCGAATCAACAGATAAACTATAAGATCCTAAAGATTGTTTTGTAGTTAAGGGAGAAGATAAAACCAAACGAGTTAAGCTTCTTTAGGCAGTCAGGTAATACCAAACCCTAACTTTATCAAATTACATGAATTTTTGTATCAAGGTGCTTACGCATCAAATGGCAAGAGGTGCGAAGAAAATTTAGTATAATGGGCCTATTCTGCTATTGTTAATTTGTAACCAACGGAAGAATTTAATTAAGTTTCAGATAAAAAATTATGTTTTTCTACAAAATGATTACAAGTTTTTTTAATAATATAAAATTCGTCTACAGAATATTCTTAACAATGACAAATTGTTTTTACCTATAAGAACGCGGAGATCATCTGCCCTGTTCGTTGACCGAATTATAATAACCTTCGTAGTCTAAATAAACTGTTAAGAATACAAGATGATTGCGCAGGAGTTATTTAATGGACGCCTCAATCTCCACGAAGACAAGGAAAAATGAGAATATCTTAATTAATTAATATTTTCATTTTAATTCAACTTACAAGAAATTTGATTGAATTAATTGATATTTATTGGGAAATATAAGTTTTTGTACAACTTGTTAATCCATAGTTTATTGCAGTATTAAATAGTTCTTTCAGCTTGTGTATCCAATCGTATAATGTACATTACATATAAACATATTAATGTTAAGAAAATGGTTGCTAAATTTTTTATTTAATTCTTAAACGACCATAGAAGTCACTTTACGCAGTGAATAACTAAATTGCACGCAGTACTGCCATATTCGAGATAACGCTATTGGACTGAGACTGATCAAATCTATAGCGAGGATAATATTAGTGTGCGAAGATGTAGATAAGTCGTAAATTAACATTGCAGTCTATGTTTATTATGATTAGGTTTATTATGTTTCTTATGTCTAAATGTTATTTATCCATCAGATGTAGTATGTCGGACGTTGGATTCGGAATAAAATTCCGAATAAATCGAAACCGAGTAAATGACATGCGTACTTGTATATTTGTGTTCATGTATTATACGCGGCGAATGAATAGGAAACTTTTTAATAGAACAGAAATACTTTTGAAAGTACATGGGCAAGAAGAAAAATATTTGTCGGTAAGAAATGTTTCTTAAGCTATTATTTGCTTGGAGATGTGTATCTGATATACGTCTTTGACTCTGCAACTGCAGCTGCGCGAGAGTAGGAGTGTGGCCAGTGGGAGGTACTCTGAGGGCAAGAGCCGCTTACGAATTACGCGACAAGCTTCCTACATAGCATTCGTGGGGAAACCGGCTCTCTATGCGACACGGCTGCCAATTAGCGGTCTGACATCGGCCTGACTGACCATCGCGCCACTCCCAACTTCTCATTCCTACCAGTCTTGTACTCCGCCGTTTCGTCTCAGCTCCGCAGCAAAACCTTTGCTTTATACACTTATTTGTCCCAATCGGGTTGAACGTACGGGCTTTCGCTTGGGTCATATAGCAGCAATCGCCGAGTTTCCGTACATCAAGCGCGTTTCACCAAGCCAAATGTCGAATTAAACAATGTCATCGGACATCAATAGAAAATTATTTGTAAAATAACTGACAATCGTAAAGTGAAATCTGTCGGTGTATCGTTTATCTTTTATATTGAATTTCATTAACAATGAAACGGCGCGTATGTAATGATGCTCATTTCAATGAAAGAATGATGATAATAATTATGCATGACGTTGTTTCAATTTTATCAAAGAATTTGCATAACAATTAGTCACACGGGAAAATAACGTAATGGCGCGGGAGTAACAAATGCAATTGTTTCTACGTACATGTCGAGCAGAGCACGAGTTGGGTCTATATATCCACTCAGGGATTCCTAAAGAACGGCGTGATTAATCACCCGTAGCGTAAAAAAGGCGAAGCTCGGGAAAAAAGAGGTTGTCAAAGAAAAAGTGTACAAACGCCAACATCGGCGTGTCAACGCGCCGTCGATGCCGCTCACGAAGAAAGACGAGGAGGCGGCCGGCGAGTTAGCAAGACTCGGCTCGAGGTGGGGCGGCGCGTCACTGCCACCGCGCGGATAACAGAAGAATCGCAATAAAAAGAGCGCGCGGGCGCTCGCCGACAATTACGAGGCGCGCGTCATAAAAGTCCATTAAACAGTCGTGCCGCCCGGGCGAGCGATGTTTAATTAAATATCCGGGCGATCGTAAATCGATCGGAGGCAGGGGGCGCGCGTTACGCGGCCGGCCAATGCGCGCCCGGCGCGCTCTAGCGGATCGCCCTCTATGAATATTGATGTCCTCCCAGGGCCGGCTCTGCCACCTTCGCCGCTTTTTCCCGCGCGGCCAATAATCATAATTGGTCCGCCGCTCGCGGCCCCTTACGTGATTGAGGCGAGCTCGTCACGAGATAGGCGTCCTCCGCGTATCCCACGTGCCTCAGGAATTTACGGCGATGCGCGGCCGCGCGCCTCTCCGCCGGCCATAATTAACTTTGCCATGGAATTGGTACGCCCCGGCTAATCCCAGTGCACGTGATGAGCCATGGGAACTGCCCCAGCCGCGGACGTGCGTAAAACCTTATCACTTGTTAAAGCGCTCTCTGCGCTCGGCCGGTTAACGGGGTCGCTGACTCTTTTTGCGCTGCGTGCGTCGCCTTTTGCGCGCACCTCGTGCGCCGATCTTCCCGACGGTTACAAATCTTTCCCCCTGCCAACAAATGAGCTTGCGAGGAAGAATCTTGCAACCAATTCAGGGGGCACTTTGGAATCGCATCCGTCCTTGTGATGGACCGATCTTCTTTTAATTCTCCCACCAAGGAGTTATGTCGCAACGCACTCGCGCAGACGAGGTAGTTTTGTCATAAGTAACGACCCATCTTCCATATGTAAAAATTCATTTCGTATTATACACAAAATATTATAATGTCTTATAAACCAATTCTAGATAATTACGCTCAACATATCAAAATCAACCGTTAACTCTACTTATATAGTATCTTTATGCGTTTTACCATTTTTTTCATTCTTAAGTCTAAATTTTATATTTGTATAAATGTTATTTAATTTACATAAAACATTAATCTTACTATCAAGAAAAGTGTGCCCAAAAACTCGTTTACGTAGGCGTGTTTTGCATGCAATAATCTGACGAATTTCGAAATGACTCATTTTAAGATTTGAAGTAATTTATTTTGAGAAAAAGCATGAATAAATAGTCATAAATTTTCTTTCTAGAAAATCAACAGGATGATAAAGTTTTAATGTATAAATATAAATGTAAAGTACAATATACGTATTTTTAAAGATTGGCAAGGTAATACAATAGCGATAGATATATAATATCTAGTCAATTTATCTTTTAAAAGTCACAATTTCATGACTATATGACTGTATCGTATATCTTTAAACGACTTAAACATTGAAGTGAAATAAGAATAGAATACCGCGAGTACATCATATACTTTAATTTAATTATTTCTGGGTATATTCGATAGCGGATAATTGAGAAAAATAGAAATTCATGACCAGATAGGATGAAGGAGTATCGAGGCTTACAAGTGCCTATGGATATTTCTCGCCTTAATTCGCTTTTAAGTGCCACCCATTGAAATGGTCGATTATTTAATTTATCTTGGCGCGACGATGATAGGTATATCCGCAGGTGGAGCAAGACCGGGGCTAATTATTAGGAACGTCCTACTGCATTATTCCGCGCGTTACGCTTGGACAAAAGTGGGCAATAAAAGCCGAATCGACGAGCTGGCGCCTCTGGTGCTCGTCGCTTTTTTCACAGCCCCACGGGCCTCCTCCCGATAGAGGATCCGCGCACACGTACGCGCGACCAAGTTATATAGGATCAATCGAGGCTGAAATCCCACGCAGCCGGGGTGCCGGGAGACAACGATGCAGGCAACGAGAGCAAAAGAAGCGAGGGGAGAGACGGGCGAGGGGGGACGAGGGCGAGGGAAAAAGGGAGCGCGGCGCGTCACGTTGCATTACGGAATGATATTCGCTAATTGAGCTCGAAGATAAAAACGACGGCTAATAACCGTAGCCGCGCGGCCCGGGCGGAAGTCCCAAGGGGACGGATAATCATGCGCTGTACGTGTAGGGTCCTCGCGGGCCAGGCGCGCGAGGGCCGCCGGCTCCTGGCGGTCTATCCGCCGCGCCGGCTCCCAACTATCCATTGCTTTATCAGTCGGCACGTCCGTGCCGCGCTCCTTCTCCTTCCCCCCCCCCTTTTTTTTCTGCCGGCGCGCCGCACCGCCGGTTTATTCCTCTGCCCGCCCTTTTTCCCTCGAGCTCGACTTTCCCATTTATTTCGCGCTCCCCTGATGGAAGCCCGAAAAAAAGCAGAGCGCCCCGGTGCACGCGCCTGACCGCTAGTTGACGTTTACCTTTATTAACTCGTTGGGAGATAAGATTTTTCGAGGGCGCCGCGAGAGAGGCGCACCCAGTCGGAATTTAAATTCCCGCTGTTTATCGCGGAGCGTTCGGATTTCAAAGTTCCCGCGCGTGCCGCTCCATATACTCCGCGCGGCCCCGCGCCGCGCGCTTTTTTAAACCCCGATTTATTGCCGCTTTATGGGCTTTCCCGATAAGCCCGATTCAACTTAGCGCTTTGCTAATATACAAATATTTATATAGCCGAATTATTGCTTTGTAAGTAATTATTATCGTAATGTCGCTTTCGCCCATTAACGACAATTTAATGGATTGTGTGCTCAAGAGAAAATTACTCATTGGGAAGGCAAAAATATGGCCCCTCATCCTATTTATGATTCTCCTGATCGCTTGCGCTTTTAGTTCTAACGATTCTTTTATCAAGGATCGATAACGGAAATTCCAAGATTGATTTTTGAATTTCACGCGGCCCGACTTTGCCTCATGCCCCTTCCTCTGCGCGCGGCCAAGCGCCCCTCGAAAATGACAACCTCCCGCAAAGGCAATATCCCGGCTCGTGGCCAGAAATTACAAAAGCCTGCGGGACGCCCCGGCTCCTGTTTTCCCTAACGATCCGCGATATGTCCGCATAACCCTGGGACGCGCGGGAAAGAAAGTGGGAGGGCCATGGGTAAATAACGTAGCAAAACTCATTCCCCGGACTTCACAGTGTGCACTCGCGGGAGACGGCAAAAAAGAAGGGGGGGGGGACTTGGCTGTGCACTCTGCAATCAAGCAAGCGGCCGCGTGATGGACGAACTCGGCGCGCGCCTGACGTGCAATAAAAGTGAAAAATAAGGAAGTCCGGGCGCGACGGGCCGATCTGACGCCCGATGGAGACGTCGGCCGTCGCCTCGTCGCTTTGGACAGTCGCCTCTGGACGGCCCGACGGCCCGACGGCCCAACGTTTGATCGACGCCATTTTTCTCCCCACCCCTGTCCACCTCCCGGCCTGATCCCCCTGCAGCCTGCAGCCTGCCTCGCTCTCTGTCTCTCCGCGCGAGTCCTCGTTTGTTCCTTCCTTCGGGCTCGCATATCAAAGAGCTTTGAACTTACCCGCGCAGCGTGCGCTTTTAGCCTCGGCCGCCACTCGTCTCCTCTACTTATTGTGCCTTTTCCTCCGTCTGCTAATTGTTTTTTTGCCGCTTATTTCTGCGTTTTATACTGGCGCTTGTAGCTCTATTTCTGATTGCATAAAGTACCAAAATACTCGCGACCGAGAAACATCTCCCGATTTCCGCAACAGGCGCATCAAATCATTTCTTCCATAATCTGTTTGTTATTCTTTGGAAATCCGAATTGCTGTATACACAGCTTTGAAGGTTTAATCAGCGCGCGTCCAAACTTGGCAATTCCCTGCAATAGCAACGAGAATGGATACCGCTACACTACCGCATACTGCACGCCGCGGCTGCAGGAGCGCCCGAGAAAAAAAAGGATCGAGCTCCATGAGTCGTGACTCCTCTCAAGAGTTCATCTCCCTTTGACACTTGGTTAATACCCCGAGCGCCGTCGGTTTTTTGCCCCGGGAGCGCCCGCGCGCGCAATTCTTCCGTGAGAGCCGGCCGCACTTGGGCCGGGGTTTTTGCGTGGTTACGCGCTCGAGATGCATCGCGCACGCGGCCGCTCCTATAAATAGGCCACTCCGCGTGTTAGACGCGATTTACATTACGCGTACACAAAACTGTACGAGCCTGTTGGCCTCGTTCGCCACGAGGCCGCCGCGCCGCCCGTCAGCCGCTGTATTTCAATCGTTCGATGCGTGACGCGACAATTAGTCGCGCTCCAATCGTCTTGGCTCGCTCTTTTCCCTGCACTGTTCGGAAAGTTTACGCGTTTACTTGCAGTTCAATGTATATCCCAGCTTAACTTGATGATACGCTTAAGCTGCATGCATGTACAGCAACGATTGTATATCCGCTTTTTCTATCATATTAGCATTTTCAAGCAGTTTATAACTATACCGCGAGGGTCAACAAAATTATTCGTGTACAAACAAGTTGGACAAGTTCAAAATGCCATTATTTAAACAGTGTATTTATAATATTCGTTTTTTCGTAAACTGATTAGGTTAAAATGAAATTATCACAATTTGATTATTTATAATTGTTTTTTTTTCTTTTCAGGTGAGTATTTGATGAATAATTTGAGCGTGATGCAAATATACTCGCATTTATCAAGCTGCAATCGTAAGTATTTGAAAAGCCTCTAAGTAATTATTCTAAATGAATAAGATTGTTGTTGTAGTTTCGTTAGTTGGTAGCAGTTAGAAGTTTAAGCTTATTTTTTGTAGAATTGTTGCATTGCAACGAGTGTATTAATATTTTATAGATACTTGAGTAATAATTAACTTTAGTAAGTATGTATTGAATTTTTTGAACAGCTATAAGAATTTTTAAAGGATTCGGTTAGGAAACAAAATATTACAGTCGAAATATCTACTATATTATATTTAAACCTGAATAATACTGGCAGCTGCTGCTTACGCTATCGTAGAATATGTATGAGACGATGTAACACTTACAGTATACTTTGTCGTAGCTATAAAGTTTGTTTTAATAAATTTAGAGGAAAAGTAGTTGATAATCGTTTAAGATTTCTAATGTTTACATTAGAAAAGTGATAAAAACGGCGAAAGAAAGCGTTTGCAAAAATGATTTTGATGCAGTAAAATGGCAGGGTACATTATTTTACTGCGGGAATCACTAAAAGGATCGTTTGTTATGACTCAACCAGTATAATGCGAATAAAGATATAGGTGAGTGTATCGCTCGCAGGTAAAAGCGTATCTGAGCTTCGTCAGACTTTGGCATAAAATACACAGGGGCTTTCATTGAAGCGTCAGCTGAAAGTGCATTGGTTCCTTTAGCTCGGGACAAAACGACGGTTGGCGGGGCGATCGAGAGTTGAAGGAATTTTATTAGCGATACCGGGGACAATAAATAAACGAGCTCATACGCGCGTGTAAGCGATTAAAAAAAGAAAGTGAATGAATGTCGGCGATAGACTCATTATTTTTCCAAAAACCAGTCGAAAATAAAATTCCTGGACACATTCCAATTTATATTCAAATATATATTTTGCTCGAATAAAAAATTGGGGAATGGGATTGTGGGGAAGGGGGCGGGCGCGGACAGAGATCCTCGCTCGATCGGCCGATCACATTAATAGTAACGACTGTCCGGCACAAACCGATAAATCCTCGCTATCGCGGGACGAGCGGGCCCGAGACGTAAAGAAAGAAAATTACACCGGTATATAAGCTCCCGGGGCAAAAAAGGGGCGTCGGGCGGCGGCGCAGGGTGGGGTAGGGTCGGCAGGCGGGCGGGGGCGCGAGGGGGCGGCTGGCTGATTAGGAGCAGGGGGGGTGGGGGGCGGTGCAGCGGGCCCGGGCCGGCGGCGCGTCGCGCGTCACGACGGAAATCAGGAATGGCCGATAATCATCGATAAATCAATCGGGGCCGGTGTCCCCTCCCCGCGCGCCGGGCCCCTCGGCGGCCCCGAGGCCCCGGCGATGCCGCGGCGGCGGATCCGGCCGGTCCTGAAAAGGCGTCGTCGGCCGAGCCTTTATGGCGGGCATAACTCGCCTGATTTCACCGGAGATTATCTGGTTATTTATTGGAAAGCCTCGCGCCTGCGAATCCCCGGCCGAAAAACTCTCCTCGCGTCACTCCGCGGCATAAGTTAACTGGGGCCGGGCGCGTGTGCGAGCGCGCCCGTGAGCCTCCTTCCTCCCCCCCTCCGCCCCCTCCTCGCCCGGCCCCCGCAATCTGCGCCGGGCTCCCTCGTCTTAATGGGCGGCGGCTGCACGCGCGCCCGCGCATAAAACACCAGATGGACCGATGATCGGGCGGCGGTTGTCGGTGCGCAGGGGCCGCTCGCGGGAGGGTTGACCCAATGCGCCC
Organism: Sycophaga agraensis; assembly: GCA_018906755.1. NCBI lineage: Eukaryota > Metazoa > Arthropoda > Insecta > Hymenoptera > Pteromalidae > Sycophaga > Sycophaga agraensis. The sequence continues at coordinate 997,118 of JACCIE010000039.1, forward strand.
CGCGACCCTCTCTTCCGGCCCCTTTCGCCGGCGTCCTTGAAAAGAGAGACGCGCGGCGTGGGCCGCCCCGTCCCCGGCAAAACGCGGCAGAACGCGGCAAAAGCCGCAAAAACGGCCAATTTATGCGCTCGGGCTTCGGCCTTTACCGCCTCTCCGATCGAGCTTTATTTTAATCTGAGCAATTTTTATTTACGATGGCATTATACGCTTTAACGGGACCTCGGGTACAACGCACTTTGCGCATTTTATCGAAAGCCAAATATTTGATAAAAAAGAGCCCATTAATTTGATTCTGTTTGCGTAACGAATAATTACCGATGTTATTTATGCCGCGTCAAGCCAGTCGTTTACGCAACATTTGTATACTCTACTCGTTTTGTCAGCGGCGTCGCTATTCACTCGATGGAAAAAGTAATTAGCTATTCTCCCCCGGCAGCTGAGCAATTACACGCGGATCTTTCATTTTCGGTCGGCGAGCCGCGGCGGTGGGCGGGAGGCCGCGCGGCCCTCGGAGAAACAAAATACGAATTGGGCCATTGAGAAGGCAATCTACGGCTGCCGTTACTTTCCATTGAGCCAAGTTAAGCGATCCTCGACATAAATTCCCCCGAATCACTACTCAATCAAAAGATGCTTTTCGAATCGGGCGTAATTTACGAGGAGGACTGGAGAGTCGAGGCGCTTACCTCACCGGAGCCTCCCGGGAACCTCGGGAGCGCGCGCGAGTTGGCTGCAAGCGGCGCACGCGAGTCTCGAGGGTCCGCGGGGGAGCCTTTAAGCGCGGGCCAAACACGCGGCCGCGGCCGATCGATGGAAAGTGACCGGCGGGCTCGGGGCCCTCGCGAGCGCCCCGCGACACTCGGCCGCCGCTAATGGCCCGCGCGAAAAGTAATCTCGGCGGCGCGATTACGCCTCGCGTAAATTTGTCTTTAAATGCGGAGCGAGCGTCGTTTTGAGCCGGCCGGGGAAACGCCCGGGAAGAGGGAGGGCGCGAGGGCGATTATAAGCCGGGCGCTATCGCGGCTTTGACGTCTTTACGAGGCGCGTTTCGAAGAGGCCGCGCATAATTTGCCGTGGCTCGATCGACTCGCTCCTGAAAGGGAGGGCACGCGCGATGCCAATCATCCGCTGGCGCCAGCCCCGCCCGCGTTCACGGGGCGCGCATCCGAGTGCGATAGTCGGCCGAACGATAATCGACTTGTCGATACGACCTAATCGCGGACGCATTCTTCCCCCCCTTCCTCCGGCCCGCTCCTTGCTCTCGCACACCTATGTACCGCTATGTACCGGCCGAGCGACCACTTTTTTCCCCGCGCCACGTGAGAAAATAAGGCCGTCTTTAACAATGCTCCCGAGTGCTTTGTATATTTTATTGTCTCGACTGCCTGGCTGACGATTGTATTCCTGGGTTATAGCACCGTGCCAGCTGGGATCGAATCCCAAAGACGTTTGCGCGCGGCTCTAGGTGTATAAATATTTGGTCGTGGAAAAGAATGGAAGCGAATCGAAAGCCAGTTCCCTTCGGGCTGCAGCGCCGAGGCGGCGAGCGGCGGCGGCGGCGGCGGCGAGTCACCGAAGCCCTGACACGAATGGCAAGCATTTCTGCGAGGCGCCTTCTCGGGATCGTCCGCGCGTCAAAAGTGACGCATTGCCAGGGCCGATGGAGAGCGGTATACGCTCGCCGAATCGCCGGCTCTCTTACGTATATATAGCGGGGGCCGCGCGCAGAGCCGCGCGCGCCGACTCTATCGACCGATCCGTCACTCTCCGACCAATTGACTTTGATCCATCCGTCAAGCGTAACATTGAGCGCAATTACGGTCAATTCAATACGCGCTCCCGGGACGCGCAATCGAATGCGCGCGCGCGCCTCGTGTGCGCGGCTCCCTGTGCAGCCTCCAATTGGTCCGGTGTACACAGGTAAGCCGCGCGTAACTCGGATAACACGCGGTATAATTCATGCGGGGCGCGCGTGTGCGCCCAGCGTGCATCCGTAGCTGCACCCGTACGCGGCCACTCGTATTCATTGTACATACGTTGCCGTTGCTCGATCGTGCTTATAGCGCGCCTAATTAACGCTTTCAAGGCTATGGGCCGCGGCGGGCGCGCATGCGCTCCTCGCAGATGCGCTAATCGAACCGTCGCTTCTGCCTTCACTGTCTCTTCCCAACGCGCTCCCCGGCTATAGAGCGGACAACAAGCCCGGCTTGTAGGTCATTGTGGCCGCGGACATTATTCGCGATGAAGGAGCTAATCAATGGAGGGTCAAAGTCCCGCGGCTAGAGAGAAAGACAAAGCTTAACCCTCCGCAGGGGAAAGCCGGGAAATCCTCTTGGTTAAGACAGTTTCAATCTTTCTGGCAAGGGGACTAAATCTTTCCGGAAAAGGGCAAAAACTTTCTTTTTCTTTGAAAAGCCGATACTTTTTAAATCTTTTATTTTGCCCTCTGTATAACCCTGTAATTGGATCAGAAACAAGTTCCAGGGATCATTGGTTCGATAGATTTTTCCACTATTTGTCCTTGTCCATCCAAAACATAAATCTATTTTCAATTAACAGCGAGAATTCCGTGGGCGTCAAAAACGTTTGGGAGGAACGGCGCACGCGCTCGCGGCAATGCTCGCGTCAATCACCGGCCTCCATTAGCCGTATTTCCGGCTTTGCCGTTCGGCCGTTCGACAAAGCCTGCGAGGTCGCGGGTTCAGGGAGCCGCCGCGGACCAAGCCGGGGAAGCCCGCGAGGAAGAAAAGCGCTCCGCGGCCAGACGGATCTCCGCGTTCGTGCAAAGTGCGCGTTAAAGCGCGAGAGCGAAAGCCGCCGCGCGTGTAATGTTACGTCCTATTAGGCCCGTGGCATAACTGCCGGATGGAACGCGACAAGCGGGCCATAAGGGCCGGCGCGGGCGCTTCTTACGGCTGCGTGCCGCCGGGCCGTCACTCGAGGGCGCCGATCAGCCCCGCGGCCTCTTCTCCCGAGCCGCCCGCGCCGCCCCCACCTGACACTGATTGAAATGTTGATCTTTTGTTAACTCGGGCCAACTGCCCGAGGAGCTCCTGTCCTATCCTCCCGCCTATGATCGGTGGCGCTCTTCGTGTCTGCGCCGAATAACGCTCCGAATTATTGAAGTCATTGCACTGGCGCGGCCGTAAATTAGCCCAGCCCACCCCAGCCCACCCCACGAGCGCCCCCTGCTCGGACCCTTGTGTACGCGCCTCGGCTTCCGACCGCCACTGCCGTCTTTTTTCAACGAGGGGATCTCCTCACTTTGGTACCTTCGAATCTTCATCTGCCCAATGAATTATGCATTGATGATTTGCATTGTTTTTTTAACCATATTACCTACTTGCTAATGTACATATCATTATTTCGTAATGCGGACATTTATATATCCCTTGCACCGCGGGCAGAGAGTAAGAAAGCTTATGAAAACCTCGTAAAAGTGACGATACGAATTCGAGGCAAACGTCCTAGGCTAACACAACTAATTAAATCTACACGTACTACAAAGTCGCCGGTCCTTCGCGGAGCAATGTCGCAATTATTCAAAACTAACGAGTCTTATAAACTCCGTGATTGTACACGAAAGTGGACAAGTGCAAAGAAAAAAAATATTCTGCACGGTATTCTAAGATAGCCATGGGAGAGGAAAAAATCGTAGAGTCAGAAGGCGAGTGTGGCTGCGCAAACTTTCTGTAATTTCCAATATAGCTGAGGCTGTTGTAAAAGCTCGAGTGGGTTGCGCGTGCGCGTATTAGGTAAAGTTGGGCCACAACTTACAGTCCAAGGTATATTGAATCAATCAGGTGGCTCTGGTTCGTCGGTCGCTTAGACAATCCCGTGGGTGCGGGACCGGGTGGACAATTTACAGGGAGGAAATGGCACTTTCCAGCGCAATTTGTCATCGTCCTGGTTTAACACCTTTCCTCCCCGTTTTTGCCTCGAGCGCAGCCATGGACTATGGCAGTCGCGTCCGGGCATTGGGTAACGAGTAGCGTGCAAGTAGTGGGCATATTGGCGATATCGGCGGCAGTCCATTAACGGCATTACGCCGAGGGCCAGGCGGTGATTAGCGCTTCACCCGTGCCAGTGTTTGCATAAGCGGCGGGACTAGCGCACGGCTAGGGTCCCGCTCGACGTTCCCCGTTCCCTTCGCTTTTCTAATTGCGCGCACCGTGGCGGCACGGCGGGCTTTCTCCTCGTAAACAAGGCGGCGACTCTTCGGGATCAGCTGGGGATCCCGGGGCGCGTTAATAAAAGAGGAGGGCACCTCGGGGCCTTGGCGCCAGGCGTCAATTTGGCGCGCGGCCGACCGATGCGACTTGACCCCGGCGGCGCGGGCGGCGCGGGCGGCGTGGGCGGCTCGCGAATAAAGACGCGCCTGCGAGGAGCTCGGGGTTGCGCGGGCGCAACGAGTAAACGCGGGCTCGGGGGCTGGCGGGGGTTGCCGCGGGGGCGAGGGCCCGGGGGGAGGTCCGGGGGAGGCGCGCAGAGTAGAGGGATCGTTCCGGGGGAGAAAATTTCGACTATAAATAGCAGTGTATTCTAAACGAGGTACAGAGAGAGCGCATTGGATCTAAATTATGAATTTCATCAGCGGCAGTCTGCCGTTTCATTCCGCGCGTTTTTAGCCCCCGCGCGGGAGCCTCCGCGCCCCCTCAACGTCCCTCTTAGTTTTCGCGGCACGGAGAGGGAGCCTGGGGGCGGTTGGGGAGGCGGGGGAGGCGCTCGCGAGTCGGCGGCGGCGTCGGCGGGGAGATGAAAAGTTCTGGCGAAGACATAAAAATGCGGCGCTCTGCATTTCCCTTTTAAAATAACGTCTTTTGCTCCTTTTTCAGTTTATTATTATCAAGTTGTGCAGCGTGCGAGGAGGAGGCCGAGGGCCGGGCCCCCACCCGCAGCCCCCGCGCTCTCGCCCCCACCTCATCATCCCGCCCCTCCGCCTTTTTCTTTCTCGGAATCTCGCGTTATTCTCTCCGCGGCGCGGGCGCGGCCGGCTCCCGGCCACCCTCCCCCGATGGCCCCGCCGCCTTCCCCCTCATCTGGACCTCCTCCTTTTTCAATCTCACTTTCTATGCCTTTGTTTCTCACTCGCCCGCCACCGCCGACGCCACCGATGCTGCCGCCGCCGCCGCCGCCGCCGCCGCCGCGCGCGCATTTCTTTCCCTCTATCTCTTTAACTTATTCTTATCTTTTTCATATCTCTCCGTCTCCTTCGTTCATTATTGCGGGGCCCGGCTTCTTTTCTCCAGTCTCGCTCCTTGCCTATATTAGACCTCTTCGAGTCCTTTGCAGTTTAACCTTTTCTTCATTTGAACTTGACTTATTACAATCTATATCGCTCGATCTTTCTATTTATTTATATTTGTTTGTTTTCCAAAGTATTTCAACTGCATGCTTAATATTATACCGCCATCTCTCTTCAAACTGTGTACCTCGCTCTATTGGCTATAATTATAAACCATGTATACGGTTTTACATAAACATGTCACCCGTAATTGATGTGGCATTGATTACAAATTAGATTTAATGTAACATTTAAAAGCGCAAGCTTTGTAAAAAACCAATTGTTCTGTTTTCGCGTAGCATGTAGTAAGAGCAAAAGGTAGCAGTGGCCAGTGACTGGCAGTAACTGAATATCAAACCGGCCGAGCAACTATCATTCGATAGACATCGTAAAAATTCATGTACAATTATTTTACAAAATTGCGCTTTTTCCTCCTTCTTGTTTCATTCCTGAATAGTAATTTTACTTGCACATTTATAATATTCTGCAAATTTATATTATACATATATTATAGAAAGAAGGTTGAAAAATAATATATATGCCAATAAATCGATAAATTATAATAGATAAAAATTACAAAAAGCCTGCGTGCAGGAGGAAACATAATTTCTGTATAGCGGCAACGACGCTCGTCTCATAATTATGGTTCCTAAGCAAAAGGGCAAGCAATCCAGAGTTCGAAGCGCACTGTCCATTGCTCCTCGGCGTCCTCCTCAATCTCGTCACAGTTGCGCCCGGCGTATATATACGACTGTCAGCGAGTCTTTGCTAAAGCTCCGACGACCTCAGCGATAACGTATGCACAGTGATGCGCCAGCGGAAACAGATTGATCGCGTCGTTCTTCGCTTCCACGTCTCGCGGGTTAATCGGCGAGGATTTTCCGCGGTCGGGAAGCCCCAGCGTCCCACTCGTTTTTCCAGGCGGCGCGGATGAATTATGCGCAATTAGCGCGCGGGAGCGACAGGGCGCGGACACATCGGAAAAATCCAACCGTCCAAGGGAAGGTCGATTTATGCGCGCCCTCGCCTCTCGAGAGCGGATTGTTTATCTTTTGTCGGCGGCGGCGCGAGCCTAATGAGCGGGTGTAAGGATAAATTGTAATCGCCGGGTGTGCCTACAATGTAGCCGGCGGGAGTTACGCAAGAAATTTATGCCAAATTATTTATTGCTGGCGGGCGAGTCGACGAGGAAAGCCTTATGCGCTTCTAATCGCAAACCGTTAGCCGACAAATTCTTCGTGTACCCGCGCCTCTAATTTTAGATTCAACTTCTTACCCACACTTACTTATACCTGCCGTGCTAAAGCAGAAATTCGCCTCGGATTTCCCTAAAGATTTTACGATTGGCAACCGTTAGATATTATATTAATCATCGAGGTGTATAAAGCCATTGCGAGAGGCTTAATTAAAGTGCAGTTTATTAATTTGAAAGCGTTGAGTGAAATTCGCCCTCGGCGGTTGAACCTCGGCCGGGACCGGCGCCTCGTTACAGCATAACGATGTAAGCATCGAAGCAGCCTCACGGCCTCGGGGATCACTTGTCCCGGGCGCATTGGACCGAGGTGCAACCGCGCGGCAGCTGCGGGCCGCAGGAGCGGCATTAGCATCGGGAGCCTGAGAAAAGTGGGCCACTCGAAGGATCTTCGGCTGGCAAAAAGCGAGGGAAGCCTAAGTGGCGCGCGGGCAAGCTGCGAGCGGGGCTGTCGCAGCCCGGCGAGGAAATCTCGCGGGGAAAAGGGTCGGCTCCGGGACGCGGGGAGCCCGAGCGGCTAGAGGCGCCCGGGGAGATGGGCGCGCGAGATAAGCCCGCGTAATGAAAGGCATTCGTCCGGGGGCGCGCGAGGGACGTTGAGTGACGCGACCGCGGACAGCTGCCCAAACCTGATATCGAGTGCCGCGCCGCCCCTCCCGCGATCCCTCGCGCCAGATATCGCATAACTCGCCAAACCAGAAGGCGGCCGCTCCTGATTGCCCGGCTCCCGCTGCCTCCGCGCCCGCCGCGGGAGCAAGGTGCATCCCGGAGCACCCCGCAGCATCCCGCAGCATCCCGGCCCATCCCGAATTGCCGCCCGCCGGCTCATTCGCGGGCTTCCCTCTCGCACTTTGCGGTCGCGCCTAACCGACGCCTCGCGATTCCTTCTCATTGTTATTAATGCCGCCGTCTGCAGCCCGGACTTCAGACCTCTGCGAGTAATGCTTTCCTCTCGGCTTTTTCAACGTCTCAGGGTTCTTGATCAACCAATCAGTTCCAGATTTTGTCCTGCATTTATTTTTCGCTTTTTAACACGTGAACGTGATTTAATAGAAAAAAATTCGGTAACCTTTGATCGGTCAAAACAAAGAACTACAATTCGCACTAAAGTTTTCCACATGTTCGCTTTTAATATCGTGGGGTAGCTGGGGTGGCATAAGCAGTATCGATTGCTGTTATATAATTATACTAGGCAAAAATACTGCTGAAATCGAACGTATGCTCTATCATATCAGTTTTAACGAAATTATTTCAATTTAAATAAATTATTAAAAATATTTGGAATGTAAAGTACGTGTGATTTATCATTATTATTACCGACAGCTATGTACGATTTATATAGCGATTTATATTCGAGTGTTAATATCGAACGGCTTTTTATCTAGATTTTTATAGGAATCACGGTTTAAAAATTTGCGTGCTAATTATACTAGCGAGTAAACTGATAAACTTGACTGTAGGGGTTTTGTGACAACTATAAGTCTTCGGAATGTAAACAAATGCGCTAAGGAGAATTCTAAGAATTTTGACGATCGGAGACGGTACAAGTCAGCTTCACGGAATAGCGTAAATTCGCAGACGCATCAAAAGACGCCAAGTACGTAGTTCACAGAAAATGGGGACAAACTATTTATCAAAGGAGGGAAATATTTTCGGGTATTATTTAGGGTAGTGCCTCACTAGTGTAATAGCATCAGACCTGACCGAGTACATGACAGAACCCACAAGAGAACACGTGATTTGAATAACAGTACAGGTCTTCGTGCTCGTATCGAGTAATATCAGCTGTTGTGCAAGTAGATAAGTAGTTTTTATTATAATTGAATTCTGCGCAACCGATTTTGCGACATGAATGCATCCATACATTTCTTGGAACGAGGCGTGTATCTTGTGACATAATATACGAAGGTCTAAGGTAGGATCTGCTCGTGAAAGCCTTACTGGCGGGTGCAGCAGACAGATATGGGAGGAAGCTAAACATGCAGTTAGTATAATTAGATGATCTGAACGAATAAATACATATAAATACAAGAACTTTTTTTTTTGATCTCTAGCACACGTTACGTTCAGACCATTAAATACCAAATAAAATTCAATTTAAGTCGGTACGATGCTCTACAGGAAGCTTCGCAAATCGATTTTCTTGAACAAATTTACTGTTAACGCTTTAAGTACAATACTAACGTGTTTGTCATATTACTGGCTTCCATTCCTAATTGCAAGTCTTATTCGAATTAAATTAATTTTCAATCGTTTGTAAATCCTCGATGCAGGTGTAATCCAAAGCATTTCGAGGCGTGGATACAATGTAGTCTATATAGGAGGCAACTAAACTCCAGTGGGGTCGCACGGCGCAGCAGCGGGGCTCGGCGTTCGCTGGGGCTATACATGCTAGGGCTCGGCGAAAGAGCATCGCGCCCCGCCGTAAAGCACACTTTATGAAGGGACCGGCGAGCGGCGCGCGCGCGCGGCAGTAAAAACTTCTTTCGAATTGGGTTAGTAATGAGCTCGCGCTACCCCGGCAAGGTCAGAGGGTTCGCACAAAGCGGCCCGCGCTCGTTGCACGTTACGTGTATACGTGTACACAGTACCTGTGCGTGCGGCGTGCACCTGCCGCGGCCGCGTACACGCACGCGACGAAGGGCGCGCTCTCCTCGGCCCTCTCGCTCTCCAAACGCACTTTATTCCCGTTATAAAACGCTTTACGACGTTTTCGCGCCCGCGCCTGATGCGCATATATCCTTTGCCGGGCGACACTTTCCCCCTCGAGCGCGCGCGCGCGCGCCTTCGATTTGATCGGGTCTGCGGTAGGGCCGAGGCGGATGCCAATTTCCACCGCGAGATTTCCCCCCTAATCGAGCCGATTTGCGAGGCCCTTTTTTTTTATCTCCAACCGCGATTCTTCCGTTTAAAACCATTGTCTTGGGTCGATTCACTTGCTCATCGGCTTTTTATCATATCCATTATGTATCCAGGGTGATTATCGTAGGTGCTCGGTGCACCTGCAATATGTGATGATTCTTTCAAAAGGCGCATTAGCTCGTTATATTGAATATCATATTCTAAACGAAATACTCTCTTATGCGCCATTATCCACACTCAACCGTCTGTATTATATAAATTGATCACTTATCTTAATGGGGTATCATAAATTTTCTGGCATTTTTCACCGAGAAGCCCGCAATTTGACACTCGCTCATGATATATTCAGTTTTCTTTTTAGCGTTTCCTCGTTAATTCTTATTGTTCGTTTATTTCCTTTTAATTGACGGTTGCGGGCCGGTATATTTTAAGGAGCGTTGTTAGTGGCGGCAATACGACTTCATCCACGGCGTGCCCTCGTCGGCGTATCGATCGCTTACTCGCTGCAGCCCGATTGAACGACCATCTCGGCGACGCAGGACCCGCGCGAACATCAACGCGACCTTCGTCAACGGAACGGTCCCCCAACAGCTGCACCCGATATTGACCTCACCCACGCGCTAGCCGGGCCAAAAGGGAGGAAGACGAGAGGAATGTGCAGCACTCTGGCGGGGCGTGGAAGTCGAGGTGCGCGCACGCCGCGGTGTTGTTGTACGCGCGTCCGCGGCACGCGATCCTCGGAGAGCGAAAGAAATCCGAGTCTCCCACGGGGGCTCTATTATTTCGGTGTCCGGTGTTGGGAGGCGCGGCGCAGGCGGCCTACTGTAACTCTCCCCGCTTCCTCGCTTTTTGTCTTCGCTCGAGTGGAAGATTGAGAGGAGCACGCCGATGTTGGCCGGGGACCGTTTTGAGCTGGCTGCGCACCCGAGTCGAAGGGGATTTTTTTTAACTTTTCTCGCATCTCGCGCCACGCTCAGTAGCACCTGTTCCCGTAGTTCGTCATACTCGGATTCGGAACACGCGGGCCTTGTGTGTCCCGGCGCGACTGCCGCGCGTTCACTCTTATTTTACGCGCTCTTCCAGTCCGCCCCACGTCTCCTTTCTTCCTTCTTCGTACTTTGTCAACTTTTTACACACTTGGTCACGTAAGGGGATGCCAAACACCATCCGCACACAGTTTTTCACCTTCGAGTCAAGCTTTCAACTGGGAAACTCGCCAAGCGAAACAATTAAAAGAAATTTATCTTCATTTGTCATCTGTGAGATTGTAAAATATTGGGAGGACATCGTTTAAAAATAAACATGGAGTTTGCAATGAAATTACTCTCAAATATGTCGCGTAAGTGAATATTCAGGAGATAAAAGATAATCCTGATAAGGAGTATAAAGATTTATTCGTACTTTGCAAGGCTTGTTCGAAAAATAAGATGATTTAGTAATACAGAGATGGCTCGGCGGTGCATTAAGTGCGATTATAACGCAAAACAATTTCCCAACGATTCTGGCAGCGAGAATCAATTGGAAAGGTCGTCGAAAACCTGTTAAAATATATGCACGCAGGCGGGCTTACTCGGGCTTGAGAAAAGATCCTTGCGCGCGCGGTCCTTACGCAAGCGGTGCAGGCTGCAAAAGTGAGCTGTCTTATAAAATCCATCCATCCTCGTGGATCGATCGTACGTTACACCCGAAACGTACAATTTTCCCAGTTTCTTGTTCTCCCCACCGTAATGAAAGGGGCAGGAGTAGGCGAGGGAGGGAGAAGAACGGCGATCCCCTCCCCCCGGGGCGCGAAGCATTAGTATGGAAAATCTTATTTATGACCGTCGACATAACGGCAATCGAAGTGTAAAACGAAAGTCTCTCGCACGGCGACGGCGGCGGAGGCCTTAAATCACACCTACATCTGATGCATTTCATAACCCGACGATCGAAAACGCCCCCCTATAAAACATTACGGGCGCATTTAGACGCGCGGGCCGAGTAACTACGATAGTTCTTTTTGGGCGCGTATATGCAGCACTGCCGGAACTTGGCAATCAACGGGAGCGCAAGTGAATTATATTCGAGCCGTGCGGTATGAAAGCGCGCCCAGGGTAAAGGGGACGCGGCGAGGGCAGGGAGGGAGAAATGCACGAGGGCACCGGGGAAGGGAAGCCGGGGAGCGAGGAGCCCCGAGATTTGTTTAATAAATTCGGACGCGATTTTTCCCACCTTGGGATATCCCGCACTAACTTGTTTTATGCATCGATCCTTGGCGCTGCAGCAGTGCCAGGAGCGCGCACCTTGGGACCCGAGTCGGAGCCAGGTTGTAAATACACAAGCATGTCGTTTTGATGCAGAGGCTTTATTGAAGGTATAACAGGTTACGAATGAGCGCTATTAGGCCCTTGAGCAGCAGTTTTAGCGTAATTAAAGGATACACCAGGCGGCAGCTTTCTCACACCACAGTATGGCTGTGCGCCGCTGCGGATCTTTGAGAAGTGGTTGTTTGTTGAGAGGGGAGTAGCTCGCGGAAAGCCTGATAATTTAGAAGTACATTGATCCCGAGCGTAAAGGTTTAACGCGTTCGAGAAATCGATTAGATGGCGAAGCGATAAGACGCCGGGGAGAAAGAGTTGAAATAAACAATAAAGCGGAAAAGGAGCGTTTGGCCTGGAAAAAGAGTCGTCGTAAATGGCGGGGTGCGCCTCTATAATTATTAAGCGGATGCCGAAAGCCGAGGCTGGGGCTGCAGGCGAGCCCGAGCCGCGAGGAGCCGCGAGGATCGGCAGAGGCTTTCTCCGGCGATCGGATTGATTCATCGAGGCGCCGCGGCCGCGTCGATCCGCTCGACATACAGAAGAGAAAGTCGGACGGCGGGCCGCTCCGGTCTATCCGCGAAATAGTTACACCATAATTTGCGAGCGAGGGCGATAAATCAGCCGGGCGGAGGAGGGCCGCGCGATCGCCGGCCGGCGCTGCTTAAAAGTTGCTGTTACCAAGGCCCCCGATGAGGGACGACAGTTGTCATTGCCACGGGAGCGCGCGAGCGCCCAGGAAAGCACATAAATTCGCCGGGGCTCTCTCTCTTATTTACGATTATTGGCGGGGCACCGCTGCGTCGCTTCTATTCGGTAAGCGATAATCGGGCCCCGGCCTCCCCCCACTCCCCCTGACCTCGTCTCCGACTTTTATCCAACGCGACGACAATAATTCAGCGCCGCGCGCCGAGGGGATTTTATTACGCGCGCGCATTCAATTTAATCATGCGTGAGAGAGCGCGTTTTCCCGCAGCCGAGGAGACTGCGGGACGCAAAGGAGGCGCCAATTGACGTCGCCAGCGATTGCATGAATCACGCGGCCCTCGGCTCGCGCCCTGCCCTCCCATGGCCGGCAAGCCTGATCGATGCCCGCGCCTCCCGTCTCCCGAGGAAAAAATCGGAAAAATCGGCCCGCGTACATTTTGGGCCTGGCCCTTGCGTCCTCGCCTCGCGTCCTGTGCCTCGTGCCCCGCCCTCTCCCCAGACCTGTGTACTCACATTTGATGCCACGCTACGTATGGAGAATCGATTTCGATCGCTTTTATTACTCTACTTATTCTCCCTGATCTGGACACGACCTTCTCGAATTTTCTATAGATATCATCCCCCAAGCCGGAGAGTCTCGGCAATATATTAGGATTAACATTGTACGGCGATGGCGCCCTTCTTTCGAATCCTAACTTACCTATCAAACAATTAAGTTTTTTAAATAAATACGTGGGTTGACGGTTGTCCGCGGTTCCAAGTACGGCAAACGATACTAAGTACGGTGACGAGATTTTAATACTATTATTGAGGCTCCTTTTTACGAGGTACATTAGACAGCTACTTATTTTTATGTTATACTCGGCAAGACACAAATGAGCGCAATTATAGTTGTGGCGGCGGTTGCCAGGGGACCACAAGCACTTTTACGCCTTGCCTCCGCCCATTCATCGTATACTCTCCACTTGAGGTATAATATAAACGGGGATTCTTTGGTTAATAGTAAATTGTTGCTCCATTCTTTTGGCGCGCCTTCTTTAGCCCAGAGCAGGTACCAGAGTCGGAGGTGACCATGGGAGCAGCTGCGCCGCTTGGAGGGCCGAGTCGCGGAGAAGCCAAGGCTGCTTCCGGACGCGCACAGTCGCCTGGGGACGAGCCTCCTGCCGGCGCGGTCCTTCGGGGTAAACGACGAAGCGCAGTTTCGCCTAGGGAGCCGGACCAATGACGGGGCAGCCTTGGCCATAACCAACGTCCGAGTGGAGAAAATTGTCTCGGCGAGGGGCCGGTGCCAGTCCATTTGACGAGCAGCCGATGCCCATTATACTCGGCCTAAACCGCCTATTGACGATCCGCGAACGCCCAATTGTGCAATAGAGGAATTTTGTAACTGCACCGCCGTGCATTGGTCCGCCGAGGGAATAGGACGGAGCCGTTTTTGCCGGCCATTGTCCGCGCGCCCTCGGTTTGATTGGGGATAAAGCGCGAGGGAGAGACGAGCCGCGAAGCCAAAAACACGACCCGCCTCCCGGCGATCGTTAGGAGAGCGTCTTCTCCCTCCTCGGGGGACGCCCACGCGCCTCGCGGACCGGCGGCGAGGACAGCGGGGCTCTCGCGGCGCGGAATAATCCGAGGCCCTAATGAGAGGCGCGTAAATTTCTCCCTGGGCAGCGGCTACCGATAGACGACCAGCATTGCCCGGCGTGCCGGCCCCTCTGCCAGTGGACAATAACCTTGGCTAGGCGACACGCTCCGGGCCGCTTACTCTGTTGCGCGCGCGTCCTGTATCAACGGACAATCTCCTGGCAGCTCCGTTTTTGTCCCGGTCCTCCTTTTTTTTTCTCCCGGTCCTTCGATTTTATCTCTTTCCTCTCGATGAGCCCTATTCGCTCCGCTCTCCTTACTGCCGTTGCGACCGCCGAGTTACGGCCCTGCCAGTTTTGTTAGGTACAATGAGCTCGCCGGGACTCGTTTCTCTTCCTCCTCTCGCTTACGACTTCGCTCCCACCCCGCCTCGAGTAATTTACATTTTCCTCGCGCGCGCCAATAACGCCTTATATATACGCGGATAAGTCCGATTGTTTACGCTCGGAGCGGGCTCGGGAATCGATCGAGGCTCAGCGCGCCGCGCACCCGCTGCGGATATCCCAAGGCCCGGCAGATTAAAAAACCGCCTGACCGCCTGACCGCCGGAGCGCAAAAGATTTAGACGCCTAATATTTTTCACCTCTGCTTATCTATTTGCCGGGAGCGGGCCGCGCACCCGCGTCCTTCGCCGTCCGTCTCCTTCTGTTTCTTTCTGGATCTTGGCGTGAAGCGCGCCCCCCCGAACCCCTCGGCTCTAAAGCTCGCCATAAATATCGCAGGGTGACGCTCCAAGCTGAAAGAGAAGAAGGGCCGAAGATGCGGAAAAAAGAGAGGGAGCCGGAGGAGAGGGAAAAAGGGAGACCCGGGGAGAAACTAGCTTCGGGACACGCTATACGCTGTTGCACAGTCGAGCGCTTCATCTATTCGGACCGAGCTATAGCTCGCCTCGGCCGAACGACGGGAGCAGTTTCGTCTACTACTAAGACTTGAGGGCGCTGTAACCTTGTTTCTTGCCTTTTTTTCATTCGCTCTACTTTACCGGGAAACTGCAGCCGACTGAATCGTTTGAAGTCACTCGGGGGGCAATTTTATTGGAGTCAATTTGGGACTCTACCCGATTCCTTGAACAACTTGCATAAAGTTTACGGAAAATGAGTCTAGTTCTCTTTCAATGAAATGTTACTGTTTGTAAATTAAGTCCAGATTCTATTGTAGGCTCGAAGCTTACGCGTACTAAAACTGGATTTGTTGAATGCGCGTAAAGCAAGTATTTGTCCCTTGTAGTATAATTAATTGTATATCCGATTTACTCGTATTATATACCGAGTATCCAATTCGTTGTTTAATCAGGCAATCAATTTATTAATAATGATTTATCGAACATCATATTTGCTTGTTAGTACAAAATGCGTAAATATCGCGTTTAAAATGAAATAAATGTAAACTTTTTTTGCAAATTTATTTTGGCCTAATGCAATGACCAAATTGAATGCCCTCATATATTATTCAGGATAAGCGCCATAATTTAATTATCATTCTATACGCTAAAATATTTACGAGTAACATAATAAAAAGCGGCATTAGGAAAAAAAGTATTCCGTAAAAAGGTATTAACAGAGTCGGTTGTAATTATTTGAAAGGAATAGCTGATTACTGGATTGTGTACGCGCGGTCGGCTGAAAACATTACTGTCATACGTACAGTTGGGTAAGCCATCATGACTATTCATAAAAGGCCTTTAAGTTATTGAACGGATAAATTGTATTTGGGTACGCGCATACTTTTCTTGGGCTGCTTAAAAATTTTAATTTGAAGTCAAACTACTTTTCTTTATTTTGATCGGGCGTGCATAAGCGAGGAACGACATCTACATAAACTAGATGCAAATTCGAGGTGGATGGGAAGGCTTTCCATCGTGTTCGAACCTTTGATTGGACAGCTATTACAGCGGAATAACTTGGCCGGAAAGAGAAGGAAAGGGAGGGAGAGGCGGAGCCGATTAGGTCGCGGGTCCGGGGTCCGGGGTCCGGGGTCCGGGGGCCGATTACGCGCACTTGGCAGATCTGCCCCGGCGCTGCGGGAAAAGGAGAAGCGTCGCGCGAAAGGTAAGCGGGCATCCGAGGCGCGCAAGAGGACGCCGCACGAATCGGAAAGAATGCAGCCTCGGCGGCATTCCTCGGCGGCGCGGCGCTCGGCTCGCGCGGAAACGTCTCATTGACGCGGCGGGATTAAACGTCCCCCCGGGTTGCGGGGGCCTCGTGGTTATCAGGGCCGCGACGTAGCCTCGGTGGCGGCTCCGCTGGCTCCGCTGGCTCCCCGGGGCCCGCGCGCATCCCTATCTGTCGAGGCCGGCGCGATCGGGCGCAGTGGGTCGTGGTGTGCGTGCGACCGGCGAGACGCGGGCGCCCGACTCCTCGGCACAAGACGCCATAGAGGGAGAGAGTGATTTATGCGGAGCCGCTGACGCCGAGGCGAAGGTCCGCGAGAGCCGGCGCACGTGTGGGGAGCCGGCCGATCGCCGGCGGCCATCTTGCCCGCTCGGCTGCCCGGCCCGCGCCGATCGAGGGCCCATCGGAGGCCCACCGAGGGCCCACCGAGGGCCCAGCCCAGGCCCCGGCCAGGCCTAATCGATTCCCGGGAATTGATTAGGCGCCGCTCTGGAATTAAACTAGCGCTCGGGCTGCCCCCGAGGCGCCGCGGATCACCCCGGCATTGTCCCGGTCCTCCGGAGCTCCGCGCCCCCACCTGTTGTCAGCGGCCGCCCCTACCAGCCTCCCGCGGAGCGTTCCCGCCGGCCCAAGGCCGCAGCGGCGTCATTTTCCGAAAAGAAAAAAAAAAAGGTCGGGGACAATTAAGCGGGGAGTCTCACGGCAACGGTGACGACACTGACAATAATTCAAGCATCCCGGCGCGGGGCGCGCAAAAGACGGGCCGGAGCGGGCCGGAGCGGGCCGCTGGCCAATTACTCATTCAAACGATAAATTAGGGACGGAGGCGGCGGCGGCGGCGGCGGCGGCGGCGGCGGCGGCCCTCCCCTCGGCATAAATAACGCGATTTCCGCTAAACACTTTTCCACAATTTGTCAAGGGCAGTTATGCGCGATTCATCTGGCGGGTACAGGCAACGGGCGGGTCCTTAACGATCCGCCGCGGGAGGGGGAGGGGAAAAAAAGCGAGTGCCCCCAATAAATAAGGCCGCGGGACGGATCGGTGGAAAGAAAAAGTGACGGCGCGCGTCCCCCGGCGCGGCTATCGGCCTGTTTGCACGGGGCATTTCCCGGCGCCCCTCGGCCTTTGCTTTTCTCACGTTTGGGCGCGACTCGGCGGCGCGAGCGCGACCAATGCCCGGGGGGAGTCGGGGGCCGGTGGCCGGGGCCGAGGGGCCGGGGGCCGGGGGGCCGGGGGGCCGGGGGGCGCCGCCCGGGGCAGATTTACGGGGGGCCCGGGCCCAGTGCGACGACTGCGGCCCGCCGCTCGCCCGAGCAACAATGAAAGCGACGCCATTTGTCAAGGAGGCGCTTCCTGCTCCTAATAGCGCTGCCTCGGCGTCCGCGCAGTCGTGCCGCGCAGTCGTGACCCGCGAGCCGATCGCCGACTCGCCGACTCGCCGACTCGCGGCCGCCACGTCCGCGATTTATTGGCCCGCGCATCTGCCGGGCTTCGGCCGGGCTTCGGCCGGGCTTCGGCCGGGCCCCTATTGTCGTACAAATAGTGTCTCGCGCGCCGCCGGAGCCGGTGCACCCGAGGCCGCGCGTCGTGCCGCCCGCCTGCCGCCCGCCTGCCGCCCGCTGCACGCCAATTGAATATAATGAGCCGAGCGGCATTCGCCGGCGGGCACGAGCCGGCCGATATGCATCTGCGCGCGCTTTAATCGCCGCTCCCCGAGGCCCCGGGCCCCGGCCCGCCATCTTGCCGCCGGTGACCGGCCGCGGAAGGTCCCGGGAGCGGGCGCGGGACCCCGGGAGATTAGGCCCGGCGGAAGCCGGAAGGATCTCCCCGCGAGCCGAGCCCGGCTGCTGCGGGGCTCCTTTGCATATCGACTCATCGCGATACAGCGCGCGGCCGGATTACAAGGGATAGACGTGGGCCGATCCTAAGCTTATTATTCGCCTTTGGCCCTAGGCGCGGAGCCGGGCCCGCGGGTGACTGTTGCGCCCGGCGGGGTTATCGGCCCCCTCGCATCGGCTCCGGTAAGTCGCGCGTAGGAGAGCGCCGGAGGAGCGGCCGGCACCCCGCGCCCATCAATCGCCTGTCGGCTTTTTCCCGCTTCAATTACCTGCCGAGTAGCTTTTCCACGCTAACTCGGAGATTATGTGCGCTTCCCGCTGACCTGGCCACTCGTCCACATCGATCGGCCCGTCCACTCGCCACTGGGTTACTGCCGGTTACCGCAGCTACTCGTCGCCCGCCGCTCTTCCTCGATTATGCATGGATTACACCCGTACAAAAGGCCTTTACACGCGTCGGCTTCTTTTTCACCAATTTTGATAATATTGTAATGAGTCGGACGGCTCGATAGGCCGCGGCACCCGAGGCCCGAGCGCCGAATCCATAATTATCGGGCCGCGCTAGGCGCTCGAGGCCGATAGAAAAAAATGACGGCTCGTTTAAAAATTCATCGAATTGACCAGAATTACAATATATATTACCGTGGTTAACGACGTTGTAGACATCCGAGCGGACATGCGCTTGGACAGAAATTATACCATTTCCAGAGAGTCGCTAGAAAGAAAAGCATCATCCGTTTTCTTCGAGTCATGGAAACGTCTGGGCCGGAGACATTGGATTTTATAGCTCGGTTTCTCTTCTTCTCCAGGGCGGTAGAAAATTTCAAAATTAAGACTAATAAAAAAGCTGTTTCAACGAATTCACTTATCTGGCAACGCATTCATTTGGAGGCGATCCCAACGTCCGGGGCAAACGCGTATAAATCAATGAGGGCCCACTAAAATCTCCTTGAAAAGTAGCGGTTCGTCTAACGAGTACAAGGAAAAGCGCACACATCGGAAGTCGAGGCCACATGTACGAGGCGCGGGCGCTTGGCGCTCGGATAATGCAAGACGATGCCGGGGACTCCTCGAAAGCTCCAGAGACAGCGGAGAGAGAGAGAGAGAGAGCGGGCGAGCGGGGGGAGAGGCGGAGGAGGAGGAGGAGGAGGAGGAGGCGGCGAGTTGGGCCGAGCGGGGAAGGGACGGGAAGGGCAAGAGAGAAATCAAGTGGAAAAAAGAAGAAACAAGACGTATGTATTATAAGAGGAGGACCGGGGCATCGGCAGGAGGAGCGCATCGAGGGCGGCGCGGTGCACGCGGGGCTGACCCTCTCGGGTGGCCGAGTGCCGAGTGCCGGCCCCCTCCCCGGGCCCGCCGGAGGAAATTTTGAGTCGTGGGAAGGGGCGGCGCGGGCGGCAAAGGGGAGGGCGGCCCTCTTCTTTCTGCCTCTCCCCCGCTGGCCCGCTGGCCCGCTGGCCCGCAACCCCCGCCTCCGAGGCAGGCGCGCTCGACGTATGGCCGAGGCGAGGCCGGCCCGGCGGACGGCTCGCTTATTTATGGCGACCATACTTCAGATATATGAACTGCTTCGCGTCGAAAGTTCGAGAGATGCGTCTTGTGCCAGTCTGAAATGTGTGTGTGTGCGGGGTGGGGGAGGTGTCCGCTCCGGGTCTCGCGGGCGGCGCGGCCCGAGGGAGATTTCCGAGGGTCACCGCTCGCCCCGATGTTAAACGAGCTTCGTTTTTTCCCGCGGCAGGGCCGCGCCGGCCTCTAAGCCTAAAGCGCCGCGCTCCTACGCCGGGGGCGCCGGGGAGCCTCCTCCCGCCCTTCCGCGGGGGGAGGCCGGCCCCCAGACCTCCAACTTTCGAGGATTCGATCGCATGCGTGACGTGACGGCCGCCCGGGAGGATTCAATTTATGACGCGAGTTACGGTTATTTATTCGAGTTTTTAAGTGTTCCGAGGGGCGGCGTATCGCGCGACGCGCCCGTTACGCGGCCCCAGCCAATCCGTTACGCCGCCGCTATTTTATTTCATTATTTGCCTTCGATTTCGCCATCTGCCGGGCTTTTCATTAAGCGCGCATCGAATAAATAAGCGCCGGCGCAATTTACGCGCCAGCTGACCCACTGATGCGCCTTCAAGCTTTATCAATAAGTGAAACACTCCTTTTGGGTCAGCGGTACGGTAATCCGAATAAACTCGCCTCGTAAAAGGCAGATGCGGTCGACTGCGAAAGGTGCACCGAGCTAGCCGACCCGCGCGTCCGACTCGGGCGTTGACGAGGTCCAAGCGGGCGAAAACGCGCCCCCCGAGGCCCTGTCGCGCGAGCGGAGGAGCCTGGCCGCGGGGGCGGGGGAGCCGGGGGGGAAGAGGGCCGAGGGCCGCAGAAAAAAGCCGGGGGCCGATCGTTGACCCGCATTAGCGGAAATGGACGTAAAACTCGCGGGTCCGAGTGGCCGGCTCGTTAAACTGTTTAGCCCGGGGCCCGGGCCGGGCAATAATCCTAATTGCGGCCGGCTAATCTGCCCGCGGGCCCGGCGCGAAGCCCTCGGCTAATTGGCCGATCGGCCCGCTGCCGGGCGACAAAGCCGCGCACTACCGGGGAGCGCCGCCCGCGGGCCCAATTTATGCCGGGGCGGACAATTGGGCCGCCGCCGCCGCCGCGAGATAGCGCCCCGGAGGGAAGAAAGGAGCGCGGCCGGCCGAAAGAATAAAGCGGCCGAGGGGCCGGGCCGAGCGCGAAGGTGCCGCCGCGGTGCCGCGGGGCGCGGGGGCGCGGGGCGCGGGGCGCGGGGAGCCCCGAGCGGGGACGAGGCGCGGGAGAGGGGGCAAGAGCGATGGAGTAGATAAATAGATGGATGGGCAATATTATAACTCACTGGCTGTCATCCTGTACGGCCGAGTCAGGCTGCTAATCAGACCCTGCTCGCCTCGTTCGCCCCCCACCACTCCGACTCGCCCGCTCGCCCGCTCGCGCCCAGCTCCTCTGCCTTCGACCCTTCACGAAAAATGGATTTATTGCCGTACGCCTCGACTTCGGCACGCTATCGAGCTCCCTGATCCGTAGAATGTAACCAGCCTCGTTTCCCTCTGCCCCCACCCCCGTGCCCCCGTACCCCCGTCCCCCCCCCCCGCGCTCGCCGCGTCCCACCCTATCGCCGTCCTCTCTCTCTCCTCCTCCTCCTCCTCCTCCTCCTACTACTTCTTCTCTTTCGCCCTCTGCCCCCTCCCCTCCCCTCGCCCTCTCTCTCTCTCTCTCTTACATGGGCTACTCGCGCTCGATTCCCTCACTCTTGGCCTCTTCACCGGCCGCCGCGGTCCCAGTCCGTCCCGATCCCTCCCTTTCCTCGTCTATCGCTTCGATTCCACTCTCTTCGCCCTGGCGCTCCGGAGCCTCCCTTTCCCGCTCGGCCCTTGGCCCTCGAGCTCCGCGATTCCTTCCCTTCTTCCGGGGCCGCCTCTCGCCCTCTTCCTCTTCTCTGTTTCCCACAATTTTTCCCATTTCGCTGTGGTATTAATGTTCTTTGTGCTTTATCGAGCGTCCGCTTCTTCCCGCACCGACGCACTTACCTGCGCGTGGCTTATTACTTGCCATTCGGAGGGGGATTCGAATCGGTCGTGTGTCCGGCCGGGAATCGTGTGTCTGCTTGGGAGGCGAGTCGCGCTCCGAGCGCTCCCCCTAAATTACACGTGCGCGTCGCCGCGCGCTTTCCACGAGCCTCAATGGGCCGAAAACTCGGCCGGCCGAGCGAGCCTGTACCTACGAGCGCGCGCGCGCGCGCTCGTTTTTTCCACTGGCTCGCTGCGATCACGGAGAAAATTCATTAATTCACGACGCTCGTTAACTGGAGTATAAATTAGGCAGGTAATTAATTTTGCAGAGCTAGCATCGTCGCCTAATTGATAGTCCTCAACTGTACACTATACACTCGTTTCCCTTCCCAATTTACGGGCATTCGTACGACGAGCGATTTTACTCGAACGAATTGGGCTTTCCATTCTAAACATCTGTGTGTCCGAAATGGAACGTTAACTTTTTTCCCTCGGCATTTTTATTCCGATAATTTACGGTACGCGGCGCTGTTTTACGAACGCATAACCCCTCCACATAAACTCGACCGAATTCGTTAATCCGAAACGAGAGGCAGCTGCTTTAGTAGATAAACTATCAAAAGAATCGTTTACATCAAACCGGAATCGATAGCCGATCTAATAGGAAGTACGCTTGAAACTCGCACTATAACTTATTCCTTTTCGATCTACAAAAATATTGATTATCCATTCGGAGCGTAATATGCATTCAAATGTCAAGAGAACGCAGTCGGATAAAAAATGGCAATGGAAAGTACTAGAGGCGTTGTAATGCGATACAGGTAGATAAATAAAATTCGGTTTATCTACCGCGGCATTTATAGACGGAAAAGAAGACATTTGTTAGCCCGTGGCCTTGTGGTTGAGGGAGAGACAAATGCTCGAAAAGAGGAGAAATATCGGTAGCGCAGTCTCGGTATAGGAAGTATCGGTATGTACGCGTTTGCGTAAACCCGAACCCGATGCCGAAAGGTGGATGTGCATGCGTGGCGGAAGGGATAGGACGCGGGGGGAGAGGAGGCTGCACCGAGCTAACAAAGTTTTCCAGGGGAGGAGAAGCGGCTCGGCGGCGTGGGCCGGGCCCGTCAGCGGGCTCAAAACGCGTCCCCCGTCATCCATCATGGCTCGCAGGCCGCGCCTTCGGAATTAGCATCGCCGCGGCGGCATTTGCATGGAAGGAGCGGAGCCGACGCTATCGAGCTCGGCGCATCGGCCGGCATTCGTCTTGCGCGGGGCGCGGGATCGAAGGCCGGAGAAAAAGAAGGGGTGGGCGGCGGGTGCCCGGGGGCGGGGCGCAGGTGGGCCCGGAAGCGCGCGGCCCCAAAGGCTTCGGGGAAGCGGGCGGCCGGCCCGCGGCATAAATTAGCCGGGCGCGCGCAAGTGGGCGCGACCCGCGGGGGCAGGCTTCGGGCCCCCGGTGATTTATCGATCTTATTTCTGGCGGGCGGCGCCGGAATTAGGCGCGGATCGCCCTCGCGGCCCGCCGCCGCCCGGGCGCCCAAGCCCCGAAATAGACCCTTTCCCGCGAGGCTCTTCCAGTGTTTGCGCGCGCGGGCGGCCGGCCGATCGGGGGCGAATCGACGGCTCGCGTGCGCGCCGACCCGCCAAGGGCCGGCGCCCTTCCCGCATGCATCGAAAAATTAAGCATTAACGCGCCTTCGCTCCCGCCGGCCAACGGGCCTCCGCCTCCATTCCGCCCTCGCTAAAACTTTAACTTTTATGTTAATTACGCGGCCCCGCGATTCCCGGTTATTGCCGCGCCGCGCCCGGGGAGGGCCGCCCTCCGCCCCACGATTTCCCGGCTTTTATTCGATCATAATATTGCGCGGGCCCCGCTGTATGTTTTTCGGCGCGCATAAATTCGCGCGTTAAAACGAGCAGGAAAACAATTTTAATTCGAGGGGTAATTCTCATTCGATTCGCCGCTCGAAGCCGCAACGAATGTAATATCCGAAATCGCTTGGAAACGCGATGGCCGCGAAAGAAATCGGCGAATGAAAACATTAAGCGGCCAACCGGGCTTTAACGCCAAAGGATCGCCGTAAACATTTACCCGCTTGGCAGTGTAAACATCGGAATAAAGCCCGCGCGCGCAAATGTACCGCGGGAGCGGGCCGGCCACGCGATTTCCCCG
The DNA here is from genome assembly GCA_018906755.1 of Sycophaga agraensis. Classification (NCBI taxonomy): domain Eukaryota; kingdom Metazoa; phylum Arthropoda; class Insecta; order Hymenoptera; family Pteromalidae; genus Sycophaga; species Sycophaga agraensis. The sequence continues at coordinate 1,020,820 of JACCIE010000039.1, forward strand.
GCATTCCCTCTCGCAGCGGGGGAGAGGGCGCTCGGCGGTCCAGGGCGGGAGGAGATCGGCCGTTGGCCTTGTCGCGCGGCGGAAGACGCGGCCGCGGGCGTCAGAGCCGTCGTCGGCGGCCCTCGGGCCCCTGGTTTATTTAGCGATTAGGTCAATTGCGCGGGGATTCTTCGGCGCTAACGAGGGCGGATGCCGCGCGCCCGCGCGCCCGGATAAATTTGGCCGCTCCGTCAAAATAAATTAATCAGGCGAATCGGCACGGGCGAACAATGCCCGGCCGGCTGCAGCCTCCCCCCTCATTAGCTTCTATTTCCACGTGGGCGCCGGGAGCCGGGGGCCGGCCGCCGCCCGAAATAGCCCCCTCGGAAATTCCAAAACCGCCCGCGCAATTAAAGGAGCCCTGGAGGGGCGGCGTCGCGGAGACGAGCCGCCGCCCGATCGCGCCCTCCCGACCCGCGTTTTTCCCCCGAGATTTATCGCCCGGCCGCCGAGGCGCGCGGGCTCGTGCCTGCCCCGGCAAGGCGCTGACGACGACTAGACGCGAGCGCCGCCGGGAACCGCCTCCCCGTCCGAGGCGCGAGTCCTGCTGCCCGCACACACGCCGCCGCGCCGCCCGCCCGCGGCACTATATCAGGTGCAGGAACTCGCCTTCCTGCGCCATTTCATTTCGACCTTCTCTCTCTCCTCCCGTCGCCGCGCCAGATTCGCGTGACAGAGCGCTGAATGAGTTACCGCCCGACTTTATCAACAATACACCTCTCTCGCTCCTCGCCCCCCCCCTGTCTTCTTTACCCGCCTACCCGGCTCCCGACTCCCGGCCCATCTCCTCCCCACTCCGCCCCGCGCCAACAATAAATCTTTAAACAAATTTACTCGCGCGTCGCTTTATTCGCCGCCCCTTTATCTATACTCCCTTCATAATTGCCGCCTCCCGCCTTGGCCGCTTATACCGAGGATCGCCAATTTCCTCGAGGATTTCCCAGCTGCGCTGCCGCCGCCGCCGCCGCCGGCCACTGCCGCGAGCCAATGCCGCGAGCGAGCTCCGCTCGTCCCCGGGACCCGGCCCACCGTCCCTTTCGGAGAATCGCGCAGCCAGCTCGCACCGACTCCCATGCCAAGACTCTACTTGCACTTGCGTAAATCCCAATTAAATTATTGCCAAATTAAAATGATTCACGAGCCGCCATTCGGACAATATCTATAACTGCTCCGCGATTAATTACAAAATTCCGGACCTATGTATACTGCGAGAAATGAGTTTGACTTCTTTGGTTACAACTATACGAGCTCACGCGAGTTCATACTTATCGCTCTACCATTCAAAACTTTGAATAACAATTCGACCGCCATTTCTGATATACGACTCTACAACTTTACATTTAATTCGCACATTGCTATTCGTAAATCAAAATCATTCTTACCTCCTTTCCAATCCTTAGTTATTAATTATGTGTTACTGGGTCAAACGTCATTTTTGTATATATCGCTCAGGCTCCGTTCGAACATGTAAATCTTAAAATGTCTTGCCGAACTCAGAGTATATCTACTTACATTTACTGAATTTTCATTTTGAATTTATCGACCGTTGTTTATCAGCCGAGACAGTCAAATGAAATTAACGCAATTATTATCTTACTTACTACAAAAATGCATTAAAATTGCTTGATAACGAAAAAAATCCAAGGGTTCAATCATCTAAACATTTAAAGGTGCGTACTTTATGCAACCGACAACTTTTTTTGAGAACGTTTTTATTGCAAAAAATTCGGCAAAAAATTTAATTTCCATTAAAATTATTTAATTTACTGCCGGTGGATGTTCTTCTTTTTAAAGATTGAAACGGGTTTTCGGTATATATAACAGTAGGAGGTATCGCTTAGTCTGTCATTAAGAAGCGCATAAAAGCTTGGAAGAAAACTGATCGATAGGCCTTTCTTGGGTAGGACGCGTTAGAACCCTTCTACGTCAGGCAAATGGGCCAAAACAATGATTAGTACGATTGCAGGAGACACGCGACAAGCGGTTATCTCGGTCTACTGTGCCACAGGCGGGGCCGTTAAAGCCGAGACGGGGTGAGCGGGGCGAGCGAGGGGTGGGGCTATTAGCTCTTATCGAGGGGGATTTTTCAGGGCAGGCGCGATCGGTAATTTTGGCGGGGTCCTTTTTGGCCTGGCGCCTGCGCCCCTCCGACAATACCCCGGCAGAGCGTTAACAAACTCCCGCGAGGGAGAGTGACGGGCGCGTTCACCGGCGCTCGAGAATTCCATTACCCGCGGTGTGCGCACGTACGTATGTACCCACACGCGCGCGTATCAGATGGACCAAGTGACTCACGGGTAACTTTATCGAGCAAGTTCGTTTCACTTCGAGACGTCTGACGTGGCTGCCGGGAATTCGTCACTCGTCCGCCGCGCCGCCGCCGCCGCCGCCGCCCGCCGGCGCACTGTACGTTTCACCTGCCGCCGTATATATTCTTGACTCTTAGGCGCCCGGGAGCCTCGATAAATCACCGGCCCCCCGAAAAAAGGCCGAGAGAACTTTCTTGAGCCCGACTGCCTAGGATTTCCTCTGTATATCCCGCTGCTGGAGCAGCCGCTGCTACTGCCACTGCTCCTACTAGTGTTGCCGCGAACGTTCTTCCCGTAGAAAAATTCTCCTGTAAATATCGACTGGCAATCTCCCACACGAGTGTCCCCAGCAGGATTATTGCCCGGCTACCAGCTTAAGCGGCTTTCACCCTGCACATTTTAGTCCATCCCGAAAAATGAATAATAACGTTGGATAAACCTGCGAGCTATTGGGACAATTAGCGAATATTATGCCAAATTCAATTTAGCTTCTCATGCATACAACATTCATATGCTAAAGGTTTACCAGTTCACAACTCTAATCGATAGAAGCAAGTATTTTTATCGATAAACTGTACCACGAATCACAATGAAACGACCTTTGATTTATTTTCGATTAAATAGTAGAGTAAGGCATTTTACAAGCTTCAATTTCTGACTCGTAATAGTTATTGAACGTGCAAAAAAGTGTTGATTAAAATTGCCCAATTAGCATAATCTTTTTTAAGGCCAATATTTGTATTTCGCTCCCTGATATAATAATGATGCTTAATATATTGATTTCAACTGATATTTGTTAAAAATGGCAAGCATAAAACTGAACGTTTTGTTTTTTCTTCTTTTGTGTTACAGGTGAGTCCAAATTATTATCACCCCGGTGAATTAGTCGCAAAGCGTAAGTTGACTTTTTGATTTATATAGTTTGTATTGATTGGAGTGCAGTGTTTAATTAGCGATTAGGCGATTCGAGGAGATAATAAAAAAAGGAGAAAAAGGGGAGGTCGTCGTGAAGATAATTTAATCGATCGTTAAACGGGAGTTACAGCTCCCGCTGCAATTTCTTGTCGATCATATGCATACTTTAAAAGACAATTATTGTTTCTTCAGGTCTTATAAGTACTGAGCAACTCGTAAGTACACGTTACTCTCACGGTATAACGGCTAAGTGGATGATTACAGCCGTTCAAGTAGTAACAGCTCATTCCTGTTATAATTGCACATAAACCTATAAATGTGGCGAATCTTCGTGATACTTGTAATTGCGTATAAATAATACTTTGCGGGTAAAACGACCTAGTTAACAGGAGGCGGAGGGGAGGTGGCTCGTGGATTAGGAGGGGGAAGGCCGGAGGCACGGGGCCGAAAAGAGCGGCTGGCCGCCGCGATTGGTTTAAAGGGAAAGCGGGGAGAGGGCCGGTCAGTGCGCTAGGTCCCCGGGGCCCGGCGGACAACGGACGAAGACGGACAAGAGCCGGCGGAAGGCGTGACAGGTAGGAGGCCGGCGGCGAGGGGGCGGGGGAGCCCCGGCCGGCCGGCGGCGGGCACGCGAGCCGGGAGAGATAATCAGAGCGGCGCGCACACTGGGCAATCAGCTGCGAGCGGCGAGAAGACGGGGGTCGGGGACTTGAAAACTCGTAAAGTGGGATGGGGGGGTGGGGGCGTGGGTGGAACGGCGGCGGCGGCGGCGGCGGCGGTGGCCGGGTGGGGGCGCCGGCGGCCGGAGGGAGGGTTGGCGGCGGCGGAGGCGGCGGGGTGGGGTGGCTCGGGGCTCGGGGCGGGGGGGCCGGGCGCGGCGGGGCGGTGGGGCGGCGCCGGCGGGGAAGGGCGCCCGCGCCGCCGGGCGCGCGAGCGAGCGAGAGGAGCGCCGGGGTGGGGGCCAGGCGAGTCGCGGAGCGCGGGGCCGCCAGTGCGCCACGTGCTGCCCAGGCGGGAGGGTGTATCCAGCGAAGCTCCGCTCGGCCGCCGCAGCCCAGGCTGCAGTCGCGCTGCTGCCTCCCGGCGCCCGGCCCGCGGCCAGTGACTCGTGACGGATGCCGCCCGCGAGCCGCGACCGCGAGTGACTCCCAGTGCAGCTCAGAGAGCGCCGGCCCTCGCCCCTGCTATGCTGGCCGGCCCCGGCGCCCTCACCCGGACCAGCCGCACCCGAGGCCCGACCTCCTGGGGCCCCGCGCCCCGAGCGCCCCGAGCGACCCGAGCGAGCCCCGAGCGCCGCTGGACCACCCACTACTTATACGGTGTGTACTGCGGCTAGCGCTTTTGCCCCTGTGCCCCCCTGTGCCCCCCTGTGGCCCCCTGTGCCCCCTGTGCTGTGCTCCCGCGCCTCGATGCGGCATCGATCACGCCTGGCGCCCTCGCCCCCGCACGATGACGGAGCCGCACCGTTTCCTACCTCCACGTTCCGATATAACTGGTTTTCAGTGAAAACGCCCAAGGCAGTGCTTGTTATTTTTGGTGGTTGCTGCGTCCTGAACTGTGCAAAAAGTGATTAAACCTCCTACCTCAAAGTCTCCGCGAAAATCTTACCAAAGCTCTACTTGCGTCTGTCGCTCTTATGAAACTCCCTATTTACGGTTTCCTAAACTATGCGCACTAATAAACCGACTCGTAAATAACCTTTTTTGACTTTTTGAAACGTCGCTGAAAGTTTATTCACTTTTCGCACCACTTTATATTTGACGAACATTGTTTAAAATTGCTTTCTGCGTCATAAATTATTATTTCTGCCTCCGATAAATTTACAAAATTTCCATAAACTCTGCCAGTTGTTCGCGCGGCAAATGAAAATAATTAAATTGCTATTTTAAATGAATCGGATCAAAAGCGTAAAAAACACCCGGTTGCTAATAAATAACAAATCGTTCCAAGTGCAGCGAAAAGCCAGCAACTTTCAAAGTACTAAAGTATAATTGAGTAGCGATTGAACTTGCTACATCTTGACAAAGAGAACGACTTTGGTTAAAAAAGTACGCGATCGCGGGTTAAAAAGGCCTGTCTGATAAGTGAAGTGTTTCGTTCGATGAAATGTGTCATCGCGAGAAATTTCATTCAACTCCTCGTGGGCGAATAAAGATACGTTTCTCCGATAAGCGTGTGCGTTGTTTACGCACAACGATCATCCAAGAATTTCACGTTTCTCTCTCTTGCTTTCTCATTCAATCGCCGCTCACTCCTTCTTTCGGCCTTCCCCTTTTTTGATCGTGATATCATTGTTGCATTTTAAATCAAACTTCTTTGGTTGACCAAGTAATCCTTTTATAAAAAGCTCGAGTCACCACAATCGTTAAGTGTGTTTAAATGCATTCGTAACAAACGTGTTTCGTATTTCTCCCTTGGTTTTGAATTGTGATTTTAACTCTCTTCATCTTACAATGGTTCTTACGCTGCCTATCATTATCGATGTATGAAACCCAATAGTAATCAATTTTCCATAGGGATCAAAAATAAATTTGTTTTAGGAGGAAAATCAAATTAATCATACCTTTAATTTGGTTTGATAGGACAGTGCCATCGTGCTAAATTCAATTATTGCGGGTCAATGAAAAATATTTAAGAGTGACACGTACAAATAAAAACTGTCGAGAAGTAAGAATGAGGTTAAGCAAGTACTGCGAAACCGTAAAAAAATTATGACATTTAAAAATACGCATCGAAATATTGGTAAATACTTGTTAAGTAGGTTATAAAATTGGCAAAAATATTTTGATTGATTACTTTAACTATTTAAATGATAAACAACGCTCTCAAATGGAACGCACGAAAGTATTTATATTAAAAGGTTTAATTTTTGAACGCAATCAAGTTACAAAGGCCGCGTGTATTTGTTTAAAATGTGAAAAAGTGACATCAAATGCTGGAATAAAATTGTATTTATGGGGCACATAAAGTATTACTTTCGCATAAATAAGTTTAAAACAATATCTTGTTAACATTTAGTAGCGTAACAAGTGAATCGACGTCGTAAAAAAATTGACCGCGAGTCATTGCCCGAGTTGCCATCGAATATCGTAGCATAATAAAAATCGTCTGCGTAAAAGTATAACTGTCGCAGGTAAAAGTGGCTAAAACATAACGTTGGAAGATTTTGCAAAATCGCGGGTCAAACTTGGTACGCGATTGTCGTAGAATAAAATAAATCAGTGAGCTTGGCAAAAGACGAAGAGTTTTAAATAAAGGAGAGTTGCAGGAAGATGTAGGGAAAAAATGTGGGAAAAATGGCGATGTGGAAAATGGTATTTTATGAATGAATCTTATTGTCCGGAAGCACGTTTAAAGCCGCATTTGAGCGGAGTTGCCGGTGGCGCCTCGCCGAGCGCGCAGACAAACGGTAGCGCGGAATCTTTAAAACTACTCAATTGCCAACTCGTCGGATCCTTAAGGCACAAGTGCTTTAAAATACTGGTGGAAACTTTGCTGTGTAATGAACTTCTTAAAAAGCTTATCAATTGGCGGGCAAATTAATTTTATCTACCCAAGTTGGAGCGGCTGTATCGTAAACCAGTTTGGCCGCGCACGCACGCTTTCAAACGATATTTTTCCCGGGGCTTGCGCGGGGCCGCGCGCACCTGCCGCACCTCTCCGGGCCTCCCGGCTGGAAGACTCGGCGGCGCTGGCCGCAGTCTCCGCTTCCGCTCGAGGGATTTGGCGAGGAAAGCAGCAGCCGGCCTCGAGGGAGCCGGCTTATCTCGGGGGCGTTATCGGCGGAGGTGCGCCGCGTGGCCGGGCCGAGTAAACAAAAGTGCGCGGGCAGCGGGTATACGTGATTGACGCGCGGCGCTGGCGCGGGGGAAAAAGCGGCCGCGCATGCGTACGGCACGCGTGGCACGGCAATTAACGGGCGCGCCGCGCGCCGCCGAGAAAGCCCACGTCGGCGGGCGTTTCGCGCGCGAGTGCCTCCGCACTTTTTTTGTTCGATAACGCGAGCCGGGCTTTTCTCTGCGCGAAGCCCGCGGCTCTCCCCGTGTTGCCGATTCGTTGATTGATTCCCTCGCCTCGGCCGCTTGGATTTGCCCGATTTGAATTTCGACGCGACGCGTTAATGGAATGATAAGTGCGTCACGAGCCGCCCCTCCCACTCGAATCAACTTTATAATTGAATGCTTTTTAATATATCGGAGCTTCAACTTGGACGTACCCCGAGTTTGCGCGACGTAACGTTTGTTTGGGCCCGCTGCACGCACCACTTATGAATGCATTGGCAAACTTTTGAATCGAGTGCACAGAGTGAAAAAATGATAGCGCAATCTCTACAGGCATTGTTTGCACCGAGCGCGACTCGGCTTAAGCGCGCGGACGCGCAGCTATAGTGTGCGTATAGGGACAGTTAGAGGCGCGGGCTACCTGCACGGAGAGACTAGGCTTTTTCGGAGTTGCAGCCCATAGCGGGGATTTAGCTGCATGATTAGGCCGGAGAAGGAAAGCGCGCCGAGTGAAAAAAGAAATCGATGGCCGTGGGTTTAATGAAAAAGCCAGGGGCTCCGGGACGGCCTTGAAAGATTAATCCGGAGCGTTTCCTTGCCGTATCGACAAGGGTTCGCCACATCAATTAATCGCTTCCTGCAGGCGGGCGTAGCGTGGCGCGGCCGCGGCGCACTCGTCCAAGGGAGGCGGGCTCATCGATCAGCTATTTATAGCGGGCCGCGACGTCTCTCGGCCGCGCCGGCGAGCTAGATGAGCGCCGGCGGCCCGCGACCTTGCCCAAACGCCCGAGCCGCGCCGCGAAGCCCGGCGCCGTCGGCAAGGTTATCGCGCCCGCAGCCGGAGGTGCGCCGGCCCCCGAGCGGAGCCGCTTCCGTTGTCGACGCCCCCGCGGCCCGATTAGCCCCCCTTTATGCAAATGCCGGGCCGTCTTTCGGCCTGTTTTTCCGCGAATCGCGTGAGTGACGGGCCGCGCGCCGACCCTCGGCCCCATTAGCCCCCTTGTCCTCGCGCTTTGGAGCTCCCGCCTTTTAGCCGTCCGCGCCCCCGCACCCGTGCCTTCGATACTCGTGCAGCGCTCGAGCGCGGAATTTTCCAATTAATCCGCCGGCGCAATGAGTAATGGCCGCGGATTTGCCTTCGCGCCCGAGATACTATTCCGATACGAGTACCGCCAGGCTGGGTACCGAGTGATTTTTAACGGACGCCATTGACTCTCGGGCGAAGTAGAGTGTAAACTGACGCGCGAAAGAAGGTTATCCTTGGGAAAGGCGGGTCGAGCGGACCGCTAGCGGTGTCCGGAGCGAGAGGCCGCGCCGCGCGCGCTCCTTGATACGTTGAGGTGGGAAAAAATGCCGAGCGGCAGCGGGAGGCAGCGCGACTGCAGCTTCCGGCTGGCGCGCGGAAAGGAAGGGGGAGGGCGGGCGGCCGCGGCGTGCAGCTTAGCGCGTAATTGCGCGCTATCGAAAATGCAGGGCCAGGGGGTCGACTATGGCCGCGCGGGCCGCAATCGATCATGCGGCCGTCCGCGACGCTTTGTGCGCCTACGGGCCGCAAGTGCGCAGTTTCGCGCTCCGAGTGCAGGTGAATCGACTCGCGAGCGCTAATTTATGGACAGATGTCGGCGCCCGAGCCCCGAGGAGTATCCTGATGGATTTCCCAAGTACTTTTAATTGGCCTTGCGCAACGCTTCGACACGGATTCCCCGGACTTTTTAGCCGACCGAGCGGAGATTCATTAATTATGACCGCGGGAAAAGCAAAGGAACGGGCGAGTTTTGAGACGGCGGGAAGTCGAGGCGCATTGTGATAACGAGGGCGATTGTTACGCTATACTCGCCGGCTTCGGCTTCATTGTACGGTCCCTGCGGCTCCCTGGCGTCGCGTCCCCGCGATCGCTCGGCTTCTGGCGAGCACCGCACGCACTTGGAATATCGCTCGGGGAATCTCCGTGGCGGGGAGTGACGCGCGATATTTTGAGTCGTTGATAAATCCCGGAGCCAGCGGCTTACTCCCGAGTGGTTCGTGCACTTTGACACGACTAATCCGAGCCGATGGATTTGCGAATGCGCCCCGCGAATAGCGGCCGTTATGCCAGTGTATAAAACATTTTCTCGGGGCTCCGGTGCCGAACGCGCAGTTGCCATTCGTCTCCGCGAGCACAGTCGCGCTAAAAGCGCTTTCAATGCACTTACTCGCGAGTCGCAATAATTTAAGGGGTCGTTCGCGAGGCGCTTTATCCGATATGCAGCCGCGGCGGCGGCTGAAAGGCCTCGTCTACAGCGCCAGTGGATGGAAAGAAGCCGCGCGCTCGATCGCGCCTGGACTCGCAATCGCGCGCGCGACCTCACGGGCAGCCACAGGCTGGGGCACCTCGGGACGGACGGACGGCTCCCCCCGAGTGCAGGGAGTGCGCCCGCGGTAGGCGCACTCGAGGCCCGGCCTAGCCCAGTCGCGAGCGCCCGATCGACCGTTAGCGCGGCGATCGGTAAAGCGAGCCTCGCGCGGACCGCCGGGGACGCGGCCGGCGAGAAAAAGCTGGTTAGTCCTCGGGAGCCTTGGAGGCGACGGCGGCGCCGATCTAATTCGAGATCGGGAGCCGAGTGCGCGACCGCTAAATATCGACTGGTAGACGCGGTGGGACTATCACTCGGCTGACCTCCTTTTTCCCGCGGCGCGATGCAGATTGATCCGAGGAAGCAATGGGTCGCGGCGAGTGCGCGGCAGGCGCAAGGTGGAATTGGCGCACAATGGCCAGGTAGCCCGGAGAAGCCGGCGGGACTGGTGGAAGTTGGTCAGCGGCCGGTGTGCCAATCGGCCCGACGAGTCAATCGGCCGATTACGAGTCCTAAGGCGTCTGGTAATGAGCCGAGATTGTAATCGCATCGGCACTCCCATCTAGGCGGAGCCGGGGATTGAAAGCGCCGAGGCTAATCGAGAGCTCTTTCGAAGGCGGTTACTCGATATTTGCGCGCCCCGTCTCGAGGGAAAGAAAGCCCGAGAAAAACCGGGGAGTAATCGAAACGGCCGGCGCGCGGTAAAGAGGAGCCCGGGAGGAAGGGAGGGCCGCGCCGATGGATCATTCCCCCTGCGGCCCATTACCGCGGCGGCGCCCGCGGCCGAACGGGAGCAGCCGATGACACGCGCACAGAGGCCCGCGTCGGCAAAGCCTCCCGCGCCCGCCGCCGTTTCATCGGGCCCGCGGCGCTTGTTGTCCAAAGGAGCGCCCCGCCCCCGCCCCCGCCTTTTTCTTCCCCGCGCGTTGCGCAACGCGGGATTTATTTCTGCGACAGATGTAAGAGCGCGGATACGCGGCGATTGTGCAACCCGAGCGAGCCGACCGATCCGATAGCGCGGCCGCGAGCTGATTGATATACGCGCCCGAGGCTTACCCGAGAGCCGCGATACTCCGAGGCACCGATGCGGTACACCCAGTCATCCTCATTATGCTAATTGTCCGTAAGGTCCCTTGGCGTGCCGCGGAGCCCATTTTTCCGCCGCGGCCCCTAATGGGATCATCGGCGAGGAGTCGGGGCGCCGGTGATTCCGGAATGACACAAGGGCGCGCGCGGCGTCACAACAGTCGATGCACTCGGTCGGCGGCGCGGCGTCCCCGGCGGGCTCGCGACCGCCGGATTGTTTGTCCGCGGCAGGCGCGACGGGGCGAAGGGCGCGGCGGCGGTATCGATCTAATTAGCAGGCGCGGGCCGGGCGGCCCCGGGCGCGCCGCTCCGGGCTCCTTAATCCCTCGCGTAATTGCGAGCGGCGCGCACGTGCACAAAGCGGCGCGCCGGTCAGCCGGGGGAGGGGGAAAGCTCCTGGGCGCGCGTGCGGCCCCCGCGCAATTCCAGGGGCCAAAGACAGGCGGGCTGCCGCGGCCCTGGCGCCGACGCCGAGAGGCTATTGAAGTCCGCGACGATGACGGGATCTGTCTGTCTGGGCAGATCAAAGAACTCGGCCCCCGCGCCCGAGGCTTTTTCCGCCGGCCCCCGCGCCCGCCGCCCGGTATTTAATTATGTACGGCAATCGAGAGTCGAACCTGCGGGGGAGCGGCCTCGGCCCCCCTGCGGACGAGCCGGCAGATATGCTGCCCGCGCCCCCCCCGGCCGGGGCTCGTTCCTCTCTTTGCCCGGATGTACACGACCAACGCCCTCGGCCCCGACTCCCCGGGTTGCTACCCGCCCGAGGGCCCACTCGATGCCCCGCTTTTTTCTTTTGGATAATCAACTCGACGTGCGCCTTGCCCCGGCCGAACGTTATTTTTACCCATTAATGCTTTCGCGCGGCTTCTCACCTAATATATTATGTATTGCGTACATGTCCGAGCAGATAGCGGCTGTGCGCGATCCGCGCGTACCTTGTAAGAAAGGCTCGTCGACGTTACGTGGCTCGAGCTTGTTAATAAGACTTTTACCGAATCCCACTAAATAATATTTGATAAGAAAGCGCCGACACGTGGAATGCCGATAAACGACAAGTATTACCACAAACATTTAACGAAATAGATCCATTGGCATAAGGCAGCTAGGATTAACATAAAAAAATAATTATGCTCAACATAGATCTGCATCGGTGGGATGCGACGGAAAAATGCTAAAATATCTCCTAGCTGCGATAGTAATTAATGCGGTATCGTAAAAATGCACTGAAAAAGTGATTAGTTGGAAATAAACGATCGATCTTCACTTGGCCGCATCGGAGTTAAATCTGTTCTCTAATGGCATAAATCAATAAGAGGCAGCTCGTGCGCGTACGCGCAAGCAATGATTTGAAGTGCACTGAAATTCTAATTATACCGAGTGCGAGACAGTTCTCATTTAGCACCGACTGCATACGATCTCGGCTAACAAGCTACGGAGGCGATATAAGCAAGTGAAAAATAGCAGGCGGGCCGGCGGCGCGGCGGTTCCCGGGAGCCGCGAGGAGGCCCACGGCCCGCCGGATCAATCCGTCATGGCCGCGTGGCTCTCGTCAAGCGGCCGCGGCGCCCGGGAAGAGCGCCAGGGAGTCCTTTGTCCTCGTAAAGTCGCCCCCGGGCCCTCGTAAAGCCGCGGGTAACGGGCGGCCGCCGATGCCGAGGGTCTGCCCGCGGGCCCGGCTATTACGCGCCGGCCGCCGAGGTCACCGCGCGGCCGATTCCTCGTAAACGCGGCTGCTCCCGCGGGCGCCTCGCGCCCTTCGGGCCCACCTGTCCCGGCCCCGGCCCGCTCTCTCTCCCCGCTCTCTCTCCCCGCCGGGACCCGTGCGCCAAGCGCAAATTTTCCATCATAATTACATAATCAATCGCCCCCGGCTAGTGCAAACACAGTTGTTTGTATCGATGAAATTTATCCGTGTCATTACTATAAATAAATGCTCTGCTCGTCAGCTCAAACTGTATTTGCACAACTGTCACAGACTCGTTGTAAAAATACATTTTTATTCTTGTGAGATTTGCCTCGCACGAGCCTCGGCGCTCGTTCACGCGGTCAATAAGCCAAAGTACTCGGAGCCTACCGAGCCGCCTCTTCGGCTCACGCTGCATCCTTACAGGAAGCACCGCGCAAGCTTCCGGAAGTGCAATATTCGGATCTTTGTTTAAAAGATACGGCATCGGCACGTATGCGCGCGACCCGCTCTGGGGATATCGAGGCAAGAATAAACCAAGTGCCACTGTCACTTCTTGGGGATATTTTTAATGACAGTGTAACTTATTTACACTTGGTTTCTTACGGGTCCACCTCGCTATCGCTACAATCTTCGGGGTAAGAGCGAGGCGATCGGAATTGACCAGTGAGCGTCCCGCACGCCGAAAGCCGTCCGGCGTCATTAACAATCTAGTTGCTCAATGCCACAATACACTCGCAGGTGTTTCGCGAGAAAAGTCCGCCCGTTGTATTGCGCAGCTGTGGATATTCGCCGTAAATATACAGGTGGCCAAGCCGAGCACCAACATATGCGCCGCGTTTAATAGCAAGTGTAGCACGCTCTCGTGTACAGAGGCGGTTTATCGCGCGCGAGCGTCACTTTTGCCCGCATGCTGGAAGATTTTAATGTTGGCGTTGAGAGACTCGGAAAGGAGACGAGCCGGCACTTTAAAATTACGAAAGCTACGCTTGCGACGCACCTGTGTTGCGAGACTAATTATGATTTTCTCGATTGCCGAGAACTTGTCCAAAGACCATTGAAATTTATTAATCTACCTTCACGAGTCATTGATCCAATAGGTGATTCGTTAAAGTCAAAGCCATTATTTGCCTTCGACCGGAGATTGGCCTCATAAGAAGTTTATAAGAGTACGCGCGAATTGTATATTAATTACGGCTAAATGAAATCTAATTGTATAACATGACGCTTTCCGTACCGGCGAGAGCCTGTATATTCAATAATATTTCATATTTAATCGAAATCTTAATCAAAGTTCATATATATATAATATAACATTCACTATCTAATGATGTTTGTGATTCTAGTGTAGCTTCGGGCGAAACTCACGTAATTGATTTTAATCGGGTTTGCTTCGTTTCGAAGTTGTATATTTAAAATCCTGGAATATTATGTCGGTAAATACCACTTAATTGAAATGACTCGAATTCGATGCAACGAATGAAAATCATAAAAAGTTTTGCAACGCACCCGACGATCGTAAATACTTCCTTGGGGGTGACATTTTTGAGGCGAATGGTTTTTCGAAATGCTCACATAAACTGATTGAACGCGTCACATTGCCTTTGTAAAGCCTCGACTCGCATGTGTTAATGCGAACGAAACGAGGACGACGGAATCGAGCAGATAGCCAAAGGTTGGAGGAAGGGATTCCTAAATCGGGTGGAATCTGCCGGCATTGACTCGCGGCGGCAGAGTAAGCCGCTTAGGCGAATCAACGAATTCACCGGGAAACCGGTCAGCCGGTCGGCTCCATCAATTTCCCCGGGCGAAAGCTCGAGAGCGCGCGCGAAATCCCGATCGCGTCAACCATTAGCGGCTGTCCGTCGAGGGCGGCGCACGCAGGGATGGGCGCGCGGCCCGCGGGGGCAGAAAAAGCCCGGGCGCGCGGGCTAATGAATCGCGCGGGGGCTATTAGGCGAGCGATTTGTAAGGTTCGGGGCGCGAGGCCCCGAGGAATGCGCGCGGCTTTATGAGCCGGCCGGCCCCGGCGACTCCGTTTTTGCCGGTCGTCGGGGGCCGGGCCGCGATTAACGCGGGCGACTTATCGACTCGCGCTTTCGGCCGACTTGCCTCCCACTCGGCCGCTCGGGCTTACGCAAATGCGCGCGCGAGTATCGCGTGCCCCCCCGGGTTTACGAGGGCAATCAATTAGCGGCCTCGCGGCCAAGGGGCCCAAAGCGCCTATCGCTTACGTGCGATATTTTGTCCAATCGGTCGTAACGATAGCGCCGCGAGCGCAGGCATCGCGGCCCCGGCCGCCCGATAAATTACGCTAATCGAGCCGCCGGCCGCTTAAGTGTAGAAAGGCGCGGGGCCGCGGGCAACGGCCCGGGCAGCCCGTCAAACTTCCGTCAAACGCGGGCGATGCGCCCGGGCGCCGGCCGCCGGCCGCCGCGGCCCCATTTCCATTTCACGCATCGGCGGCCTCCGCCGCTCCGGGCAGATGGACCCGCGGGAAAGGCTATCGCCCCCACTTGGAATTATCGCCGGCCGTACGCGCTCCTTGATTTGATTTTCACGTTCGATCGCGCGCCGCTCGACCGACTCGCCCGCCAAAGTGAATCTCATCTGGCATTGTCTGATCTCCGTTAGCCTGCACTCGTGTGTTTACTGCCTATCGTTAATTTGTAATTATGTGCAGGGGTGCGCGCCTGCGCCAGACTTGCGCCAACTCTTGCGGATAATTCAAAGGATATTAACCCATTCGTCGATTTATCCTCCGCTCGTCAAGTTACCGCGGCCAAAGGCTAAAAGCCCTACCTTTACACGCTTTCTATTTGCCAATGATATTCTCCGGTTCGATCCCGCCTATTTCCCGACCATTTGCCCAAAGCCTCCCATTTATTTTCATTCGTTTATCTTTGCGTGTATTTATTCCTCGATTTATTCATCAAGGATCCTTAATTCGCTTCAAATTTATGTCGCATTGATTAAAATTTAGCAGTATTTCAGGCTGCGTACAATTTTTGTACCGGTCAAAGTTTACAATTCGTGACGGCAATATTACTTGTTGGCATCGTAACTGAAATTATACATTCTATACATACAGGAGATTGATTTAATATTCAGAATTTTCAGTCCGAGTGTAACCATAATATTTGATGTGTCTTTTATTAAAATCGATAAAGCGCACGCAAGCAGTGTTGACCAAGCGTAAATCACACGAATGAGCTTGCAGTTTTATTAATCGAAAGCACTTTTCAACAATGCTTGGTAATATCAAGAGATTCATTATAGTTGTGCATTGAATCAAATTCTTTGAACAAACGACTGTAGCCCCACGTAACAATGTAACATCGGACCACCTAATTACTACGGTATTCTATACTGCGTACTTCTTCCTAAATTGGTCACTTTCCATCGATTCATTGACCGCACTTGTAACGAATCAAGTCATCATTTTATCTCGAGATTCAATAGAATAAACAATAAATACCCACATTTGGAGTAGAGGACAAAGGTACTCAAATATATAGTAAAAGTACGATTTTAATGTTTTTAACACCAGTCTCGGAAATCGGTAAACAATTCTGATAGAGAGAATTTGAAGAATCTCGGTCGTCAGCGTCAAAGTAATATTTTATACCTTCATCGAATGGCGTGAATTCGGTTGCACCAAATGCTGTCAATTATGCCTAATGTATAGAGAATGGGAAATAGCTGCTTATTACAAGAGCCATTGGAATCTATTATATTTTACACGTCTATTTAGTTATCTAACTAGAAATGCCATATTAATTAATGTATCTAGATTTTCCGGTTAAATATAAGTATAGTTATATAATCCTTAAGTGATATACTATATGGTGCGTTATAATACTTTTAGTTGTGTATGCTCGCAAGATAAAATTGCATAGAAAGGTCAAAAGCATAGAGATTAGAAGCTCGTGCGATCGTTACAAAGCCAGCAAAATCGCTCGTTCGGCGATTCCGTAACGCAGTCTGGCGGACACAGAGGCAAAGGACGATATATTCAGAGAACTTGAAATTGCACGGGGTATGTGCACGGAAAATTACGCGACTCTCCCTCGCTCTCTCTCTCTCTCCCTCGTGGTGTACGCGCTAATAATTATCGACGAGTGATAACCAGCTTAGGCTCGCCGTGACAGGAAGCCAGGCTAATCCACGCGATCAGCTGCGGTCGCACCCGCGCATCTAACGATATCCGACTGCAGGCGCGAATGACCGGAAAGGAACAAAGGGGGAGCTCCGATTAAAAAGCGAGCGGCTGGAATTAAGGGGTAGCCGCCAGCTCGCGGCTTCTGTGTAAGGCGCACACAAACGCTCGGCAAAGTCTTTGAGGGCTACTGCAGCGGCTCGATTCGCTGGCAATTGGAAATTCACACGTTGAGATATACCTTCATGAAGCGTTGTGCCCTGTGTATTTGCTGGTAGTAGCGGAACCGTCGGTTGAGTAGGAAATTTATCCAAAGTCCATGATTATCAATAAATGTAAATATCTTTTGTGCGCCAAAGCACTGCGGGCCCGTGCTATTTTCAAAGTAATTATTAATTAATTATTTGATTGCAATGTAGTTTAATATATGCAACAAATTGTCAGTTGTTGAGGGTAATGTTTTACACTACTGTGAGCGACAGTTTTGAATTGCGCAGCGATCCTTTATTGCTAGAGTTTAACAATGTAGTTGCAATATAGCCACTTTAATCTCCATGTATTGATGCAACTATGAATTTCTAATGCGAGCAATAATGGTGTCAATTCAAACTATAATAATCGTAGTATCTCAGGTATACATTTGAATATTCAGGAAAGCAGAAACTAGCTAGTAAAAATGTCTAGCTAACGAGTGTTGATTACCAGCAACATTTCTAACTGTGTTTAATGGCATAATCTAATAACTGTGTGTGTGTGTGTGTGTGTGTGTGTGTGGTGTGTGTTTGGTTTTCCTTTTTCTGATGATGTAAGCCAAGTGTTTAGATAAATGTACCTTTTATCACACATTACTATGACTATAATTTAGTTAGGTATTTACTTAGACACCTAGATATAATAGAACAGCGTTTTTTCTCCGTTAGCGTGGCAGGGATGTTATATAGCTATGATTTGTAGCTGCGGCGCACTTTCAATCGATGGGAATGTGCGATTAGTGGCTGAAAAAGGTTCTTGACATTATCACCCAATTTACTCGAGTCAAAAATAGTCTTCTAACGGTGATTTATTATTGATGGATTTTTTATTTAAAATTTAGCAATTATAGTCTCGTGCGCACGACACGCGAGAGACGAAATGAAAGTACAATATAGCAATGAAACAATTGCAACGCACTCAGAAACGAATAAAAGCGAGGCTGAAATACAATATAAGCGTTAAGCGGTGAAGGGAGGCGCGCACAAACGACGTCAAAAGTTTGTAGGAGTAGCGCGCGAAAGAGAAACGGACGGGCTGAGGCGTACAGACAATCTCTGGGGGTTTTGATCGCTCATACAGAAAATTGTGTTTTCGAAATCAATTAGTATTCAGCGCGTAATAATGCATTGCCTAATGATAGGAGGCCCCGTCCGAATTGGAGAGGTCGGATAGGGGGGCGAGCGGCGCGGCGCCCGCGGGCCTTCCACTCGAGCTCGCGCTTCAAGTGCGTTTGACAATTTTTAATTACCGACACGCACGAGCGCGCGGCGGGAGCGGGCGCGGGCGGCCCTCGGAATACGCGATAGCCACTACGAGCGGCATTCGGATTCACTTTGTCTACCCCCATTTTTCCGGCCGCTCGCTGATTTGTGGATTTTATTCACTTTATTTAGCGTTATTTGATTAATGCGAGCTCCGCACACTATGGCTTTTATTTAGCGCGACGGGGGATTTATTCGAGAATTAACAAAAGTCTGTCCGGCAACAATTATGCGATAAAACCGCGGGTGGAATTAAGCGGATGCAATGTCATTATTTGTGTATTTTTTTTGCATGCACGCGAAAGTTTTTTATTGGCCGTCATAAAGCAATAGATACAAGAGCGAGCTCGCGCCGTTCCGCGGGAAGCAATTATATCAAAGATAATTCGTTTAGTCAAAGGGAGCATATTAATGAGCGCATTAATTTGATCGCAGCCTAGATTTTTGTCATTTACCGTATCGCTTGGGCGACCTTAATTTTTGAGCGATTCATTGCCTGCATTTTATTCGACTGCGGTTCATAATACGTAGACGCAGGAGTTTAACCGCGCGTAAAAAGGTCGCGGATGCAGGAGCGGGGGATTAAAAGAAGGAAAGGCGCGTAATCGGTTGGCAGGAGTGGGTGCAGGTGACGCGAGCGGGGAGTCGGGCCTCTTGGGGGCGGCTCGCACTACGAGGTGCGGAGGCTCGCTCTTGCGCCGGGTGGGGAAGGATTGGCTCAACCCTGATTTGGAGCGGGATCAAAATACGCGCTCGGGGAAAGTCGGTGCAGGCGGGCTTCGGGCGGGCCTCGGGCCTCGGCGAGCGGCGAGGAAAAGGCCGCATTCCTCGATTCACTTATTTTCGTGGCAACAATAATCCGGGGCGCGGGGCGTAAAATAACTCGAGGGTTCGGGCGGCTGCGGGCCGTCCGGGCGGCGAATCTCTATAAAAAAATCCGGGGCTCGCGGCTCGCGCGCGTCTATAAATATGAGGTGCGCGCGGCGTTATAGATCATTCGCGGCGTCTAAAATCGGATCGGCGGTCGGGGGCTCGGGGGCTCGGGGGCTCGGGGGCTCGGGGCCGGGGCCGGGGCTCCCCGCGGGCCCCGCGCCCAGGATGATTCGGACTTTACGACGTTGACGATGGCGGTGCAGCCCGGCTAAAAGAGAAAAAGCCGAGGGATGACCGGGATGACAGATGTCTCGTCCCCCCGGACAAACAGATTCCGTTTCGTTCGACGGCGCGAGCGCGCGCACCTCGCACCGAAATAGAACGTTGAGTCATTTGATTAATGCGCTTATTTGCGAAGACACGAAATTCGTCCATCACCAGCGGAGCGCGTCAAAGGCAGATAATGCGCGGCTCCCGGCGGCCCGGCGGCCCGGCGGCCCTCGGCTCTGCCCCCCGCGCCCGCGGCTTTCCCCGGGAAAAATCCCCGCGGCAAAGAGCTGGCCGAGTTTTATTGCGGCCTCGAGATTGACGCCCGGTGATCGATCGGCCCGGGCGCCGCCGCCGCCGGCCTCGGCCACGCGGCCCGAATTCGCGCGGCCCCGGCCCCGAGCCGCCCCGCCGCTCCCCAGGAGGCGGCCGGCCTCTTCTTGTTTGCGTGCCCGGGCGGCGGAGGCGCGGCCGATAAATCAGCGCCGAGGAGCGGAGGAAGGCCCAGGCCGCGGCATCGATCCGCCGCCGGCGTCGCCCGCCGCGTAAACAAGCCGCGCTGCAGCCGGAAGCGCCCGCCCGGACAAATCCCCGCGTTTGATTGTGCGTTAGCCGCGTGATCTATTCGCGGCGATTAATCCCGCGCGCCGCTGCCAAGAGACGGCGGCGGACGCCTTGGGCACGCGCGCCCCGCACTTTTCCTCCTCGGGCTCTTATTAATAAAGTAATGAGCCGGCCGCGCGGCTCCGGGGACGAGGATGGAGTCGGCGGGCCGCGGGCGCGCCCCGTAAATCACCGGCTAACCGTTGCGCCCGTTCGAAGTTGGGCCTCGTGGGCCAGGGCAGCCGCTGCGCCGGGGCCGGTGGCCGCCAGGGGCGCCAACTTAACGAGTTGGGAGGCGCGTGGCGCGCTCGAACCCCCGAAACCTGGCCGCTTCCGCGGCTAATCCCCCTCACCTTGTACTAATTATTGATCTTTTGTTTCCGTTGCAGGTAAGTACCGGCGGCAGGCGAGCCCGGACGACGGGGATGGGGCGATGGATGTCGCCTGACGGGGGAAACCTCCACGAGGCGTAAGAACGCATCGATCACTTTTATTGCCTCGGTCGGACGCGCGAGAGCGCCAATGGATGCGCGTCTCGGGGAAAAACGCCGGTCTCTCTCGCTCGCGGCCGCTTGAAATATGCGCCGAGCGCGCTCGCGATTTTCAAAGCGAGCCTCGCTGCGCGGACGGATGGACGGACGGACGTGCGCCAGTGGAAAAACAATAACCTTGATATTTTTAATGGCCGCTCGAGCGGTGCAGGCGTCGTTCCAATCGCGGGCATAAATCAATCCGCGACTACATCATCTTAGCGCTCGCTCGGGCGCAGCTTGTTAATTCTCACATCTGAATCGCGAGCCGCTTTCTCTGTGTGCGCCTGCGTGCGTGTGAGCGGCCCGAGCCGCCCGAGCCGCCCGAGCCGCCCAGCTTTCCGTGCAAAAACTCGTTCGCATTCTTCGCCCTTGCGCAATCTTTGCGCCAACAATTAGTCTACCGGCTATCTGCATGCTCTACACTAACGCAAATTCCATTGTACCAGGCGTAATATATAGAGCGCCAGTATATGCCTCTGGCTCGACAGTAAGTGTATTAATTGTAATGCTAAGAGCCCGGGAACGCCTACGATATTTCAGCAACTTTGCCGTAATTTGTCCATTTATATGTATACCTGTACCATTATGCACGGCGAGTCTGTTAACCTCAGCGCGCTGATTGATTCGTAATTAAAAACTGCTCTTTCAAACGCTCCGTTCAAACCGAATGCATTATTATATGTGATCGATAAGTATTTTCAACAAGTTTTTTATGCAAATGTTTTTACTCGAGCGACTCGAATCTATTAAGAAAGATTATTCTGTACGACATTGGTTTTATTTTCATAAATTAGTGCAGAGCAAAATGACTTATAAATACAATTACGAAGACATTTTTTACGTCCTTTAATTGTCCGCGTTGACTATTGCACGTGCACATTATAATAGCGGTACTCTAGATTCCGCGCGAACGGTTAACATTGCGATCCAGGACAATTCTGCGGGAAAGCTTGCCATTCCCCAAAAAAGAAGAAGAGCGTCAATTGGACGTCATGTCTAATAGCGCGCTGTGGTGGTTGGGACAAGGAAGTGGTTATATTTAAAGTAAGACAAAGTATTGATTTTAAAGTGTAGAGTAAATTTATTCGAGACAAAGGTTTCGTAACAAAGCAAATAGGTAATCCCGCGCTTACCTTTCCTTTCGGTAAAAACAATAATAAAACTCGAGCTTCGCGCTCGATCGTCGCTCCTCGTTCGCCGCTCGCTCGCTATCCCCACTCCAGCCCAATTTTCTCGCGCTCACAGCGGAGCCCTATGCTCCGAGTCTCTCCGACTTTCCCCGAAGGTCCGCGAGAGTCGTCGGGCCGCGATGCCTAATAGCCACGCATGGAGATGTCTCTCACACGTGCACATGCGCGGTCTTCATTTACAAGGAGTAACTCCACGAGACCTATACCGCCTAGGGCAGACCCTATGACTGCCCGAGCGGAAACGGCTAAGTCACGAATCCCTTATGGATTCGCACAGGCGCAGCCCGACTCCATATATTTTTACAACTTTCACGTTCGAAACTACCGGGCTTTCCTCGTTCCTCGAGACTAAGCATAGCGAGCAAACTTACAAAAAATAAATGACGAAAAATGAAAATAAATAAAGGATGTAAATATAATTCAACGCAGGCATTTTATAAAAGATAGATATACAAATAATTTTGATAATCAATGGCGCATACATCCATCAGACGCGTGGACAAAGTAGTTGGGTCGGGGGCCCGGGGGAGGAGGGCTAAGGGTCAGATGCGCTTATGGCGGGCCTGGCTAAGAAATGGTCAGGGGCAGTAGGGCAAAGACAATAGCTATCCGCGCATAGATTTGGGCGGGAGGAGCGCGGGAAATGCAGCTCAGGTGCAGGCGCGGAGCGAGGCGGGCGCACAATGCGGGGCTGCGGAGTGCCGGGCGGCCTGATAACGGCCGGTAATAATTGCGCGCATTACGTCAGGGCTCGGGCGGCGAGTCGGCGCGTACGCACAGGACGGCGCGCATTCTGTCCGCGCGAGCGCGAGGCAACTGCGGGCATAGATCACTCGCGGCCGCCGCGTGACGGACGGCGCATATTTCGAGGAGGCGCGAAGCGCAGATGCAAATTGGGGGCCGGCGCCGCAGCCCTGGCAATTAAGACCGTTTTTCCGCGCGGCCGCTCCCCCCGGGTTTGATTTAATCCCGCGGCGGCGCGCGGGACGCGCGATCGCGGAGGCCGCGGCGCCCAGGCGATCCCTCGCTATTCCCCCCGATGCCTTAATCAAGCCGGGTGATTAAGGAGCCGGGGCCACCGGCCGACCGAGAGCGGCATTTTTTCCCGCTAATTTATCGGCCAATGTTGGCCGCGAATCGTGAATCAGCGGCGAGTCACTCGTTGCGGGCGGATATAGCCCCGCTCGACCGATTCAATCCGAAGGGGTTAATTTTGGAGAATTTATTCGGATGCCTTTGGAGCGGGGCTCGCTCGTAATGAGCGAGGGCCGGCCGCGATGGGGCGCTGGCGCAATGGGCGCAATGGGCGCAGGCGACACGGCCCGGTTTAAAAACGGACGGCTCTTTGGCTATAATTAATAGAGGCGTGATGGAAACGTGTCTAGCCGCTGAGTTAGGAGCGCGAAGCTTGTAATTCTGTACCAGCTGCGCCCGGGAAGTGTGAAAATAAATCGACTCGCGGCAAGACACAGTTTCTCCGGCGATAATTGTTACAAATTGGGGGGCCGGACGAGAATAATAATCGGACCGGGAACGCAGAACAATGAGCGCCTGGCGCGCGCCGCCCGCGGAAGGGCCGCGAGGGCCAAAATAAAAGGGGCGCCGCGGCCCGCCGATGAGCGCCTCCTTCTCATTCAATTAGCCAAGAGGTTAGTCCGCGGGCGCGCGCCGCGGGGTTAATTCCGGAGGGCCGGCGCTCGGCGCACGTGTGGGCGGCCGCGCGCACGTGCGCCCCGTAAGCCGGTGATTCACGGCGCCGGCCCCGGGCACCTGCCCCGAGGGCCGAGCGCCAGCTTCTCCGGTTTCCTACGGGGAACCGTTGCGAAAGCTGCCCGGACCCGCCGCTCCACGACTCGTCGCTAGCGCTCGCGACGGGCCCCGCTCTGACCTTCCTTCGGGGAAGGCCCGCACTGGTCCGCCCGGTAGGCGCGCATCTCCTCGTGGGATCTGCTTTGTTCGCGGCCGAGGAGCGGCGAGCCGCGCTTTCTCCCTGTACCGATCTCTGGCCGATCGGCCCGGTGCCTTCCGATCGCGCGTCCGGCCGATCGATTGTTCTGCGTTTCCGATGCGACTCGTTTCCTCGATCGCCGGCGATCGCGCGTAAGCCCCGGGGCTGCTCTCGTTGAAAAGCGCTTGTAAGGATTTACGAGCGCGATATGCTCGCTGCCGCAGATTTCTCCAATTAATCAGCTCGAGTTTATTGTTAGATAGGTTATCTGTACCTATCCCATGGATTAGAATTCAATGCCTTTAATGCGATCTAGATTTTGCGTAAGATTCGATAGCGATCGAAGAAAAAAAGTCCGCGTGACTCATTATTGAAACAGCTTATCATTAGGCAGAGGCCCGCGTTAAATTAAAAATACTCAACTTCAGAACGGTATTTATTAATCTAATTATCGAGTGAAAAATACGTTTGACGCGTTTGGCTCAGGCGAGTCGCGTTACAAGATCCAGTGAATAAATAGTAGTGCCTCCCAACTAAATGGTATATGCAATTAAGCAACTTAGCTTTCATTAGCGAATTAATTCTTCCCGCGCGCAGCCACATAAATTTGTCGTCGATCCAACTTATGACTCATTGGCGCACCGGCCGCTCATTTCCTACGCTAGGGAAAAATCGAGCGGCTGTAAAAAGCGGAGGTACGTATAGGTGCAAGGTATAATCCTGCGTGGAAATACGGTTGCGACGCGCGGGGATAAATTAACGAGTCGAATCGAGAGCGGCTCAATTAACGACGGCCTAATTAAAATTCCCGGCATACAAGGTACACGAGCAATGGAACGCCAAGTGCATCGGCTGCTTAGGCGCTGATAGTTAAAAGCGCTAAAGACGCCGATCAATTAGAAAAGGAAGCTCGGTGGGGCGGTGGGCGCCCGGCTTTTACCGTCAGCTGGCCCGGAGCGTCAGGCCTACTGCCGCGAGTCCATTAGAAATTAAAAAGTTGTTTACGAGGAAACGTCGGCGCCCGCTGGCCGGCCGCTCATTTTCCTCGGCGCGGCCGTCGGCGTCGCGCTTACGCAATCGGACGAGACGCGTGACCGGTTGACACTCTGATCGATCGGCCGCCTCGAGTGCGCGGCCGGCCGAGCCGCTCGCTTGGCTCGCGTTGCCCGCCTCGCAGCCGGCGGAGACTCCGAGCAGGAGGCGGAGGAGGAGGAGGAGGAGGAGGAGGAGGAGGACGCCAGTTGTCACGCTCATCGATTACCGGCCAGTCGATTGATTGATGGCCGGCGGATCGATCGATTGACGCGGGCGGCCCCTCGGCCCCCGGCCCGCCCGCCTCCCGCCTCTAACGATGATAATTCACAATAAAGAAATTGCCAGCAAGTGGGATTGATCAAGGGCTTAACGGCATTTCGCGTGGCTCTCCGCTCCTCGGCGGCGCGCCTCGCTCCGCGCACTTGGACGGTCCTCCAAAGCCGCTCGCGGCCTTTCTGCCAAAGACGTCGGCTAACGAGCGATAATTAAACTTTTGCTCTCTATTCAATTTGATAAAGCCGGTGCTCGATCAAAGTTGCGCAACCGCTCCCCGGTGATTTATACGCATTTTTCTAGCGGAGCTGTAAATCGGGGGACGAGCCATAGCCGCGCGCAGCTGCACTTTTTGCGCCGAGCGAGCGGCGGCGGCGGCTCGAGTATTTAAAATTGAAATGGTCGCGCGGCGCAGACGGCTTTTTTGCGCCCACGGAGAGTTATTACGCTTTTATCAGCGACCTTGACGGCGCTTGATTGACTTCATTGTTTTGACGTTCAAGTTAAACGTCCATCTGACCCAATTCGCGCGTACACAGTTGGCGCGCGCGCACTAGCGCCGCTGCGCCTCGCCGCGACACCGATCTTTAATCGCTCGAGCTCGAAAATAACCTCTAATCCCTCCAACGTTTTATCAGTTTGACTAGGCCGATTAGTCACTGGTCGCGCGGCCCGAGCTACGCAAATACCGCGCTTTCTCGCTAAATTTAGCAAGATCTCGCGGGTCCGCGCACGCAATCGAGCGACGGAAGCCCGAGTCCGAGCTGCCCGGTGGAGCGGTTGACGCGAGCGAGCGCTCGAGCCGCTGGGACGGAGCGAGCGCGCGGGGGCTTTGGACCGGCGATCGGCCGATACGCGGACTCGCAGGAAGTCGCGGCTGGCCCGAGGAGCGGGAAGCGGGCCAGCGGAAGAGGACGAGGCTGCGGAGGACGGCAGCTGTGCGCGCCGCGGGCGCTGAGTCACGCGAGCGCGAGGCCTAGGCGTAGGTCAGGTGAAAAGGCGGCGGAGGCCGCGCGGCCCCTCGGCTCCCCGGCGGCGCGTAACCGCGCGATCGGCTTCCCAGGTGGTGGCCGATCGGCACGGATCGATGCCCACTCGCGGCCGGCCAAACAAAGCGCCGCGGCAGCCGGCCGAGAGCCGATTCTTCCCCTCGCTTTGCGCCGCTCGCGCGCCGAGGTGCCGACCACTGTGCCCAATCCTATCGGCCCGCGTCCTTCGCCGGCGGGCCTTTCCTCCACGGGCCCCGATGGCTCCGCCTGGCGCGTTCCTCCCGGCGCCCGCGAGTCCCTCGACGCGCCGAGTCGATTGCAGCCGCGCGCGCGCGCGCCGTTTAACGATTCATCAAGGACTGTTACTCGACTCGCCTGCCTCATTATTCGCGCAAAACGCGCTATTTTTATCTCGAATGCAGTGCGCGCGCGGCCGAGCGCTTGAAATACTGCACCGCAATCGTGTGATTTCCAGTTAAAAATAGAAGCCGGGCTGATTAACGATGAGAGTCGGTGAAGCGGAGCCAACTCGCAAAGCCTTTCGCAGGAATCAGGTGGCCGCGGCGGCCGCGGCGGCCGCGATAACGCGCCCCGGCTTTCGGCCGCTCGGCTAAGCCGGACCCGGGCCCAAGTACAAAAAGTACCTTGTCGAGGAAGCCGAGGACATCGGGCCGCTCGGCCCGCGGCTTCCAGGAAAGCCCCGGACTCCCGAGGCCCCGCTCAATAGAGCCATTGTGCGCCCGCGCCCTTCTGCACCCGCGAAAAATGATTAGCCGCGTCGGAGGGAAAAGGAGCGGGCTTTTGGCCGCCGCGAGGAAAGCGCCCGAGCACGACTCGCCCGATGATAGATTAGCGGCTAAATAATGCGCCCCGCGATGATGTAACAATGGGCCCGAGGGCCGATCGCCGATCGCTGCACTGCTCGCGCCCGGGCCTTCTCATTAATATAAACGTCATCGTATATTATGCCGGGACGCCCGTCCCCTCCCCCTGACCCCCGGGTCGCGCCCTCCTTTCTGCGCGCGCTCGCGATCCGAATGGCAGATTAGGGCCCGCTCTAGAGTCTCCTCGTGCTCCTAGGCGAAACAAGCCGTGCGCTAGGCACCTCCCGACCGATAATCCCGAGGAGGATACAGGACCGTGTCCTCCTCGCCTCGGGATTCTTTAATAATTTAAGCGCGCCTCTCGTCTCGCTCGCGCTCCAGATTCGCCGGCGGCGACGTTCAAAGTCATTCGGACCAAAGCTTCAATGCTGTATCGACACCACAGGAAATTAGGAGAGTCTTTTGAATAATTAGCAGGCTGCGCAATTGCGCAGGTGAAGGATAGCTCTCGAGAATTTATCACTTATAATATACGCGATCTATCTATATAATTTTCCGGCTCAAGAGAGCTGATATATTGTATAATAGGTACTTGCAGTTTCTTTAATGGCCATTCAATCGGTTGACCGTTTAATAAATATTGGGAAAAACAAATAATGTAATCGCGAGATTGCATAAATTACAAGTACCATTACACGTCTCTTGAACAAATTTTACATAATTTTAATTCGATTTTTCTCGCGAAATGATTACAATTATTGTTATTGGCGCGGAGAGGAGCAGGTTAATAAACATTTTATTGCGGTTGCACGCACTCGCAACACACGGTATTTTGAATTGCAAATGGGTAGAGGCGCAGAGGAGTTTGACGAAAAGCGCGAGTTGGAGCGATCGAGGCGTCTTTTCGATACACATATCCACTGGGTTTGCGGACAAGTTTGGCTTGGAAGGGGGCCAGGGTGGCGGGAGCCGCAAAAAGCCGCGGCGGTCGGTGCTTGCATGATCCTTGGCGCGCGGGAGTTGCGCAAGCGCGCGCACGTGAGCGCGGCGTAGCGGCTGCTAACGTGATGAATGGGTCCTCCTGCCCCCCTCGGCGGCCAGGCTCTCATTCAGCGGCGCTCCGGGGCGGAAGCCGGCGCCGCGGATGTCCGCGTGAAATAGCGTTTATCGGCGGGAGCGCGAGTAGGGTGGGGTGGGGGGGGGGCTCATCCGGGGCTTCGGGGACCGGCTTCTCCGGGGCTCGGGGCAAAAGGAAGGCGCCGAGAGCGTTTAAGAGGCTCAGCCGGACGGACTAAGGCTAGCCCGGCTGGCGGGATCGAGTTGCGCGGCCGAGAAACTCGAAACGCCTAAATCGCCGACTTTTCCGCCCTAATTGCTCCGCGCGAGTCTTCGCGGCGCTCCCACCGGCTCTCATGCATATGCACGTCGATCAAACCTCGTCCGCCGCTCCTTTCTTATTTCTCCGCGCGCTACTCACCTGTCGCCTCCATTGGCTCTTCCGAGTAAAATAATAGGGAATTAGGTTTTTTGCGCGGTGAAATACGAAGCTCGGCCGCGTAACCTCGTCCCAGTCTGATGCGCAAACTGGAATTGTGTTACACTCGCCGCGTAACATTATTATCATTATTGTCGAGCGCTGACGCGGAGGATTACGCGGGGAGCGGGGCCTCCTCGGATGGCAGTGGGCCGGTGGAGCCTCGGGAACCTCGCTCGGCGGCTCGGAGTGGCGGCCGGTGGAAATCGGCACGCGGGCCGCAGTCGGCGATCCTCCCGGGCGCCCTCCGGGCCGCCGAGCGAGGCTGGCCGCACATGGCGCTCCGGACCGGGGGTTTTCGGCGAGCGGCGCACCGGGCGGCGGTGGGGGAGTCGGCCGGGCGCTCCGGGCGCGCCGGAGAAAGGAAAGCCGCTGGGCTCGCGGCTCCTCGGATTGACAGCTGCTGCGGAGAGTCATCATCTTGGCGGCTTGTCTCGTCATCGTCGGGCGATCAGGGCGAGCGGCCGGCCGGCAGCGCGTATCCGCGCATTTGTTTCGTGACGCAGCGTTTGCCAAGGGAGCGGGAGGACTTTCGCGCTCGCCGCCCGCCGCCCGCCGCCCGCCGCCCGATGCTCTAAGGGCCGATTATTATATTGCCGCCCGGCTCCACGAGCTTTGTGCCCGCGCCCCGGGGGAAGCGCCGCCCGGCGACCTCGCTCGAGACCTATCGCCGGGGCGCCCGGCCCCCCTCCTGCCCCCCTACCCCCGGCTCCCCTTCTTTTTGCGCGCGCCGCTTATTAGGCGGGACGCCGCCGGCCTCTTGCCAAGTCATTAGCCGATGATCGCCGCCGCGCCCTGCAGGCTCATCGCCGCGGAAATTAGCACGAGCGTGTCCAAGACTAACAAGTTTCCTTTACAACTGTAGTCTCTGCCGTGTGTACCTTACCCTCCCTATCCATCCAAACTGTTACACAATCTATCGGTACATTTGTCTTTTCCTCTGATTGCTCCCCGCCAGACGATCCACTTTTCCGCCTCTCTTTTCTATTCTTCATATTGATTATTAGAACGGCTGGGAGCTCCAGCTGCTTCATTTGGCCTAAACCAAATAGAGAACTACGCATTTTTCTGATGCAAATATCCCCAACAAAGATTGCCAGCCAATGTACGAGTTTCGTTAAAACTTGAAATAAAATTTAAACCGTCTTGTGCGTGGTAGGAGAATATACAGACGCGAGACTTTGACTCATACAAGCTCGTACCAATCAGCCGTGTTTTCACAGGTGAGCCAATAGAATACACTTTGGCAAGTATCCTTCAGTCGATAAGAATAAAGCCAAATCGTAAAATTTAAGCCTGAATAATAACCGTAACAGAGCCGCTTACAGATAGTGATTGTTTAACTTGACTGTTTTGAAATACTTTGTAATAAAAATCACACGTGGTCAACAGTGGGGAGAATGCCGAGCGCTTTGCCTTTGACTTTGATCAAAGATTCAACAGACGATTCCGAAGGCCTGTGTACCTTTGGAAACACTGTTATACCGCAAAGCAGCACAGCTGGACGTATTAATCCCCATATAAGAGGAGGAGCGAGACTCCCCGAGCGGTAAAAGTTGGGGGAGAAAGGGCCAAGGGAGGAGGCGGAGATCGCGGCGGTCGCTCGATCGCTTATGCTAATGCGCCGAAGCGGCCGCGCGGCTTCCGACGACATACTTTATGCTGGCCGGCGCGGCGCGGCCATTATGTTAATCGGGCCGCGGCCCCGGAAAAATCGGGCATTGTGCGAGCCCGCGGAAAAGCGCGGCATTGTGCGGGCGGGCCACTCGGCCGGGCAGTCGATGCGCCTGTTAACAAGGTGTCAACGCACTCCATAAATCCCGGTGAAAAAGCATTGGCTTTGGGCGGCGCGTTAGCCCGGTGACAAAAAAGCCGGGGGGCCGCGTTGGGGAAAAAAGCGCGGCTCGGCGCGGCTGAGCGGCAAGTACGCGCGGGGGCGCATTATGCACGTGGGCGCAGCGCCGCGGGCCAAGTGCGGCCCGCCCGCGAAACACCCGGAGATTGATGGCCGCGGCCCGAGTGACGCTCCATCAATCAGCCGGCGCCGCCGCAGCCGCCGGCACCGGGCGCTTTCTCCGCGGCCCCAGAGTGACCCCCGGCCCCGGCGGCGTCTCTCCCGACCGACGCCCGGGAAACTCCCTCGGAAAGTGGCTCCTCGGCGCCCTTCTCGCCCGCCGCGCCCCTGCCCATTATCGCACTTTCCCCGAGCGCCTCGTTATTATTGCGCCCGGCCTCGGTCAGATATGGCGCGGATCCAGCTTCCCAGGGCGCGTCGCGAGTGCTCGGCGGCGGCGGCTGCGGGCTCGCGGGGGCGCGCGGCCGGCTCCCCCTCGGCCCCCGGCCCCCACGCGTGGGAGTGCGCCGGGGGCGCGTAGCGCGTAAAAAATCAGTGCAGGAAATGATTGTTTCTTTGTTCCAGCGCGGTTGGTCCCTCGGGCGTCAGTAGGCGAGGAAAAAAAAGATGGAAATCATGTTTCGCGTTTGATTTTTGTAGGCTGACTCGGCGGTTTCGAGGGTCTATTTTACCGCTACCGGTGCGCGGGGCCGCCGGCCCGTCTCCCCCCGGCCTGTGTTTTGTAATCGAGCGCCGAGCGGTACATCCATAGGCGCGCTTCGTTAATCGCCTCCCTTTAATAGGATTTTCGGAGCAAATTAAACCCGGCCACAATGGGATGGCGCGGCGAGGGGGGCGGGCCCCCCAATATGATTGACGGGAGACGCGGTGCAGCTCGCGCTGCCCAGCTCCCGTGTCTGGCCCTCATGTGAAAAATTAATTGTCCCGGGCCTGCACTCGAGCGCGCCCCGGGCAGCCTCTACCCCCCCACTGCAAATCGCCCGCGGAAGAAAATTCGCGTTATTTGCGCGGATAACTCGACTGCGCGCGCGGCTCTCAAATAATCGCCTCCTCCGCGCCGTTCTCTCGCTGTTCTCGCGCGCACAAGAGCGCCGGGGGCAAAGAGAGAAAGGCGTTTTTAAAGAGACGTCGAGTGCGCCTCGCGACGAGATGTCGTTTCAAATGCTTTGATTCTTGGTGCCGCGCGCAGCCCGGGGAAGACGCGGGCAATACACTCGGCCTGGCACTCGGCTCAAATGCGCATTGAAGCGCCGTCAGTCCTCGTCAGGCTGAATAGACCCGACGACTCAATCACGAGTCAATACGTTTTCATCATTATCTTGACATAAAAGAGCGCAAATGAGGCTGAACAAAGCGGCGGGCGCTTTTTTCCTCCTCTTTCCTCGGGGCCGCGGGGCGGGCGCGAGGGCCGCGCGTCCCCGATGAAAGCGTCACTCGGCGAATCGAACCGGCGAGTCCGCGCCGGGCTCTCCTTTAAAGCGGCGCCGCCGGCACCAGGAGGCCGAATTAGCCCCGGGGCCGCTCCTCCCCCGGCGCGTGCCGGGAGCCCCGGGATGGATCAATCGGAAGCCGGGTATAAGTTCCCGTTGTTGTCGTGCCCGCGGCCTGCCGCGGTCAGTTTCGGATCGGCGCGGTGTCAGCGCCAGCTGCGCCGCATTCACCCCGGGCCCACTCACGCTCCTTTGTGCCTACTTATATGTGTTGTGCAGCGGCCGGCCGGCTCCCGGCTCTCGTTCGCCGCCGCTCGTCTCGCCCGATAACGCGATGACCGCGGGGCCGCTCCCACTCGCCCCGCGGCTGCGCGCGACGTCTTCTCACGGCTGCCCCCTATTTCTCCGGCCAGTGGCATTTCACTTTTCACTCGGATGACGCCCTCGGCGCCGCCGCATCAGCCCACTTAATTCCTTCGCATTTTCCTTTCCTTTTTTGAATCTTCTTCCTCTGGACGCTCGGGGCCGCCGGTCTTTTGATCGCAGTCCTATTATTAGACGCGGCGATGTCTGCCGGGAGATTCGTGGAATTTTGGACTTTGGATGAATTTGACCGATGCCTCATTTGGATGGCCGTGCCGCGGACAAACGTCACTGTTGTTTGTTTTTAAAAACGCTCGGTCGTTTCTCATGGTTGCCGAGGATCGTGGGGGGGGGGGAGGCCAACGGCCGGGAGGAAAATATTTCCGGGCATTTAGCGGCAAGGGTTTCTTTTTGACCAAGAAAATCTCGAGATTGGCTTCAAATTAAAATGATAAATCAAAAGGCTGCATTGGCCAGAGGCGGGGCCGCGGAGCTGGAAGCGCAAGGGCAAGTGGAAGGGGAAGGGTGTAATAACCCCGCGTAAGACAATGCAGCAGCGGGGAATAAAGTGGAAGGTTTATTAATTCAATTTGAAGGGACATAATCCTAGAGGGCGCGGGGAGCGCATTTTATTTCATTCGCTTAGTTGTTAAAGTTTCGCGTGCACTGCCGAGTTGGCAAGTGGGGGTCGAGCATTTCTCTAGCGTAATCTTAGAATAAGAATATAGAGGGCAAGAGGCGAGGAGGGGGCGGGCGCGATACGCGGGCGGAACAACTCCGGCAAGTTGCCGGCCCCTTTTATAATCCTCTCGTTGGCCGGGCTCGGAGGCCGGGCGGGCGGAAAAATAATCCGGGAGGAATAAAGGATAAGGAGGGCTGGAAACTTATCTTCCCATGACGCGTTTGATCTGGCGCGGGGCGCAAATGAGAAGACATCGGGCCGGCGCTACGGGCGCTACGGGCGCTACATGCGCGCCCAGGGCCAAGAATGAAAGGAGCAAGTTTCGCCCGGCGGATAATTACATTCGCAGCCCCGGCCCCCGGCCCCCCGGCCCCCGACCCCCGGTGCAAGTTTATTTTGGCGAATCCGAGAGCAGAGGGCCGGGCGGAGGAATAGGTGCGCCCGCGCCGGAGATAAGCCTGCTGAAACGTCCCCCGGCGCCCGTAGCGCCCCGGCTTATTCGCGCCCGATCGTTACACGCGGGGCGATCGGCCCTCCGGAGATGAAGAGGCGGCTCGAGGCGCCGCCCTAATGGCCCCCGAGATAGTCGCGCGCCGCGAGCAATCGGCCCCGGGAGCGCGGAGCACTCGGAGCGCGCGCCGCCAGGCACCCGCGGCACTACCTGCAGCCTACTCCGGCTGCCGCGCCCTCCCTTCCCCAAGCGCCGCCGATCAGCTGGACCCACTCGAGATCCAGCAGCCGCAATTATTCAGGGGCCCGGCGCGCGCTATTAATACGCCGCGCCCCATCACCGCGCCCATTGTTCTGGGTCACGGGGTGGGGCCTCCCGCGCCCGCCGCCCAAACCCAAGCCCAATTTAAAAGTGGGCCGTTTATTCTCGTGTTTTTTACCCATCACTATAAATCGCTATTCGGCCCGCTTAAATACGTCTTCATCGCTTGCCCCGATAAATCAAACGTCCGAAATAGTCCACTTCTCCCGACTGCCTGCCCGAGTTTATATATTACGCCGCGAATTATTATTCCAACGAGCCATACGTTTCGCCTTATAGTATATAATTAAACGCATGACTCCAAAGTCACTAACAGTGCACGGACTTTTAATAGTTATAACTTCCAAGCTCCATCTTCATAATGTAATCGATGAATCACGATCGTTATAAAAGCAACCGCGGTTCGCTCTCGTAGATGCAGGTTACCGCGCAGACCGACGAGCAGACACTAGTGCGCACTTTGTGGATTTTATTGCTAGATTCATTCGCGTCGGAGGCTCGCCGCTCGAGCTCCACCGTGCAAGTATGCAGCTCTGGTTGGCCATGTATAGTTACAGGCGGCGTTAAGCCGCCGCGGCATTGATTTCCAATCCGTGTACGCGTACGTGATTGCGTCCGAGCAACCGCACGGAGCCCTGTACTTTTTCGGAAAGGCGCATCAAACGAGGAATAAATAGTCCGAGCCGACGAGTGCGCGAAGAATGTATAAAAAGAACAAGCCAAGTGTCTCAATGAAGGGGCCGAAAAGGCTGTGTGTCGTTTGTCGCTGAGTTGTCGCGAAGCTGAAGAATGCGAGACGCGCTCAGATTTTTGTTGGACGTTCGACGCTCTCAAAATACCCTTGGAAGGGACGAGTGGGAGGTTTGCGGCCGAGCGAAAAAAGGTCGGAAAGAAGCCGAGGCGGAGGTGGGCGGATGAGTTTTTACCAGGTCGTAAAGTCCCGGGAAATGCAGGAGCGGGGGCATCCGGGGAGTGTCCGGGGGCAGGCGGGGGCCGGCGGGGGCCGCGCGGGGGGTGCCCGGGGGGTGGCGCGGACGAAGACGGAGGAGGCCGCGCCGCGCGATTGATTCATTGGACGCGCGTGCCGGCTTCAAATCACCAGAATAGATCCCGGGCCGGCGGCGGCTGCGGCGGCGGCGGCGGCCGCGGAATGCCCAGCCCGCGGCTAATCCATCGCGCGTCTTTACTGCTTCCGAGACGCTTATAAAAGCCCGGGGACTCGCCGATTATAACAAATCCGGCCGGAGAGGGGCAGCCTCGTGACGGCCCGTGACGGCCCGTGACGCCCTGTGACGGCCCGGTGACGGGCTTCTTCCCGATTCCTCCGCGCGGCCGGCTAATCGGCGGCGGATTGAGTTACGGACGCTCGCGGCGGCTCGGCCAATCAAGGGCGGCCGCGTGCGTCGGGGCCCCGGGCCGGGCGGGCCGCGGCCCACCGGAAATAGCCCGATCGCCGGGAGTCCGGGACGGACGGGGCCGGCGCCGCGCGACGCCCGACGCCCGACGCCCGACGCCCGACGCGTTACACGTCCATCGGGCCTCCGCCCATGAATTTCCCGGCGGACACTCGCGGCATCGGGAGCCGGGACGGAAGCTATTAACTCGACGGCCCCGCCAATGAGGGACGCGGATTTACGAGGCCGCGATGACACCCAGTCTATCCCAACAAATTGTCCCGCCCGCTAATTTTAGCCCCCGGCCGCTCATCTTCTTCCCGGAGCCGCTTTTCCCTCTTCTTCCCCTTGGTCCTTATTCCTTCTTCCCCGGCTTCAACTTCCCTGATGGACCGAGGTTAACTTTAGTTCCCGCGCGCGGTTAAAATAAGTGCAGCGCCGCGACA
Organism: Sycophaga agraensis; assembly: GCA_018906755.1. Classification (NCBI taxonomy): domain Eukaryota; kingdom Metazoa; phylum Arthropoda; class Insecta; order Hymenoptera; family Pteromalidae; genus Sycophaga; species Sycophaga agraensis. Next base: position 1,055,871 of record JACCIE010000039.1, read on the forward strand.
ATGCAGCCCGCGGGGAGTCCCCCGCTCCCGGCCCACCTCCCCTCACCCCCTCCCAAGCTTATTGGGGCTCGGAAGATAAGGCGCGGCAACGGCGGCGGCGGCGGCGGCCGCAAATCTTTTGGCGTTGATTGATTGATGGATAAAATGACGTTTAATTTTTCCGACTGGCTCGCGGGTCGATCGATTCGCGTTTCAACTCCCTCCGCGAATATCGAGTGTCTCTGCACGAGTCGGTACTGCAGGCTATTTCAAAAGCCGCTTTATCGCTCTAATCAGCCTCGTTCCTTTTACTCAGTCATAATGGATGAATCGGACGTTTTATTATTAACTGTCTTTCCTTTTGAGTGAGTCGGAGCGAGTCGAGGAGCGAGCGGCACGCGTCCAATGTAATCGTGTTACTCAAACAAGCTCTCGGTGTTCCTCGTGCTCGTGATTAGCAGGCTACCAACCGAAAAAGTGTAGCGGCCGGGAGGTAGCAAGTGGAAAAAGTAGCAGGGCGCCGATGGCTCAGGGCCGACCTCCTGCGACATTTGTTTGCCAAACTCGTCTTATTGTAATCTCCTCGATTATTGACTGTCGGTACTTATAAAAGCGAGAAAACCGTCGGCGACTGGATAAGGGAATAGAATCGATAAGCGACCGTTGAATAATCGAGACAATGAGTGGGAGGGAAGGCGGGTTGGGAGGGGCGCGGGAAATCTTGCGGGTCGGGCGGCGGGCCGAGGAATCCACGTACGCGTCATAAATAGCGCGGGGCGGGCCTCATCTCTGGGCGCGCCATCGACGTTTTCCAATATTCCCGACTGCACTGATTCCATCTGGGCTCCCCGGCTCATTCCTTCCCCCGGGCGCGCCCGGGCGTATATACGTATATATCAGTCATTGGCCCGCGGGCGGGGGCCGGGGACGCGGGCGGCGGGCCTCGGGAGCGCCGCGCGTCCTGCAGCTATTTTATCGTCGATCACGGGACGGAGCGGAACGCGCGAGCGCCGAGGGGAACCTCGGGGAAATTGCTGGCTGCGGGTAATGAAAGAGCTTTTATGAGTTTTCTTTTCATTATATTCTTATTCTTCGGGGCCCTCTTGGTTATGCCGTCCGCGCCCCGGCCGTCGGCGCTCCCGGGCAGGAGCGACGAATTGAAAATTTTTTTCATTCCAAATTCGATCCATATCGGCGCCCGGAGCCGCGGGGAATTTCAATGGGCCGGCGGCCGCGACAAAGCGCCCATGGGCGCCGATGGGCGCCGATGGGCCCGGGCGGCTTCCTCGCGGATCGGCGGCCAAGGGGGGGGGGGGCTAATTGGGCGAGCGGCCCGGGGCAGCGCGGCCCGGGCGGACTCGCGCGGCGCCGGCCGAATTGGCGCCAACGCCGAGTGCTTTACGAGCATGCGCCGGTGGGCGGCGGCGCGCGCACCCGGCCGCCGCACGCGCCCGCCGCCCGTCCGTGAGGCCGCGCGCGTGTTTGTTGTGCGTCGACCTTTACCTAACGACCCTCTCCCGCGCAACCTACCCTTGCCCCGGCCGCCCCGCCCGCCGACCCCACGGCCCCGCGGCCCCGCCGCGCGCCAACCCTGACCTGATTTATGGGATTCTGGGAGAGCCCGAGCCGCCGCCGACGCCGCGCCTTTTCCGCCGCCGCCGCCGCGTCTCGGCTCCGGCGCCCGCGCCGCCACACAGCTGGCTACTGTTTCCGTCGATACGCGCGACCCTGCGTGACCCTCGCCGCCCGCCCCTCGCCCCGCGCCCCGCGCACCTCGCGCCGCCCTTCCCGCTCGGCGTAAAAACTCGGCCCTCCGCCAAAGCCCCCCGCCGCGCCTCTCGCCGGCGCTCGCCTGCACTCGCCGGGCCCGCGACTCGCGCCCCTTACCCCAGGCCGCCGCCGCCGCCGCCGCCTCCTATATATCTCGAGGCCGCTCATGCCCCCCTCTATATTGCCTGCCGCTTGACAAATTTCCGCGCGCCCCTCAGGCCGCTCCAAGTCGCTCCAAGCCGCACTTGTTTGCTCCGGGCCTTTTTCCCTCGGTTTTTCCTCAAATTTGCCCAACTTATTCCCGAGCGGCCAACGCCTCCCGCGGTGCTCAACCGCCTCCACCGAGGCCTCCACGGCCCCCGGCCTCTGCCCAATCCGCGCACCGGTCTAAATATCCCTCTCGGCCAAACTTCATCCTCGGTCCATTTATTTACTTTTGTCGAGCCCCTCCGCCGCGCCCGATCGCTCGTTCGCCCGGTCGCCCGTCGCCCGTCGCCCGTCGCCCGTTCGCCAAGGTGTTCGCCTCGAATCGATTTTCTTCCGCCGGTCATTTTTCCTCCCAAATAAGCTTCCTTCCGTGACAAGTAGCTCGTCAGCTGTTTCACAAAATACGGCGGTTACGGGTCATCCGAAAGCCCCGCATTATACATGTATAGCTGCACGGCGCTTCGGTGAATTCGGCTCTTCCACCCTGTTAATTATGGCTACCGAGGGGGAAAAAGTGTTTTATTAGCTTTTTTGTGAATGGAATTACGTCGGATAGGGCTGTAAATAATAGTGATTTACTTCTCCGAATCATTTCCACTGACGCTTTATGTACTTATCGGCTTTAACAGAAATTTGTTGTTCCATTATTCCATTTTCTTCCCGAGGAGGAAAACGAGTAAATTTACTTATCATTAAATTCTCCATCTGTACACGAGTCGCATTCCTCTTTATTTACAATTCTTCATTGTCTTTACCGTCAACTGTTCCCTAAGATATTAAAGAGCACGTATCAAAGGCCCATGCGCGCTTAATAAATCGATGGCCTGGCTCAAATTCTGTCTCTAAGATGACTTGATTCATGAATGAAAGGACGCGCTCGGAATACTCGTAACGGATTAACCGAATAATGAATACAGGCTGCGTATTGAGCGCCCGCTCTTTATACCCGAATTGAATAGTTAACCGTTTTTAAGTATTCCGTCCACCCTTGCTGCTCGATTGAAAATTCAAGAAAAAAATCAAAAACGGAAAAACAAATACCGCCCTCGCGGCAACCTCGAGAAACTTCAACCGATCCAGGGTGCACGTCATCAATTATAATTACTAATAATAAAAAGTAATCTTGCCTTGAAATAAATCTCGCAGAAGAAAAGCTCTTCAAGCGTCAAATCGTAAAACTGTCGCTAATAAATCTCTTAAAAAAAATTTCTCTGGAAAAAAAAGAAACGAAAGGAAAGGAAAGAAAGGAGAGAAGCAGAGGAAGCCTATACAGCAGGCCGAGTGAGATGGAGAAGGAGAGCTCATGCCCGGTAGAGGGGCACAATGAAAGGAGACACTAAATCAGCGTGTCAGGCGACTTTCTCACTCATCGCGATTTACATATACGACGCGCCGAGTGCACCTTGGGAGGATCAATTTGTTGTTTTCCCTTCGTGGCCATCCTGCCCGCTTGCTTTCCTTCTCTCCTTCGTCCCTGTCCCTCTCGGCTCTCTCTCTCTCTCTCCCTCCCTCTCTCTCTCTTTCTCTCTCTCCTTCGCTCTCTCCGCGCCTTCGTGAAAAGCCGGATCTTTGCAGAGCGGCCAAAATTTCCTTTTTTACCCCGCCCCCACCTCCCTCCGCCCATTCCGGAAAAATCAGAGCAAGTGAGAGAGCGGGCGAGTCGACCGGAGGAAAACAAAGTCAGGGATAGAGAGAAAGAGAGAGAGAGAGCGAGGAAGGGAAAAGGAGATAGAGAGAGAGAGAAAGAGAGAGGGATGGAGAAGAGAGCTCAGGAGACACAAAAGACCGAGTGATTTGTGTCGTTCGCCATTCTTTTGACCGTGCGGCGCGGAGCGCGGCTGCTCTTTCTCTCTTCTCCTTCCTCCACACTTTCTTCTCTCTTGCTCTCTGCCGCCTCCTCGCCTTCATCTTTTCCCTCTCTCTCTCTCTCTCTCTCTCTCTCTCTCTCTCCCTCTCTCGTCCCCTCGCTCCTTCCCCATTCTCTCCTAGATATGGCCGGGGTAATATACGAGTCCTGCATCTGTTCCCCGAGTGACGCAACGTCCCGCCATAGATCACACCCCGGCTTTTAGAGAGTGAAGGCTGTTAAGAGCGAGAGAGAGAGAGAGAGAGAGAGAGAGGGCGAGCGAGACAGGGGAAGGAGCGGGGGTGAGGAGAGACAGACGGGGTGACGTACTGTTACTGTTAAACTCACTACCGTCTCGCGCGGCGCGACGCTCTGCAGCAGCCGAGAAAGTGTACGTGCGCACGGGCGCCGCGAACGGCCACACGAGCGCGAGGAAGAGAGTAGAAGAAGACTTGCCGGGGAGCGAGAAAGAGCGAGAGAGAGTGGCTTCTTTATCGCGTATACGTCGTGAGAAAAGACGAAGGACGGCAGACTGCAGACCGAGCGAGCCATGAAAGGACGTAAAAACCTGCCTAAAATAGAGAGAAAAATGTTTCTCAAAAAGGAATAGATGACTCGGGACGGACGTTAATGTTTATACGGATAAGACGAGCGCCTCTCTGATATGGTCGCGTGAGATTATTATAGAATTACGACTGCACTTTTTGCACGCGGCGCCGCGCCCCTGAGCCGCCGAGCCGTTACTCCAAAGCTCCGATTACAAGTCTTTGTACCAGACTGCGTCTTTTCTTTTGATTTACCCTCGCTCCGGACATTTTTTAACATTAAGTTGTTGACAGCGCAGGATGCTTTTGGATGAATCATGACAGTGGAAATAATATTATGAAAAAAGCTAACAAATATTATTATTAAACAAACTTGAGAATACAATAAAAAACAGTTTTATACTTTGAGATGAAAGGATGAGTGCGATATTATAAAAAACGACATTTACTGTCTCAACTAATGGAATTTGCAACCGATAGTTAACATTTGGATATCAGTCAATATCTTCCGCTGGGCTGCACAAGTAACTCTGCTAGCTCCAAGAGGCAGAATAGCATCGCAGTATTTTGCGAAATTTATTGGTCAAAGAAATATAGTCCAATAATATTGTTGCCCGAGAGCTCGGCCAAGAACTCGAAATCTGCACGGAACGTAGTTTACAGAGAAGCAGTCGGCGCGGAATGTAGGCGAATTTATTGAGCCCGCGAGGCTTACTTGGTGGACCAAAATCGAAGGAAGTGTACCCAGTCATTTCAAAAAATGTAGCCCGAGCTCCTTTAACCAGGTGGCCGGAAACAAATTCACTTGGGAAAACAATAAGCAATCGAGCAATCGACTCGAAAGCTAACTTGCAACTCGTAGACGCCTCGATTTCTTTTCTAGTTCAATTTTCTCCATGGCTCGTTTGTTTCTAAATAGATTTCAACGTTACTATATCTGGGCCTTCAAGTGTGCCAGACTATTCGTGAATAATTAATAATTATTGGACGGAGGGGAAAGAATTATGAAAATGCGAAGCGAGCCCAACAGTCTTCCCCTCGATATTTTCATGGTTACTGATTGAAAACGTAATTTGTAACGAGGATTTGGAGCTTTTCGCTCATGATACGAAACCGTAAGGGAAAGCTCCACATGAATCTAGTAATATATCGGTAAATGAATAATACGCGGGAAAAAATAAGATGGGCGTTTAGACGTTTTTGGTAGAATGAGTCTCCGGTGCGTGGCCGCGGGCAATTTAGTTGTTTTGCTCAGGGTAGAGGATGCGGCGTAATAAAGCGAGGTGCAGCGATAAAATAGATCAGAAAGAAAAGTTAATATATGATGAATCTGGCAGTGGTCGGCGGCTCGGCCGTAGACAGCGGGTAGCCGGATGGATTCGATGAAGGAAAAGCGAGGAGCCGCGCATGAGTAGCTTCGGGCGAGGTGCGCGAGCGCGGCGGGAAAAAAGGGCGAGGAAAAAAACAAGGGAAAATTTCATCCCGGGCGAGGGCAACCCCCTCGATAATATAAAGTAAAGTATACGGGGCGCACTGACGCACCGGCGCGGCCCATTGACGGGAGATATATGTATTGGGGCTGGGGCGGGGCGCGGGCGCAGGCGCGCGGTAGGCAGCCCGGAGAAACGAGTTTGCTCGGATATAGAGAAGGCCGCGGAGTGTCAGGCGCGGAAGACGGGCGAGTAGCGGCGGCAGCGCGAGCAAGACGCGAGATAATATACGACGTCAAAGCGGAGTAGACGTGGAAGCGCGTGGCGTTTTATCGGGGCGCCCTTATGCCCATTATCCCCCCGGCGGGCGGGGCCCCGGCGCGGGCGGACGCGGGGCGCGAATTAAAACGCCTCATAAATATCTGAAACAAAGGCGGGCCGCTTTCGAGGGCGTACGGCTCGCGGGCCGCTCTATTCCCTCCCCCGCGAGGCCCGAGATATACGGCGCGCGAGGAAAAGCCGGGGGCCCCCGCCCGGGCTTTTTTCCCCGCGCGCCCCGCAGGCCGCCGAGGTTTTCGCGGCGGAAGCCGCCCGGCCGCGAGCGCCTCCCTCTATTGAGCGACTATAAAAGCGTTTTGTACCTTTGTTGTGATGTTTCAGGTAAGTAGTGGTGTTCGATCATTGGGGAAAGCCAAGGCTGTGCCCGGAGCCCCTCTGGAGGCGGCCGGTGCGCCCGACGAGAGATATGCGCAGCAAGCAGCAGCCGAGGCCTTCCTTCCGCTGGCCGCAGCAGCGCGGCGATAACATTCCCGGTAAATACACCTAATAGCCAGGCTGCACGCACGCCCCCACCCACCGCCCACCGGCCAGCCACGTGCCCACGTGCGCGCGCCTCCCGCCAGACCCCGCACCCTCTACCCCTCCCCCACCCCCATCGACTTTCCCCAATCTCGCCGCCGGATCTCAACCCTACGGACCAGCCTACCGGCTAATTAAATTTAAAGAGTCTAGCCGCGTAAAACCCGTCTCCTCGCAACGCAGAAAGCCTCTTGTTCCGCGCCCCGTGGGACTGATCTTATCCCCGGAAAAGTGGCGCGAGCAGTGCCGCGCTATGCATTCATATCGTTGGATTCAGCTCCTCTGTCTTCGCGTATCAAATTCGTAATTAGTCGACAAAGAAGTCTCTTACGTGTAAAGCAGCCATTGGGAAAGTCATTAACGAATTAGCGCCCGTCGGCGGGCTCTGGCTCCGACCACACCGTGTCTCCAGCGGTACCTCGTGGCACCCCCTCAAAAATTATGCAATTCGAGTCGAGGCCCCGGAGCAATTTTCCAATCGATACCGGGCAGATAAGCGCGCGCCGTTACATCATTAGCCGCGCACAAGCTTACGTAAAGCCGCGATCCGCGGAGCGATGCACCTTCGCCGGGATTGTGCCGGGCGGAGACGCGTGTAGTATTGCCAGCTCATTCATGGGTCTCTTGCAAGAGCCTCGCGCAGAGGCCCCCGCACCCCCTTACATAATTCGGCAATTAATCATTTTAATTGGGAGTCGCGGATACGCGATTGTTCCTCGGCGATTAGCGCGAGTGGCGGCTCACGCGCTCCGCAGCCTCTGCCGCCACGGGGCCTTATCTCGGCCCCGGACTCTGTGTGTCCCGCGGCAATGCCTCCTTTTTAATTACGCGGCGCTCCCGGTTATTGCCGCTCGTTTTTCCGGGCCCCGCGATTTCCCCGCGATAGTCGGCCGCGCGCTCGCAATTAGTCGCCGAGATAATCTTCGGGGGCGCGCAGGTGTTTTTAATTCAATTTATCGCGCGCCGCGGCCATTATGAGGCGGGAGCCGACGCAGGGCTTGGCCCTTTGTCGCGCGCGCAAAGATCGGCCGAGCCGGGCATTGTTCGGTCGGATCGGGGCCGCCGCCGCCGGCAACTTTGACAGCCGCTTCCCGGATTAACTCGTTTTCCGCGGATGCATTAAAATCCAGGTTATATTTATTGAAGCGCCGATACAATAATTATTGACACTTGGCTCTCAATCGGCCGATAAGGTCTGCGCCCGCGCGTAATTGACGGCAGAAAGATCATACGGAAGTGGGCCTATCTGATGCAAAGCGCGCCCGCGATAACCCATTTGCCGATTGCCGGCCCCCCCGACAAATGCCTTTTTTCCTTCCCCTGCCGCCGCAACAATTGTTCGCTTATGTCGCGGATTATTTATTTTCGCCCGGGCGATTGCATCAAGCCGCGCGCACGTCATCCGCGCGTTCTCCTTGCACAATCGGCCATAGAATTATCGGCTCGTTGTCGCGAGCGGGGCTCTGTCGGCGCCCCGGTCGACCGATGGCCAGGCAACGCGTGCACATAAGGACGGCGTTTGCAAAAGCGCGGAGACGGATTTTTCCCCGAGCAGCGCGGGCGAGGGGCGGGGCGGTAAATCCGCGGGAGGCAGAGTCCAATCAAAATGCTAATTCCCCTGCTTAACATAGCCGCCCAATATAGATCCGGGTGCAAAGGAAGCCCGGGGACTTTTTCATCGGATCGTGTTTTTAAATAAACATTAATAAAGCCGCGGAACAATGGAGCGGGTCGGGCCTCGGGTTTTTTGGAGAGGCATCCATCAAGGGCGCGGGCCATTGGGCGGATGTCGAAAGCGAGGGATCGGGCGGACAGTTATTACAGCGGCGGCGGGCTCTTAAACATGCCCGGGAAAACCGGCGCATCCGGGGGAATTTCGAGGGGAATTTACAGCCGTCGGCCTACTCAAAGCCCGGGCCGGTCTGCATTCGGTCATTCGGCTCATTAGCCAATTAGGGGGCGAGGGCGTCCGCGAGTGAGCTGTAAATTCGCAATTTAAAAGCCGGGAGGCAAGGAGTTGGCCCGGTGGGAGCGGAGGCTCGCGCGCGTTTTATCCGCCGGGTCCAAATGACTGGGCGGCCATTAAGCGCGTGACGAAAGCGGGAGGCGGGCGAGGCGGGCGAGGCGGGCGCGTTATCGGCAAAAACTCGGCGGAAACGTCCCGATCTCCGGAATAAATAAGCCGATAATGCGGAGAGCCGGACAATGTTTATCCCGAGGCCGGGGACCCGGCCGCGAAAAACACCCGCATATTTCACGGCCTAATATCCGGCCAACTGGAGAATTCAATTTAATCCCGGGGCGGGACTATAAATTCCTGCGGGGGACTCGGCCGAGGAGCGGCCGTCACGCCCGGGCCTCAATCTCTCGGCGCCGGGAGCCGCGGAGACGCCGCGCGATTTACGCCGCCGCGGGCGCAATAACGGGCCCGCGGCTTTCGAACGAGCGCCTGCGCCCCCGGATTAATTCGCCGCCGCCCGTTCTTTATATGTTTACGCACCCGCCCGGCGCGCCCTCCCTCCCCGGAAGAATATCCGCGGCGCCGGTTGATCGATCGGACGAGCCGCCTCGGTATCCTTTCGAGACGCTGCCGCGGGCTTGGGAGAGCCGAGGCTCCGATGGCCCGGCGAGGGCAGCGGCTAATTTGACGGCAATAGGCTCGATCGTCTCTCGGCGTCCCGATAAACGCGGAGACAAAAGGTCCGGGCCGGCGGCCGGGCGATCGTTATGAACGATCGGTTAAGGAGTCCGGCTGGACGTCCCGCCGAAAGGGGACGGCAATGGCTTTCAGTGGGCGCGAGCCGGCCCCGGGGCCGAGGTGTCGCGGTCGCCGATGGTAATAAAATTAAAAGCCTCGCCGGCGCAATAAAATGGTAAACGTCCGCCCGGCTCATTGAGTCCTGTAATGGGGTCGGCGGCTCCTATAGATGCGCGCCTTGCCCGCGCCTACGTGCAGACTCGGCGGTCGCGCGATCCCGGTCGATCGGCCGGGAGACAAAGCGCGCCCCGCCACGGAGGTTATAAAGCGATCCGCAACCGGGCCGCGCGGCTCTTTTCATCCCCGGGCGGCGGGCTCTCGGCCTCGCGCCTTATTTATTGGCGGCCGACGTCTCCTCGCCGCCATCCGAGCTTTATCGCCCGAAAAATGTTCCTGCGCGGAGGATCTGCTCGGCCGCAGCCGCGCGCCGCCGCCCGACCTTTGCCCCGGTGTAATTGCGGAGGGGCCGGATCGATCCCCGCGCAACCCGTCCGCCACTCCCGCTGCTCCACAAAAGTCGACCGATCGATTTCCCTTTGATCGAATCGCGCCTCGAATACTCGCTACTCCCTAGTTCGGTTACCATCGACCGAGCCATTCACACTCCCCCGGCCGGTTCGATAATCTTTCATTTCGCTTTCCCATTCATCTTCGAGGCTCCATGGCATTCGCTCCTCGGTCGCCGCGCCGCGTTATTTGATTAGGCTCTTTGTGCTCGTCATTTTTCGTCATTTCATTTCAAAAATCAACAACTCCTTCCTAACCCCAAATTCTCTACCTTCTTACCCATCCGTACACTGCACCTCCAAAGCAATAAATTACATGTATTTAGTCTTCTCCAATTATTGCACCGTTTGAATCACCTAATTCCGATTTGCACGACAGCATTTGATTTTGCCATGTATGTATTTGTAGATTGCATCAGTAGAGATTCTTATTTTAAATTTCGCATGGCGCCTTATCCTAGTTGTGTGTATTGTGTATGGCAGCATGCTGACGATTTCGAGACTGTCACCGGCAACGGGAAAGTACGTCTGTGTAGAATAGAGGCGTGTAACGCTGCTACCAAACTATTCAGCGAAAAAAGTAGCAGTCGGTCGGTGGCCGCGCAAGGATTTATGAAGCGGCGATCGGCGCGTGGGAGGACCGGGCGGCGCACGGCTAGAAAGAGAGAGAGAGAGCGCGCGAGGAGTCGGCACAGGTGTGCGGGTGCGTCGGGCGCGCATAGCTGCGTGCATAGCCGCGCGGGCGCCTGAGTGATTCGGTGGCGGCGCTCGGCCAAGTGGCCGGCATACTATTAATAGTCGCCGTGTCGCTGGATGAAAAGGATATTACGAGCTTGAAATTGACCTCCCGCGCGCTTTGTCTTCTTCTGGCCGCGCGGGCCGCGATTAATGGGCGCAATTTGACAAATGCGGATTCGGCCCGCGGGGCGGCCCGACCGCCGAGGGCCCCGGTCACAATGGCGCCTCGGCCTTTTTCCCCGGCTCGCGAAGAATGCCGCGGCCGGCGCGCTCGATGCCAGGCTCCCCGCCGATGCTCGTCGAGAAACAAAGGACGTCATCGCGGAAGAGTATTATAAACTTTGATTGACGGAATCGTGCCATTTATTATTTTATTTGAATTCGTATTCGGGCCAGTGCCACGCGTTATTCACGTGTCAAAATATTATTATAACATCCCTCGTCGGAAGCGCCGGCGCCGTGGCGCACGCAACCCGCGCGCCTCGCTCAAATGGAATCATTTTCCCTCGGACGCGCGGGCCGCATCATTTTTATCGGGGCGCCTGACGGGAAATGACCGCTCGGCGCCTCGGCATCCAAGTCGATTAAAAGTATGGGCGCTACATCGAATTACAATGGGGCCCTCGAGGGGCCGCTATCCCCGCGCGTCAAAAATCCCTAATCCGGTTTTCTCCCGAGCGGCGCAGCGGCCGGCAATTGAACCGAGCAGCAGCCCGCGCGCCGCGGACAGCCGCGGCCGAGGAGGAGGCGGGGGCACGTCAGCGGGGATGGGAGCCCGGCCGCGAATAGAGTCTCCCGGCACTCGGACGGGGCGTCCGAGTCCGCTCGGCCGGCACGAGTGACTGATAAGGCCGCGCGGAATCGTCATCGCGCTCGGCGGATTCGCCCCGGGCGCCTCGGCCGCGCCTGTCAGCCATCCTCCCGGCGATCAAGCTGCCCGCGCCCGTCGGGAGAAAGAGGGCAAAAAGGAGGGCCGCGCCCGAAGGAGTCGAGGCCGCCGTGACAAGCGAGTCCGCGGCCCGCCCGCGGACGGCTCCAAATGAACCGCGCCCGAGTTCAAAGAGCCCCACCAAGGAATATTCATTGGAATAGCTGTCGATAGGGGGCGTCGGACTTAGCTCCCGGCTTTCCCGGCCCTGTCCCCCGCGCCCGTTACAGCCCTGTAAGCGGACCAGCCGGACGGCGCGGTAATTGGATATCGCGTCTTTGGGCCGCGCGTCCCCCGCAGAGCTATCTCAGACGCGCCTGTCCGCGGCTTCAATCGAGCGCAGCTGCGCTTTCGCGACTACCCCGGGACGTCGGGTGGGGGGCCGTTTGTTTTTCAAAGCTCGTAAGCTTCGAGGCTCCGGCCGGGCCCGCCCTTGTAATAATAAAAATTCACGTCGGCGCAGCTTTACGGGGGAGGGTCGCAAAGGGCGCGGGAGCACGGGGGCTTCGGATTCCCCGCCGTGCAAAGGAATCCCCGTCTTTTTCGCCCCGTTATGCCCTGGGCGAGAAGCTCGGCGAGGAGCTCGGCGGGGAGCGGGAAAGACACTCGCGGGGACGCGCACCGCCCCGAGAGGAACAAAGACCCGGGGAAAAAGCGCCCCGCGCCCGGGTGTCTTTAATTGCACCGCGAGTGCGGTGGATGTGCGAGGTGGGCCGAGGAGGGCCGAGCCGCCCCAGACAGCCGGCTCCTCCGCTCCTTTCAGATGGCCATTTATTCGCAATTATTTCCAACGGTCCGACGACACGCTCCCATTCCACTCAAATGCAGTAAATTAATAGCCTTCCTTTCTTCCGCCTTTTTCTCTTTTCCTTCCATCAAATTTCGTTAAACCGAGCCAGACGGCCGGGCAGTTTTCTTCGCGCGTACTCGCCCCTACTGCTCGCGTACTCTCGGTCGATTATTAGAGGCGCCGCGACCGCTCCTTTCCAAGGCATTATTCTAGTAAATTATGAAGCTCCGCGCGAGAAAATCCCCGAAAAGAGTCGGCTGGGTGTAGGAAGAGAGAGGCAAGTCCGGTGCGTCGCGGTCGCACAACCTTGCGGGTGCATTTCCAAGCGAAGTATGCAGGCGGCCGAGGGAAGGAGGGAGGGAAGGGGAGCGGAGCAATAGAGGACGGGAGAACAGGGGAGGCGGGCAGCGTGAGCTACAGCTCGACCTCGGGATCGAGGAAGGCTAAGGAGTTTGGGAGCGGCCGAACAGCCCGAGGTCCGCCCGTCGACCGGCCGCTGTCGCCAACCTCCGCGGACGGTAATAAAAGAACTTTCCAAATTCCTCCCGAGCTTCTTTTTGCGCGGGTGGAACAGGCCGATTGAGGCGCGCGAATAACTTTCCTCGGCTCCTCTATCGGGTCTCGGCTCCCCGGCCCAGTCGGCCTACCGCCCCGCAAAAAGAACCCCGCCGAGGGGCCCGGGGAAATCGTCGCTCTTTCCGCGGGATAACGCGATTTATTTCATTCCCAGTGGCGCGCGCTCACCTCAAATATTGATTTACTCGCTCGGAGCAAAAAGTAATCTCCTTCGACGAGCGATTTTGCAAATATCCGCAAGCGCGGAAAGCGGATAGTGGGGAGTAGCGCGTCGCTCTCGAGTCGAACGGTCGGAGGGAGCGCGCGAGTGTACTCCCGCATGATTTGGAGCGGCTAATCGATCGGACTCGGGGAAAAAATGCAGCGGCAGGGAAAAGCCGGGCGATGCGGGTCGCGGCGAGGAGAGCCGAGGAGAGCCGAGGCTCGGCGGCGCGCCCACTGCGTCGCGCGCTACCTCCTCTCCAATGACGAGCGCAAAGTGCTTTCTTTATCTCCGGTGGGCCCGGCCCCGTGCCCTCGAGCGCCCGCCGGATCCTAACCGACGCTCGTTAATTTAGATCGCTCGCGACGTGCCCGCTACATCCTATCTTTTTCTACTCTCTCGAAATTCGATCTCGTCCGATGCAGGAGTTTCAGTTGGAAGCGATACGAAGGACGAAAGAGCCCTACTTTCTACCTCGAGAACTTTTGAGAGTAACGCCGCCCGACGGCTCCCAGAAGCCGCTTGTTTTTCCTCGATGTTTAAATAAATCGAAGGAGTAGCTGATAACGAGACAGGCGGCTTCAAAGGCTAATGAAAGACAGGAGGCACGCACGGAGCGCGGAGCGAGCGCGGAGGGAAAGCAGAGAGCGTTAGCAGGAACCGAGGGAGAGCCGGCCTGAAAAAGGGAGAAAAGAGGCGCGCAAAGCAGGGCAAAAAGCCGGCTGGAAAGAAAAAGCGGCTCGCGCGGGAAATGAGACGTTGACAGGCGGGAGCGCGAGTGGGGGAGCGAGGGGATCAGGTGATGCTCGAGAGGCAGCCGAGTCACACGGGGAGCGTAAACAGAAATTAGCCGGGGGACAGGATCCCCGAATGCGCCCGCGTAATGAAAGAGAGCGCGTGCGGGGCCGGGCGCAAGGAGCGCGGAAGGCAAGGTGCGCCCGCGGCAGGGGCCGAGTCGCGGCATTTTAATCCGGCGCGCGACATCACTCCCGCGGCGAATAATGAGGCCGAAATTGGCGATGGGCCGCCCGCGGGCCCGAACAAAAGGAGGAATATTAGCTAGCTCGGCCCTGCGTGCAGCCCCGGCTAATTAGGCCGCCCGCGGTTATTGCGATTGCGCGCCCTCCCACTCGGCCGGGCTTTTTTCGGGGCTTAATTGCTCGCGGGCCGAGCCGGGCAAACAAGGGCCGGGGCCGCCTATCGTTACCATCTCGTAAAAAGCCGCGTAATCAAGCGGCCGGCGGACGCCCGGCAAAAGGAGGCGCACGAGCCCAAAGGCCCGGCTTTGCATAACTCCGCGGCGAGCCGGCGAAAAGGATGACAGTCTATTAAAGCCTCAGCCGGCTGAGCGACAGAGTCAATCACGGGTAATAAAAGCCGGGCCCGCGGGCGGCGCGCGTTGACACGGGCCACCGGCGCCCGCTGGCGCCCCCCGCCCCCCTCCGCGCAACCGCTCGGCGCGCCGAGGAAACGCGGCCCGCGGAGCCAAAGCCCGCCGAGCGGCCGTCACGGGCCGACGTCTTCCCACTCGGACTCGACGGCTCGGCACCGGCCCCCCGCTCCCACGCGGGGCCCCTCCTGGAAAAATCCTCCTTCGACGAGGAGAGAGAGAGAGAGAGGAGGCTTGGCGCTCCTTATTTTTCGCCGGCACTCGAGGCGTCGCCCGCCGGCCCAGCGGCTCCGCGTGACTAACCCGCGATGAAACGCGCGCATCAAGGTAGCAATTTACTGCCTTTTACTTCTCCTCCCCGCGGTGGTTCCGAGCGCGGTTCTCGCTTGCCTACATTAAGCGTATACGGCTAATTAGCCTCGCACTCGGATAAGTCGTATACGTGCGATTACGCAGAACCTTATTATACGCTGCAAGTGCGATACATTCCTTCGGCCGCTACACTGTATTCCCTCGCCGGCGGCTATCGGCCCATCTACCGCCAGCCGCTGCTTCTTTTCCCTCTAATTACCATACCCGCGCTCTTTTCCTCGCTCCGCTCGAGCCCGCCCGATTTTTATCGAGCGGTCCACTCGCCCGTCCGTTCGCGCGCCCAAATGGGTCCCCCCGCCGCGGCCAACTCGCCCCCTAAGCCCCTCGTGCCGCGCGGATAAGGCCGCAAGGCCCCGCGACTACCGACTCCCGCCAACAATAAGCCAATGAATCAAGCCTCGGAAAAATGACTGGCCGCGCCGGGGAATCCGCTGGCAAGGTCGCCTTCGGCGCGCGATAAGCCGCAGGAAACGTCAGTCCGTCCGTCATTCCCCGCGCGCCCGGTACAAGTGCCTGCAGCCGCGATCCGCCTGTTGGCCCGGAGAAAAAAATGCCGCTGCGGCCGTGTATAACCGTTTCAAAAGCCCCATCGACTCCCTCTCTCTTTCGCTCGCGCGCCCCCCCCCACCCTCTCTCTCTCTCTCTCTTTACGTAGGTGCGACGCTGCAGGTTTTGCGCGCACGCTAAATGACGCGTCGCCGGTATTGAGTTACGAGTCGTTTGATTTTTCACTCGCTTTTAATCCCCTTTCGCGGTGTTGTGTGCCTTTGCCCAGAGTGAGTGGCGAAAAAGCCAGTACACTCTGTAAATGGAAGTTGCTGCGATAATTGATTCGATTTTATCTTGTAAAAAAATTATAACAAGCATTATTAAAAAAAGTTACATTATATTTAATAAAATGTAATGAAACCTAATATTATCAACCTAACAAAAAGAAGAGCTATGCACTAGAATTAAAATGAACCAATTCACTCGATATGACCGAATATAGAAATCATTTTTTTCACTCTTGTTAGATCAAAAATCATTTTTATTGTACAGACTCTTCTAGATGATTTTGAAAAAACATTTTCATATAGTGCAAAATTCCTGCTTTTACTGAAATTTAATCTTCGCGTCATTACAGTTCACAAAACGTTGAGATTTCTGTTACTATTGCACGGGAATTGTGCATTAAATTTAAAATTTCTTTTAACAAACTAGGTAAAAAATGTTACAAAAAGTTTCAAGAATTTAACTAATGAATATTCAAGACTGAATTGCGTTGAGTTGCACGAAGACAAGATTACGCGTTAAAAAAGTCCTACATAACGCATTAGCTTTTTTTTGAATTGTTTTTTAGCAAATCTACCTTCAAATGAGCTTTGGAAACATAGTAACCGGGAAAGTAAATAGACGAGATAGCAGGGCTTTGCAGCAATGCATCGATAAGCACCAATGAGTAAATAGAAGCAGCCGAAGATAAAATGTAAAAGAAGAGCGTGCACAAAGAATTGAGAAGGGTGAGGCAGGAGGGGGTTGACATGTAGGTAACGCGCCGAGCTTAAACATCCGAAAGCACGAAAGGAGTTTTTGCAAGGGAGGAAATTAGTATAGCGGCAGGTGGGGGTCGCGGTCCGAAGTGCATTCTCCTTGAGAAAAATGAATGGGATCGGGGCACAATGCGCGCGTCTTCGTCCGGCGGCCGGCCGGAGCTGCGGGGGATAGGAGGTAGACAAAGCGGCTCGGCCGCCCGGGAAAAAAGGCGCGCCGGGGACGGATGGGCCGGCAGGTGGAGGAGGACTGCATTATTCGTTATCAGGGCTCCCGGCATAAATCTCGCGGAGCGCACGCGAGGGCCCCGGCCAATAGGTCCTCTGCCGCGGGCCCGCGGGGAATCCCCTCTCGGAGGCGTCCTCGCTGCTTAGGGGCCTCCTTATCCCGCGCTTATCCCTTATCGGCGCTCGGACGGCAGCGGCCTCGCGACTAACTTGTTTTCCCGGGGCGGCGGCGGCGGCGGCGGCGGCGGGCGTGAAAACCGAGGCGTTCCGCTCGGATCGCTCGTTACCGGGGGACGTCCCCGCCGCGCGCGCAATCTCGCCGGGGGAGAATCGGCGAAATCCGAGTCGGCGGCGGGTGGGAGGCGGCGGGGCGCGGATAAGGCGCGGCTGGCGGCCGGGGCCGGGCGCTTCTTTCCGCCTGGGTCCGGTGCCCGCGTCGCAATTAATATCGCTCTCCGGGCGAGCGCCGCGGCCCCGATTCCGCGGCGGGTTTGACGCGCGGCCGGCGAGCGCCGTCTCGGCCGGCGACGCGCATACTCTGTTTCTTCGGACGGGTGGCGGGCCGAGCGATACCTGGGAGCGCCGCGCGGCCCAGGGCTTTTAATACCCCGCGTCACGTTGACGTTTCATTTATCGAGCCGAAAGCCCGCGCGTCTTTATCGGATCGCCGGGCGCACCTGTGCCCCCGGGAGCAAAAGGACCTCGGCGGCCCCTCCCCCCGAGACAAAGCGCCCGCGGCTCGATTAAGCGGCGGGAAAGGGCCGAGACGCGGCCGATGCGCCAAGCCGTCGCCGCCAGCCGATAGAAAAACAATATCCCGATGGGCCCCGCCAATCAGGGCCGCGGCCCCCTCGCGCCCACCTAGATCCCGGGCCGCGCGACCAAATTGATAGGTGGCCGCCGCGCGCGCGCGCGCACAAAGCCGCTGCCGGGGCAGATTGATTGAAAGAAAGAAAAAGACCGGCCGGAGAAGCGGAGCCAGAGCCAAAGGAGGATAAGCAGGCTGGAAGGAGCCGAGTGGACTGTCTGTTCTGTCCATCACGTTGCCGGCGTCAGATTATCGTTCTGACACTTTTCGAGTTATTCTGGCCGCACGTAGCCCCCACCCCACGTCACCCCACCCCGTCTGACCCCTCCCGCCCCTCCAACCCCTCGCCCCTCGCGGATCTACTCGGACGCGCCGCCGCGCTATGCGAGCCCGAGTGAGCCGTCGCTCCGGCCTCCTCGCTCTCACCCCCGTCCTTGCCTCGCCCCCTCGCCCCCTCGCCCCCTCCGCTCCGCTTTCTCGCTTTAATGAAGTATACATCGCGAGATACAAGTTATGCGCCAGTGTCATATCTTCTGCAACCTCTCGGGATCTCTCCACTCTCGCCGTCTCGCCGCTTCTCTCTCCTTTTTTCGCGCCACGTGATTGCGAGCTGTACTTGAGATTTGCGAGACGCACAAGTTCCGCTTGGCTCCGCCTCTCCCCTTCCATCCATCCATTTTCTTTCTCACGCCACAGTTTTCTTCGTCTTCCGCCCCTGCACATTCGCATCGCGTTGAATCTCCGATTCCTGCAGACCTTATCCGCCGCTATCTAAATAAAGAACGCGTGTTATTCAGATGTTTACTACGGATGCTTCTCTGTTGTATTAACAATTGGCGAATTACAGATATATAATACACACGTAGAGCGATCGGGATGGAGCGCGCGTAAGTGGGCCGAGTGCAATGCGCAGGAGGCTGCGAGCACTTGGCGAGCAGCGGCTCGCGTGGCAGTCACAATAAACGGCTCGAAGGATACGCGAGCGAGGAATCCGCGCAGCGGTGCGTGGAGGGGGCAGCGGAGAGGCGTCCGCGTCGCCCGGCCGATCGACCAGTTTGGCCGGTGTCGATCAAATTTCCGAGGATAGGATCATTCGAGCAGCTGGGACGAGCGCCGAGACAAAGCTTTCGTTCCTTTTCCTCTCCAAATATTTTCCCTCCCCGGCTCCTCTCTTGTCCCCCCTCCCGGCCGGTCAGTCGCCCGCCCGCGCCCCGCCCGCGCCGCCGACCCTTTTTTTCCCGGTGCGCGCGCGCTTGACGCAAACTTGTTTAACAGCTGCCGCGCGGATGATTTATTGGGCGAGGCCGAGAGCGAAAGAGCGCGGCCCGAGTGACGCGCGCACTTCGCAGCTCGCCTCGTTAAAGTCAAATGTGTATTTTTACGTGTTAATAAGCGAATAAATACGCGAGGCTCGGTGCCCCTCCCGGGGCCGGGTTTTTGCCCACCTCCGCGGGCGCCCCGGAGCCGCGCGGCCGTCTTCCCGCGCGCGCTTCCGATCGATTCGCCGGCCGATTTTCCCTTTTTTGCCCGAGGCGCGGGCCGAGCGCGCGCCCGAGCTCGGATTATTCCCGGAAAAAGGAGGTCGCCAGCCCCGGGGCTCGGCTCATTATATCGGATAAAAGGCGAATTCGCGGCGCTGCCCGCGAGGCCCATCAATCAACCGTCGCCCTGTCGCGCATAACCTTCCGGAGCGCTGGCTGCACCGGCCCCCGTGCGCCCCTCGCGGGACCATCGATGCTTTTATTTATTCAATATTAGCCGGCGACGTTCGGGGCAAAAATACCTCGGGCCGACCTCGATAACGAGAGGGACGATCGGTGCACTCAACATTCCCACCGCCTCGGCAGAGCGTTAATTTGCCCGGGCGCGCCATGGCCTAAGCCACGCCTGCCCAAGACCCTGCAAATTTGATCGGCGCACGCAGACGATCCGAGCGTCTAATGCGCCGCTAAGCAATAATAAAGGGGAGGGGGCCGGGAGTCGGCTCGTCGCTCGGTCCTCGGGCCTGCAGCGACCCGCGGCGCGTCGGTTAATTAATAATCCAATCATGCCGCTCGATTGGATTACCCGGCGCGCGAAAAAACGCGGGCCGGGCCGCACGCGGCGAATTACCGCAGCGACGCACCATTACGGGGCCGGGCGGCTTTAATGCGCTTTTATCCGGCGCTCGGCTACTGGGCCGCCCCCCCCCCCCCCGTTTTATACCCAATTATTTCCATTTTATATCGATGGGCGCTTTTGACCGCCCCGGGGAATGACGATCGTCCCTCGGCATTTCGCATTCGGCCGGGCCGCGAGTTAATTATCATCGGGCGAATGACTGGGCCGTCGGCGCGCGAGGGCAATACGCGCGTTGCGTCCGGCCCATTGTGCGCTGCTTTCTCTCACTTTTGTTATTCTTTCCTCGCTTTCGACTAGCGAGAAGGGCAGCGCGCCCGCACCCGGTTTTGTTTGGACACGGCCCCCCGCTCCTCCCAAGCTCCCGCCAAAAATTTATGCTAATGAGTTTGACGCGCCTGCTAAATATACTCGTGCGCGCACGCCGCGGCTTATTGATTTCCTTTTGCCTCGCGAAGAATGGCTTAGAAATTGTTTTTCTCCCGCCGCGCGTCCATTGTCCCACCTCGTAGAATCCTATCCCGCTTCGTTCGTCCGTTGCGTATCCTCCTTTTCGTTCGATCTCCTCGATCGCCCTCGGGTGCAATGACTTGGTCCCGCTTTTCGGCAAGGACAAACCTTCCGTTAGCTCGATAGCGGGAACCAAATCGTTCCCCTTGAGGTGCCTTCGTGTCTCCTTGTGCGCCCATTATCAATTTCTAACAAAGTGTCTGTTTATTTTTGTTGCAGGTAAGCACGCAAAGCCCGAGGTGAAGCGACTAATTAACCGCGCAAGCGTATGCGCCCACGAGGCGGGCCGCCGGTAGCACTGCACCGAGCCGTGAGTTAATAAAAGCGAAAAGGTCGAAAAAAGCGGCCGACAAAGAAGCGATAAAAGTCAGGGGGATGAAAACGGCCGCGTTTATTTACGCGTCATTTTCGGCGCATTATCGCGCTCGCATAATTCCGGCGCGGGGCGCATGTACATAACGGGGCAGCGGCGCTCGTTACGCGCCCCCCAGCCCCCCCTTCCCCCGCGATTATTAGCTCGCGACGGAACCCGCGGCCTTTTCAAAAGCCCCCCGGCCGGGCCGCGGCCGCGTATTAAAATGCGCAAACATTCGGGGGCTGCGCTGCCCCTGCGCCCCTCCGAGCCGCACCGGCCCCCGGTATAATTAAATCGAATGAAATTACGAACGATTAAATGGCCTCGGTGCGCTGTTTCGGCTCGGCTCGAAGCCCGTTTGACCCGCCCGAAAAATGAGAGGAAGCCCGGCAAGAGGAATTCATTTTCCGGCTGATTTATTAGCGCGCCCCCGGTGATTTGCTTCGCCCTCGACTCTTCCGCGCGGCTTTTTCGCCCCGGCTCGTTCGCTCCTCTACCGCTCCCCCCGCCCCTCCCTCCCGGGCTCCCCTGGATAATGTCCCCGAATAAGGGATTTATGGTATCAGGCCACGCGCAGAAATTATCAGGCGCTTTCTGTCGCCTTGGCAGGCTTCCACTCTTCGAGCGACCTAACGCCCGGCGCTAATGCGCTTTGCGGCCTCGGGCCTCCGGAGAAAAATCCTCGCGAAACACGCGCTCGGGTAGATGCCGCTGAATTTTTGATCGCTGCTTCGGCGCAAAACCCACTACTTGGATTATTCAATAAATCAAGGGGCGCGCTGAGCTTTCGCTTGTTTCGAATTATGCCGACTTTACGCTCGGTATATTTACGTCATTTTCGCCGCCTTTTTCGGACAAATATCGGGAGAAAGAACCTGACAGAGATATCATGTCTGTGAGAGGGCCAAAAATGGAGAATGAATTCTTTCGCTGCGCCCCATTCTGATTTATTGATATGGACGCTTGCGAAATCTTGTACATATTTTATGCTTATTTACCAGAAGACGAGTCCGTGCAACCTGATATATTTTATTTACCAAACAAATGCTCATTTTATTAACGAGCCAAGATGTATTCGGAGTATTTAATGCTTTTTTACCTTCAATACTGTATTAACCGGATTGCTTTTACTAATTATTCGACAGTGAGTTTAGTAAGTCGATGAAAAAATGCGCTTATCAACATGATTCATTACTATTAGTTCTTTCAAATTCATGACTGTATCGTTGATATGTTCAAACGACAAATATACTGCTATCAATTTTATCCAGAGTTGATTTTTTTAGAGAATCTCTTATTGGCTAGTATCACGAGAATAGACTCTGCCTGACAAAGTCTGAGTTGACTCTTGCGTTACTAGCTAATATAGTATTATATTTTTGTTTATAAAAAATAATAGTTATGAAAAATAGTTTTGTGCAATGAGTTTGGGTGGGATGTGCATCCACAAACGATAAGGAAATGCCGCGTGTCGTTCGGGTGTCCCCGCGGCGAAAAAAGAAATGCAGAGTTTCCATTAGGCGAGGCTGGGCGGCGAAAGGGGGCGTCCGCGGTATTCAGCATAATGGCCGCGGACGAATGCAGGTCTCCGGTGGGAAGAGGGCGAGGGTCGGCGAGCGCGAAGGGGTTGCGTATGTTAATGCTCACGCGGGTGGCGCTCCTCCCTGATGAAGTTGAGCCGCGCGATGTGTAATAAGGGTCGGCGGGCGCGGGGACGGACGGGCGGACGGGCGGACGGACGGACGGACGCTGGCGCGGTTAAAGCTCCGAGATGAAGACGGGGTGGGGCCGGGGGCCGGGGGGGTGCGCGGGGGGCTTGACAGCCGGGGCAGCAGCGCGGGAGTGGGCTGAGGCTGCGCGAGGCGGACGTGACACGGGCGTCTTGCGACCCGCTCGGCGCTCGCCACCGGCTGCGGCCTTCTTTCTCCCTCGGCAGCCGGCCGCCGCGACTCTTAGCCCCGTCCTCCTCGCGCCCGGGCTTCTGTGACTCCCTCAACTTCACATGCCGGGGCGACGGCGACGGGCGACGGCCGACGGCCGACCGCCGCGCTAGCCAGGGCTTCCATTGTTGTTATTATCAAAGAGGCGGTGGGCGGCGGGGGCGGCCGGGCGGCCGGGGCAGCGGGGCCAGCGGGTGGTGGCCGGGTGGCCGGGGCGGCGGGCGGCGGGGCGCCGGCCGCCCGGGAGAGGGACGATGACGGAAAGGAAGGCGACGTCTGCAGGTGACAGATGAAACGGCGTCCTTCTCCCGCCAGTCCGCGCCTGCACCCCTCGCACTTTAGACTTTCTCCAGCTTCCCTCCCTCCGGCCTCCTGCCTCCCTCCCACCTCCTCCCACCTCGCGCTGCCCGCCCTCGCCCTCGCCGCTAGCTGCAGCGCGCCCGTGTGCGCGTCCGCGGCCGCCAAGTACAACCGTCGTCGTCGCTCCGGCTCGTCTCGGCGGCCGGCGAAACACTCGTCCGCGCTCGTCACCCGGCCTCGCTGGCCGCGCGCTGCAGTTTATACCAATCCGTTAGTGTGAGCTTTCGTTAGATTTCATTCGAAGATGAGTCTTCGAGGCGAGGAAATCGTGCCTTGGCACACTTGGACCCTGCCCGGCCCTTTTGACTTCCCCCGCCCTTCCTCGCCGTCCTCGCACCCTCCCCTCCGAGGTCTTTGGAGGGGAAGGGGACAGCCCTCCTCCGCGTCCCCACCTCCTTCGTCCACCCTCTGACCTGGCTGGCCCTAGCGTATTGACCTGTCTCTTTATATACTTATCGATGAAGCACCGATTCACGGTAGATCTTTGGCCTCGTTGTAAGCCAGAGATTTTCTTATTCACTGAATTGCTCCATGCGTGAACCAGTTTAGCTAGAACACGCAGCTTCAACTAGTGTAAAAAGTATACCACGGCTATGCCGCTCACTGCACGACTCCTGTTCTTGTCATATGTTATGAGAGAGCTAAAAGTGCACTAAGCTCTTTTAATTGGTTTATTCTTCAACCGGGTTTGGGCCATGATCGCTCTCGTCAAGGATAATAAGAGTATGTCTTAAGAAGGGTGGAGGTTAAAGGCGGGCCGGTCCGGACGGGAGAAGCGGGCTCGCGAATAAACTGGCTTATCCGATCTCGAAGAGAGGCTGGCTAAGCGGCGCGACATCCCGCGACAGGATGTTCGGGGCTCCCGACAGGAAGGCCGAGGCTCCATAAAGGAACTCGGCGAGGTAAGCGGGGCGAGAAAAGAGCTCCGGGGCGGGCGGCGAGATTCTCCCCCGCGATCGGCGGGCGCGACGTCGGGGCCATTCGGAAGGCAATAAAGCAGGGCCGCGGATAGGCAGAGCCCGTAGGCCTGGGGATCCCGGGGCATTCCGGCGGCGGAGGGGCGGCCATTGATTCGGATCAATTACACTTGACCTCGGGGACGGCAAAGGGTGGCCCGGGCCGCGCTGAATATGCAATGAGCGCGGCGCGTTCCGCGCGTCAGCCGCGAGGGCCGCATATTGCCCGGCCCTGTCGATCAGCCGCCCGGTCTTTTCTAATTCGGGGCTGCTTAGGGGCGCCCGGGCCGGAATCCCAATAGCGGGCGGGTGCCGGGGCGCGCGGCGCTAATGCCGCCGGCTCCCGTCCTTCGGCTGCTTCGACGCCCGGCCGGGCACGGGGAAAAAGCCGCCGATCCCCGGACTCGGCGCGGCCGCCCTGAATTATTCATCGAGCCGGGCCCCGGGCTGCTCCGCGCGGCCAATGACGGCCGCCGCCCGCGACTCGCCCCCGCCCTAATCAATTAAGTCGTCGCGCTAGTCGTTAGGCTAAACTCGTTATGCGCGCGCGCGCGCGCGCGAGTCCGGGCAGCGCCTGCCCGCGGCTGCCCGCGCCACGGCCGCTCCCAGCCCCGCGCAAAAACTAGTAATGGCCGAGCAATAAAACTCCTCGGCGGATTGGGGCTTAATAAGGTGGCCGGCACTCATCAGGCGGCGCGACCTCGCCGGACGCCCGGCCGCTCGAGGGCCGCGCTCATGCCACTCCTAATGATAGGCCCGCGGCTTTATGATCTCAGACGGACTTCCAGGAAGCGCCGGGGCGCCCTAGCGCCGCTAAAGGGACACCGGCCTGGGGGGCGGCTCATTATGAGGCGCGCCCTTCAATTATAACCTCCCCCCGAGCCCGGCTCTGCCCGCCGGCCCCCTGCGCCCGCCCCGAGCCCGCGGCTTCCGAGGATCCCCGACTTTCGCTTTCACCGATCGATGCGTCGCCAGCCTCGCGCGAACTCGGCCAAATCTTCCGCGCCCACTGCTTCTGTCGTTTTTCTCCCTCCCCCCCTCGCCGCCGACACGCGCTCCTGCGATATTAACTCTACTTTCTTTCAATTATCTTCCTTATCCTTCTTGTTCATCAGAGACATTAAAGCGGTTACGATATATTCGGAAAACTCCGCGATTAGCTCTTAAAATGTACAACGTTCAATACGAGTTTTCTTCTCAAGTTTACGTCGCACGTTGCCTTCTTTTCAAAAGTTTCATCTCTAATCTAACTTTAGGCGCGCCGGAATATATTCCATACACGTAAATATTTTGATGATAAGGATCAAATAAAACAATGCAATTAGTTGACAATAAAATTACTTATATGTATTCACCTGAGCTCTCGCCTCCTTGCAGATTACATTTCAAAGGTCCATTTGGACTCTCGAGTCCCGTGTCTTAATCCTGGATTCTTCAGTAGTACTAGCGGGTGTGAGGCTACTGCATTACTGCGAGGAACCCTAAATATAAAGTTTACTTCGCTCGCACTTTCTATTCTCTGCGCACTCTGCGCCGTTTTGCAAAGCTATCTTTTATTATTGCTCGACTTTTAAAATTTCTAGAATTCTCTCTGTAGCACATCTGTTTACATTCTGGAAGCTTACTGTTATTAAACATTCATAATCAAAAAATATTTGTATGCATACATTTTAATGCAAATACTGGTATAGATCGTTTATTGTCCTCGGTTTAACTAAAAATATCCATTCGGTTCAATACACAAAATATATTGATCAAGAATAATCGTTTTGAAATTTGTATTGTTACAGCGGAAACTTTGAAAAGTAATTGCGAATTCATGTGGCAAGTTATTTCAAGCTAGTTTCACTCGATCAAATAAATTCAGGAACTCCGCTTTAACATTTGAAAAGATATTCAGCATAAACACATTGATCGAGAAATTGATATTGATATGAAAAGACACTTCAATCCCTTTATTATGCAATTTAAGATAATTAAGTTTTGACATTACAATTTAACATATTTAAGTAAGCCTTCGTTTGAAAAAATATGTTTTTGAACGACCCAGGTGGAAAATTGTCTTATCGTCAAATGCTCGCTGCGACGGATAGCTGTGCGTCCCCTCAGAAAGCAGCCTGATTAAATTACCCGTGGTCTACCTCCTTCTCACCTTGTCTCTTTCGAAGGAGATTATTAATTATCTGTCTCTTTCCGAGGAGGATCGTTTCGCGACGATTGAACCCTTCGTCCCGTTGCTTTTATCTTTTTCTCTCTCTCCCTCTTTCTTAGTATTTCCTTTTATGGAGACAAGGAAAGGTATATATATATCCCATTGTCAATTCTGCATTCGAGTACAAGTTTTGAATTTCGGGGTTTCGAGTCAGCATTTTTCCATGTGCCTTGTATAAACTGTATTCTCAAAATTGAAAATAAGACAAGTAGGCAAAAACTTGATATTCGATTTAAAAAAATCTGAATTTATCGCAAGAATCGTATCCGTTTCATATATTCAATTACACTCGAAACGTTTTGGAAAATATCTAGTTGTTTTGGGATCCTTTGTCAAATTCGATAGCAAATACAACGCGTATATGAATGGAAAGTAGAAATGTTTTAATTTTTAAAAAAAATCGTCATTGTTTAAAGAAAAAGTTTGAAGAATAATGTAGGGCATTGTGGAAGGATACGTAGATATTCGAAGGGAATTGATTGTTGGATCAGGAAGACAAGTTAGTACAGTTTCAATTAGCGGCGTTTTATCCAGCGACGAAGAGGTCAATCGAGGGTAACAAACGATCGGGCGAGCGGCGAGGGGTAAAAAAAATTGAGTCGGGCCGGAGGCGGGGCGCCTGCAGGTTTATCCTGGGCTTAGGACGGCAGTGGCGCCTCGCGGGGGCGGAACGCGCGAGGCCGTCGCCGGAGTGGAGGTTAGGTTGGTCGGTTGACCCGCTTGACAATCGATTGACGGCTGTCGCCAAGACTGGGCCCCCACCCCCGCGACTCCTTGGAGGCGGCGCGGGCGGCCTCCCCTCCAGGCTCCCGGCTCAGGCGAGGCGGGCGGCACCGGCAGCGCGCGCCGGCGCCCCGATCCCCCGACCCCCCCGACAAGTCGAATAATTTGGCCTAATTATCGGCGGCTCCCTCGCGTCGAGATGAATTCTGGGGTACGGAGGCGCGCCCCAGCCGGGCGGTGTAGCCGGCAGCGCCTCGGGGACGCCCCCCCCCCCCCCCCGGCTAATGCCCCCCGGCGCGGCCGCCCGGGAGCCTTTTTTAGCTCGCAGCCGGTCTGGACGCGCCTCGTGAGGGATGTTTCCGGGCTCGGATTAGGCGCGGGGCGCGATCTCGGGCCCGGCTGATGGATCGCCCGATTCGCGATAGCTGCAGCGGCCCTATTGTTGCCTTTGAATCGCTCATTGTGCCCGCATGCCCCGCAGATGTATTTCAGAAGGGCCGTTTCTTCGTGGCGCACTCGGCTAATTGGTATTCTAACGAGGCCATTACGCCGAGTCGATTGTTGGCCCGAGCACACAGGGCTTCGGCCAGCGGAGGGGCGGCCGGCCGCTCGGCGAAAGTTTGCGCGTGAAAATGAGGCGAGAGGGGGCGGCGGAGCCGGGCGCTACCTCGAGGGCCAACGGCCACAAAGATGGCGCTCGCGGCAATTTGCGCAATATCGAAAATAGCCCCCGGAGCCTTTCGAGCCACCTCGCCCCCTCCCCCGCGCCGACAGGTTTTCGCCGAGGTTCTCGCGCGGCCCGCGGCGGCCAGGCTCACGGGGCGGGCGGTGCAGGGCGGCTCGGCTCATCGGGAGCTAATACAGCGGAGGAGCCGCGCTCGAGTATCGGGGACGAGCGGCTGGAACGAAGAGGAAGACGTCGTTAGCCGGATAAGCTTGTGGGCGCGCGGGCCGAAAAAAGCGCAAGCCGACAAAGCTTGGGAGGGCGAGGGTCGGGTGAGGGCGCCGAGCGAGCGACGAGTGCCGAGGGGAGAAAGAAGGAGATCGGCCGGAGAGGAGAAGGCGGCCGCGGCCGCGGGGCGAGGCGCTGGATATTATTTGCCGCGGGACAGTGACAAACGCCCGTCAACGTCAGCCGCGAGCGGCGCGGGCGGCGCGGGCGGCGGGCGCCCCTCCCTCGGCGCGCCGGTGCACGTAGACGGGCTCGGGCTCGGGCTCGGGCGCCCTCTCCTCTCCTTTTGGCGGCTCGCCTCGTTGACGTCGTCCGGACTACGCCGGCCCCCACCGCCGGCCCCCGCCCGCCGCCCCTCCCGCGGCCGCCGCCGCGCCCGAGCACCCACACAGCCGCGCACAAAGACGCGGGCTGCGCGCGCGAGCCCGAAGGACGTGACGAGCATATCTGGATCCCTGGACTCGCGACTCGTCATCTCCGCGCGGCATCGGCGGGAGGGAAAGGCTGCAGCAGCCGCGGCCGGGGTGGGGGCCGCGCCCCGGCTGACGTATTGCGGCCTCGCCGGCTCTCGTCTTACTCGCCCGCGACGTCCGTCAGCCTCGGCTGTCTCCTCGCCCGGCTCCTCGCCCGGCTCCTCGCCTGTCTCCCCGCCTGTCTCCCCGCCTGTCTCCCCCTCCTCCCTCGCCGCCGCCGCCGCCGCCGCCGCCGCCGTCGCGTGCTTTACTTTTTCTGCCGGCGCGCGCCCACGAGCTGCCGACCCTCCCTCATCCCTTTTAATCATCAATGAAGCGTCCTTCTCTGACAAACAGTAGTCGACTGTTTGCGCGGCCTGTAGAAATTCACTAATTGCGACTAACGACTGCCTCGGGACAGCCTAATTAAGATTCTAATGAAAATACTGCCAAAGTATATTAGCTATAGTTCGGATATCCCGTGGAGAAAGGTCGGCCTGTACCTCGTGTGGACTGCTGCGCGTTTGTTGGATTTGCGAGCCGCGACCGGGGAGCGATGCGGGCAGGACAACGCGATGAATAAACAACTGCGCAGTCGACGAGCCACGTGGAGCGAGAAGGCCCGGTGGGCCCGGCAGGCTGGGCACCGGCAGGCTGGGCACCGGCTCCCACCGCGCGGGGCCACAGCGACATTCGTCAGGGCGTCTCTGTCATCGAGCGACACGATTCGGCGAGGCGAGACCCGAGGAGTTGTACGTATCGAAGGAGCTGCTCCTCGGCGCGGTGCCGAGTGATTGGACAAGTCGATCCCCGCGGGCAGCCCAATGGCCGATAAATTATAATTGGCAACAATGGCTTTGTCTAGCCGAGCCAAATTCGAGATCCCGAGTCCCGGGGAATCCTTGGGCGTAATCGCAGGGGAGCGCGGCGCGAAATAAATCGAGAGCAGACAAAGCCGGGCTTCCCCCCGCGGGCGCAGTGCGCCGGGACGGGGCAGCTCGGCCTCTCCGCGGGCAGGACTTTGTTCGAGAAAAGGAGTGGAAAGCCCGAGGTACACCTATGCTATAATTTCCCGGGCGCGCTCGAAAAGTATCCGTCTGCCGGCGCGGCCGCCCTATCTGTCCGCAGTTATTTATCGATTTCAAAGCCCATCGCGTCTTACGGATCACGAAGCATGTAACGCCGAGGCCGTGGAGGCACACAGGCGCGCGCGCGCCGCGAAAAGAGCGCGGGGCGCGGGGTGGACGGCTGCCGAGCGCGGGGAAGGGCCGAGGGGAAGGGCAGACGTAGGTAGTCATTATGTGGAGGGAGCTGACGTCACTGACGGTGACGGATGGCTGCGCGTCAGGCGAAGTATAAACCCCATGGTACCCAATAAATTATTGCAACTATAAATTACTTCTGTGCTCACGATATAATGCCACGGCTACTGCTGCGGGTGGGGTGCCCCCGTCCTCTCCCACTGGGCCACCGCCACCGCCGCGCGCTTCCACGCGGCCGAGCCGAGGGCCGCCGGGCACCAAGACGCGGCCCCGATACCCCGCCCCGGCACCTCGGCACCTTTGCGACCCTTGGCCCCGTTCTCCCCCAGCCAAGCCTCCGGCCGAGTCGGCTCCGTCGCAACGAGTGCGATGATTGTCCCGTCCCATCGATGGATCGCCCCTCGTTACTTTGCTTTTAATTAGTCTCGACCGCGCCCGCGCCATTTATCGACCGCCATTCGAACGTTCCCGGGCTCCGACCGACTCCTCCGTTACACGCGCCAACATTCGCGAGATTCCATCTGCTAATTTGAGACCGCGATCGAACAAAATTTTACCCTGCGATCACCATGGCGGATTTATTTGGATCACTGGGACGTCCTAATCCCGGTCAGTAAATACTCGGTATACAACCCTTGGTATAATGTATCCAATGAATTAAATCGTCATTCGCTATAATATCCGATAAATTTACCATGTGTAATAAGTGATGCTTGAATTACCGCGCATCTTCTGCTACGACCATAACCATGATTTATTCGCTTATTTTGTCGAAACATCCATACAAATGTATATAAAAGATAAAATTGTTGATAATTAGTTAAATCAAAAATAATCCGTTGCTCAGTTTCTGTCGCAATAGTCGAAGAAATGAATTCCACGCGTTCATAAATAATGCTCGGGGTATTATATTCGTTGTGCATAAACAACGTACACGTAACACACATAAAGCAATCAGAAGAGAAACTTGATAATTACGTGCACACGTTTTGTCTCAGTCAATGCATCTATTGATGTCTTTTAATATTGTTTCTTGATGAATTCTTGGGCTCGCGATTATCGTACTTTCTTACTAACGAAGTATGACACTTTGGTTAAAGTACGCTAGAGCCGGCAGTATACTGTTATTGATCCTCCTCGGATTAGAACTACCTACAGCAGAGCGGATCGAGTATAAAAATGCACGAAAATAGCACGATTAGAGGAAAGATTGATAAGCGCGCAGAGCAAGGAAAGCAGGAGAGGGGATAAAATTGAAGGAGCGGAGTAAAGTCCGAGGCGCCTCGGAGGAGTCGATCAATTGGAGGGAGAGCAAGGGGCGCGCGGGGCTCGAGCACAATGCCGCTCTGAAAATACACGCGGCGGCGGGCGGCGGGCGAGCGAAACTCAAAACTCCCCGCGAGAAAGTGTATTTTTGTACGCGGCTGCCGCGCGGCGCCGCGGTTGAAATTGCAGCGGGGACGCGCATAATAAGGGGGAAAAGGAGGAAAGCCGAGAAATATCATGTACAAAAGCTGTTAATCAAGGGGGAAAGATACACCGGGTCCGGGCCGGGGCCCCGGCGAGGTGCGCGCCGCCGGCCCCGGGTGAAAAAGGCCAAAGCGAGCGGCCCATAAATCAAGGCGGCGCGCTCGCGAGCTATCCCTTTTTGCCTTTCGCCTTCCCGGTCGCCGCGAGAGATTATAATTGCGATCCCGACGCGAGCCGCCCGCCGATTAATTCCGCCTAATGTGTAATTAGTCAGGCGCGCGGGCCGCGACACGCCTCGCGGCCACGTAGGCGCACCATCGATTGCCTATCGATGGAAATCGAGCCTTTCCCCCGCGAGCCGCGTCGCCGCCTCGCGCGCCCCGGATCCGGGAGTCCCGCTCACGTGCCCGCGGAGGAAAAGCCAAAGAGCCAACCGAAGCCGCCCGCGGGCCAATCCCAGTCCCCCGAGTCGGGGCCCGCTCAAATATCAATTTGCCGGCGGGAGCTGCGCCGATAGAGCCGTTTGCGCCCAACGGGTTATGCAGATCAATCGGCCTCTAAATATTTATTACGCGCGCTGTCGGTCTGCAGCAGGAGTCGCGGCTCCGTCAGCGGTCGGACCTCGGGCCGGGCACGCCGGGCAGTCCTCGGCCGGCGTCTCAGCTGGCGCGCCGGGGCGTGCGGGGGTCGCGCCCGAGGAGGCGGCGAGCGGCTGCGCGACATAACCCCGATACGTAATAAACATCGGGGAGCCGGGGCAGAGGAGTCGGGTGGCGGGCGGCTGGCGCGTCCCGCCCGGGGGCCGAAAGAACCCGGCGGATCCTCCCGGATCGCGGAGTCAGCCGGGGAGTGTTACGGCCGAGTGAGTGAGTTATACGGGCCGGCGCATGTGTGTCGCATAAATCCGGTGGAGCGAGGGCCGGGTCGGAGGGCCCAGGGCGCGCCGGGCCCTCCCTTGGTTTCCGCCCCCGCGGCTCCCGCTTCATCTCGCGGATGAATCTCGGCTGATTTGTGCCGCGCGGGTCGGGCGCGCATCGAGGGAGCGGCCGGGCTTCCTAGGCAGCTGCCCCGTTAGCGGGGCCTCCCGCGGCTCGCGGCCGCCCCCTAATTATAACGCGCCGATAAGCCTCGTTTGAAAGCGAGGGCCGATCCCCCCGCTCGGCTGGCCGAACGAGTTTTCGCTCGGGCCAGCTGTACAGTGTACCCTGGGTGCGCTGCCCGGGAGAAACGCCCGTCCCCCGATGAGGAATTTTCGACAATCTTATTAGCGGCTGCGGCCTGGCTGCAGCCTCCCTCTTCCTCGAGCGGTACTTTATCATCGCGCCTCTCTCTCTCTCTCGGCGGGTGCCCGGCTGCCCGGCTGCCCGGCTGCCACCCAGTCGCGGCCTGCGCCTCGCTCGCTCGCGGCCGCCTATCAGATCGACACCTTGTTTCAGCGTACGAATTCAAGTGTCCCTCATTACTATACGGCTTCTTCGCACTCGGGCTGCATCCTCGACTCCTCCGCGTGTCCCTGGTAATTGGCTCCGCGGATCCGATGTTATTTATTTACATCCTCATTTTTTCCGCTGCCGCCCGGCCCGCGACCTCCTTCTTTTTCCCCCCGAGGCGGCTGCGAGCCCGTGGGAGCTCCCCTCCCCGATCGACTACAGCCTTCCGCGCCGACTACAGCCTTCCGATCAAAATGTCCGCATCTACTCTCCTACTTATTCTCCAAGACGTCCTATAACGTATAATGCCTTGCAAACTCGTGAATAATGTCATTCGATAAGGAGTAATTAATCCTTAAAGGGCCATTAAGGAGTATACTTTTGCCCAAGTTGAGTGTAATATCTGCCGATTACTTACTACTGAGCGATGTTTATTGTAAAAGGTTTTAGGACCTGCTTTAAGAGCTGCCCTCTCCCCATATAATAGAGTACAATGACAACATTAACACGGGCATAAATACTTAACGAGCCGGCACTTTACACCGAACTTGATACTCTAATGATAATCTTAATGATTCCGGGTGATTTGGGATAGCAAAAGTTTGGAGGCGACTCGCGCATTATAAGGCCTGTATTATGCAGGACTTGCATCGTCCGTTGGTAATTATACCTGTGGATTATTGAATTGGCTGCTCGGCGGCTGGCGGCGGAGGCTCGCGGCTCGCCCGAGGACTTGGCCGCTTCCCCCGAAAGGGAGCGGATTCCTCGAGGAGGGGGGCGGCGGCGGGGGAAAATTCGCTGGAGCGCGACTTAATCGGCGATCCCGACACCCGAGCCCTGCGTCCCGCGGGCCCGACTCGAGGGCCGAGCGCTGCCGGGGCATTAGCGCGGCTCTACAGTTAGGAGGGCTGGCTCGATGAAAATCGAAACTCGAGCCGGTCAGCTGCCGCGGTAACCGGACTCGCGGAAATTCACGGGGGCCCGACTCCTCCCGACAATGTTCCAAACTCTGTCGGCTGCCGGCGGCGGTCCCTTGGTGCGCGACCCCCCGCGCAATTAATTTGTCCATCGGGGTTAAAAAGGCCCCTGGACCGCAGGCCGCCGAGCCGGCCCTGTCGCTCCGTCCCGAGCGCGGCCTCGATTATTAATCGAGCCCCGGCGCCACTAATCGCGCCTTCGCCGCCCTAAGAAATTAACGAGGCGGCCGGGAGCAAAGGGCAGGTGTCAAGGCGCCTGCGGCACACGACCGAGGCCACTACGTCCGAGCCGCCAAATCCCCCACGACGCTTGCGGCTTCCAGACGCCGCCCTCCCGCCCTCTATTCTTCTTCGAGTCCTGCGGTTTTTATTCACGGAGACCCTTTTCTTTGAAGTGTATCTTTGTTTGGGAGCCTTTCCTTTGACCATTGCGCTGACTTTTTTTCAAAACCTTAGACCAGCGCAAGCCAGAGAAATTGATTAGCAAATTTATATACTGTACAATATATAGGCAATCGATGAATATGCAAAAAGTTTATTTTTTTGTCATCGATACATTTGGCTAAGCGTTAAACGAGGAGAGCGAATTATTCGTTGAATATTAGGCGCTCTTTGAGAACGATCTACATCTAAGCAGTTGATCGAAGTCAGCGTACTTTTAGTCAAAGCTTTCTGTCAATAATGTGTCGGTAAAGCACTTTTCCGCCTCCTTTATTGCCGATGAAAGACGGCAGGTGGGGAAAGTAACGTTTCTTTCAATGCTAATATCAAATTTCCGAGAAAATAGATGTTTGTGGTACGCAGGCATTTCGCGCACGTATCGATCGAGTCGTTATTTAACAGTTTGATTATGCACAAGGCCAACGAAGAAGATAATGTATGAAAATAAAATTTGTGAAAGACTGCAGCTTGGGGAGATTGATTGATAGACGGCCGAAGCGGGAGTAAATTGGGGAGATCGGGAGCAGCGCGAGGATGAATGGGAAGAAATTCGGAGGCCGAAAATAGAGCGGAGGGCCGAGGGAGAGGCCGAGGGAGAGGCCGGCCGAGACGAGAGAAAGCAGGAGAGCGAGGTGGTGGCGGTGGCGGCCGGCGGCTTTGCTCGCTCGCACCTGTCCCCCGGCTCGTCAGCCGTCCGTCTCGGGCCACGGGACACTTTTCCAAAGAGCCGCCCGGGCGTTTATTTACGCGGACGGAGTATTTATTAGGAGGGATCGGCGCTATTCTCGGCGGGAGGAAGACGGAGCGGCAGCTTCCGCGCCGCCCGCTTTCCTCCTCCGTCTCCCGAATGAAGACGCGGCGGACCGCCGCCCGATTACCCGCGGCCGCCCGGCGATTTTTCAGCGGCCGCTGGCCGATAGCCCGACCCCGCGCCAACTCTCGAGCGTTTAACCTGCAATTTATCGCGCGGCCCCCCCCGGCTAATGGCCCGCAGGCCAAACAATCGCGCCCGAGCCGCGTCTCTTTTCGCAGGGCGGCGGGTATCGCGCCCGCGGGTTAACCCCGCCGCTCCTCGCACTCGGCGCAATCGCGCGCATGCCGAATCGCCGAATCTTCATCTCGCCGCTTTCCCTTTATCGCCTCCCATCGACGAGCCGGTATTTAACTCGGCGCAGCAGCCTTTTAAACAAGACGGATCGCCCGCCAACTTGGTACCGCTGAGTCTTATTCCGTATTCCTCGTTCCGCGGAGCTAGCCCGATCGAAATGCCCCCGGGCCCGGCAAGACGCTGGATTGAGAGACGCGCGCGCGTGCGGCACGAGAGGCAATATGATTTAGAGGGTCGTGTGCGCAGCGCTAATTGTCACTCGTTCCCGTTGGTCGGTCAAAGCCTGGACAAGACTTTGGCGGGATCTCGGGCGGGTAAGCGGAACGATTAAGTCGTCTCGGGCCGGGAGGAGGGACGGCGGCGCGAGGGGAGGCGCGTCAATCGGTGGGAGGCCACAATAGGATGCCAATAGGGCGGCCGGAGCGAAGGATAAGACTCGGGCGGAGAGACGGGACGGAATGCGGATCGACGGGCCAGGTGGAGGGCGGCTCCGCAAATAGCTCGGCATCTCGCGGTGGGCGATTACGCCGCCGTCGCCAGCGGAGCGTCCGATCCCCGCGCACCTGTTCGAACGGCAGCTTAGCCGCAAATTGGCCGGCGCCCCGCGTATTTTCGGCCGACAGGCCGGATTCACGGACTCTCGGCTCCCGGCGCGGCGTCGCCTTGGCACCGGCCGCGACTCGCCGCCCCTCGCTTTTTTCGCGCGGGCGAATCGAGGCCGGGCTCCTTCCGTCTCGAGGATAATCCAACTGGTCAGCCGCGGCAATTAGTCCAAGCGGCGGCTCCCTTCCGACCAACTCGCCTCGCTCGACCCCTCGCCGAGGGACGCGCCTTCCTTACCTAGTCAAGTGCTTGCGCTTTTTTATGTCGCGACAAAAGATGAAAAATGGGGGAAATGGACGGAGTTGCGAGGGAGCCGATCTGGCCAGGCGCTCGGCGATGTTTGCGCTAATCCGCAGCTGCGCGGACCACTCGAATGGGAGCCAATGAATCGGATAAGAAAGCGCGTTACTTTCAAATTAGAGTAAGAATTATCGGGCCGCGGAGGAGCGGGGAAAGAGGTGGAAGGGAGCGCTCGAGCGGCGCGGCTCGGCATAATACTCAGCCAGAAAGGGGATAAAGACAAAAAGAGGAAGAGGGCGCGGAGGAGAAGGAGGAAGAGGAGGCGCGCGGGCGATCGTAAAAGTGCAATAAGAGCGCGGCGAGGGCAAATTGCAGGAGAGTGACAAGAGGCAAAAGGAGCGAGAGGAGCGCGAGTGCAGGTAAAGGGAAACTGATTGACGGAGATAGGAGAGAATAGCGGCGGGGCCGAGGGCCAGATGGACAAGATGAAGGCATCGGCCTGTCATCCCTCCCCCGCGTCTCAATGCCGTGTCCGCACTTTCCGGGCTTCGTCCGGCCAAGATCCCGTGGCACATTGTCAGTCGCGCGGCTCTCGCCGGCTCTCCCGGCCCGTCACTCGGCCAAGAAACGAATCGAGTCAGCGGAGGACCCGAGGCCGCCGCCGCCGCCGCCGCCGCCTGTCCCCTCCAATCAGCCTGAATCGGGCTTGATAGCATTGTTAGCCGAGGCGTCGGCCCTCCCGATCTAGGTCGTCCCGCGGTTATTAGATTCCCAGATCGGCCCGGGGGCCCGCGAGCTTTTTCCCCGCGCGGCCGGCCCTCCTCCCGGGGCTTTCCCGGATCCCTGGCTAATTGGCTGCCGCGCCGCCGCCGCCGCCGCCGCCGCCGCCCACGGAAACCGATGCATCTTCGGCCGCGAGCGGCCAATCAATCATCCTTGCGCCCGGGCCGTGCACTCGGCCGAATTCGGGTAACTCGGGGGCCTCGCCTCCTCGCGCCCGCGTCCCAATCAACGCAAACACTTTCCCCCGCGGGCGCGGCGCGATCGATCCTCCGGGCGCGCCGCCCGATGACGAGCCGCCCGAATCAATTTGCATTTAATAAAATCAAAAGTCGCGCGACTCCCTGGCCCCCGAGGTTAACTCACTAATTACGTTATTAATCACTTTGACGCGCCGGTTTCTCTCGCACAATTAATCTCCCTCCTCACCCCGGAGCGAATTCGGTGAAGTATGTACCTACCCGTCGCGGATTTTATTTTCTCCGGATGGCCGATCGACGCCGGAGGAGCGAAAAAGGGAGTGGGCGAGAGAGGCGGGAGATCGCGGGAGAGAGCGAGGAGCCAGCGAGGGGGTCGCGCGGAGGGGGACAAAATTATAAATTGCTCCGGCCAAGTATTACGCACTAAGACAGTTTAGCAAAATATATGCTCCCCTTGTGCGTGTGTGTGCGTGGAGGCCCGAGACGTTTTTTCTTTGGGCAAACGTCAAGTGGCTTTCGTACCAAATTGATTTATAATATTAATTCCGAGATTTTATATTTTACTGATTACGGACAGGTTAAAAAGTGCCGTAAGAATGTGTGCAGGAGGCGGAGGCGCGGCTTCGCGGAAGATTTGCATATTTTTCGCTTTTCGCAAAGTGATTAATACGGAAATTCATTCTGAAAAATACCCGAACAATCAGCTTGATAAATTAATTTAAACGGCCGGGGTAGGGCCGCGCCGGGGCTTAAGCAGTTGCGATTTGTTAAGATCACTCCTGAATAATTGGCCATTCGGAATATCGATCGGCGCTAAGATAATTCAATTGTCAGGGATTTCGCGGGGCTCGCGGCGCGTCCAAATTAGTCTTTGAAGTCGCTCGGATCGGGGAGGGGCCTCGGCGGCTGCCTCGGCGGCTGCCTCGGAGGCTGGCTCGCTCGCGCCTCGCCGCCGGGGGGACGGCGCCCGGGGCCGAGAGCAGGTACGCGCCGCGCTGCCGTGGGGCCAGCCCCGGCGCGTCCGCCCGGGATTCTAAGCCGTTGTGACGGGCCCTGGGGAAAGCGGCGAAATAAAACCGCGGCGGCCGGCGGAGGTAATTGGAGCCGCGCAGACAGGAAGGAGCTGCCGGCTGCTATTCTGGGCTCCGGCCGCCCGAGCCCGCGCCCGCGCCTCCCCGATAAAAAGCCGGCGCGCGGATTTGGCGCGGAGGCATCGATCATCACCGTCGCCTGTTGCACCCGGGCTCCCCGCCCGTCGCCGGGCCCCGCGCGCCCCGAGCCTCCGCGGCTGCGCTGCCCGAGGCGGAAGCGCGTCCTCGCGTTTTATGAGCTGCGCCCTGGCCCTCGAACCCTTGCTCCCTCCTTTGTCCGCGCCTCCACGGAGACGATCGTTACGCCGGGATCTTTACGTCCCGACTCGCCGGCGCTCTGCCAGGAATCCTGCTCGGTTGCGCAACTGCCCCCTCCCCGGGCCCTCGATAAATGGCATCAAATGCACCAGTACTTCCGCCGCTCCTGTCATACTTCCAATTAATGCTCGGCTTCGAACCTAACTCGACGTTCATCGGACTTTCTATATCGGCGCGGCCCGGCTACCGTAGCTGCTCGTGTAACGCTCCCTTGTACTTGTTCTGCAGCCGTTTGAGTGCCCTTCAAAGGACTAGTCGCAGGACCATGATATATGACCAACAATGATGTCATGCTCTTTGTTCGGCGCTGTACGCGATACCACGCGCCGCGTCCTTTAACGCCGCCTTATATTACCGACCGAGGCAGAAATACACCGAGCGCCTCCAGTCTTTTACACAAATAATAACTTTTAAATTAGTCGGCCAGTGGGAATGTTATAAGCTCTTGATGGATAGGCCGCGTGATTGATTTTCGCTCCGAGTTTTCACGCGTTAGTGACTCGCGATGCTCCTTCACCGCAGCTACTCGACGCGCAAAGCTATTGCGGTAAATTTGTCGTCGATTCATCAAAGTATATGCTAATGAGGCGTGACAGTAAAGCTCGGACAACGCCAGGAGCATCTCCCGCGGATGATTTATTAGAAAGTTTATTTGGTACTTGAGACACTTAAAATGTTAATTTATAATTGCGAAAGCTTTCTTATCGGGGATCTGCGAGCGGGCCGGGCAGTCGAGGGCCAGTCCCCGGGCGAGTTTGATATCCGGTGAGGAGGCGTTGGGTGCCGGTGACGCTCCTCTGGACGGGCCGCTTTCCTCAAAGCGCCGGGGTCGATCGTCCCGGGCGGCGAGGCGGGGAGCCGGCCATCAAAGGACGCCGGTTAAATCGGGCGGGACGGTGGCGGGCGGCGAGGCGGGGCCCTCGGCTCGGCCCGCGCGCCAGTTGGCATAATCGCGCGACGCGGCCCATAATTTAGAATTATCATTAAGTGACGCGGCGTGCCAAAAGTGCGCGCGATTTCCAGGAAGCGGCCCTCCTAAATCACCCGGCGATCCCGGGGCGGGCGGCCGCGAATCGAATGCGCGGGCGAGGAGCCGCGGCGGGCGCTCGGGCGCTCGGGCGGCCCGGGGCCGAGCGCCCGAGCGCCCGAGGCCCCCTTCGAGAAGTTTCCGTCCATCAGTCAGCGTCAGTCTGGCGGACGTCTCGGCTGCTCTCGGGCGGCGCTGCCGACGCGCGCACTCCGCCGATTCGACTCGACTGCCCTCTCGGCTTACGCTCGCGCGCCCGCCGGGCCCTGCCCACGCGCAAAAATTTATTATTTCGCCGAGCCGCATAGCCGCGGCGGCCGGTACGCCGAGCTTGATGGAGCAGCCGCTCGGCTGTCGGTTTGATGTTAGGTTAGCCGCGGCCCCGCCACCCGCCACCCGCCGCCGCTCCGAATTAAATTACAAATGGCGCCGCGCGAGGATGCGCCGCATCGGCCCTCCTCGTTCTTACCGAGTAGGCCCGCACACGAGCTTACTTGTCGCGCGGCGCTTTGCCAATCCCCGAAGAAACAAGAGACATCGGGGAGCGAGGGGAGCGGCCCGCCTGGCTCTAATAACCTCGCGACGCGCCTGCCGGCCTTTTCCGATTTTTCGAATCGCGCGCGCGCTCGCGCCCCCCTGAGTTTTATCGAGGGCGACGCTCGCGACGCCTCCCGATTGCCGAGGGATTCGCCCGGCCTTTGTCTGCGAAATGAAAGTTCCTCCGCGGCCGGGCGACGCAATATGCGCCGGCGCCGCCCGGGCCATTTTTCCCGGGCGCCCGAAATCCGCGGGCCCGAGCCTTCGGCAAGCAAGTTTAAATAGAAATTTCATCGGCGCCCGGATTCGGGACTCGAGATTCGAGATTCGGGATTCGATGAGCGCGCGGGAAACGAATATTCCGGATGAAAGTTGGATCGAGTCCCCATTGACTGCAAGTGCCACCGGCGCGTCGATGAAAGCTCCCTGTGGCCCCGGGAAAGACCTCCAAGCTCCGATTGCGCTCAATTTGTTTGACGCGCTCCGCGGAACAATTACTTTTTTCATTTCACTCGCGTTATCTATCTTTCGGGGGGTGCGCCGCCGCCCGAATACCAACTAGGGCTTTTCATCGGTTAATTTGGTTGGAACGGTTTGAAAAACAGGCTTTTGGAAATGATAACGCGCCACAGCCCAGGAGGATCGAGTTCTAAATATATAATTGCGATAAAGGGGGGCCAGGCACTGGCGCACCTCGAAAAGCTTTGATGGATCGGGCCGCGCGAATAATTAATTGAAAATGATTAGGGATAATAATAGGCGGGGGCTCGAGGCCGGAGAGCCGAGAGCGATCGGGCCGCGCGGATTCGTTAATTGGATTGAAAAATGACCGGGCGCCCGGGGTCCTCGCGGGCGCGGCACAATGCGCCGGGCGCTAATCGGCCGATAAGCGGCCCGGGCGCGAGGAAGAAAAATGCCGGTCTCGGGGAGCGGCGGGGGAAAAGAGCCGCGGCGGAGCCGGCCGCGAGGGAGAAGGGACGGGAGCGAGGAATTCGGCGGGCTGATGGAGCGAGTGTTGACTTAGGATAACAGTCGGCTCATCGGTCAATCAGTCAGGTAGGGCAGCCCCGGGCCGGCGGTACTCCGTCTTGGCTCCCCCCGGACTCGCGCCCGCCCGCGCCCGCCTCGCCGCGCTAAGTGAGTCACGAGCCAGTGACGTCCGCGGCCCCCGGAGGACGGGCCGAGACAAAAGGCCCCGGCGCCGCTGGACTTGTCGCCCGGGCCGCCCCGGTCAGGTGGTCCTTTTCGCGCGGCCCGCGCCCCGGGCTCAACAGGGGCTTTTACCTCCGCCGGCCCTCCGCCTCCCGGGCAAATGATATGCGCATCGCTAATTCCCCGGGCCGCGGCCCCCGCGGCTCTCGGTTTATCGCTCTATCGACGGGCCCTTGATTGATGGCAAGGCGGAAGCCTGGGCAGCCGCTCGGACAGATCGGATTAAGTTTCACACAACAATGGGCCGGCGGCGAGGCCAGTGCGCAACCGGGCGCTCAAGGCCCGCGCACTCCTCCGTCTTCCCTGGCGGTCCGTCCGGCTTCCGGGGAGAGTGCGCGCGACTCGTGCCCGCGGCCCGAGGCTGCCCACAGTCAATACCATTTGCGCGATCCTCCGGCGGCTTGTTTGCTCCGCCGGCCCGCGGCGGCGCATCTGTCGCCCGGGGATCCGTCCATTAGCCAAGGCCGAGCCTGCCGGCCCAACTGTCCAGGTGCGCCGCGCCCTTGTGGGAGACTCCCCGGCCGAGTCGCGTAGTTACGTAGAGCCGCGGCCGCCTTAGTCAAATAGAGCCCCGGCGGTTGACGTTTTTTTCCCTCTTTTCCTTTTTCCTTGTTCCTTTTTTCCTCTTTTCCCGCGGGCGCTCGGTAACTCGAGCCCCTGCGCGGTGATAAATTAGCGCGGAGGCTCCGCGCGACAGATGCGATCGGGCCGATCGCCCGCCGGCTAATCCAACGGCTCGCCTGTCCCCGGCCTTTTCCGCGAACCGGTAAATTAAAACTCGCCGCATCGATTACAGGGGCTTTGGGGAGCCGTCCGTCGGGCCGGTCGGATGACCCGTCGCTGGCGCCGGCGCCGAGGGCCCGCGAGGCCAGGCGGGAGCCTCGCAATCGCCGCTCGGATCGCCAAGAGCCGTCCAAGTCGAGCTCCGCTCGAGCCTCGCGTCCGCGTCACCCGCATCACAATGCCGCTCTCGCCGGCCCGCGCCCCCCATTAGACATTCATCCCTCGCCCGGGACGACTCCTCCCTCGTCCTTCGCTGCCTCCTCCGCTGCTCCTCCCGCGTCCTCCGGATCTTCTGTCACTCGACCCACCCATCGGCTCTTTCTCCGGCTTTAACAATACTTCCACGTCGGGGCCCTCGAGTCCAAAGACTTTTTGCAAAAACTGACTAGTACGCTCGCGGGTGAAAGGACCGATGCCTCCGCTCATTTGCCCTTTTATGACCCCACTTTTTCTCATTTCAACGCCTGCCGACTCATCCGTCTCATACTCTTATCCATTCTACGCGAGATTATACGCTTGCCAAATCGATCATTGAATTCCGAATTTCCTACAACAACTTGTCCCGTTATTTTCCTTCGATTATCGACTGTCTCTATAAACATAAATGCTTTTTTCAAACTGATAGACTGTTACCGTTCGTTCAATTTATTATTCGCGCATTTTTAGCGAGCGATTTGTTCGAGACGGTGTATTTGTCTCGTCAACGCAAACTTTATCAAGTGGGTTGACAAACTGTTCTTTGTAAATCAATTATAGGAGAGATTTTACGAGAAAAGTGGATGTCCAACAAAACATAACAGACAATTAAAAGTTTTAAATAAATTTTTCAAGCCGGTAAACCTTTTAGAAGAGTAAATGGACGAATACTCGAGGAGGACTGTAGAGCCCTCGGTAGAGCCGGATAGGGCAGAGAATAAAATTACAATGCATTAAACTAAGAAAGAACTGCAAGGGACAATTTGTTCCTTATTGACTTTGCGAGTTTGCGGCCATCGTCGGCGGTGACTTGAACCCAAGGCAACTGTTGATATGGGCAACTTGATCATTCCCCTTGGGAAGAAACAGAAGCTAGAGAATGCAGGGCATTGCCAAATTCGATTTGAAACTGGACGCGAGACGCTTATCTCGCTGTAGCGACGGTGGGCGGGGTTCGCGTGACGGGGAGTCTGCGAGTAGGCGAGTTGGGTGCAGTGGATGGGCGGCAAGCGCGCACAAAGGTCGGCGATGGCGGCCGGGAGCGCGGGAGAGGAGTAGTTGTTGACAGTGTCGGGCGCGGGCCGGCGAGGCGGCGGAGCCGCTCTGCGCAAACACAAGTGCCACGCCGGGAGGGTGTCGGAGGGAGCCAGAGGGGGGGGTGGGGGCGGAGGCGGAGGCGGAGGGGGGTTAGGTAAAGTCGCTGAATCATTAGCGCATTAGGCCGTTAAATCGCTCGGATTTGACGGGCAGATAAGATAGCGCGGCGAGATAGACTCGCGGGTCGCGGTGATTTAAAGGGGTTAACGCTAGGCCGCGCAATAATCCACAGAATAAATGAATTTATCTGGTCTGGCGGAGCCGCGGTAAATCAGCCGGCGCGTACACATTCCCCGAGGCGGAGCCGGCTTTTCGTTTACAGAGCCGTAAAGAATGCCCGCGACACATTGTCGCTCGGGCGTCCGGCCGGAGCCCCAGGAGGCGAAGGGCCAGGCGGAGATGCCCCGGGCACTCGCAGGGGGCTCCGGCCGCGGGCATTAATTAGGGGCCGGGGCGCGAGGCTCGCGGGACACGCGCGCCAAATATATCAAAGGGCGCGTGTCGAGCGGGGCCGGCTAATGTATATCTCGGGCCCGGGCCGGGGACAGCTGCGGCGAGGGCGGCTGTATCGGCGGGCGGCGATCGGCGGGCCGATGTCGCCGCGCACGGGTGCACTTTCTCGGGAGGAGCGGCCGGCTCCCGCCGCCGGGGCCTTGTTAGCCGTCTGCCAATATAGGGGCCGCGATCGCGCGCCGGCTCGTGCGAACGGTATTTGCATCCCGGCCCCGACTCCCGCCGGCCCCTCGGCTCTTTTTACACGAGACTTTTTGCTCGCGGCCGCCGGGGTACCGATGTCGCCCGCAGCCCGCTCCCACCTCGCCGGCCCGGCTCTCCGCCTCTTCTTCGTATTCTC
This sequence comes from Sycophaga agraensis, assembly GCA_018906755.1. NCBI lineage: Eukaryota > Metazoa > Arthropoda > Insecta > Hymenoptera > Pteromalidae > Sycophaga > Sycophaga agraensis. The sequence continues at coordinate 1,099,537 of JACCIE010000039.1, forward strand.
CGGGCGGGCAGGCCGCCCCCAGGGCCGAACTACCTGCCACCGCTTATGTTACAGACGTCAACTCGCCTCAATCCTCTCTGTCCATCGAGCGAATCGACAGCCGACGGGCACTCGGACAGTCGGTCCGGGTCCCTCCGGCTCGACGAGCCCCGCTCGGCTTTTGCGAGGAGCGGTCGCGAGGGGCCGCTCCTCGCAAGGAGGAAAATGGCTTTGCCTTTGAGCGGGGGGGCACCTGGCGCTAGGGCCGGAGGCGCGCCAGCTATGTAGGGGTAATGTCTCAATGCGGGCCGCGCGGCGCATTGGCCGGAATGCGCTTGTGCTCGGAGGAAAGCCATTGGCTGCCCTCGTTACCGGGGGCCGATTGGGAAGAGTCGGGCGGAGCCGGCCTCGGGGCCCGGCCGGGGCGGGCGTTATGCGCGGCCCCCGCTTACGAATTCCGCGTTCCTCGTCCGAAAAAGAAGGCGGCAGCTCGCGCCCCGGCGGGAGGGCCGAGGCCCGAGTCCCGCGCCCCGAGCCGCTCGAGCCGCCCGAGACAATGGACAATGGGGACATAAATCTGCGTAATTAGTTGCCGATGCTCCCGCGGATCAATGTGCGATCTCCTTTCCCCGGGGCGCGGCCCGGCCCGGCCCGGCCCGGCTCTCGGAACCCGAGCGGGAACAAACGACCGCTCGGTTGGTCACTCGCTAAGCCCGTGGGGGCTCCCCCCGCGAACCAGGACGCACCGAGCGCGGGCTGCGCAACATGGCCGCCGGCCTCCTCCCGGGCTTTATCTTGGGCTCACCTCCGATTGCCGAGGGCCCATTTGCATCGAGCACCTGTCCGGGGCCGCTGCCCGAGCCGCCGCCGCCGCCGCCGCCGCCGCGTCTTTTGTCCCACCGGGCCGCGAGTAAATCACCGCGCGCCCGGGGCTTAGGAGGGAGATTTAGGGATCGGCCGATCGGCCCCGCGAGATCTTCGCGATGACGCGGGGGCCGCAGCCTCCACTCCATAAATCTGCGGCTCGCTGACCAAGCTGCCAGCGAAGCTGCCGGCGGAGCTGCCGACTCCCTCCCCGAGGTGCCGACTAGGACCGATCCGACCGATCGCCCCCGGCCCCGGCCCCCGCCTCTCCGCCCCCAACAAGTCCTTTCTTCAAGCGGACTACTAATTCGTCTCTCGCTTCCTCGCGCCCTCCGCGAGCGACCTCTGTTTCCTCCACCTCCCTCACCGGTCGGGTTATTCTTATTATTCTATACCTATTTTCTTTATCTATCCTCCTTTGACGTATTGCATACATGAGGTAACATTAGTGCCGGCGATAGTTCAATTGGCGCGCGTGCGTCGATCAAGCCAAGGGACGAAAGGAATTATAGATTTTAAGACAACCCTTGGCGCATATCCTGGCGCAATGAGTCAAGATTGAATAAAGAGCGATCGACTGGGCATAAAGCAGCAAGGAGATTGTAAAAGCAAAGGAATTCTAGTATCTGGCCGGCAGTAAAGCCGTAATGCGTCTTTATAGCAATTATTCGGAATGAAGTTATCCGTGGGAGATAAGGCGGCGCAGGAAGCGGGGGAGGCGGCGGGTCGGTCCGCCGGCCGGGCCCTGGAACGAGGATGAAAAATCGGTAGGCGGTCGGGCGCGCCGATGTCTCGGCGCTCGGCGGGAGTCTTTCCCGGGCGGCGCGCGAGCGTTAATGATAAACGGCTCCCCCGGATCAAGTGGGGCCGGGCTGCACAGCGGACCGCGACGCGCCCCGGGAAAAAGACTCGAGCGACTCGCGACCGAGCGGCTCCGGCGGGAAAAAACGCCCGGGGCCCCTGCGTTTCCCGTCGCCCGAATAGAGAGTACACGAGCGGCCGATAAGCCATCGTACCGAGTGTAAGACACCATAAAACACTTATGTTAACGAGGCTCCCCCACCCGGGGCCCCGGCACGCGAAACAAATGCGCATACGTACGGGGAGCGGGCGCCGCGCGCACGGTAGGCGATCTCCGATCTAAGGCTGCGGGCCGGGCCGGGGACGGGCCGGGACGGGCCGGGACGGGGCCTCCGGAGGCCCGGCCGATACCATCTGCGGGGAGCGCTCGGCTCGGGCCGCCCGCGCCAAAGCCTGCATCGGCCGCAGATAGAATCGCCGCGGCGAGAAAGCACCCGTGACAAAACGAGCGCGGCATTACTCGGGGAAGGCGCGCCGACTGCCTCCGCTGGCAGACTCCCTTTGATTAAAACGGGGGGCGCTGACGGGCGCCAAGTGGCCCTCGCCAAGGCCCGCTTCCCGAATCTCGGTGCCCGATAAATGAGCCGATACGCGGCATTGTTGCCCGACCTGCCGGCCCGTCCCGCGGGCACTTTTACGCCGCCCCGGGAAACCGCCCGCCGCGCCCATTCTTCCCCGCCCCGCCCCATGCAAATGAGCCCGATTGTCCCAATTTTTCGCGGGCCCGATAGCCGATCTAGATCGCAGCCGCGGATTCCTCCGGCCGCATCGCCAATGCCCTTGCTTTGCATACCTACCGGCGATGCGTCCCCGAGCGCCCAGCGCTCGAGAAAAACTCACCGAGTACAGGGGCCTCGACTAACTTTCCCTCCTGCTCATTCTGTTCCAGGGGAGGACGGCGTCGAAAGCTCAGGACCCGGCACGGACCTCCAAGGCGAGGAGGGCGGAGACTGCGCGGACGAGGAACACGATGGCCCGGTCAGCCCTAGCGAACGGGGCTGCCCCGGCGGCCCGGCAGCCAAAGACGACGAGGACGGCGAGGCGAGCGACGAGGACGATGAGGACGAGGCCACGCACCCGCATCCATCTCCATCGGCCGTCAACGCGAGACTGAACCCAGTCGCCCTCAGGGATACCGGACCCCCGGACAGGTTGGTGCTCGGCTCCTTCGCATTTTCGCCATCTCGCTTTTTCCTTCCACTCTATTATTTCATTTTCGCCCTTGTCTCTATGCTCTGCCTCCCCCTACGCTGTGTACCCGCCTTATAGCCACCCTAGCCAATTCCCTGCGATCGCGCGGTTCAACGAGACGCATTTACAGTTGAAATACATTGTCCTCCTTGGAAGTATTTACTAATACAATTCTTGATAAACAGATCGCCGGGTTATCTTAAAGCTATTTAACAAAAGTTTACCGGCGTTGCCATTGGATAAATAAAGTTTATTTCAGTGTAGTCGTTTGGATTGCACTTGCGGTTACAGTAATAGTTATCCAATGTTGATCTTTCCGAGATAAAATTGTCTCTCGACACGTATTCGCTAATATTTCATCTCCGGGCTTTTACTGCTATTTGCCGTAGCGCTGAAGATCACCCGCTCATTGTTCCGAGGTGACGTTTATTAATTTAAAGGGGCAAACATAAAGTCGGAGATATCGTAAACCGCTCGCAGGCCGTTTCTTTACGACGGGAAAATTTCAAGCCGGTTCTAAAGCGCGAGCAAACGTTGCGCGTTACATATCCAATTACAAATCTCTCGGGGATTTACGCGGCGCAGGGGCACAGGGCCGCTCCCGGCCCGACAAAGTAGTAGGGCGGACTTATTAATTGGCTTGCGCAATCGCGGTAAGAGCCGCCGGGAGACTCGACAATGTTTTGCCCGAGGCGACAAATGGGCAGCCCCGGGGCCAAAGCCCAAAGGCCCAAAGGCCCCGCAAAAGCAAAGTCGCGGGGCTTCCGGCGCAGGTGCGCGCCGCGCGAGATAGCGGGCTCAAACAGGCCGGCCGGCTTTGATGTCGGCGACGCCCCGGGGCAACAAATCGCGGCCCGCGGCCGGGCAAATAAGCCGCGGCTGATAGGAGGGCGGCTGCCAGGCAATAGAGATAGGGCCGGCGGCTCGGCGGGTGCCGGGGGGCTCGTCCGAAAAGCCCCCTGGCAGGCGCCCGGGAGGCAGGCCGCGCTCGCCGCGGTCCACCTGTCGCGGGGGCAGGTAGCGGAGGCGCAATTGGCTGGGGCGCGGGCCGCGAGTCCTGGCCCCCTCCCGGCGCGGGCGGCGCCCCACCCGGCGGCGCGGCTCGGCACCCCCGGCGCCCCCGCCCCCACGGCCCCCGGCCCCCGGCCCCCGGCGCAAGCGCCCGAGGTGGCCCGGGCCCCCCTTTCGTCTGGTGCGCGCGGCGCACGCACGCGGCTCGGGCGCTGCGGCTGCGAGTCGCTCATTCAGCGAGGGCCGCAGTCAGTTACGAACGAGCCGTCGACAGGCCGGGAGCGGACGGGAGCCGACGGGAGCCCCACGCCACTCGCCGCCTCTCGCCGCCTCTCGCCGCCGGCGCGCGCCCTTTAACGCTCGCGCTCCACGTGTGCGCGCGCCGCCCGCCCCTACAGGTATACCAGCCCGCCCAGCCCCGCTCCCGCCTTAACCTCTCCTTTTTCTACTCTCGCCCTCCCACGTGCTTTGCATCTTACGCTCTTCTCATTTTATTGTCTGCTTTACAATGCTTACTGCTCTATTTACTGCAATTATACGTTCAAGTGCATTTGTCCAAATGGGCTGAGGCCTCTGTTGCATTTTCTTCCTTTTGCAACGGCAGACATGTTCGACTCGAGACCGTTGCCTAAGTCGTACTGTAATATTAGCAAGACACGCTCTACATGAAATTCACTAATTTGATAGTCTATAAGCTTGTAGGTGACATTTAACTTAATCAAATTTTGTTCGAACCAAGAGCAATTAGCAAGGAAAAAGACTCGTGCTGGGATCTGGAGCGGCCGCTTTCTACTTTACAACGACACCAGGCGATCGCGTTTTTGCCCGGAAAATTCACGCGCGGATAAGTTTGACAAGAGCAATTAAATGTAAATCGTGCACGAGGCGACTTCATTATCCCCCATGAATATTCATGAGCTACCGGTGTCTACGGCTCTCGATAATCGTTTTGTAACAATCTATTTTTATCGCGCGTGCACCCCGCGTCGCGATGCTCGCGCTCCGCTCCCGGTCCCGCGCCCGATCCAGCCGATCCCGCCCCGCCGCCTTCTTATATACGTGGTAATATCTAGGAAGGTTATGAAATATTAATGTCACAACATAACTGTATGCTCGGGGTGATAGGCGCAAATCGATTACGCGAAATTTATCGGTCTGTTGGCTGATTAACGGCTATTAAGTTGCACCTGAGAAACCACGACGCGTACTCCCGCGGCGCTGTGCTCGGTCCGCCTTCGCCCGATTACCACTCATACACGCGTGGATTGTCCGTTGCGAGTCTTTATTCAAAACCGACCGCAGATCTAACGCGTTTTGCTCTCTCCTACAGGCAGTCCGTATTCTTTTTCACGCCAACGCCCGGATCATCGCCTGTAATTTAAATAAAATAAAAATTAACATTTGTGTAACGAGGAAAATTACATTATTCCACCTAGTTAACTCGCAATTAGCATAGCGACTTCTCGCCCCGGATTAAACACGGTACAGTCGCGAATGTTTATTATCATACAATAGAGTACTGTTTTGGCGTAGATAGCGATACCAGAGGCAATAATTTATCCCAAGGCATGCACCCATTGGTCAATGCAGCGCGAACGTAGGCTGAAATGCAGGCGGTAAAGCTGAAGAAAAAAGAAAGTAAAAGAAAGGTATTTGGTTTGTTTCAGGGAGCCGATGAGCCCGCGGTGCCCTTCCCGGGATTCGCGGGAGTCATCCGGGCCGGCGAGCGGCAGTCCCCCGCCAGCGGCGACTCGCAGCAGCTCGAGCCCCGTGAGCCCCCCGGGCAGCATCGTACCACTGCCCCTGGGGGTCCACCCGCTCCTACCTCCCCAGTCGGCCGCCATGATGGCCGCGTACCTCCAGCAGACGCACCAGCGTCTCCTCCTGGGACACTCGCCCCTCTCGCGGACCTCGGTCTCGCCCCTGGTCTCGAGCTCGTGCTCGCCGCCCGCGGCCACCCCGGGGCTCCACGTGTCCCCGAGCACCGGTGAGGGCTCGCCCAGCGCCACGCCCCTCCCGGCCGTCCTCGACTTCAGCACGCGCAAGGTCTCTTCCGCGGAGGAGGACGACGAGGAGCAGATCCTCAACCTGAGCAAGCCCCCGACACCCTCCTCCTCGACGGAAACGAACAACGGCCCCCTGGACCTGTCGGTCCCCAGCCGGAAGCGGCCCGTCCCGGAGGACTCGCCCCCGGCACAGGCGCGCAAAGTCCTCGCGCCTCACGGCCAGCACGCCCACGGCCCACCAGGAACCCGCCTCGGCCTATGCGCGCCAGGTGGTCTCACCGTGGACCTCCCCCGTCGTCGCCTCCCACTTCCCCTACTTCGCCGCGGCCGTCGCCGCGGCAGCCACTAGTCAGCAGCAACTGTCGCCCAAGGGCGGCGCGGGCGTCGTCGAGCACCACCAGTTGTGGAATGGCAAGATGAAGGCCCCGAACCTGGACAAATCCTACCAACCGAGCGAGGCGACCAAGGCCCTCGAGAAGATGAGCGAGCTGAGCAAGCTCGGAGGAGAAGACCTCTTCCGGTCGTCGGGGGCAGGCGCGGGCGGCGCACCCGGCCAGGGCGGAGGCTCTTCGGCCACCTCGGGCAGCAGACATAGCGCCTGGCAGTCGCACTGGCTCAATAAGGGCGCCGACCAGGCCAAGGACGTCCTCAAGTGCGTCTGGTGCAAGCAGAGCTTCCCAACGCTCGCGGCCATGACGACGCACATGAAAGAGGCCAAGCACTGCGGCGTTAACATGCCCGTACCTCCGCCTGGAGGCGCCCACCACAACCAGCTGGCCCATCAGCCGCCCATACCTCCGACTCCCCCGCAGCCCCAGCAGTCCCAGGGCTCCTCCGGCGGCGGTGGAGGCCCTGGTGGCGGCGGCTCCAGCTCCGGCCAAAACAACTCCTCGAACAACAAGCAGAGTCCCTCTGAACTGAACCTCCTGATAAAGGAGACGATGCCGCTGCCAAGGAAGTTGGTGCGCGGCCAGGACGTCTGGCTGGGCAAAGGCGCCGAGCAGACGAGGCAGATCCTAAAGTGCATGTGGTGCGGCCAGAGCTTCCGCTCTCTCGCCGAGATGACCTCGCACATGCAGCAGACGCAGCATTACACCAACATCATCTCTCAGGAGCAGATCATCTCCTGGAAGTCAACGGACGAAGGCAAGGGGGCCGGGGGTGGCGGCAGTGGGAGTGGCTCCGCGGGGAACGCAGGTTCCGGGGCCGGGAGCGGCGGGGGCGGAGGCACCGCGGGAGCCGGCTCGGGTCCTCATGGAGGCTCGGGGGGTGGCCCCGGCGCAGGGGCGACCAGCAGCCACGTCAGCGCCGTCCTTACCTGCAAAGTCTGTGACCAGGCGTTCAGCTCGCTGAAGGAGCTCAGCAATCACATGGTGAAGAACAGCCACTACAAGGAGCACATAATGCGCTCGATCACCGAGAGCGGCGGACGCCGGCGGCAGACCCGGGAGAAGCGGAAAAAGTCTCTGCCGGTGAGGAAGCTCCTGGAGCTTGAGCGCGCCCAGAACGAGTTCAAGAACGGGGACGCGGGCGTGGCGGCCCTGGCCCAGGGCCTCGGCAAGCACGCCAGCCGGATCACCTGCGAGAAGTGCGGAGAGAAGATCGAGACGAGCATCTTCGTTGAGCATATTCGGCAGTGCATCGGGGCCGGCGCCCTGGGCGTGAACCAGCGCAACTTCCTGAAGAACGCCCTAATGTCGAACCACCTAGGGCCCGGGCCCGGGGCCGAATCGGGTCGCAAGAGCGCGAGCGAGGACACGTCCTCGGTGTCCTCGAGGCACCACCGCTCGCCCTCGTCGGCCAGCGAGGCCACGACGCCCGGGAAGGAGACGCCGACCCCGGGAGCCAGGGAGTCGGGCGGCGGGGGTAGCTCCTCGCCATCGGTTCTCAACGCCATCGAGAAGCTGATCGAGAAGAGCTTCGACTCGCGCATCCGCCACGGGGCTTCGGGGATGCACCACGCCCAGGCCGGAGCGCCCATCGGCTCGAGCATCCTCAAGCGGCTGGGCATCGACGAGAGCGTGGACTACACGAAGCCTCTCGTGGACCCGCAGACCCTGAGCCTCCTGCGCTCCTACCAGCAGCAGCAGTTCAACGCGGCCTCGGCCGCCCGGAGGGAGCGCAGCGGCAGCGAGTCGAGCTCCATCTCGGAGCGCGGCAGCGGGCGCACCGACAGCCTGACGCCCGAGCGCCGGCTGGACCTCTCGGCCCACGAGCGGCTCTCGAGCTCCTCCTCGCACTCCCAGGGCCACGGGCACGCGCACGCGCACCAGCAGCGCGCGACGCCGGACAAGGCCTCGGGGCGCCTAGCGGGCCCCGCGGGCGCCGCGGATGAGTCCGAGGAGGAGGACGCGGTCGTGGTGAAGCGCGAGCCGCGGGACGAGGAAACCGAGGGCCCGGGCTCCGAGGCCGAGGCCGCCGAGCAGAAGCCCGCGGCCCAGGCCCGGGAGGTCCAGGTGAAGAAGGAGCTCCCCGGAGGAGGGCCGCGAGGACGAGGAGGGCCCTGGCCCGGGATCCGGCCCCGACGGCTTCAACCATCGACGCGCCGGCTCCGAGGAGCCCAAGGACGTCCTCTCGCCGCAGATGAACCCGCCGACGCCGCGCGGCCTCGCGCACCCCGAGGCCCTGGGGCGCAGCCCCTGCCGCAACAGCACCGGCAGCCCGACGAGCAGCGACCGCTCGCTCACGCCCCGCGGAACGCCCGACAACAAGACCTCCAGCAGCCTCGGCGCCCTCTCCTCCATGTTCGACAGCCTCTCCGGAGGTGGGGCCGGCGGTCCGGGGTCCGGCGCGCCCGAGGCCCAGGGCCGCAAGGCCAGCAGCCACCCCCTGGCCGCCCTGCAGAAGCTCTGCGACAAGACGGAGACGCGGGGCGGCTCGGGGCCGGGGGCAGCCGGGAGCCAGGGCGCCGGGGCCGGGGGCCGCGCCTCCGCGGGCGCCGCCGGCTCGCACGGGCAGGGCGGGGCCTCCGCGGGCCAGGGCGGCTCCGGGGCGGGACCCGCGCCCGGGGCCATCCTCGCCTTCAGCTGGGCGTGCAACGACGCCGTCGTCACGGCCGACTCGATCATGAAGTGCGCGTTCTGCGACACGCCCTTCATCTCGAAGGGCGCCTACAGGCACCACCTGTCGAAGATGCACTTCGTCAAGGACGGCGTGATCCCGGACCCCCTGGCGGTGGGCCGCTCGGGCGGGGCCAGCGCCTCGGCCGGCTCCCACGCGGGCGGCCCCAGCCGCGGCTCCTCCTCGCCCCCGGCCTCCTCGCAGCGCAACAAGTCGCCCCCGGTGCCCCAAGCGAACGGCAGCCCCTCCCAGCCGACGCCCTCGCCCCTCGAGGAGAGCCCCCACACCAAGTTTCTCAAGTATACGGAGCTGGCCAAGCAGCTGTCCAGCAAATACGTATAGTCCGAGTCCCGTAAGTAGCGGTGCCACTTGTACATAAGTGTATCTATATTGTAACGACCTGAGGAGTCCTTCCGCGAGGCTCCTCCGGGGCGACACAGTCCGCGTACCTCGTGCCAACGGTTGTGGTTACTTGACCATGGGATCGCGAGCGAGATCGAGGGTACGTTCGCTCGGAAGGGTCGATCGGCTCGATCGGCTCGGCGCGTCCTCTGCGTCCTCTCTTTCTCTAGAGTCGACACTCAGAGTCGATCGTTCCGCGCGGCTCTCGCTAACAATGTATTCTTCTCCTGTGAAGCTCTTTCGAAAGACGCAGAAATCATAGATAAATTATTATTATCGAGTATGATAACGAGTTGATCAAGTTACGAGCAAACCTTATATATACCTTGTCCAATTATTTCCAAGGAGATGATAGATGTTTTTGCAATTTATATAAGTATAAGGCGCGTATTTATCGGATCCCATTGTTACTAGCCATCAATCGTCACTCGCATCTTGTCATTCCTGGGTCAATTTTAACGAGTAGCGTTTCTCTTCCGTCTTTCGTTCTTCGAGGCAGGGGCAGAAAGGACGCGTCCGCAATCCGGATCGATCGCAATCTCACGGTTCCGTCGCGCAATCCTTGACGCGCTTAATCCTTCTTTAGTGGCACAACTTTAACGAAAAACCTGTACTCTGATAGGCAAATAATAAAGGGCAAAAATCGAAAAGCCTCTTGTACTCGTTCGAAGAGTGGAGGCCAACGCGAAAAGCATCGAGCAAACAAGGCCACGGACAAAGTTGGCGGATTGCGCCGAGGCTCGCCGAGGGGGCGGGCGGTGGAGGTCACGTGCCCGGTCTGACTCGAAAAACAAGCAAATCAAAGTTTCGCGTCGCGGAAAAAAGAACTCGAGTGTAGAATCAAAATTGCCGTTGAAGGGGTGCGCGCGCGCGCCAAATGGGATGGCACGGGAGAGCGACATTGGCGCAATTACACGATGCGGCGGCGGTGGAGGCGGCGGCGCTGGCGGCGGCGACGGGCGCAGGCGAGCGCCCGCCCGCGAATAGTTAGGAGAGACTCGAGATTGAATTTCATTGTGATGCCACCATATCTCGCAGCACCGCTGAGTCACGGGGCTCGGCGCGCGGCCAAGTATGTGATTTTATAATAATATAAAAACAAATACTTAAGGAACCCTTTGCGTTTTGCGATAAACGAGCGCCGGGCGAGAGAGCTGGCGAGCACAGGTGATGCCCGCAATCGTAGGCTGGCCTCCCAGGCCAAACTCTTATTTCCCTTTTGAACGAGTGGCCGAGGATTGGTTTGCGCGCGCTTCCGGGGTGAGGGCCTCGGAGGCGGGCGAGGCTCCATTACTTTCCTTCGGCTAATACCTTAGCGATGCAGTTGCAAGCGTGGAAACAGGAATGAAAAAAATGCCAAAAAAATACAAAAAGATATTTCTCTGAGTAGGTAGCGCGGCGGCCGGCAGCGAGCGGCAGCAACGGTCTTTCTTCGGTCTACCCTCGGCCCGTTCACTTTTATAAATGATCCCGGGAGACTCGCTAAGCCATCACCTGTGCGAGAGCATCGCAATCGTGAACATGTATACCTTTAGATCGTAAGGACGTAGTTTATTAGTGAAAATCTAGAGTAGGAATCCCGCCATTGTATAGGAATCTCTTTGTTGATAAATGGGCCCGGGCGGGACTGGTCACCCGCCCTGTCCCGCGATACGTTTTTTCCGTCTCCTTAATGCGGCCGACACGTTTTAGCTTAAAACTGAATTAAACAAGCGCAAACAAGCACTAAGTAAATAAATAAACAAATATACGAGAGTGAGACTGCGCGGCGAGGAGCGAAAAAAGGCGTCCGAGCACACGTGCGCGCACGACACATGCGGTGCAATATCGAATTTCCTTACTTGTATTGTTCTAATTGACGAGGCAAAGAGGAGGAAAACAAAAGAGAGTTTAACGGAGGAGTCGCGCAGGAGGCCTCGTCCCGACTGTTGCGCCACTCGGACCTCGACCGACGGAATCTGACGAGTGCACACGCGAACGAGTGCGAGCCAGTATTAAAAAATATTAAAAGTAAAAGGGCTACTAAATAATGTATGTAGGGAAGGAGGAAGGGTGTCGTGGCGCAGCACTGCGCCCACAGAGGCGAGACAAAAAAGAGACGACGAGAGAAAGAAGATTGAGCGAGGGAGATTGAGCGAGAGAGCGAAGACCACTGTAAATTTTTTTTGTTTTAAAAAAATAATATTTATTATCGCGCCCGAGTGAGCCACGCGTCGCATTTCAACGTGTAAAATACTAATCATTGATTATCATTCGAATTACCGCGATATATATTGTGTATATTGATTATAATTGATTGACTACATTAAAGTATATTGTAGAGGCGTCAGGAGGAGGTGTATACGCAGCGTCCGGTGACAGAAGCGCGAGCGAGTCCGTGAGCGAAAGGGAGATACAGTGATAAAATCTCTGTGCGAGAATGAGAGAGAGTGAGCAAATGGGGGATGCGCGAAAGGGGGGATTAAACGCGAAGAGTCCAGTGAGGGCGGGAAGGAAGAAAGTGATAATAGCAGCTCTTGTGTGGCCAATGGCACATATATACGAACACTAGGTAGGCGAAAAAGGTGGGCGAATCGAGCGCGCGAGGCAAACTCCAAAATACGAGACTGCCGATGCGCGCGGAAAAAGAGCCTCACACCGAAACACACTTGTATACGTATTTCTTGTAAACTCTAATTCTTCCATCGCGGACTTTAAAAAGTATTTATCGACATAATAATAATAATTAATATTATTATTGTAATTATATACGACTGCTGAGAGTACGTGTGCGATGCCTGTGTGCGAGAGTCTCTGTCTGTGTGTGCGAGCTAGATCAGAGAGAATGTACTTATACGTGCGCAAGGATTATTCATACGAAAATCTGAGTACGGGAAGCAAGCGTCGACTTGGCACGGAGAATAAAAAAAAAGTTGCGTTTAAGTATACAACGCGCCTGTGCGCGACTACACACACAAACACTGACGCAAGGTGCAAGGTAGCGAGATTAAGAAGCTGGCAGAGGCGACGAGAAAGCGGAAAGATGGAGAGAAAGAGAGCGCGAGAGCGAACGAGAGTGAGTGAGAGCGAATACGATCGAAGAAACACGAGCGTACCTATACAAACAGAATCACAAAGATATGCATCATGTATACGCGACTCTTGAAAAACCATTTTACCAGATTTGTCATTATTTAATTATTTCGGTTGTATTTTAAAATGCAATTAAAGCTCAAATAAATATATATGTTATAAACTAATAACCATGACTTGATCATTATAAAATGCTACCAATCCTTACTCCTTCGTTGTTTCCTTACACCGCCAGAGAATGAAAAAATGTACCCGTAAGGGCAGTAGTAAAAAAATAAACGTTTTTTAAGTACATAGCTCGACAAGATTTAGAAATAATAGTTTGGCACTTTGCATCATACTTTTGTTCTGATAAAGCCTATTATAATATTCTGCAACTGAATTGATAAATTGTTTACGTAATTAAAGCATTTTTGTTTGCACATTATTCAAAGATAAAGATATTCTTTTTAACTCTAGTTTTACACATTTCATTTGATGCTATTAAGTAACTGTCGATTGAAAAAAAAATTGTACCGAGCACCACATAGATTTTCCACTATTCACTGAATAAAACGAATTGGAGAAAGACTTGCTATTTAAAATCCGCATAGTCCAAATTTGGCGTATTGAATTATCGATAAAAGGCATCGCATGATACAAGAGAAAGGGCGCATCGGCAGAGTGGAGCAGGAGTCTCGACACAGGCAGTCATAAAGCGAGGTACGTATAAAGGCACTTGGACAAATCGGCAAGGAGCCTGGCAAAGAGCTAATCCAGTAAAAGATGGGGAATCGCGCGAAGAAGAGTTGGGCCAGTACTCGAGGGAGATAACGAGGGCCGAAGCGTGAGTCAGCTTGGCTCCGAGGCGGATGACAAAGCCAGCTGCGGGGCCCGGGCCGTAAATAAAAAGGGTATCCTGGGGGCCGGCGGTGCGTGTCCGAGGAGCGCGCGCCGAGATCCGAGTGTCGCGGCCCTTAATCACCGGGCGCAAATAACGGTGAAGGTCGCCGCGGGGAAAGGCTAGAGCGGGCCGCGGCCGACCGGTCGCATGGCCATCTTTGGCCGGGAGGACGCGACGCCGCGCGTATAATGCGCTAATGAATCGATGCGCGCCGATCGGCCTCTTTCCCTCCTGGCGGCTCGGCCCCCGGCTGCACCTACGCGTGCGCGCAAGCGCCGGACCGGAGACTTGCCGCGGGGGATTTATTCCTCGCGATAACGAGCTCTGAACATACTGTCGCCCGCCATTCCCCTACCCGTGCAAGTTATTCTATTTCGGGGAAACTGATGTAATCGCATTGCTGAAGAAAAGCACCGGCTAAGTTGCACCCGAGCTTCGCCCCCTACGCCCTGTCGTTTAAGCTCCCGCGCTCGAGCGAGACCCGAGGCGAGACCTCGATTGAAAGCTCCGCCTTATCTCGCCTCAATTAAGTACTTCCACTCTCGCGGAGTTACGCCTCGGCCTCTCCTCACACCGTCCGACAACTAACCTGCGTCGGCCACTTTGCTTTTTCGATCATCCTGAGAAAAACAACTTTTCCACTTTTCGACAATCATTCACACCATTATTGTATCACTCTTATATCACTATTAATCATCATATCACCAATAAAATATCACTATTAATATCGCACCATATATACTTATTATTTTCAATTAACTGACTTTACATATTTATTATGCCGATTGTGGTGGAAATTAGTTAAAGTACTTTGACGCTAAATTTATTGATCGTATAACCGCGACATACAAAGGGATTAAGAGGAAGAGAATATGTGGCAATCGTTCATTAGTCGCTGACAGCAAGGGAGCGTTGTTTGTTTACCTTTTTTCAAGTGGCGAAAATAACGGTTTATTGAAAGAAAGTGCGGAAAATAAGAAAAAGCGCGCGCAGTAATCGAAAAACAGTTATAGTTAAGAATTAGTTCATGAGGTGGGCGGATCAAGAATGGGAAAAGGTAAAACTGGCCCGAGCTCACCACTACTTTTTGCGGGTACCCATACGTGCCCAAAGTTTGCGCCCTCGTTTGCGCCGGTCCAGAGCCAAAAAATCGTTACAATTTCGGTTGTGTGAGTCGGTGAAACTCATGGAAAGAATGTGGGATGCGCGAGTGCGCGGGCTATCTAACGAAAGGCTTTATTTATTTGCAATTAAGAGAATTACATTTTTCTCGGATCTTTTAATTTATATAAATTTATTAATATTCAATAATAATTTTTATATCTATTCAATTAAAGACTTAGTAATGCCAAACGGTTTAATGTGAATTTCCATATTATAATGTTAAATATTGTTTAAAATTAAAATTATTATTGTTACAAAATCCTTTTTATTTGCAAGCTTGTTGCCTCTTTCTGTTACCCACAGGTCTAAAGAGACTATGGTATCCGCATTGTGTAGCTTGTAAATATAAAAATTCGTAATTGCATACATAGTTACCGAAAAAGATGTCATGCACTCTTTCATGAATGAAGTCCTGCACGCGCACAGTGTATACGTTTATTATCATAATAAAAAGTCGGTAAGCACGTGACTGCATAAGCAATGGGCTTGAAAAGAGCAGGAAATTAACCGCGGGGAGCGATTGAATGGATATCGCAGCGGCGGACACGGATATCCCGACGAAATGGCACGCGTCAGCGGCCTACCAAATAGAGAAACCTGTGCTGAAATGCCTGGATATTTTTCACCCCCTTAAATAGCCACGGGGAAAAGGCGAGCGCGCAACGGTACTTCGGCCGGTGCGTAGCGCTTCTAGGCGAGCTCCAAGATAAACGCGGCCGATCCCGCGTGCCTGGCGCGCGCGCGCGCGACAATCATGAATCAAAGCGGCCCGCGCTGCCCCGAGATATCATAGATAATGCAGGAGCGCGACTCGCCGCGATAGCGGGTGCAATTAATCTCCGCTGCTCTCGCGCAAGCGGCATGGGGACCGCTAAGCAGGCCCGGAGCCCCAGCCTCGGCCCGCGTAACGGACGCCCCGGCAGCCCGCGCGCACAATCGGCCTCCCCTCCTGCCCCCCCCCCCACCCCACCCACCCCCTGCTCCCTGCCGCCCGCTTTTTCCCCCTCGTGTGGGAGCGCCGCGCGACCTCGTGCCAAGCTTCCGATACGGTACCGCGACGAAAAGTGAATGCGTCCACGAGTCTAGCCTGATTAATCCATCCCAAGCCTTCCGCCCGATCGATCGCCAAATTATTGGCCATTATCGGCCTTATAAGTTATACCGCTTCTTAGTCTGATCAAACTTCGATGTATGGGTGCTTAAACTTACCTTTTTATCTCGCTCCCCTCCCTCGCAATAATTTTCCGTTATTCGCTCATCCTAGGTCTAAACTGTTTCGATGTACCTTCTTGCTGATCAGGGAGCACATTCAAACCTATAGATCGGCTTATATAAACATTTAAATTACTTATTTCCTTGATATGGATCGACTATTGATTAAAGTATTGCATGAAAAACTTTCGGAGTAGCAAAATTTGTGGACTGTCTAAAAATAAATGTTTTACATAATTAAGTAGTTCTATATATTTTAATCAATTCAATCAATTCCATTGCGATATATTTTCAAGTATTGCATTGTTCTAATTTTTTAAATATTTATTTTCATTATTGCTTATGTCTGGAGTGCAATAGTATTTATGATTTTAATTAATTTTCGTTTTTAAATAGAACTTGAGACAATAATATTTTATAACTGAAAGTGCTAAGTGCTTCTAAATTTGGTAAATTGATTAAAAATATTTAATGTGCTAAATAGCAAAGTGTTGATTGGCAATAACTAAACTATTAAACACTATAATACATCAATACGTAGTAATAAAAATAAAGAAACAGTCATTTGAATGAAAAAGGGAATGAAAAGCAAAAAAAAAACGTAATCTACTAGGTTTTGTAGATGTAGACGGTTTAGTTATTATTGGCAGAGGCTTGTGCAGTCGTTTGTAAGTTGATACAAATATAAGGATGGAAGGCAAATAAAATATAAACGGCATTTGGATAAGTGAAAAGGAGTTTATTTTTTAGGAGGAAGGACAAAGGCTTTCTGGTCGGTCGAAGGAGCAGCAAGGCTCGAAGTCGCTTAATCTCTCGGTTAAACAATAAAGCGGGGAAAAAGTTTGTGGAAAAGCTCGGGGTATAGGGCAGGGGCCCTGCACGTACGCGCCCTAATCAAGATAAGAGAATAAATTCGCGATCCGGCGTCGCTGCGGGAGTATTTATTGGAGGGGCGGGCGAGTCGAGCGGGGCTTAGCGTAGCCAGCCGCGGGAAGATTGATCGCGGCGTAAGGAAAGTGGTCCCGAAAAAGGCGGCTCGGGGCTAAGCGGGGGCGAGGAAGGCGCGCGGGCGATAGGGGCGGGGAGGGAGAGTGGAAGACAATTGAAGGCTGCGCGGTTGCGTGGGCGTCGGCCGCGAGGGCCTCGGCCCCGGTAATGAATTCGTCTAATGGGTCGTAAAGAATGCGATCTTATGGAGCGGAGCGGATAGAGGAAAGGAGCGGAGGCTACCTGCTCACGGGGGGCAGCCCGGCCGAGCCGGCCCCGAGGTAACTCTCGAGGAAAGCTCGGGCGGCCGCGGCTGATTGCAGCTCTCTGCACCGGCGGCCTCGGGCCTCGGGCGCCGCGAGGCCATCTCGCGGTGGGCGCGCGGCGCCCGGGGGTAATTAGAGCCGCACCCGGGGATCCGGGAGAGTCGCGCGGTCCGAATCCGTAAGTCTCCGGCGACGGGGCCGGCGATAAAGAAGCCGGGGGCACAAATCTCTCGGATGCAGGAGCGGGGACCCGTCGCCCGGCCCCCGCCCCCTCTCTTTTGTCTTTATCGGGGGGCGCGCCCCGGGCCTCCTCTCGGCGGCTTGGGCCGCGCAGCCTCCCGCGCCACTTGACTCCGGCCTCGTGCGCCGCCGAAAAAGGACGAGGCGCCCTTTCGGGCCCGAGGCAGCCTCCTCCAGTTTCACGCGGGGGAGGGCCAGGCTGCCGGCCCTCGAGCGGGGGCGGCGGCCCGCGCGGGAGATTGTAAAAATTTTAGCGCGCTGCCCGGGCGCCGGGCGCGATCGCATCTTTTATTACGACGAGTTTCGGCCGATCGTTGAGAAAGTACTTAATTCTTCGGGGCTGCGGCTTTACTGCTTTATAAAACAAGCGCGCCGCCCCCACCCTCGCGCCCGGAAGAATGTTTTCTTTGGCTCTCCGTTACTTTGGGGCTAACCCATCGTTAGTTAGCCTCTTTACGGCGATCCGCTCGCGGGGGATCCCCGGGCCGCCAAGGTCGCGGCCCGCCGCGGATCACGGAGGGAAAATCGGGCCCGATGGACCCCTGCCGACCTCGGGCTCTTTCCCCGCGGCCTGCAATCAGCATCCGCGTAAGCGCCGTCCGTCTTGGCCGCGACGGGGCGTTCCCGGTCTTTATGTGGGCCGGGGCGGCGAGAGCTACGAGCCCCCCTCGTCGCTCGTGGCGCGGCCCCACCTACATAGCGACAAGTCTCTTTCTTCCCCGGTGCCGCTGCCCCCTGGCCGCTCCAAAGAGGCTAAATGGATTTACGGTTCATCGTAAATTTTCGACTTAGTTGCCATAGATCTGCCGGGCTTCTTTCTCCCGGGCCCCAAAAATGCCGCTTTTATAATTCCCGGAGCGCGCGCGCGCCCGATTTATGCGCCGGCTCCTCCCGAGGCAGCGCTTCGACTACTGCCGATCGACCGCTCGTCCGTCTGTCGCGCACCGACGCTTCCCACCTGAGCAGCCCGTATTAAGGCATACCTTGCATCGAGCTCTTTCTTCACCCTCGTAAACCCCGGATTATCTTTCATCTTAATCTGTGCTCGGCTCCGCAGGATTCGCGGCGATCGCGACTTGCGCCCCTTACACCGCTAATGAAATAAGCCTCGCGGTCTTTTCAGTAATGCCCTAATTGTAGAGCCCACCCCTTCAAGATATTCGTAATTGCTATGAAAGCCACCGGTTTATCGCGCCTACGCTCCCGAGGCTCGCGGCCGGCTTGCTTTTTTCATCCTCTCCCGGCTCCCGGCAACACTTTCGCTGCCCTAGGATCGCGACTGCACCTTATGGGGCCGCGCGCCGAGTGCTCGAGCCGCCTTCGATTTCGCGTAATTACCTCTTGGTAACTGCACGCTCGAGGGTAAGGGCTCCCTAACGTCTCGGATATAAGTTATTCTCTTTTTACGTCCTTGATCCTAGCGCAGCCGCAGCTGCTCTAATCAATGCATAATTCCGGCAAAGTGATCGGCGCAGCCTTTCTACGGGCCCCGATCGCACTAAATTTCGATTTTTCCGCCCGACTCGTTTATCGCGCACGTATGCTTAATTGGCGTAAATTGAGTTATACTTCCAGTCTTCGCGAACTCTTTGCGCCCGATCAGATAAAGCGTTGAGTGTATGCTTGAAAACCAGGGTAAAGAGACGTGCAGCCGCGATCCCGTCGTAAATAACGCGCAGATGTCGATCAGACCGACCTTTTTTCACCGGGCCCAACGCGAGATTAATTTTTCAAAAGGATATATGCTGCAGCCCGAGTGATTTAATTGGAGAGCCGGCCAACTTATTGTGTAGCACTAGAACTCCTAAACTGTAATCACACTAAATCATTGCGGTAAGAAAAGTTATTCTGCCTTACATTTTTACGATAGCCTCCGACTCCGTGCGGCTTTATTCCTCTAGACATTACAATCGCACTCGGCGAACAAATTCATCGGCTCGAGAGATTTACTAGTGCGCGTATTTTTATACTCAGCCGAGTAGTGCACTGTAATTACATTTTTGCAGAAAGCCCGCGGACGAATTCGCCGGGCAAAGCAGCCGCCCGCGGCCTATCGCGAGCTATCCCTTCCTACGTTAGGAGGCGCACTCGCGGAATCCCACGGGCGGAACCGGGGCGCTCGGCTTGGCCCGATGGCCTTGGACTCGCGGGGCCGAGCGGGCGAGACGTCCCCGGGCGCCCGGGATTCGGGTGCGGCGCCCGGCGGTAGGCAGTCGGCCGGGCCGGACGGGCGCGAGCCACCGGCGAGGATGATGAAGATGTCAGGGCGCCGGCGGCGGTAGCGCGCGCGTGGGCGACGGGCCGTGGGCCTCACCGACGGGGCGCACACAGCCGCGGGCGCCGCGGGGTGTCCGCCGCCGCCGCCGCCGCCGCCGCCGCCACCGCGGATCTCCGAGTTTATTGGGTAACGTGCGCCCGATCGAGAGCCCGCTAATATGTGGGCTGCGCATTGGAATGCAAATTGGAGGCGGTTTACGTCGAAGCCTGTTTATCGCCCCGGGCGTTAGCTCTTCTTTTTATTATTTCCCTCATTAATGTAAGTCGGGAGGGGGCGGGAAAAAGTCTCGTTATGCGCGGCGGACGAGTGCCGCGGCAGCTTAAAAATTCCATTGTCAACGGGGAAATAATGAAAGGCCTCGCGGGTTTATTGCGCTCGGCCACTTGATCAAAGTCGAATAAAGTCCAGGTCTAATGGCTTTATTATATATTTTATAAAGCGAGGAGCCCGCGCGTTAACGCAATTTATCCGGCTATTATAATATTTAACAGCAAAAAGTCCCGCGTGGCGCGGGCGCCTCTTTCGACCCGAGAACGGCCGATTTTTCGCGGCGAGTAATTGTCCCCCGGTAATTGGCCCCACCTCCTCGGCATCCCCATTGGCATATCTTCGCGGGCGGATGCTTTCTCTCCCTCGATTTTTCTCTATTCTAAATAAACGGCCCGCGCGATATTCGCACGCTGCATTATACCGATCAAGTGCGCCAGGTGCTATTAATAGAGCCCCGGGGAGTGTCTAATCACCCAATGGAGTATTTTCAGCGTCGGATATCGAGTTAAGAAACGTCGAGAAAACGGCAAGTTAGGGGAGCTACGGGGGCCGGGGGATGGGGCGCCAGCGGGAGCTTTTTCCGCCGCTCACGATTAAAGCTTCGAGCTGTTTATTGACGCGGGTGGAAATCGCGGGGCGGACCGACGCCCGCTCGCTCCACTCGCGCCTCTTGAGTATTCGGGTTAACAAAACATCGTAAACCAGCGATTAACGTAAGCAGCCGGCTTAAGGTGAAGTTATCTTTTCTCCGTCGCGAATCTCTTGCGCCGCGCTAGTTCGCAGCTGCACTCGCAGCCGTACACACGACTCCTCTATTCATTCCTCCGAGGCGAAAATTCAATCACATTTGTCCCCGATGCTGCTTTTTATTCCTCTGTAAATTCCACTTCCCTTGTAACATCCAATGGGGCGGTTCACTCTTGTGTATTCAGGTGACTATCGTTGTAAACCCAGCGTGCGCACGCTATAACGTTTTGACTAACACCCGTTGGAGAAACAAGAGCAGGTGCGAAATTTCTGAATATCTCGAGTAAAGTTAAAGAAGCTGCGCGTAGCTCTGGAGATCGCGATCCAAGATTCATCTTGCAAGGCTATTTGTTGAGGATGCTAGTAGTTTCATCACAATGCGCGGTATTGTTTGTCGAGAAATGACCAAAATAAAATAAGGTGCACAAGGGGCTGGGTTTTTTCTTCTGCCGTTTACATCCCAAATCCGTTATAAGCAATAATTTTCGTGACGAATGCATACCTTTTGACCAGATTATTGCGTCCTCTCCTTTATATCTGCGCGGGTACAGGCCGCAGTAAAAAGCAAGTTATAGCAAAAACAGACGTTAAGTTTTTCGACATGCTCACATTTAGTCTATAAGTGATTCTTAATTCTCGACGGTGAAAGAAGTATAAACGGGCCGGAGGAGCCGGGCGGCGGCGGGCGGGGGATGGGCGGGGGATGGGCGGGCGGCCGACGGGGGCAAGGGGCCGGGATGGCCGAGCACAAAGGAATGCAATAAATACTATACTTCAATTTCGAATGCGCGTAAGTATGAAAAGCGGCGATCCTTCTAAATAAATTTGATTGCGAGCGCGAATACCAGTTTGCTCTTTACGCGAAACGGGTAAGTCGTCGGATCGCGCGAGCTGCCCGCTAATTTATTTGCTTTTATTTATCCTCCTCCTTTTTTCCTCGCGTCTCCGCCTCTGGCCCGAGCGCCGAACCAAAGAACTACGAAGCTCTCGATCTGACAGCGGGCAAAAGTCCGGTTTCGAGAGAGGCCAAGAGCGAGCGCGCGAGCGAGGGAGCGACGGAGAGGAAAGATAGAAAGGGGGAGGGCGAGAGCGCAGCGCTCGGTGTCGGGAGATAAAATGCCGATGTTTACGGGGCCGTACATTCTTTCCGCCGGCGCGGCGATCGAGTGCATAAGGATTCGCAAGTTATTGTGACACTCGCCGTTTACGTATCTCACGCGGCAGCTGCTGAATCGCCCGTGGCAACGCCCTCATTATCCAATTTTATTGCAAAAATACGTTAAGGTCAAAAGGAATACTCGCGAGCGAGGCTCGAAATTGAAAATGGAAATATCGTTTCGCGCGCGCGCGCGGCGGCGGCGGCGGCGGCGGCGGAGGCGGCAAGGGATACCCCGCCCGGGGAGGAAGTTCAATATCGTAAATAAGCCTACGTTTATTCTTCTCCCGCTCCCTCGTTTTTTGTTTCACTTATCGAAAAAAGCGCATATCACGCGAGATTACTGGGTTCCGCCGATTTTTTCGTCTAAGCACAAGTAACGGCCGTGAATCCTTGAGCCTTGAATATTCCGGGGATTCGGAAAGCGAACGAAAGCGAATAATTAACTACGCATAATAATGGCAATAAGTACGTGGCCGCAGCGCCAGCGCCGCTCGAGTATGCCAAGGAGCAGCCAATCGGCAGGCCTTCGCCGCTTCAAGCTAAATTATGCACTGGAGCTAAAGTATACTGCGTGAACAATCGCCCATAGGAAAAAAGTAGACAAGCGCGCCTTTTCCTTTTAAAGGATACCTCATTACGAATACTTTATTAATCGAACGGCCCCGTTTTCACTTCTTTTACTAGCGCCCGCGCGCCGATCCCTATAATTATTTACGCGTAATAATCTCCCTTGTCATCTGTACAAGTAAGTGGCCTTTGTAGGCATAAAAACTTGCGCGCGCCTATCAGCCTGTTATTCTCGTTAATTTTGAGCTTCTAAAATTCCTCCTTTACGGCAATCCCGATCGTATAAACTTTCATCCTGGGATTCCCCAATCGAATCACCCATTTCGCTATTTCTTTAATCTTGCGCCTATCTATCTGCAAGTGCGGAAAATCGTTAATATCGGTACATAGTCCGAGGTACGAGAAAAGCAATTAAGCCGCCTATTATATAAATATAATTGTAATCATTTACCAAGCAAATATAGGGGCGGCAGTGAACTATAATCAAGGCGCGGGCAAGCGAGGGGAAATAATTAAAAATAATCGCCCTATAAAGAAGGATTAATCTTCGGCGGGGCTCGTAACTCAAATTAAAAGCGAATCAATCCGAAAGTTTCTCGTCGAGGCGCGCGCGGCGCACGCAGACAAAGCGGGCCGCACAACCGCACCCGCGGGCGCCGTGGCCGTCGCGGCAAATTCAAATATCCCCGCGCTGCTTTTCACAATTAATCTCGTTATTGCTCGTGGATCATCGGCGGGCGTGGCCGAAGGCGCAACAAGAAAACTCGGGGCGGCTCGCGCCGGCACTGAAATACGGGGGGAGGGCCACCGGCACCGGATAAAGAGAGCCAGGGCCAAGGGCCGCCGCGGGGCCGAGGCGGGGCGCGGGAGGGCGCGGGAGGGCGCGGGGATCTGTCAGGGCTGCCACACTCGGGCGCGGATTTACAGGGCCGGCGTTGTTTTACGAGGCCACAAAGTGCCGCTCGCGCCCGACCGAGGGCCAAAGGCGCGCGCCCGCGTTTATAAACACGTCATTCCGTCGTGCCGCCAACCCCATTACTCAAAACTTTATGTAACGCGCGCGGCGATGGCGGCCCGCCCGAGTGCGCGCGCACGCCGCTCGCTAAGGTGCACCGCGCTAGCCCCATGTCGCTGGGCACTTGCGCCGCCTTTTTCTGCCTCGCGGGGGACATGCGCCGGATGGATCCTCTCCTTACCGGCAAGCGCCGGCGAACCCGGGCCGCCAACTTTTTACCCAATTTTCGACACGTGCCTCCGTAAAGTAAGCGGACAGGGCCGCCCAAGTTTGATGAAAAAGCCGCAGAGCCCCGCGGGTTACGACCGCGCTCGACAAATTGGATTTAGTTAAATTCACCCCGGTATTTGATATTTAATTTACAAGTCACCTCGCATTTTCTCACGCGATTCTCTCTAACCCGCCATCTCTTTTCCCACGTCATTTTTGCGAGCAGTTAAATATTTCCATTTTTATCCATTTGTCGCTATACAACCTTTTTCGCTTCAAGAAATCTACCTTTTATTTGTTTGTTTGACCTCATTTCAATTCATTTTTAGAAAAAATTCAGTCGCATGCAACAGGTCTACGTAATGTATAAGTCAATCGCGTTTCTGTATTTTGTATATTTATTTTTAATTACATGAGTGGTGTCCTGACCTTTCTTCAAATCTATATGACAAATGGTTTGTCAGTATTTACCTCTGCAATGAATATGTAAGCACACGTTCGGTTTGTATTCGTCGCAAATCCACACACATAATGTTTTGTATTTTATATTTTATTCAAAACAAAAAAGATCTTATTTTAAATTATCAACCCTACCATTTTTACTATGTTTATTTTGATTACTGATAAATTTTTGTGTAGTACCATTATTGTGATCAAAGACCTTGTTCAATATCTATTAGGTTAAATACGTTAAATTTTATATTGAATACAGTTGCACACGTATACACGCACATATTCAATCACAAGAGTAACTGATATAAAATTCATAATTAAATGTCAATATATCCCTGGTAAAAAATGGATCAGTTTTTACGATCAACGTAAAAATCATATAGAGACTTAAATCCATAAAATTAAAGTGCAAATGTCATAAAAATTTTTGAGGACTGCGATAATGTGTTAAGCCACGAGCCGAGGATTAATTCTTGTAGGTCCAAAATTTTTACTTAATTTGTAGTAGGAATCAAAAAAGTGATTTAAATCCTTAATTATGGTCATTAGCTGATCAGAAACTGGTTTCTATCAAAATATTTATTTATTTTATTATTTAACCAAAAAAATTAACTAAAAGGTTATACAATATCTTACTTGAAGATACTGAGACCACGAGTTTTTAGTGGATACATACTTTACATGTACATAAATACCATAGAAATAAACATTACTTAATCGTAGAACTCTTTTTTAACAGAATAAACTAGCTAATTAAAAGTTTCAACTGCAAATTAAAAAATTAAAAATAATAAATTTTGAATTCTATATTGTAATGATCGAGTCCTTACTCATTATGTCTTTCCCGTATCTTGTTTCTACTCATAGTTGACGTGAAAGAAGTGAAATAGAAAATTTGGTATGTACTTGTAATACAAAGTTAGATTCTACGAGTTGTGTCGAAGAAAAGATATAGATTTTCTTGCACACTCTGAGATATAGTGATCAAAATATACAAGGTTAAAAGACTGTTTCTGAATCAAAAATAACTAAGGGGACAGTGCTTCATTGCCCATTACTCCTTTCTGCATACTCATATTCGAAGAGACGTCCACGCATTAACGGCAAGTTTCATCAAATTCAACATCTTGGAGTGCCGCCCTCTTCAGATGGTAGACTATCATTGGCGTTCTTCAAACGGTCGCAACAATCCACTTAAGAACTATGTGTGAATGGTATGAGGTAAATTGCATGTTTAATTTTAAGTGGATTTACGTTAGAGATAGTAGTTGAATTTTCGAGATTCTAGTTTCGCACGTGAATTAAAATTGTAATTGATTTTAATGACTAATTTGTGTATTGAAACAAATTAACTTTACTTATATACCTTAAATTATATATAAAAATTTCTACTTATTATGTGATTTAAGGAAGTTTTATATTATTTTTTAATAATATCATTAAATTTAATTTCTTTTTTATTGACGATAATCGAAGAACCTTACGTATTCCCCTCATAATATCTTTTATTGTTGAAAAAGATTACTATATATTTTTAAATTTTATTTGTTGTCAATGCTACTCTTACATCATTTTAATACACGTTTGTCAGTTTTTCTAAATTTAATTGAATATAGTTCAAGATATAGCAATATAGTAAGACGGTACGGTATTCTACAGGCTGATTCTATCGCAACCTCTATATGTAGAAAACGTTAAAATCTCGTAAAGTACTGCTGAAATTTAGCGTATATATCAATAAATTTTTTTAATAATTTTGTTGTAATAAAGTATGGTTTGATATAATATTCTTAATGTAATATTCTTTAGTTTTCAGTAGATATTGTTACAGCTGTAATACATCAAGAACATATGGTGATTATAGTAAGTTTACGATGCTCGTTCCGATGCGTAAGTCCGGTAAGACATGTGCGAATCTTTGTGGTGTTGCAACTTTCTCTTTTTTCACCTGCACAATTACATTAATGAGAAATCACAAGTCTTGGAATCGTGTTTTTGCCTTCATAATAATAAATCCTAGCTTATGTAGAAGACCTTTGAAGATCAGTGCAGTGAATGTGTTTCTTGCAGACTATTAATTTGAGCGATTATTTAAAATTGTACGGCTGCAAGGCTCGATTTTATGGAAATTAGCAGTGGTAAATAGATGTCGATAATTTGCATTTCGAAAAGCAATAAAGATCATATTGATATTTTGATCTCACGCTGGTATGAAGGTCATACTTGTCTGTGTCAATTTGGTGATTCTTCCGTATATCAGTGTAGCATACGCGCAGACATAATAATTTATGGCAGGATATTTACTTAGGGATGCGTAAATCGAGGTGAATCGTAGACTGTTGCGTGCAAATGCACACAGTTGATATCGTTCACGAGACAAAAGTGAAAGAAGCGAAAGAGCTCTTAAATTTGTCCGCGTAGCTGGAAGCACCTGCGGGTTACATGCGAAAATTCGAAGAATTGTATAATCCGCGGGCAGGTATAGATATAGAAGAGCCGAGGTGTACAGACAGGATATTTAGGGCGAGTTGGCGAGAGTGTAACGTTAATCAGGGGGGCGGGTGGGGGTCGCGCGGGCGAGATGCCGGCGTTAAGCGATTAGGGGGCGGCGATCAGCGTCAGTCTGCAGTGCGCATGTGTAGCGGCGCGCGGCTGGCTCCCGAGCGCTGATAAACCGCGCGCGCGCTGGCGCATACTTTTCAAACATTCAGGCGGCGCGGGCACACGGTTTTGCGGATAAAATACGAGAGTGAAACTTTTGGCCTTGCGCATAAAGGCGGCCACTGTCGCGAGCCGTTATCGCGCGGGCGCAGTGGCCCCTTGTCAGGGCGCGCAGGTGCGCTGGACGGTGTTTTATTGCCCCGTAATCGAGCCGAGGAGACGGGGCGCCGGTCGCGCCGGAAGCCGCGGAGGCCGTGGGACATGTCCCCGCGACTCCGCGCCCGACCGCCGGATTTTCCCGCGCCTCGCCCGCGCCTTTTACGAGGCCGCGCGCTCCCCGATGAATGAATTAGACGCAGGAATGGAGAGCTCCGTGCATTTGGAGATTTCTCTCGGCTCTTTTCGAGGGGGCGTGGGAACTTTAATGGAGCTGCGTCGAAATAGCGGAGTAGTAAACTAGCGTGCGGTATTGTCAGTGTGCAGCGACTCATACCAGGCGCCGGGTAAAAAAGTAGCAAGAAGCCCGGCGACTAATGGATAAAATAATCAAGGGAGGGCCGAGTGCCAGGGGGCGAATGTAAAGCGGGCGCTTGGGCGCGCGGGCGGTTAATGCCCCCGAGCCGGCCCAGTAATTAACAAGAGTGAATAAGCCGGGCGGACCTGGTGATCGGAGCGTGGAATCGAGGCGACGCGCCGGGGCGCCGAGAGTATGTCGATAGCCCTATAAGCTGTTAAAATTTGGGTCATTAAGCATATCGGCGTTAATTCAAGCCTTTCGGTATAATTAGCGGGCCGGCCGCGGGCGTAATTCAGCGGGGGCCGTCGAATTCTTCGGCGGCGATATCCCGAGGATTCAATAAGAACTCGCAGAAGCAGAAAGGAAGAATGTGGAATTAATTAGGGCCGGCTCGTTACGGCGGCCCTCTCCGCGCCGGAGCCGGACTAATGAACGGCTCCTTATCAAAGACCTATGATTTATGGGGACTTAACTCGCGCCGGCGCGGCGACGCCGGGGGCCGAGGGCCGAGGGCCGAGGGCCGCCACCGGCAATCGCGCAGGTGCCGCCCGGGGACCGCAGACCGCCCGCGATAAGCCCGCGCCCATTCCCATGCCGGCCCTTTCTTCCCCGCCGCCTCGGGCTTCCGCTACCCGCGCCCAACCTGTCGCGCCCACGAGCCCTAGCCCGCTTTACGAGTGTCGATAACTCCCCTATGCTTAATTAACCATACAAATACCGTATATTCATCACGCGTCCGAATAATTGGATCCTTCGATGTGCCACGGCCCTCAAGGTTGCAGGCCTCCTGCCTCGGCTAATTACGTCCTTCCCCTCCGAGGACCCAGTCGTGCGCGCTTACGCCCCAAAAGCCCGGTCGAACGACCACCAGTCCCTGCCTTTAATGCCCTTTCGTACACAAATCAATAAATGCCATTTCACGTCGACGTCAGCCTTCGCTCATTCATTACGGTTCAGAAATTAAAATCAAAAAACGCAGTTTTTATTCCGCAGGTACTTGCAATCAGTGGGAAACTCTTTACTTCGTGCACATGCATTAATTCGTTGGAGATTTTTTATTTATCGATTCTTTTCAAGCCGCGGTAAAACGACATATTTCATACATTCGTAATGTTGACGCAATTGAATAAAATAGGAATCATTACGAGTTAAATCGAAAGAGTGGCTGCAAAAACGAAAGAAGACGTTGTCCTGGTTTGCAATAGAGACGAAGCCAAAACGTAACCTACTGATTGCATCAGTTGCGTTGAAAAATACGAGAATGAAAAAACTGATAATTAGGTCGAGTTCCCAGAGAGAGAATAGAGAGATGAAACACGGGGAGAGAGGAGGCCGTGGCAGGAGACAGAGAGCCAGAGGTGCTGTTAAAGTAGGAAATATGACTCGAAGACAAGGATCATTAATAGGAGAGGAGGCGAGAGGAGAGGAGAGAAGGAGACGGTTGGAGGGCTCGGTATCGGGGAAAAGGAACAAAGCAATTAGAAGGGGTCGAGTCGAAGGGGCCAAGCAGCCCGGAGGCATATAAAGAAGGATATACGAGGATGGAGGATCCGAGCGCATTGGTGTACGTCCCGGGCAGATGAAGTGCCGCGCGGACAGACTATTCGTCGCGCGGTCCAACTGTGTATAAAAGGAGAGAGGCCCTGGCGGGCAGTGAGAGGAAGCGGGGATACAGGGAAAGCGGGCGCGAGCGAGCGAGCGGGCAGGGGGGGAGGTGGAGGACGGGGGCGGGGGCGGCGGCAGGGTATAAGGAGGGACTACTATTTTGCACTTTCTTATAAATATTCATTCGGACTCCCGATGAATGAGAGGGCCGGGGGCGGCCGTGAGTCGCGGCGGTAAGTCGCGTTAAGAGCGCTAACGAGCGGCCCTTCCTTGCTCGCAGACGGCCTTCCCCGGCTCCCGGGGCGTACTTTTTACGCGCGGCATTGCCCCCCCCCCCCTCGAGCGACAGGGGCGCCCCCCGCAGCCGGGGAGGGGGGGGGCGGCAGCCACCGAGGCCCCCGGCCACCGAGCCGGGCAATTCACCCGGCGAGCCGCGCTGAGTTGTGCGAATTTGTTTAATTAGAAGTTAGGCCGGCGATGCATTAGCAATGTAAATATACAGCCGGGCCCGCCCAGGGCGCCCCGCCCGGGCAGCCCGTCCGGCCGCGCGCCCCGCCCGCGGATCCATAGGGGCGCGCTGGTTTTTCTCGCGGCGCCGGCTTAGCTTCTTCCTCGGCGCGCCGCCGAGTTCGTCAGAGTGCGCGGGACGCCTCCCGTGATTTAACGCCTCTGTTTCGGGGGCCGCCGCGATACAACCCCCGTCGGCGCTTTGGTTTTTGCGCGCGGCGAGCCCGGCCGATCCGCCGCGGGCCGGCCGCCGATTCGCCCTGGCGCCCGCGCCCAACTTCGCCGCGGGCCCTTTTTGCCGGGCGAGCCCGGGCCCCTTATCCGACCGATCGATCGGTAATCGCCCTCGATGATGTAACCTCGCCGGGGCACCGCCTCGATTGCCCCCACCGCCCGAGACTCGAGCACAAAGCTTTAATCTCCGTGCTCAAGGCGCCCGAGTCATGAATAATTTTCGCCCTCCTCGGTACACAAATATGCATAATGCCAATAGGTCGGCGCTGGAGCCGAGTAACTTTCCCATCGGGGGCATATTTCGCTCTAGATTTGAGCCGGGCGCCGACTTCCTCCGAATTCGTTCGCTGTTGTATTAATGATTTACCACCGCTGTATCGTCTTAGCGATATAAATTCAAAGTTTCTCACTGGCGGTCCGAAGCGCCGCCACCTGATTCTCGCTGGGGGCCGCATCGCTTCGCGCATGCGCTCCTCTACATTATTACCACGTGGCGTCACGTGCGTGTGGACATAAATTTTTCCTCCGCTTATTCCCGCCCTCTCTCTTTCGCAATCGCTCTAGCTTCCATCACGCCTCCTTTCCCCGGATTACACTCGGCCGAATTTCGTACAAGTTATATCCGCGACGGAAAGACGTTCCACCGGAATTTATTAATCCAAATCAAGGAGATTTTTCGTTATATGCCTGCAGGCAAGGTTGAACAAGAGCTTCGTATTCCAAGAGCTAGCCGGCGTCTTTTGAAGTTTCCTTTGCGAAAGTCTGCCGGTTTTTCCACCGAGGGAAAATCCCAGCGTCGCTGGTTTCCCTACTCCATCGATAGGGCAGGTCGCCGGGAAGAGCGTGGAATGAAATTTGACGAGGGAAGCATAAATTGTAACGGAGCGGGCGCAAAGAGTCGTTATTAAATTGTCGTTTACATCTGCGGGCAGGGAGTCCGAGAGGTCTGCGTTGTGACGAGCCGGGGCCGCGTACGCCTCTCCGAAGGAATTGAAAAAGTTAAGCCAAAGTTGTTAGAAGTGCAGTTGCCCGGTCGAGGGGAGCAGTGCAAATATTCGGGGGGAAAATAAATATACGAGTGGGCTCGAGGTCCGAAATCGGCGCGGCGGCGGCTCGCGGTGCGCGGGTAAAATTTGAAAGGACAGGCAAAATGATGCCATTTCCCTCCTTTTCCGGGGACTTTACGGCGAAGGGTATAAGCGCCCGCGATACATTGGAGGAGGGTATAATCGAAGGGGTCTCCGCAGGCCTCGCGCGCCGCGGCCGCCAGTCGAGCGGGGGCCGCCGGCTGGAACAACGCCAGTTCGGAAGGGAGTGCTTTCGTCGGAATTTGTGTATGCGGAGTTGCGGACTAACGTCCGCCCCCGCGTCCCGCCGCATCGGCAGAAGGGACACCTATTGTCGCAGGATCGTCCATTTGTCAGAATAGAAATGGAGGCGCTCCCGGCCCTCCCGGCGCTCCCGGCGCTCCCGGCGCACGTGCGGAGCTCAGAGATTGCCAATAGCGCGACCTCCTCCTTTTCTCCCCAGCCGCCGGACACTTTTATGCCCCCGCGTTTCTCTCGCGCTCCGCTACACGCTAACTATTGTTTCTAGCGGGGACATTTTTATCGGGGGCCCGGCTCATAATGCCCGCGTTATGCCCACGCGCCCTCCAGATTTCCGAAAGTTGCATTTGAATTTTTCCGCGGGCGCTCGCGTATGCGCGCAGCCCGGCCCGCCTCGTAACCTGCGCCTTTTTATTTGCCGCGCGCGCCCGGAAACGCCGAGCCGCCCGACCCTCCCCTACCTACTTTTATTCTTTTCCCGGAAATTCTATTTGCATCGGAATTCTATTCCAAAGATATTTAATCATGCGCCGCTGTAATTAATACTTTTCCATCTCTTATTTTTTCTCGTCTTTTTTTTCCTTTTCTCCCGCGCTTCGTTGGAGTAGCCTCCAAAATGTATAAATTAAGCTCCTTGTAGTACATCATCGAAGCTTTTGCAAGAGATTATCTTTTAGTCATCTGCCGCGCACATTCCTTCAAGTATTCGAGTCAACAAACATTTACGCGTTATATTATGTCAACTGTGATAAATCGATGCATCATGTTGATCAAAGATATTGTATATTAAATATTCTTGTAACATTGCATGCGTACATATGTAAAATTATGAGAATCTTAATGTTGCAACCTATATCATGCGAATAGATAGTATCTAAACTAGTACTTAAGTAGTAACAGACGGATTGAAAAAAAGTGAATGCTAAATAATGTAGTGAGAATGAGCTTAACGTTGCATATGTTTGAACAACACTTATGGCAATATATGGACTGTGTAGCGATACCCATCAACTTTTCACACTAAGATTGATGCCCGCGTGAAAAATATATGAAAAGCCTCATCGAAGTTAGCCTTGCGGGACAAGCAAACTTGCAAACAAAGACGCGAAGACAAGCAAAGGAAGGCATAATGCTAGTGAAGAAAGGCTCAGCGAAGGGAGGCAAGTAAAAAGAGCCGAGAGGCGAGCGGGAGATAGCGCAAGGTGGTAGTTGGGCCCTAAGCGGAGCTTCGCAGCCGGAACCGGGCGAGCCGCGGAGGTGGCGATTGGTTTTCCCGAGATTAACATCCATAACTCATCGGGGATGAGACGCGGGGCCCGTGCGTCACTCCTAGCTATGCTATAATTGCCGGCATAAATCAATCGACCGATGAGATCATAAACCCGAGGCGATACACCTATGGGTCCAGGCCGCGGCGCGCGCCGCGCCGGCCCAAGTATAACCGAGCCTGCATGTTAAGTGTCAATTGTGCTCCGCCTCCTGGGCCGCGCATCCGCGCCAACTTCTCCCCCTCTTTATCCGCGATCTGCGCACGCGGTAGGTGCGCGCTTCTCCCGCACCGGTAAACTATACTCGCGGGCACGCCGCCCAGCTTCGGGAGCGTACCTATAGTTGCCGTACCGGAATCGCCTGGATTAGGGCAGATGCCAAGTCGAAGCCCGCCGGTACCTTCTGACTCTTCTTCTCCTTTTATCTTATGAATCCCGGGATTGA
Source organism: Sycophaga agraensis (assembly GCA_018906755.1). Lineage (NCBI taxonomy): Eukaryota > Metazoa > Arthropoda > Insecta > Hymenoptera > Pteromalidae > Sycophaga > Sycophaga agraensis. The sequence goes on from JACCIE010000039.1 coordinate 1,131,999, forward strand.
GAATATTATACAAATGAATGGCTGCTTTCAACGAAGTTTCCTTAGCGCTTTAATCCTTAACCTGCATGCAATCAATATTTAAATTTATCAATTTACGAATGTACATATATAATATTTGATAGCAGGACATTTTTTCATTTCTTACACTCTTAAGCCTAAATTACTTTTTGCTTCATTAATCTATTTATTGACTCGTCAGTGAGGCCTATATAGACAAGCCACGTTTTATATGTTAAAATAAATACATAAATACATGTATAATATATTTAGCTACAAGAATCCATATATTTACGCCCCCCATTTCCACTTTTCCATGACGATGTCAGTCGCTTCAAATATTGCAGTACTGATACGATATATATGTTCATATGAAAATTACACGTGTTATAACTTTATTTGTACTATAACAGAACATTGCATTATTCCTTAGATTGATACGTTTTTGAAAAAATATTTAGGTTTCCGACATCGCCGTAGATTAAGCATTTAAGAAGGTAGTAAGGAAACTGTTTGATTTTGAACGCGAGGTTTCAAGCCTCCACTGTCTATACTAGGTATATTCTCTTGGTTAATTTTTGTTGGAGTTACACAGAACTTGCATGTCTTCGATGCAGCAAATCAAAGTAGTCTATTACTTGATTTATACAGCCATAATAAATTGAATAAATCTCCAGAAATGTTGGTTAATTCGCGACCGTACTTGAGTCGGCGCAACGGCGCTTTCTACCATATTTATTACGCGAATAAACTGCGATAATTGCGATTTATAACAATTCGGAAGAGTCCGCTCGCCGAGGAGCCGAGGAGAAACGGTCGCGCAAAAAACTGGAAAAATCAATCAAACTTGGTGGCGGTCGGGGCCGAGCGGCCAAAAGGCCGGGCAAAAAGAAGGGACTGTTGCGCGAGCCCTCGGGCTTGGGCAAAAACAATAAGCGCCAGGAGGTAGTCGAGCCGCGCATTAAAAGTCATGAAGTGCGTCCGTCGGCTGGGCCGTCGGCGCGGACGTCGGCTCGGACGGCGTCGGGGTAAAAAGGCCTCGGGCGATTGACGGGGCGCGGGCGCGTCGATCAAGATCGAACTCGCGCAGCGGGCCTTTTTCCGAGGCTAATAAAACGCGGTAAGTCACTTCCTGGAGCGGGCTTGGGCGCTCGTAATGAAGTTGAGATCGGGCGCGCGGATAGGCGGGGCCGCGCGGGGACGCGCGGGGGGCATTCCGCGAATAATAATCCTCCACTTGGCCTGGGCAGGCGCTATCGGCCTCGTCATTACTCTCCGCGCGGCCCTTATATTTCCACCTATCTCCCGAGGAGCTTTCATCTCCTCGAGGAGGTCTTAATACGATGACGATAGCGGGCTGCGGGCGCGGATGCGGCCCCCGGTAAACAGGCCGAGCGCTCGATCAGAGATGATTGGCCCAATTACCGGCGGCGCGGCGAGCCGGGGCAAGACGGGGCCGCGCGCCGCCGAGAAAACGAGCCGATCGCTTTGACGCGCCCCGAGATCCCGCCGATGAGCCAGTGCCTTGAATTACGCTCGCCCGCGCCGCGAGTTCTCCCCAGCTCCCGCGCCGGGGCTCCCGGGCTCCCTGGATGCACCCGGGGCCGAGCCGCGCGTCCAGCTGCCCGGCTCGGCTCCTCCTTTTACCGCAGCCCTCGCCACCGCGTCTAGACGGACCCGCGGCCTTTTGCTCCTTTTAAGTAATTCCGAAATGCGCGGCTAAGCGTCCGTGAACGAGCCGTAACAGAATACGCCCGAGCCGACAAGCCAACGCGCCCGAGTAAATAACTCGTAAATTCTCTTTCTATGATCGTTGAAGGATTATTTATAAGTGTAGCGGTATTACGCACCGCTTATACCGACTCCTCTTGTTGTGCTATCGAGAGATTATCTCGGAATAATTCTCCATGTTATGTAACAAGGCGGTATAGATAACAATTATGCTTCCCGTGCCTACCAAGTATATAATTAACCAATAAACTTGCAGCTGACTGCGGAAAGCGGCACAGCCTTACCAATGCGATATGGCTCTAGTCGCACAATTTAGAACAATTTCCTTATTATTCGAATCCTGTGATTCTGCATTCCCACGCTAATACCGTATTCCCTTTGAATTATTTTGCACAACTCTTGGCGCTCAAGTTTTCCAAGTAGATCTACATTTGATTATCAGTTTTCTATCGATAAATTCCCCGCAAAACCAAAAGCACTGGAATCTGAAGATGATTATACCGTTAGGACTCCAATGCATTAATAATCATTAATAGCGTTAGCTATCTATCAGCATAAGTCAGCATGAAAACGGGAACGATAGCGCTGAAATGAATCCTAGTTAGCGATTCACCTAGAAACGATCTGCAGTCGCATTGAAACCATAACTAACACTTGGGCACGAAGGCCGGTTTGCACAACGTGTGCCTATACGCACGAGACCAATGAATTTGTATACTCGTTAGCGCCGATTATCGTATGAAATAATTGTAAGAGTACTGTAATCTTGGTATATTTGTGCCTCGATAAAGATAATTTTCGATAGAATAACCATTGACCGAAGGGGCCGCGCGCTTACAAGGTTTACCAGCGCTCCCGCTCGAGGGTCCCATAAACCGCAGCTCGAGGCTAGATGCCCCGAGGCACCTGGAGCGATAGCGCAAGAAAAAGGCCGCCGGGCAATAAGGGCAGGGCCAGGCGGAGTAATGGGAAAAGCGGGCGATAGGGCCGCGACGGAAAGCGCGCAATTAGAGGAGCGGCCGCGGAGGAGGCGTCCGTCATCGCGGCGGCCGGCGGTTCCCAGGGCGGCCATCTTGGGCGATCGGCGGCGCCGGCTGCGGCGCTGCGCGTCGGAAGTGCGCCGGCGCAACAATCGCCGGGCCCTCGTAAAGCGCCCCGGCGATCCCGCGCGATGATGTATCGTTATTGGAGCGCCCGCGGGGGCCGCGCCGCCCGCGCCGCCCGCGCGTATATACCGCTGCGCGAGATTGAAGGGACGCGCGCTATGCGCCCGCCGCGGCGCATAGCGCTCTTGTTGCCGCGACGCTTTATGCCGCCCGGAGCCGTGCCAATGAGCGGCTTCGATCTTATTACGCTCTACCGTTGCGCGGGCGCGCGCCGGCCGCATGCGCCGATTTTATCGGCCGATTTAGGAGCGAGAGAGACGGCCCGGCCAATCATCGCGAAACCCGCCGCGCCGGGCTCCTTTTGTTATCGTAAATTGTATTGCGTCCACCGGCTCTATCGGCTAGGTTTTTTCCCGCCGCGACCTATACCGCGCGTCATCTTGTTTCCTTTACCAATTATGCTTTGTCTCCGTCCATTGGTTTTCATGCGCCGCCGCCGGCCGGTTACCAACCCACTGCCCATCGGCTACGAATTAGGTTTATCAGGTTTATCAACTTGGATCTGGCCGTTGGCCCCCTGGCTATCCTAACTGTTCCTACCGGAAGCCATTTATGCCTCGTCTAATTTACTCGAGAAAAAAATCTGGCGAGCCACACTGTCTGGTTGCAAGGCCAGCAATTCCTTACGGTAGCATTCTTGCTTTCGAGTTTAACTGGCTAATAAAACATCACCTACAATCCAAGACAATAGCTAATAGACATTATACATATAATAGACTCACGGAAACAAGCTCATTTGAATACGTCAATGACTTTTATTGTCTCCATTAAAATACCACGCAATCGACAAATGTAGACACAGCTTATTCAACTCTGGGGTATATTTTTCGCACTTTTGGCGAATTGATCGGTATTCCTATTGCTGACCGAATGACAATTTTACACGCGTACTATACACCGTTGTTAACGAACATACTTTACAATAAGAGCTTAATTAAAAGGTAATGGAAAAAAGCGTCGAGATTTGTTGGAGTGGAGAAAAGGGCTGAGAGGTGAAAGACAAATAGTTGGGAAATGACGAGGTTCCCGGGGAGAGTCAAAAATCCAAGAGAGCGCAGGAAAAGTCGTGGAATTTACGGCGGGAGAAAAAGAATCGGAGCTCTGGGGAAGGCGCGCGAAGCTCGGCGCGAGGTCGAAAGTACGGAGGCTGCAGTATTTCTCCGAGATTATCTATGAGACTGGGGACAGGACAGTGGGGAGAGGGACAGGTCTCGAGTGGCGATGCACGCACGCAGGCTCTCGGAGGGTGTATAAGCCATTCTCCTCGGCGGATGTTTTTCAAGGGGCCTCCTCTGGATTTTTATCGACGTGGACGCACAGGTTGGCGGTGGCGCTCGCGCTCCCGGGCCTCTCGCCGCGGCCGGCTGTCTATTCGAGGGCAGGCCGCCGGAGCCTGGCCGCTCGCCGCGTACTCGGAAGGTCTAAATATTGAGACGGCGTTTATTTAGCGGCAGAGATATATGATATGACGCGAACAATATAATGCATTGTATTCAAATACGGGAGCCCGGGGAGCGGCTCGCGGGCGAGTCGTGACCGGCCGGAGGCGTATGCGCCCCCCCGGCGCGCCCGCCGCTCCCGGCGCGCCCGGGGCCCAGCTGGAGGGGCCTCCTCGGCTAGCGGCCGCGCACGCGAACAAGCCCTCGGCCCGCGGATTAGGCCTCCAAGTGGCGCTTATCGGGCCCGCGCGCCCGCAGCCCTCCCCCCGCCCGAGAGGAATCCCGAGTGCGCCCCGGGCTTAGCGACCTGCCGGCCAATTGACTGAGGGACCGGCCGCCCCGCGATGCCCCGGCATGCGCCCGATATTTATGGCCGATCCGGCCCTCCGACTTCCTTTAACCGATCGCTTTATTACTCCTTTTTCCCGCTCCCTCGCATCCCCCGACGGCCGACCCGCCGCTTCATTTCCTCCGCGCCGCCCGATCGGGCCCTACACCCACCGTTCTCCTCCTTTTTAATCAAACTCCGCCATTTAAATTGCTAAGCTCCCGTCTCTTCCGAGGGGATAATGTTAATGCTTGTATCATTGCCCGGTCAATTTAGCTTCTACGCCTCGACGCCTCCAGGACCGAATCCATTCACCTTTCTTCGAAACTTCAACCACCTATTCAAATTCCTTCTTTTCTGTACAAGCTTCAATTGAGAAGATATGCACACCCACCGGCATTTTCCCACATCCTTGTTTCAAACAAAGATATACAACTTTAAGTAGCGTAAAAAGTTTTGATATTCAATAAATTATATAAAAGGAGCCGGAATTCTTTCACCTGACTCGGAAGAATGTGCCGAGAGTGCAGAGGTCAAGTCGGATAACCAATCGTCACACGTTAAATCCACCGAGTGACGCGTACCAAAAGTCCTCCAATCTCCGGCTTGGTAATGCACCTTTCAACGTCAGGCCCGCTCTTTATCTTCTCGTCGCGCCGATTAATTCCAGAGAAGACATCGAGGACTACCAATTCCACGCCGCTGTCTTTTTCATTCACAGTTAGAAATTACGCGGCTGAAGACCTCGGCTACGGAGAAGACGGAGCCGTCGACAATTCCACCTTCGTTCTCCAGAACTTTTTCAATATTGGCATTCCTACGGTAAAATTAACAATTCCTTGTAAACCCAATATAATTACAATTAAATCTACTCATTTACTTCAATATAAGAGAATAAAAACTTAAAAATTATTATCTTCTCCATGAGGAAGTCGGCAATTCATATTTTATAGAATGATCATCTATACGAAACAATAAAAACAGTACTACATTAATCTTGCATTATTACGTTCTTGTTAGAAATTGGTAGATATTTCATTATATATTATGTAGATATTGTGTAGCTTCGAATATAGATTTATATAATTCAAGCTCATTTTTACGACATAATGCAATTGAATTCTCGTATGTTTAGAACAAATAAATAAAAGACAGATATTATATATAACCTTGAATGTGAAATGATATAGGGCAGAGTCATGCAAGCAAATGCAGTTCCGTGACCGTGGGAGAGGGCGGCAAAGGAAAAGAAAATGGTCACCAACTTTCCATCAATCGGTCTTAGGAAGGCTCATTGGGCTTCGCTGTCCGCTTTGAGAAGCGGAGCAAACAATCCATCGAGCTATATCGGTTCGATCACGGAGAGTCGAGAGAGTGGAGGTGCAGGGTTCGATTGACGAACAATCGAACGGGCCGGAGCGGCGCACGTCGGCTAGCAATATCTGCAGGTCATTCGCACGACTGGCGCGCGAGACGAAATCGCAGTCTCTCGGCTGCTTCATCACGCTCCTCATCTCCGAGGGCGCGCAATCGTCACGAGCGTCTCTTCATTTTTCGCGGCGGCGGCGGCGGCGGCTAGGCGGCGCGATTATCCCCCCTCGGTTGGCCCGCGATGAAACGAGAAGTAGGAGCGGGAGGGAGAGAGGCGAAAGCAGAAGGAGAGGGATAAGGTCGAGGATAAGGATGAGGAGCAGGTCCTGGGCGTCAGGAGGGGCGGGCGGGGGGAGGCGGGTGGCCGGACTGCAGTTTGCAGCCGGCGATAGGTGTGTATCGATGGGAGCGCGGGGGAGAGGCGCGGCGAAATAAGAGATAAAGCTAACGCGGGGCTATATCGAGTGGGGCGGGGGGCGAGGCAGCCGAGTGGTCCGCAAGGCGCGCGCGTAATATCATCATCGCGTGTCCTCATCTCGTCGAATTGCGTCCTCCCGGAGAGCGTGGACGCGCGGCCCCTATTGGATACGCCTTATATATATCCTTTGTTTCTCGATACTTCGGGGAAGGAGAGCCGAGGGGCAGTTTGTTACCGAGGCGGCCCGGCGAGTGGAGGCTGCGCCGGTGCGGCCCGCGCGGACAACGACTGCCGCCGCTCGGCAGTTGGCGCTGCAGAGCCACTACCGCGCCAAGGAGATGAGGGCGCAATAATAAAAGGGAGAGATGGGCGGGGCCGGGTCCTCCCGGTCTCCCCGCTATTCCCGTCAGTGGCGCAATTTTCCAAAATTTCGCCTCTGCTGGCTATCGATTGCCGCTTTCAATTGCAGCCGAGTGCGCGGGCCTGTGGCCGCGCGGGCCGTGTACGTGTATATAACAAAGTATCGGCGATTCCTTGCGGCCTGTATGTTTGTCGTCTAATACGCTCGGTAACGTACGCTGCGGATAAAGCGCAAAGATATTCTGTTGGCGCACTGTTGAGATACAAAGTGCCTCATGAATATATTCATCTATAAATTCATATCGTATCGACCTAAGTGCACCGAGTTGTAAATAGTTTCCCTCCGAGAGGAGTAGCTCGCGTGCGTCTTTCCCCCATTATTTCACGCGTATAATTAAATCGTAACCTAGGAGATTAGCATTATTCGAGGCGAGTCCCGAGTCCCGAGTTCTGGGTCCCGGGTCCCGGTCCCGGGTCCCGACAAATAACCGGACTCGCGATCATTCGCTTGGCAGGTGCAGGAGCGCGCGGGCCGGGCAGCTCCGAGGCAGCCTCGTTATCGCCTACTCTGTATTAAGCTCGTAATTTAATTATCTTATTAAAGCGTTAAAGAGTGCGGGGTTAAGGGAGCAAGGTAAGCCTGAGGGGCTCTCGGCTCGCGCCGCGTGCGGCCGACTCTACAAATTAGCCGGGCAAATAAACTAGCCCGTTGTAAAAAGTATAAACAGTGTAAGCGTAAAAAAGAAGCAGTCGGGAATGTTAATCGGCGCGGGCGGCGGGTCCGCGCTGTCCGCGCCGAGGAGAGGAGGCGGGCCGCCGGAGGAGGAGAGGATGCCCGAAGGTGGGAGGAAAACTAAAGCGGGAGAATTAATGTCCCGGCGCAAGAGAAAAGCGGAAGAAGAAAATGAGTATAATAAAGAGCGAAACTCGTGGGGGAATAAAGACAGAACGGACGGGCGCTCGGCCGCTCGGCGGCTCCGGGCCTCCCGCGAAAAGGAAAAAGGCGCGGGCACCGGCAGCGCCGCCTCGCTACAGTAAACGAATTCGGAACAAAGTTTCGTCATTGCGAAATGACACGAGTGGTCTTTATAGGATCGAGCCCCGCCGGCTGTATTGACAAAAGTGTCGGGCGCCTATACGGGCCCGCGCGCCCTCCCTTATCTCCCTCTCTCCGTCCCCCTCTCATTCTCTCCTCGGGCCGCGCGTACACAGTTTCTCCGCGCCATTCGCCGATATTACCGGGGCGCAGCGGCGCGGCCCCGCCGGCCCGGGCGAGACGAGCGGGGGACGGGCGGGGACGGGCACTAAGAGCCGGCGCGAGAGATATAATAGAAAGGGGCGGCGGACGGGGTGATTGGGGCGAAATCATTGCGAGCGAATGGAAGAAGCGCCGGGCGGGAAACTCGGGCGCGACGTAAAGCCGTCTTAGCCCGACGATTGCCACGTAGGTGCAGCGAGGCCGCCGCCGCCGGCGGAGAGGACGCGCTCTAATCGGGGGAAGTACAGGGGCGGGGGCCGGGGCGCGGGCAGAAAAACGAATGAATAGTCAGGAGAGCCGTTCTGCGACGTTCGACGTTTTCCCAACGAGCGAGCCGAATTCCTTCCTGTCTTTCCCTTCTCCCGCCGCCTCCCGCCGCCTCCCGCTCCCTCGCTTTCAGGGGCGGGTAGGTAAGCTCGGCCCGCGCCCGGAATATCTGCCATTTGCGGTTAATCAGTCGGCCCGTCACCCGTCGCGCTTTTCATTACTCGTCCTCCGCGCCTCCCTCCCCGCCTCCTCCCAATTTTTTCCCGGCCGCCCGGTGCGCTCGCCGCGGGCCCAATGAGGCGCCACGTGCGCCACCCGCCCGTCATTATCGATGCTAACGCCCTCGCTTTTTAATAAAGACCTCCTTGGCCGCCTTGGGCCCGCTCTTATTGCGCGCTCTTAAGCGGTCGCGCGGCCCGCTTCCTTTTTTCGACTCGCGGCCAAGCGCCGCTTATCATCCGCGCACGGACCTAATGCTCGCAATAATTGCGCATTTTTCTTCCGCCTGCCTTTAATAATCCTTCTTTTTCCCGGGGCCCCAATTATTATATTTTATACGCACTTTTGGAATTTTTGCCGCTCCCCGCTCGCCAAAGGCACACTCGCATTTTTTGTAATTAAAACTTGTTTGAATATTTCCAAAACGAGTTTAACGTGTTTGCTTTCGTAAGATTCTAGTAAAGTCGGTATGTATTCGGTTGCACAATCAATTATATCGACAATAAATAATGAATTAACCGAGATGCAAATTAGCGCGGCAAAGGGGAAAAAGAGCACTCGGAAATCCATAGGCATGTGCAGGACAGCGCGGAGGAAGTGGCTGCCGCGGCTGCGGCCAGCCAATGGATTATTGGTATTGGCACTAAAGACTGCATCGGCGCTGCCGTGAATCTGCCTCAGGGGACTCGTGCGTCCTGCCTCCTGCGCCCTGGCTAGATCCGCGGATCCCTCGCTAGTCGCTCCTACGGCCGTCGATGCCGATCTCCAGCCTGCTAAATGCTGAATGCACCGCAACTAAGATGCACCGACGGGTTCGAGTGCGGGAAAAATGGAGAAGCAAATAGGGCCCAGTGACTTATTTTCGCATTTCCTCGGATGCATACGCTTGCCGGTTTGATTTATGCAAAACAACGGATGCCATGCGAGATACGCGAGTGGCTTTTTCTCATGAATTACGTATACTTTGTATAGCGACGAGTGGAAGGCCGCATCCTTGCACTTTGATTATGCTGCCATAAGATTTACTGAATTGTTTACGCCTTCCGCGCGCGATGGTGCTAATTGAAAAAGTGCGAGAAAAATGACTCGAATCGGATGTCTGTACGTAGGGGAATCGATCAGGCCGCTCTTGGATCAATATGCCGGCGGCTCGTAACTTATCGCACGCACGCAGGTCAGATTTTCTGCTCGAGCTGCGAGTGCGCCGAGAGAGGAAAAATGATGCGGGCCGAGATAAAAATGAGAAAAGTGTAATTGCCAACGCCGGGACAAAAGAACGATTTCAATAAAGGAGTTTGAGCAGGTGAGCTTATCCGGCGAGCGGAGACGAGCCGAGGCCAAAGGCAGGGCTCCTTTTAATTTTCGCCCTCATTGTGCTAACGGCGATTCTAATGCTCAGACAATGGCTTACATCGGGAAGAAATAAACAGACAGTGATTCGCCGTTTCTCCGAGCGGCCGGCCAGAGAGCTATACACGGCAGCAATGATTAATCGAGGCGGAACGAGGCGCGTCACGGGCCAGAGTGGGACCGAGGCCGCTGGGACTCTGGCGGAAACGCCCTGGCCGCGGCCGCCCCGCCGCGGGGAAAGCCCGCGCCCCACCCGAGAAAACGGCCCCGGCCCTCGCGATTTATCAAAGCGCCGGGCGCCGCGCGGCCGATCGCCCCGAGGCTCGCCCCGAGGCTCGGCCCGCGGTTGAGGCGCGCGGCGCTCGGGTCCTCGGCCGTCACCGCTCATCCTTGGCCGCCGCGCGCCCGCCACCGCCGCTAGTCAATTCCGCGATGATAAAGCAAATAGATAATGTCCGAACTTTAATTAAAACTGGACGGCTGAGCGACGTCTTTGATTACCCGAGAATTTAATTAATCGCCCGACGGCTCCGCCCGACGCCCTCCAAGGGGGAGGAGGCGCCCGCGCCGATCGCTCAAGCGCAAGCGCCACCCACCCGCCAAAGAGACCTGCCCCCGACTCCCGACATTTTTCTTGTATCGCCGCTCTTGCCGGCCGCGCGCTTTTACGCGCCCACCGGCCCTTTGACCGCCCGCCCGCCCACTAGTTACCATAACATTCGGCTCCAAGAGCGCGGCCCTCCATTATGGCTACATGCGCGCGGAGCGATGCCTCGCCAATTCGCTCCCGTCCCCGCCTGACAAATCTCTTTCAGCCAATTCATTAAGCCCCGCGCGAGTAAACCCTTTCCACGCGACTTTTTCTCTCTCCCGTTCGACCTCCGGTCATTCTTAGCAATTACGATTCTTGTGTGCCATATTCAACGTGACCATGGCACGCAGAGGTCAGGTACTAAACTGGCCAAATCAAAACATGTCATCAATCCGAGCATCGATCCTTTGTCCCTGCACGCCTATCGGTAATCATTAATTGTACCTTCACACAAGCCTCAAATTCTTTCGTTATACAGTCATTTTTTGAATCTACTAATGATCAAATAATCAAAAATCACTACTTGCCTTCACTCTAATAATAATATTCTGCAGATTAATATATGGTACAAAGTTAAAAATTTATAACACATAGCAAATGAAAAGACGTTTAACATCTTCAATACAGTATTAATAAAAAGAAACCTATTTCACTCCATTCTAAAATGATGTTCTTCCTCCTCCAACAAATATTACAATATTTAAAAGGTAAGAAAATGTAACCTTAATAGAAAATTAAATAATGCTTTCAAATATATGATACAAACATGCGTAAGTTTATTCATACAATCTCTAAATAGTGCACATATAAAATAATTCTTTCTTTGGCTTTTCTCTTTAAAATATTGTATAAATTCAACAAAATTTATCAATATATTTATTGAATTTTAATTTTTTTCGACAATCGTCGAAAATCAATCTTTAAAAATATTAGTATTGTATAATATATCAAAATGAGAATGAAAATAATACTAAACATAAGGAATAAGTATACGTCAAGTAACGCCAGTTGCCACCAAGTTAAATCAAGAGTATCTGATCTTAGTGGATTCGATTTATTTCTTATAACATATTCGACCCAAAATATGGCAGTTTCCATTGCTGTCATCGGTCTATCTCTAAAAAGTTTCGAGTAATGTTTTGCGCTCTCTCTGTAAAACATTAAATTAATATTGGTACGAGTTCATAAGACGAGTGAATATTCAAATTTAAATAAAAATACCTATATTTCGGATTATTCATTACATTATTTAATGCTTCATCCAAGCTTGCAGTTGTTATGTTATCAAAATCTATTCGAACTGCAATATTCTTTCTAACAAATAGTTCAATATTTCGAGGTTGATCAACAAACATAGGTATACCTATAAGCGGGACACCGTAGTACAAGGCTTCTTGACAACCCATCAATCCGCCATGTGTCATAAATACTTTTATATTTCTATGAGCTAATAAAAAATACATTTATATTGTATATGAATATATTTAGAAGCATTTTAAACAATTATCAAAAATTATTTATATAGTACAAAAATTATGTTATAATATATTTTAAATCTATCCACAATTACATTAGTTTACAATAAACTACCATAAAGAAACATTTGACAATTTCAATATAGAATTGTTCTATTATATTTTAATAATACTTTTTTTCGAAATTAATAAAAATATTTAAACAAAAATTAGTAATTACCTAATACAGCTTGTTGAGGTATCCATGGAGATGTTAAAACATTTTTTGGAAGACCAGGTGGCAGTTTATTTTTATCTACGATTTTCATTAATACTCGTGTAGGAGCTAACTTTGTAAACGATGAGTAGATATTATTGATTGTATTTGCAGGCAAACTTTCAATTAGTACCATAGATCCTAATGTAAAATAAACTACACCATCTTCACTTTCGTCTAACCATTTTTGAAGTTCCTAGGTATGTATAACAATTGTATATATATTACAATTAAATAATTATAAATAAATTATACATATATATATATATATATTAATATGTTTACCAGGGGTAGTTGTAAATCACTTTCATTAAGATGTAAACCAGCAACTTCTATTAATGTTGGAATTGTTGACCTAGAACCGAACAATATTGGATGAGTATTGGCTAATATCAGAGCTACGCTTTTTTCTACATCACGTATATTAGATATACGAGGGTTCAAATATTTTTTCATTTGATTAGTCTGAACGTCATTTGTCATGTATTGAAAAACGATTGTTTGCCAGTGATGTGATAACAAGTTAAATAAACGGTCCCAAAATTTTGTGCTATGAAAATTTTGAAAGAATATATCTCCTACTACTGCTCGATTATCGTAATTCCCAGTGAAATCACTAATCCACGAATACTCTATTGTTGATGAAAGACCAACAACTGGTATATTAAGATGATGTCCAAAACCTATGAAACAGTGTGCTCCAAATAACTGTAAATATAATATGAATGATATTATAGTTAAAATATGTATATAATATGTTGATTGAAATATTATTAATAAAATAATTTCTGTAACGTTGTAACTAAGGTTCAACGAATGTTGTTGTTGATGTAAAGGTTTTTACGTTTAAGTACAAGTTGGTTATATATATTTTTACCATAAACTATAAATAACTTTAATAGTCGTTAAAAATTTATTATTTATATACAAAGAAAAATCCTAGTAATACCCTTACCTACATACTGGGTGTAAGTGATGATTCGGATGGAGAAAGAAGTTTTCACAAAAATAATAGTTTGTATGCAAATGTAAAAGCACTTTATTTATACAATACATGATATTACTTAAGATTTTTATCACTCGCAAGTCCGAGATCAAGTGATTCCGTTACGAGAGCGAGAAATGCATAAGGGGTTACCTGTGCGCTCCCCCTTTCTACGCGTCCCTTTGTTTCCGGGTCGATAGTATTAAACGCGCTAGCAAATCCTTCGCGCTCATTTTGCAATACTTTCTCTATAATTATGGCATGGGTGTCAACACCCCTAGCATGAATCGGTGCCTAGCAGACACAATAACTTAGTATGCCAGCTTACCCAGCACGATCAAGAAAGCGTACTCAGTAGCTTACGGAATGAAGTAAGAACATAAATCCAACGTTGAGAACTATATGTTTATATGAAAATTTGCTAGCAGTAGGCACATATTATCTTTTCAAATTAATAATTAATTATAATTATGGAGGAACTTACATCAAGATTATTATCTTCTGTTTCAGATAAGTATAACTTTGTATTACAAGTATCAAAGTAAAATAAACGAGTACCAATGCAAATGATTCTTTGTAAAAAACTGTTTAATTTTTTTAAAACGTAAGAAGTATTTAATAATACTCTATTGATTATATTTTTATAATATTTTTACAACTTACAAAGAGCTGAATTGAACTTAGTTTTTGTTTATTATTTGCTAATTGGTACATCCTTTTAAACAAATCGTACACGTATGTTTATTAATTTAAAAAATTTGAATGGTGATCTTAAAAACCGAATAATTACAGATATATTAGAACTTATAAAAATTTTATCAATTAAATATGGATGTTAAATGCTTTTGTCCCAATCAATAATAAAAGTAATCTTTGTATTGACGAAAAATACATATCTTTTTGTTTTCACCCTAATATTTATATAAAATACAATTAAAATTATAAAAATATTAATTACTTTTTGTTTTATAGCTTTCAATTTGTTAAATTCTGAAGAAAATGGTTTGTTAGTAACATAATAGTATAAAAATAATATATTGAATAAAAATATACATAGAATTAGAATTATGTTATATACAATGTTATATATTGAACAAAAAAATTGCAAAAAAGGTGTATAAGTGGAAGGTATCACCAACGCAATAATTCCTTGTATATTTTTTCAGGATTTAATAAATTAAAAGGTATGTGACAAAAAATAATAGATATTTTTATAATGTACAGACTTCATTCCACAAGTTACTGGGTACACTTTCTTGGTAGGTAACGCGTCGTGCTGGATAAGTTGGTATGATAGGTTATTGCCTCTGCTGGGTACTGTTTTGTGTCATGGTCATTGACATCCATCTAATCATGTTCTTGGCGGTTTATCTAACCATCAGCGACTACGTATCAGTGGTATACGGATAAACACAGACGCGTGCATTTTATGGAAAAACCTAACTCTCAATCGCGGTCTGATGACAACTCGCCGTATAACACTTAAGCTATTTGCCTGTAAGTTTCCTTGATGGACCTATTGACTGTCAACAACTGTTTAAGCAATGGTCAGGCAGATACTTCGATCCCGCGACTCACCATATAAGGCGGCGTTTGCATAAAAAATGACAGATATCTCTAAAGCTTTAACATCGTAAAAGAAAAAGCGTCTCATAATTTGCCAAGAAACTGTTGTTCACGACTTAATTTTCGAAATAACTGCTAACATTAAGAATTGTTAGTTTAAGACATAGCGTTATAGAATTCCAGATAAAAATCACCAATTGCTCAGAAATAAAATGATGGACTTCCGTGAATCAACTCTATGTTAGTACTTTTAAGCGTGAGAAATTTAATCATTTTGTTCATTTCTCGTAATTCTTGCGGTATTACTTTCTTACTGCGACTACTTTGTATTTTATTATTTTTGTAATCAAATGACATGATATTATGTCTTATTCTCAAAAAATAAGCAATAATAAACATTCGAGCGATTGGTACTCATATGATAAATCGGCACTGAAATAATTTTAACGAAGTGATTTTCATTGTAAAATATTAATATTAGTTAATTTCAAAAATTTGTCCGTTTATGTTTTATTTTATTATTTATATTAAATTATAATTTGTGAAAGTTTCAAAGTTTTTAACAACGACTTGGATCGATAGATTTTTTCCAGAAATGTATATGTATGTGCAATAACTTAAAAATTTGTTTGTAATAATGAAACCGCTTATATGTAAAGTTATTTATCGTTAGTTTTTATTAGTACTTTTATAATAAACTAATCTACTTACTTCGGTAATAACTAAATCGTATGCTGGATTGTCTGGTGGATACTTGATAATTTTTTGAATATCTTCTAATCCCATTAATTCACAAATTTTATTACCAAATCTATCTGCAACAATTGCTGCTACTCCTTCATTATTTATGGATTTAATAAAATCAATTGTCAAATTATTTACTACACTGTCCAAAGTTCCATTTAAATTTGCTACTACTTTATAGTTATTTGGCGGATTCTTCAGAGGAAAATGTGTGATAGCATCAATCTGATGACCTCGTTGTAATAAACCTTTGATTAAAGCTTCAAACATTATATTGTGACTCTTTCCATTGTAAGGAAAGATTGCCAGAATTCTGTCCGACTGAGTGTAAGATGCGTCAATGATGAAGAAAACAGCAACAATTATTATCCGTGATGCAATCATATTGTTAAGTAACTGGGATCACTGCGTAAATTTTTTGTATTTATAACAAACAGTTTTAAATTAATGTTCAATTATAAATGTTGTTCTCATAAACTCTCAGAACTGACTGGAAAATTGTGTTACTTCAAAAATATCTATTCCCAAAATCTATACTATTTTATGTTTGTTTAAACTGATAATTTCATCCAGTGATTTATTGAGATAACGATAGTTTTATCAGCTGAAAACTTGTATTAAATAAGTCGTTAAATCAATTACATAGGTAGCTAGGTACAAATAAATGTAGAATTTGATTCAGTAAAGGCTAATTGTTGGTAGATAATACATTTATTATTCAGTTAAAATTTAGAAAAAGCTCTTATAGCTCTATGATAAAATATTAACTATACTATAATATGATTATATTATTATGTATGTTAAAATAAAAGTAAACAACACTTTTTAACAAAATTTCGTAAGGTATACCAAGTCAATTTTTGGGTCCGGAATAGACATCGCATAATCACAGATTAATTAAGGAAAATGATATAAATTGATATAAAATGATATAAAATGATAAAAATATAATTCGATAGGAATTTATGAAATTAATGTCAACAATACTAATCATTATTTTAATCTTATTAAGTTATTCATCTTTGAATAATACTTAGTAATATGTATGAAAACACGCAGATGGACCAATATCTTTTAATAAAGTATACCTTCTTTGGATTTCTATTATTTCAAATTTATTTTCAGAATATGATCAACCTAAGGACCTAGATCACGAGTTTAAAATCAAGATTAATAACTAAGATTTGCATAATGACCAAATTGTTTATTAAGTTTTTTCTGTCCGTAACATAAACTTACACTGTATTGTTAATAAGCTTTCATTCGATTATAAATATATTTTAATCGACTTATTCAATGGAATGTTTACGATTGACGTAAAGTTATCGATAACTTTAACTATTTTTGACTAGTCAAATTCTAAATGTGAGGATGATATTTTAGCTAAATTTAAGATATATCTATTTTTTTATTAGAAGTTGCTGAAGTCACTTTAAAGATACAATTTTTAAAAAGAATTATATATTGAACATCAGAAAGTAGTTATTTTAAAATAAATGCATTAAAAGAAAATGTCTTATATATATTAATTGATGCATGACAGTCTGATTATTATTTATTTATAGTTTCAATAATTACAGTGAATTTTTTCTGTATAGAATATTCAAATGGCAAATTGAATTAGAGGAATTCATGTTGTCTTTTATCATAAGAATGACAGATAACGCTCCATTGATAACCTGCTAAAAATTGCGAGAGTTTATTTTAGAAATTTGAATAATTTCGCCATATAGTTCAACTAATTCGACTATCATAATTCGACTATAATTCAAACTACTTGACTTAGTTTTTGATTAAAAAGAATAACATCGTTGATTCTGAGTTATGCCAAGAGCAAGCCTTATGTAAGTAAATCAAGATTTTTTGATTGATTTAGAGCTCGCCATATTGTAGATATGATCATTATTTCAACTCCTAAAATCCTCATATACCAAAATTTAGGCGCAATGTTCAATTTTCTAATAACTTCTCATCCACCATTTTAAATCAGCTATCTTGATTTTTGAAACATAATCAAGGTTTGGTATACGCAAACCTATATCATAATATGTTAAAGTCATGATCAGCGAACTGTAGAACTGTTTATTTAAAATTTTGTCAATTTAAACCATGTATTAACATCCCGAACCGACAAGACGCCTTAGACGATTAATTTTTATTAATGTTATATTTAAATTATCGTCGTATGTGGTATGTATGTGTAATGACTATATTATTTTCTGCTGAAAAATTTCTTGTTTGGTAGTATTTTTTCTTGTATTATGCTTAAAGTCAATTTAAATAATAGTTATCTTGTAAATTTTTTATATTTATTTTAAATACATGGGTCGATAATTAAAAATAATTTCAGAAGAAAATTTGTTGCAATAAAAATAAAAAAAATGTTTTTATTCCAAAAAATCAACTAAAAAAATGATAAAGGTTCTAAAAGTCAAAACTTATAATGTTGCTATTATATTAGATCTTCAGCAAGGCTGTATAAAATTATTATTTCAGAATTATTATTCTTTTTTCTAGTTTTTTCTTATAGGGTAGTAAGATATAATTACAAACTTTCTGCATATAACATGAGCTATTTGCATTAAAGGAGTTAAGGAAATGTCTCACGATATCAGTAAAGAATAGAAAAGAGTGGCTTCAGTGCAATTACAATCCGGGAAAAAACTTGAAGTTGCAATTATGTCTTCACAATCAAACAACAATGAATACGGTGATAGACGACATCATGGATCTTATGTGAGATATTGTAATCAAGATCGTAATTCATTAGGTTTGACTGAGCGCATAACAACCCGTGATAACCTTGAGAAAACTATGACGTATGCGGTCAGGCGCGATACCGTTCGTAAGTCTTGTCGAGTACGTGCGGGAGTATGATAATGTGATAAAATTTATTAATTCATATAGGACTAAACAGAGCAAGAGCCACTTCTGCATGTGATAACCAATGGTTTTCCTACGGTAATGGAAACAGTTGCGGAAAAATATCTCTAATAAGTACAATGTGTCGTGGCAAACCGCTAGTAATTTGAATTATTACTTATAACAATTATGTATGGAATCTAGATTTTGAATGGTTATCAAATTCTAGATGCTGCGGGCCATGGATTTCTCTTTCAATGGTCACAACCTCATAGCCTCTGTAATCAAGTGGACGCTATGGTATTGGTCCTGAGTCTTTGCCTCTTTTTACGAGATGCATTGTGGAAAGAGGCGCCAGTAGATTCGCGTAAAATCCTGGTGGTTAAATAATATAAATTCCTTAATTTCCTTTTTAGCATGGGAAGTCGTAACGATATTAGCATAAAGTAATAAGATGCGCGGCGGCGTATAAATACGCGGGGTTCTTTGCGGGCCCGACGCGGTCTTTATTGCGGCGTAAATCTCTGGCAATTCGTTTAAAATCATATGGCCCTCGACTGTAATTGTAATCATTAGCGCGCGAGTAAGTAAACAGAAATATACTGGAGGATGCGCGGAGAGGAAATGCAACCTCTTGGAGTAGCTGGTACGCGAAAGCCCGGAGCATATTCCTGACACAATCAGCCTACCATACCGAAAATAATTCGCGAAAATATTCCCCAGGTTCGCGAAAAACGGTGCCTCCGTATAATGCGGAGCGGTCGGCAAATGCGGCCCCCTTTTTTGCAGCCAGTAAATCAAGAACTTAATTAAATGTTACGCATGCGGAGCTCTGGGCGTGCGCGAGAGGAGGCGACTCCGAACACGGCCAACTAATCACGTGAAATAATTACGTTTTGTCCCGGCGCGGCATTACAGTGCCAGCTGCGCCCGGCGCACTGATGGACACCGTCTTGTCACGCGATCTCGCGCCCTCTTCGAGGCCCAAGAGGAGGTGCAGCTTCGATGCTCGAGGCCGCCCAGTACACATAAGCTCTAGCGGCCAGAAGCACATGCACGCGCGTACGTGCAAAGCGCCCGGTTCGATCTGCACCCTGAGAGCTCGCCGCGAGGTGGCGATTTCCCCCCTGAGATTGCGCCGCCCTTTGCCACCTGTGCAGCCAAATCTCCAGACAATCTGTTACTTCAAACCTTTAATTTCCGAGCGTAATACCTTACATACGCTGCCTGCTAGCTTGCGGTGTATCGAGCAAGTTTCGGAACGATAAAAATGCAGACTCGCTAGACCTGGCGCACTCACCTCGCATGTCGACCCGCGGCCTTTAACGAGGTCGACATATTTTTTCGGAAAATTAATTTGGTCTGCAGACAAAAAAGATATTAAACAGCCAGTCCATTAAAATCTCTTTAAACTTTGTTATGGCCAGCAGGCAATAGGTTTCGATGCGGGCTGCTACTGTTGTCGCCCCCTCTGCAAAAAGTCCGTATATAGTTCTGGACACGCGAGAGACAAATCTGGGAAATGTGTGACAAGCTTGCACGCGCCAAAGTACAACGGGTGCAACGCCAACGGGCTAAGAAGAGATGCACCAGCTCGCATTCGGAAAAAATCGCAATATATATGCCTCGGTTTCTTGCGACAAGCCACACAAGGGGAGCGACCGCGATTTTCCTTCTCATCATGCAACTACAGACTCATGCGACCCCATGCTTCATCCTTTTACTCTAGTCATGCTGCCTCTTGCTCTTAATTCATTGACACGCAACTTCATCGAATTATAATTATAATTTACACGAAAATACGTATTTAAAAATAGAATTAAATTTAAATTTATAGATTTTAAAAGCGAAAAATTAATTACAACTTTTTGAACAAATAAAATTATAAATATCACGATATTTTTAAAATGCGTTAACTTACTATGTTACAACGTTAATACAATGTTACAAAAATATTACAAATGTATATAAAAGCTAGGTTTTATTTTAATCATTTGCAATAAATAATATCAAAAGAATTACTATTAATGATAAAGATTGTTATTAATGGAAACGCGCGTACATAATTCAAGGCAAACTGAAAAATATAGCGACACTAAATATAAAATCACAGACGACTGAGAAGTTTGTGCGCAGTTGAAAAACGAAACGGAAGGGAGAATGTAACGGGATAACGGCTAAATCGAACTGAATAAGGAATACAGAGTTGCAGTTCGTCTATATGTAGGTTCGAGACCGGAGGCATAACTCGGGGTATACATCGCAGCGCCAGTAAATTATACGCAAAGTGTACGAGGTGAAACAGCCTCTCTCTCGCTCCCATCCGCGAGGACGAAAAAGGAAGACGGAGAGCCACAACTGCCGCCTCTTCCAGGACTCGTGCACCCTAGAGATGGAAAGAGACGGAGCGAAAGGAGGGTAGGGGGAGGGAGCGCCTGCCTCGCGTACATCATTATGATTGATCGCTTCACCTTACTTTGTAATTAAAACTAGTTGCCATTGTGCCCAGCAGCACCGCACGGGCGCTGCGCTCCGCTGCCTCGGCTCGCCACACGCTTAGACCTCCTCGTGAGCGGCTCCCGCGCGGCGCCCGTACTTATACGACCCGCATTTACGCGGACCCGAGAGTCGAGACCTACGGCCGAGTAGACGCTACAGCTCATGTAGCACGAAACAGCAGATACAGTTGCATGAGATTCCTGTCGCTTTGACGCATTTGATGTTCAGTATACAGATATGCAATATATTCCAATTACAATACACTTTGCTTTCATTAATATCATTCTACTCGTAATGAATGATAATAAAAATACTTTTCAATCTATTAGATTTCCGTTTTTTAAAACCGTCATCATTCGTATCTATATAAGAGATGCAAGTAGACTAATCTATACACATATACTTAAAAATTATTTTTCAATAAATGGAATCAAAAGTATCAACTCGTATAAATTTAAAAGCATTTTAATACATAGATTGTAATAGCATTTGCTAAACAATAAACTGACCAATTTGAAAAAGTAACGCCAGATCTCTGAACTAAATCATCTAGTTCTTAAAAAGGAATAGTCAGATTTTTTCACCTTGAACGAGAGACTCGTGACAAGGAAATGCACATTCCATCTGCTCGCTCATTCAACATCGCTGGCTCTTCAAGTTCCCTTGTGTAACGTTCACCTGCTATAGCAATAGGACGCTTCCGATAATCACGATCGTCGATACATGACCATTAGCGGTATTATAAACGTGATAGATCAATATTCTTTTCTAAGTCTTCGCATACAAAGGACGCTGCGACTGCGGAAGTTATAAATATCTATCAATAGTAGAGCAATTTTGAATACAATGATACAAAGGCAGTTAATAGTTATTTTTTAAATAAAAAGACTATTTGTAAGTCTCATTCTTAAGTCTTACATTATTTTTCCTGTTAAGGAAGAATGACCCTCTTATAGTATTGTAATATTTTTTCAGAATACTTGGAGAATGCGTTAATTCTTTGTTTAAGTCACATTACACTGTAGACTTTGCTTATTTCGATTTAATTTCATATATACATCATTAACAAATATTTAAAATTGTTATAAAGTAAATCAACACAATTCGATATAATTACAAAATTTTTATCAAGTTATTTATGCATCTGATGCAGTTTTACAGAATTTCAGTTTGATTAATGTGGTAGCTTCCTTAATTCATTTTTCTATTTTTGCTATAGGAAAAACGTAATTTTGATAGCTACTATGATTTTTATGCCATAGATAGTTTATGCCATAGATAGATAGTTTCCAAAAAAGGTGAAAACTTTTGAATTAACTAGATCATTATGTACGTACAATTGAAATACGATCATAATACAAGTTGAGATAAGATTATATTATTTTCAGAATAAATGGAACATACTATACTGAAATATGTGCAAAATTGTTTGATATACTTATTCAAGATAATTGAAATTTGATATCTTATGTTTAAAAAACAATTAAAACTTGTGTAATACATTTGTAGGCTAATTAAAGCAGGTTATAAAAGCATGAGTCGAATGATTTGTCCTATGTCAAGAAGATAAGATAAAACATGAATTGGGCACTATAATAGCGTTAAAAAGGGCCACTTGAACAACCATTCCTTATCGGACGGCGCAAAAGTAGAAACTATCCCATGGTAGCGGCGTCCCGGGCATCCGCGTGTCACATAGCCGCGCGTTACGAGCCTCGTATGCAAATACAGGGGAATCCAGTCGCGCTGCACCAACACCAGGACAAGAAAAGTCAGATGGGCATCGGTGTGCGCGCGTACGTGTCTTTGCCTTATTTGAGCGGCACGTAGGGCGGCTCTCGGGGCGAGAGACGAGAGCGCAAACACGTATATAAGAGAGAGGAGCGAGAAGGAGGGCGAGAGCGCGTCTCGCTTTCCCGCGGCAATGCGTCATAGTTATCTATGCTTTTTGCGTGGAGACTGATTTAGAGCCGTCTAAGGACCCCGGGCCCAACGAAAATTAAATAATTGCTAATTTATGGCGCGAATCGCAACGAGCCCCATATACGTCCCGTGCTCTCGGCGGCTCCTCGCTCTCTCCCTCGCGCCCCGGTCGATACGCCGCTTTTCTCTCTCGCGCGCGCACTCGGGCAAAGTCCGACGCGCACCGACGCGCCAGTTTCAGATTTTCCGGGAGGCCGGAGGGGGGCCTGCGGGGCTTGAAGGACCGAGATCCCACTCGAGGCGTAAATTGTCTCTCGTGGCTTCGGTAGCTCGCGCGCAAATAAGTATGCACGCGCCAGATCCTCGATGTGCGCCCGCGCCGCCGGATGAGGGAGAGAGACGTGGGCGATACTTGGAGAAGCAGCGCCAACTTCCTAAGCGGTCTTGCCGTGGTCTTTGTGCAGGGAGCACCCGAGCACCTGATGCCCTCCTACAGCTAACTATCCTAACGAGTGGCTTTCGCCACTTTTCTCGTTAGGCCCGCTTTTCGGACATCGATCATATTCCGCGTTAATTAACTCTATCCGCATGCCAAGTCTCATTCTTACTTCTCATCATATTTGGTCGACTGTAAGTTTTTGCTATTTCTTTTTGCCATTTGAAAACTTTGCCGGAGCTTCTTGTTGTCAAATTTAGCATTTCGAAAATCAATACATCGTTCCTTCAAAAAGTTGAATAAAGATAAGCAGCCGTAAGGCCTCTCTTTGTCGCGAAATCCCGCTCGAAGCTAAATGTCAAATGAAACAGCTGATATTGTTCACTAAAATGCGAATAAAGTGAGCCAGCGCCTGACGTCAACGAAACCATTCCCCGCTTGTGCAGCGACTTTCTTTCAATGCGCAATGCAAATCGAATAATCTCCCCGTCGACAACTTGGATCCCCGACTCGTGACGTCTAATTTATACATTCGACACTTTCTATTCCCACCGATTCAAGGCAGAAAATGGCTGCGCATTATGGACGAGCATTCAGGCGTCGCCCGTGGGTCAAAGAGACAGAAGAACCTTCGAAGGCATAGTTTAAACGCGAACGTACTACAATGAGTAATAGTATAGGCGAGCGGCTGGCTTTGCTTACGTGATCTCGGTAATAATTCGCAGCATATGCACCGGAAAATCATTCGAAAATCCATCAAAAGATCCGAGTGTGCCGCCTCGCAATAAAAATTCGACGTGTCGCATAAATCACGCGGCCGGCGCGCGTCCCTCGTATAAGTCCGAGAACAGTGTCACGTGTGCCTTGAGCACTGCAACTATTCGAGCCCCGAGCCCCGCAGCTCGCGCAGTGCGCACCATTCGTCGCGCGCGTGTGCGCCAACTGAACACCGGCGCTCATCCACGCTTTTCTACTACCGACTGACAGCCCAATAGAACATAAGTCACGTGCGAAAAAAAGCGAATGATCTGATAGTTATTTATCTCTATATCAATTTAGGATCCTTTAAAAATGCTTCTCGCTTGTATTTAGTTTACTTTTGATGAATAAACTGTAAGTAGAATAAGTCTAGCTTTTATTAGATTACAATCATGAATGACTAGAGAATCCTATTATATTATGTTGAACAATAAATACACACATTAATAATGTATAGAAAACATTTTGATAATTGTCATTTTTTAATTTTTTCTTCGTTTACTAAAATTTTTCCAATTTTTTTTTGCAATTACTTAATCTTTTGACAAAGGACTAAAATTTATGTGTATATTAATACGATTTACGAAGGATAAAAAAGGATATAACGTGAATATAATTTGTGTAACTTCTTATCATAAAGTAATTAATCTTTTTGAATATTGATTTTTATAGAAATTTATATGTTAGCTCAAAAGCATATTATATACTATCGATTATTTTTACTTAAGAGGATTTGACAACTCGAAAATCGATTTAAAGAAAATTAAAATATTCCGTTTTTCAGTCAAGAAAAAAATTAAACGAGACCTACAAATTTGATGAATGGGATATTTTGATAAATTACACCAATAATCTGTCTCAAGTTGAATAACCAGAAATATAATAATTATTTCGTTAAATATCAAAAAACCTGTATTTTAAGATTATATAGGATTGCTCGACGAATGAAACATTTGAGATTTTTAATAATTTAGACTTTTACTGTAAGGTATCAATATTTGCATAGTGAACCAATTTATGAATGACTTGCTTTAGAAGGGCGTAAGCGTTGTTACGTGGGAGTAGGTAGGGAATCGAAGGCTCGACAAGGTGGGAGATCTATGGAATAAAGCGACTCACGGTGCTGATGTTTGAGAAGTAGTGGTTATTTATTGATTCTTTGAGAGTTCGTCGAAGAAAAGAGACTCGTATCTACTCTGACGCTGCGTTACGCACTGATAGCTTTCTGCTTACTGATAATCGACTGACCTCAGCTACTTTAGTTTGCCTCCCTTTTATTCTGTCGTGGCTCCAGTCTCTCCGTGATCACTGTCACCCGAACCGCTGTCTCCCAGATTCCGTTACGGGCGTGCGTCTCCCGCGATAGTGAGGGCCGCGAGTATTTCTCCAACAGTATAGACATTAAAGATACAGATACCGCGATTTTGTTGCATGCTTCGCTGAAATTGACCGCGGGATCCCGGGTCTCTCCGCGGCTGCAGATATCAGAGCCGCTAACTTTGCGGCTCCGTCATGTATAACGCCAATGGTGCGTACGTGACAGTATTCAGTAGCTCTTTATAAGATTATATTTTAAATAATATATCAGTGTTGATTTCAAAATGTAATATCTAAATAAAATTTTCACACACACACACACACACACACACACACACACAAATTTTAAATTGGAAGAATAAAGATAATTTTAAAAGCACTGATTTTGTTAACTAAACTCCAATTATAAAATTCAAAAGAAATTTTGTTTTTGTACAGATCAACCTTATTTTAACTTCTATACTTATTAGATATAGATATATCAATACTTATTATATATATAGGTCGCCAAAGATATTGCCAAAGGCAAACAGGCCATGGGTGTGCACTCGGCGTCACAATATTACAATCTTGCGGATAAAGGTGATTATGCCCGTTACACATCCAAAAGCGAGATTCGTTATCTTAAAGCCACCTCTCTTTCTCTTTCTTTTTCCTTCTCGACGCGCACGGTATGCAAATTAATGGCGACGCGGTTTAATTCGGCAATAAATAGGGGTGACCCTTGGCGCAGCGGCAATCGGGCCATCAGTCAGAGCGCCTCGCGCGCACCTTTTTACCCCCTGCCCCCTCTCGTCCTAGGGCCCAACCGAGTCCTGGGAAAGCTTCGGATTTATTTGACGCCCCGCGACAATATTTATAGGTCCGGTTCGCGGCCTCGCGCGTCTTTGGCCAAACGCTCATTGCTTTCTCTTTCTCTCCTTCTGTTGGTTTGCCGTCCTCCTGCCCCTCCACCGCCGCCTCCTCCTCCTCCTTCAACTCTTCGTCTGCGCTGCGCCTCGGCCTGTTTTATTTTCCGCGCGGCGTTGATGCGCGCGTGCACTTAAACCGCGCGAGCGCTTAAATGCTCCTTGATATCGTAATTCGTCGGGAACGAGTTATGAGCCCGGGCGGCGCGCAGCCGAGATGCGTCCGCGTGCCAATTCGCATTGAGGAGGTTTTATAAATCCTCCTGGGCTATCGTCCCGAGATTGAAAAGACCGAACCGCTGTACACCGATCGAGAAAATAAGTACACATGCGCATCAGTATAAAGAAAGAGAGCGATAAATAGGCCGAGAGCGGAATTTCTCCCATTTATTATTTAAACCTCCGAGTTCTGCAAATTAAACGCGAGCAGTCAGTTTTTTCCTTTCAACTTTCAAATCTTACACACGAGATTCATTTGCTCATATTAGTGCAAAAGATGTAATATACAATATACAGAAACATGCGTATACATGTATTTTAAGCCACCACACAAATTTACAATTAATTTTCGAAAAATATCTTTTATTATCTACGTATAAACTCTTTTATCTAATGATTTCTATCAATTAATTAGTATAATTAAGTATCCAGTTAATTATTCAAGTATATAGTACGTGAGTCTTCAATAACTGCCACTATCTCAATCCTCTAGAATTAGAGAATTTGTAAAGAAGATACAGTTCATTTGCGAACGATGTGACCAAGGCACTACGAAATCAGATATTGCAATACTGAGACCTTTCAAAGTATATACATATATACATTTCGTTTTTTTTCCTCTCGAGAAATTAAAGCCTGCGTTGGTTGTTCCAAAAAAGAGACATTGAAACAAGTGACCTTATATGAATACGACTGATATCACGTATTGTTATAACTTTTCGAATTCTCTAAGTCAAGGAAAAAAATCTAAATTGTATTTACCAATAAAATTACCATAATGATTTTCTATAGTAGAAATGTATATTTAAAAAATAATCAAATTATTAGAAATTTAAATACATACACACATTGCAGCCTTACAGTTTTTCCTGTTTGAATCTTGCTGACACAACTTAATTTGTACTCCAATGAATATCTACCACATATATTTATCTTATTTCTAAATAAATTTGAAAAAAATTACAAGAAAAATTATGAGGAAAATGATATAAAAAGCTACGTTAAAAAGTGACTTCTAATTGATGAGGTCATTATAAATTTTATAAATCAGTATAATCATTAAAATCATTTATGCAGTTATCAAAAATAAGAATAAGAATTCTATTATTACATCTAAATTTCAAGTCAAATCGAATAAAAATAAAATTGATAAAATTAGAAACATCAGATGTTGACCTACATGAATTACAGATGCAGCTTAAATACAAAGAATTATTTTTTTTAATATAGAATCATTCAATTACAGGTATTAAGTTGTCGCATCTTGTTCCCGCGAACTAATTAGAATCCCTAACCAAAGAGATAGTTTCAAAAGCGCGAGGCTCACGGTGACAGAGTGAAAGACATACATCAGAGCAAAAATAAACTTGTTTATACGTGAAGCGCGTTGAGGCGCGCGTAATTTCATAGTTGTTAATAAAGAGGCCGTTGGCCCGATCGAGTCGACACATTCGCTAATCCCGTCTAAAACAGTGAAGGAACGGAAGTGAGAGAAAGTATGTGTGAGACAGAGAAAGGGCTGATGGGAGGGGGAGAGGGGTGAAAAAAATGAAAAGAGCAAGTAAGAGCGGGAGAGAGAGACAGAGAGAGAGGCAAAATTTATCGTTAAAAAGAAAAGGGGGCCACGGATATAAATCTCGGGTATTATAATGGGATCTGTCTATTATTAAAGAATGAGTGATTTAGGGGAGGGGTGGAGCTGGAGCCCGTGCGCGCACTTTCGTCTCTCTCCCGTCCAAGTGGGTGGGGTACATGCGCGGCGGCCGCCGCGGTCGCCGCTTAGGGGATCGTGAATTTGATCGGCATGGATCTAGACGCGCCGACTGTTCGCGCATTAAACTGCCGAAAATCGAAATTTTGAATGCAGTGCAGCACCTCGGTACGTATTAGTTGCGCCTCCAATTTCACCTGGTCAATTCGTTTATTGATGGAGTATTAGAATATTTCGTTTCTTCGATTCTTTATTTACATATGTACGTTTATAAACAAATTTAACGATAAAACATATTTTATTAATATAAATAAATCAGTCAAAGCAAAAAGTAATCTTCAACGCACCATACGTGCGTTTTTATACGTACCATTTTTTAGAATGTCTTATTCAAACAATTATATGAAGTAACTTTTTTATTTTATTATAGTAATTTTATTATTAGGTAATGTGGTTTCACAATATTAATACGCTAATATCGTCCATTATTTACAGGAAACTAATTTCTGACTCTGTAATTTCGAAGTATCTCATCACTCTTTAAAAAAATAGCATCGGATGTAACTCTGTAAGTACCTCAAGGCAATAGTGTAATTGGGATATAACTGATTTTCTGCATCCGAAAGGTTAATTTTCAAAACGTTTTATTCGAGTTCAATTTCAGTACATACGCATATTTTAATTATTATTAATATTAATTATTATTAATGAATATAATAATAATTATTTTTAAAAATTATACTACATATACGTAGAGATTATTCGATTTATAGAAATCGACATTTTACTATCTTTTCAAAATATGATTTTGAATATTCTATATACAATAGTAATCTCAATTTTTTTTTTTAAGACTGTTCGTATTATTAGACTTCATAAATAGGATCATTTTTCTTAAGATTAATTTTATAAAATAATAAATTACGATATTTGTTAAAATGAGTACTAAAATTATAAAAGCATAAACATCAAGCAAAGCTAATTGCCAGTTAGAGAGATTTAAGGCCGGTGACCGCAATACGTTTGGTCCATTCCGCACAATGTATTCAATCCAAAATGCGGAAGCATCCATTGCACTTTGTGGCCGATCTCGAAATAGTTTTGAATAATACTTTGCATTTTTTCTGTAAAATATTATTGTTTTAGATAATATTCAATCTTTCAATTTAACAATTTAACAATTTATTTAGTAAATGTATAACTAATAAAACAATTTTTTAGTGCAATTTTGTTGTTTATAATACTTTACCTATAATCTGGATTGTACAATATTGAATGAAAAGCATCATCTAGATTTTTCTCAGTTAAATCACTGAGTGGAAGCTTTATTGACATATTTTTAGCTACGAAAGCTTGAACATTACGAGGTTGATCAGCGAATAGAGGAACACCAATCGTTGGAACTCCAAAATAAAGAGCTTCCTGACTTCCCATCAATCCGCCGTGAGTCATAAATGCCTTTGTATTATTATGAGCTATAAAAAAAGAAGCTTATCATACAAATGTAATTCTTTTATTAAAAACTCAAACTTCTTAAATGTTCGACGCTATAAAAATTAATAATTAATAAGCTTAAATGTATAATAGTATCTATCCTATTGAATTTAATAATATTTAATCAAACCTAATATTGCTTGTTGAGGAATCCACGGCAAGGTCAGCACATTTTCCGGTAAGCCAGGTGGTAATTTGCTCTTATTTGAAACTCGCATTAGCACGCGAACTGGAGCTATTTTTGAAAACGAAGCATACAACGCTTTGAGCGTCATTTCAGGAAGTGATTCAACCATTACCATTGATCCAAAAGTAAAATATAGAACTCCGTCGTTACTTTCATCCATCCATTTTTTTAAATCCTGTACTTACATTAACAAAACATTTATATTTCAAACTTTTTAATAAAAATTCTCTTTAATTGATCCGATATTTGCTAATTAATATAATAAAATATTAATAAATAGATAATTATGGAAATAACATGGGCAATACCAATGATAATGTGATGTTCCTTTCTTCTAAATGTAAACCTCCAACTTGAACCAGAGTTGGTACTACGGGTTTCACACCAAAAAGAATGGGATGACTATTCACAAGTACTAAAGCAACGCTTCTCTCTATTTCTCTGATACTTGGTATATTTGAATTTAAGTACTTTCTCATCAATTCGGTTTGAATAGGTTCTGATAGTTGTTGAAATTTTCTTATTTCTTTATAGTACGATACAGTATTTTTTAATCTTTCCCAAAAATTCATATGTCCCAATGCCATAAATAAAGGATTTGGAACAATCGCTGGATTATCGTTGTTTCCCGTAAAATCGCTTACCCATGGATATTCTAATGCTGACGATACTGCTACTATTGGGATATTAAGATGGTGTCCAATTCCCATAAAACAATTAGATCCAAAAGCCTATTCATAAATTAATTTATAAATTAATACATCAAGTTCAATTAATTTATTTAGATAATAATTAATTTATTAAGGTTTGATTATTTCATTGGTATAAAATTTTAAACTTCCTTTACACATAGTATTTATACCTCTGTGATAAGAACATCATAAGGTGGATTCTGTGGAGGATTGTGAATAAGATCTTGCATTTCTTTTAAGCCCATAAAATGACATAATCTATTACCATAAGTTGTAGCAACATGGTACGTAACTTCATCTGCTAGTCCTAAAACAAACTCTACTGTAAAATTATTTACGAGAACCTCCATTGAGCCAGATAGATCAATTATGGTGTTGTAATTTTTGGGAGGATTTTTTACAGGAAAGTTTGTTACAACATCTACTTGATGACCACGGTTAGCTAGACCAATCATCAATGATTCAAACATCATTTCATGGCTACGACTGTTTAATGGAAAAATTCCCAATATTCGATAACTAACTGCTTCATCTAAAATTATGGCAGAAAACAACACCATAATCACAGCACGAAACATTTTCATTTTGACAATATTCAGTTTTTACACTTTTACTGATATAAGCTTTGGTTAATGTATGCACATAATTTTATTTACAATAAAGAAAAAATATTTTGTATAATAACTATGCACGCATTCATACTGTTATATACATTCATTAACGTTTTTTAAAATTTTAATTTTTGTATCTGACAATTTTAGGATTGGTAACTTCACTGTTCCATTGAAATACTAAAACTACGAATACGATCTCGTATTGCGATCTAAGCCTTTTCTAAAAAAGAACTGGGAAGTCAGCATCATCAGATGTAATAACAGTTATTACAAAAATGCTGTGTCAGATAAAAATTTAGTACTGCATGTAATACTTTGATTGATAAGATTTCGTATTTAAAAATTGTTATCAGATAATTTAATGTTTGAAGTACATTATATTATTTGATACAGTATATCAAATAAGTATGTTTGCAATAACGTAATTTTCAATTTTTTTAAGTATTAATTTATTATAAAATTTAGATAAGACATTAACGACTGCTCATTGCAAATATATATTTTTAAGATTTATTAAATTTACAGACTTTTTTAGACTTTGTTTAAAACTAATTATTTTGTAACTAAGTAAAAATATTATAATATACAAAAATTTATTTATAATTATTTAATAATACATTTAATACATACGTAAACGATGATTATTTACTGATCAAAATAAAACAATAAAAATTAGGTTATTATATAATATATATAAAAATATGTAGGCTTATACATTCTAGTACTTCACAAAATCATTGCATGTATGTATACTTATCTTAGAGTTAAGACAAATATTTATTTAACCTAATTATTAAATCAATTAATAACTGAAACTTCGCAAAGTAAACATATAATTTTATATAAGTTATAGTCAGCATGTTACAAATAATAGCAATCTTAGAACTCTTACACATTCTTTAAATCTATCATAAATAACATAAAAATGTTTATATTTTAAAATAACTTTAATATTGTATCAGACAACTTAAAATATTATATATATAATATTTTTAGATAATAATTAATACTTATTTATTATATAATATTTTTAGATAATAATTAATACTTATTTATTAACCTAAATTTTAGATTAATTAATCTTCTCTTTAAAAATTTCGTTACATGAGTTTTTTATCAAACGTTTAACAAGTAACTTTATAGTGTAAAATGTAGTAATAAGACATAATATAATAGCTAAAAATATTAATTCCGTAAACGTCAAGTAAAGATAATTGCCACCAATTAAAATGATAAACAGGAGATCTCAAAGTATCAGGTCCATTTCGTATAATATATTCTATCCAGAAAATTGCAAGATTCATTGAACTCAAAGGTTTATCTCGAAATAGTTGTGAATAGTATATTGCCTTTTCTCTGAAAATTTTTGTAGACAAATGAGTTTATTAATGAATATTTATGCTAAAGTCTGAGCGGAATATTATAACATACTTGTAGCTTTTTAGATTAGAAAGTAAAGCATTAAGAGCTAAATCTAAAGATTTTCCAGAAAACTCGTTGAAGTTAATTTTAATTGCTATTTGCTTGTCAACAAAAGATTGAACATTTCGAAACTGATCTCCAAACAATGGAATTCCAATCATCGGGACTCCATAATATAAAGCCTCTAAAAGTCCACCAAGTCCGCCATGCGTTATAAATATTTTTGTATTTGGATGAGCTTAAAAATATAATAATTAATTAAATCTATTCATGAACTGAACCTACTAAATTTAAAAACGTATTTATACCAAGAACAGGTTGTTGAGGTACCCAAGGTAAAATTTTGCAATTTTTGGGTAGACCCGGTGGTAGTTTTGTAGCATTCACTATTTTCATTAAAACTCTTACTGGTGCTATTTTTTTAAATGAAGCATACATTTCGTTTAGATGTTCAAGAGGTAATGTTTCTATCAAAACCATTGATCCGAATGTAAAGTAAATAACACCACTAGTACTTTCGTCCATCCATTTTTGTAATTCCTAAAATAAATTTCTTTAGCACATTTTTTCAAA
Source organism: Sycophaga agraensis (assembly GCA_018906755.1). Classification (NCBI taxonomy): domain Eukaryota; kingdom Metazoa; phylum Arthropoda; class Insecta; order Hymenoptera; family Pteromalidae; genus Sycophaga; species Sycophaga agraensis. The sequence continues at coordinate 1,165,137 of JACCIE010000039.1, forward strand.
TCCGAATCAACATTATTTAAAATAATTTAGTCAGATATTTACTGAAGATAAGGTATCGTTGTTGGCTTCAATATGTAATCCAGCTATTTGCACTAGTGTTGGTATTGTTGGTTTTACTCCAAATAAAATTGGATGAGAATTAACAAGCATTAAGGCAATATTTTTTTCAATTTCTCTAATACTTGGCATATCTGGGTGCAAAAACTTTCTCATAGTTTTTGTCTGATTTTCTCCAGTAATTTTATGAAATGCGTTTACTTCGTTATAATTATTAATAACATTTTTTATTCGTTGCCAAAAATTCATTATTCCACTAGCAATGTTGTTAGAATTTGGGACAATAGCCAAATTATCACCATTACCACTATAATCGCTAATCCATGGATACTCTACAGCAGATGAAATGGCGACGACTGGAACGTTCAGAACAAATCCAAGTCCCATATAACAATTAGCAGTAAATGCCTGAAAAATATATAAATAATGTGTGTGTGTGTTGATAAATTGTATTTGAAATAAGAATATCAGTAGCTATAAATCGATAGATATTTACAATTAACTAAAAATTTAGTTTAAGTAAATTGAATCTAAAGAATTTGAATTGCACATACATAACAAGTTGATTTATCTATTCAAGATCTATCTATATATATATATATATATATATATATATATATATAATGTTATTTTATGTAAACAATGCCATCAATATTAGAAGGAAAGTAGTGGAGCGTTTCGAGACTGTGCAAATATATTTGTTTATTATCGTATATGCTAGAAGATTTAGAAAGAGATAGAGATTTAATTTTAATTTAACAGATTCATTTAAGTTATACAAAAAGTATGTAGTACACGGTTTGATTTATCGTAAGGTAAGAATTTATCATAAACAACGGATAAAATATATTACAAATAAAATAATAAAATAATATATAGAGTATGTATAAGGATTTTGTATGTAATGTATGTCACTATGGTTTAAAATTTAACGGATTAAAATTAAAACAAAAAATTATACCATTAAGGAAAACTGTACTCAATGAATTCATATAAATAGTTTTGTTTCTGTCTACATTATAATATGTGCTCATGTCATTATATATATAATATTTTATACAAACTTATACAATATTAATAAAAAAATATTGATTTTAGATACATACTCAAGCAATAGTATTATGTATATCAAGTAGAACGTTTTACAAAAGTCGAATACTGATAATAGATTGTTTATGGATTAGAATAGCTCTTGAAAGAAATCAGATAAAATTACTATCAGATCATTTTTACATCTGTGTTATTAGTATAGTCCGTACTCTGAATATTTCAGTTAATGTCTTATTTTTAGAAAATCGTGTAAAAATAAAAATTCTTACCTCAGTGATGACAAGATCGTATGGTGGATCATTTGGTGGATTTTTAATAAGATTTTGAATACTTTCGTACCCCAAAAATTGACAAACTCTATTTCCATAAGCTTCAGCTATATAATGTACTGGACTTCCTATCATTGATTTTACGAAATCAATAGTGTAGTTATTCATTAGAGTTTCCAAGGAACCATCAAGATTAATGATGTCGTTATAGTTTTTTAATGGCTTCTTTAGTGGAAAGTGTGTGATTACATCCACCTGATGTCCATGCTTTGCCAAACCTTTCATTAATGCCTCAAATACTATGTTATGACTTTTTGCATTTAATGGAAAAACACCGAGTATTCTGTACGCACTACTAAATGGACATAATGCAACAACGCTCAGGAGTACAAAAATTTGTGTGAAATACATTGTATTAAATATGATCAAAATAATTTAAAAAATATCTTTCTTGATTAGTTATGTAGTTTATAAAATAATTAAAATTAAAAGCATTTATTACAGCTTTTAGTAGACTATTGGTCAAACTACTGCTTAAAATGCACTAATGATTGTATCTGAAGACACACGATTATAAAGCTTCTTGAACTATCAATCTTTAAAATTCATTGATCTTAAATGGCGAATATTCACGCAATTTCTGATTACACAATAGCTATGACGTGAGTAAACTAGTAGAGTAATTTTATATGATTCTTCAAAGTGCGTAGGCTTCGTAATCTTATTCTTCAATGGATCTTAAATATAAACAAAAAATATAATATTAAATTCTATTTATTATTTATGAATTTTTAATTTTAAGAATGATATGTATGGAATTCTAAGATTTAATACGTTCTAAACCATAAATAATTGTTGTTTACAATTAAAAATTATTATTTTTTTATGATAATGCGTATTACTAATATTTTAATCGTAATACTAATAATTTAGTAGTTATGTAATTAAAATAGATATGTTTTAGTTTAAATTAAGTACACATAATTGTACATTTTTTTATAGTAGAAGATTTAGTTTCCAATGATAAAAATTTTCAAAAAATGTTTGATTTTAATATCATAATTTGTTACGTCTTTTTTCTGTCACTAGAGATGACGGTGAAAATTATAACATATCACATAACATAATGTGGTGATTGATCTGTGTATGAAATGACATTTGTCATTACATCGCTTAAAATATAGAGATATGCATCGAATAAGTGGATCACATAATATACAAAATAAATTTCATAATAAAGTCGTGTAACTAATTCATGGTATGCAATCATCTGAAAACTCTTTATACGCTATTTTGTCTTGCATGACATCTGATATGCTGAATCATACCTCTAAATTTTTAATATGTACATCAATTTCTTTTGAGATAACTTTGTCTAAAAAGTACAGAGAAACCAATACATCATTATATTTTTTATTACTTGAAAGTACAACTAAGTCATTTAAATGAGGTATCAATTTTACCAATAGTGCACAAAATATACAATTTAGTATACAACTGAGTATAAGTACAACAACTAGATTTAGAAATTAGCACATTCCTGTTACAGAAATTTTAATCCATCAACAATTCATTCAGTTGCAATGATTTTACGAACGTTCTGTTAACATGGTTCCGCCCTCTTAACCGTTACACTAACATATTCATTAATTATTTTGAACCTTCTTCATACTCTGGGTAGCACTCACTCACACGCGGGAGTATATTTATGACTAACCGAGTCATCATCGTTTTGCGAGTTGCGGGAGCGCTCGCCGCATATCATACGTACAGGTTGCGCTGTTGGCAGCGCCGAAGAGAGTTGCCGGACTTTCCCTAGCAGAAGTTCATTGATGGACAGACCTTTCAATAGTATACTAACAAATAAATTATTCGCTAGCGAAAGCAAAAGAATCCGGCGGCAAAGTGACAGCCAGAAATTTTCAAGGTCTCACCTTTAGCAATATATTATTTCACCTTAGCAACAATATAGCCGCAGCGATATGCATGAGTGAATGAGTACGATTTTACGATTGTGTAGCTTAATAGCCGGTACATAATTACTATATTTCAATTAAATACAAAGGAAAAATAATATAAGTAAAACATAGACTTATTATGATCTAAAACCTGCTATCACTGGGACACATGACAAGCCATGGTTCTAGTAACTTTAGATATTAATTAATAACCATATAAAAAATTTAATAAATTATTAGAATAAATTTTATTTAATTTATTAATTTTTCTTATTTTATTCATGCTTTATTCATTTTGATTACTTTTTAAATAGATTATTATGACCTTAATTTTATAATAGATGTATTTTTCTCTACAGTATCTTAGATTAGACGTTTGACTTTATCAGTTAATATTTTAAGCAAGTTATTAAATATATATCTAATGGTAATAGGGTACACTCTATTGTAAATTGTGTATAAATTATCCAGATTTCTTCGGAGCAATTTTTCTAAATTTTGGCCTATAAGTACGGGTCACTTTAAAGAGTACCATTGTAAGTAACAGCTGGGAAATTCAAGGCCAAGATTACTTCTAATATTCCTTCTTTCGCCGAGCAAAATGGACGTTCTGCTATCAACAAATATCAATGACGAATCAACAGATTGATCGGCAGATGGATCGGCAGACACAAATTTCGCGGATAACAAAACTAAGTAAATAACAGCGATAAGACTGCAGCAGCGAGAGCTCAGTTCCACTATATTACAATGCTGCTTACTCTAACCCAACTGTCAGCAATGTTTATTAAACATTTGTGCGCTTCTAACGCTTGGAATTCTTTTAAAATTAATCATCGTGATTTTCTTTGTTAATTTCATATGCATCGAGTGAGCCATCGAGGTTATCTTAAATTATGTAAAGATTTAATTCTAATATATTTTCCTTAATATCTTTCTCGCAATTACGTCAGCTGTTTCATTTCTCTATTTTCAGAATTTAACTCGACACAACTCAATTCATCTGTTTAAAAAAAATCTTGTCTTTTTTAATTACAACAAATTACTAATCTAAATGGCCAATATCCATTGTATATACTTTTGTCTTAGTAATGTTTTTATAATTTAAATAAACTAAAGGAAAAAATGTTCAAAAATAATGTATATAGCTCTGCGCCTGCAATGGCTCATTCAGTAGAGTTTTAGTTTCAGTCGAGACTCCAGATTAGCATTAAAAAGAAAGCATAAACAGAAGGACGCTAAACAAATAAAAAATACAATGTCTTCTCTTTAATTTGAGTCAGTGAACATTATCAATTCCATGGATAACCATGCATCAAATCTCAGGAGCTCTTTAACTAATTCACAGTTATTTTTCATAGCCATTATTAAGCCATCATTCGATCGACGATCACATACACTTATGTAATCATACCAATTGACCATAATACGAGTCTTTTTCTATAAATTAGAAAAATTAATTTTATTACAAATGAAAAATTGAATACAATTCTTTAAGCTACTTTCAAAAACCTAGATGCAAGCTTCTTAATTATGATTAAACACCTATGTTCAACAATAATCATTGTATCGATATTTCCAGCAGATTATTATTCGCATACACATATAGACATAGTATTAATTTAGATTCGTGTAGATTAAAATATTACTTACATTGTAAATTTTACATAATATATATTGCATTCTATATATTAAAATTGTCGAAAGAAAATCAAAGAAAATAAAGTTAAAGATATAAATTTTCGTTTTATTAATTTGTTTTATGTTGATTTTCTTGATAGATCCAAATTTTAAATAATACTTATATAATGTAGCGTAATTTTGAACAGAATTACAAACATCATTTTATAGTTTTGAGTAATTTCATAAATTTTGTATATCAGCGAATCCTATCCTATTTTCCATAGTTATAATTAAAAACAAAAATAAGCAAATTTTTAGCCAACATTTGAAATAAAATATTTTAATCAATAAAATATATGAGATAAACAAATTATTTTGAATAATGACTGAATGATATTAAAATGATTGAACACATTCAAAAATTAAACAGTCATTCGATGAATGTGAATCATTCCAGTATAATAAGATAAGCTTCGACTTTTTTATCTAAAATTGACGACATTTGATAATTCGAAAATTGACGGAATGGATAATTTGTTGATTTTGCATAATGTGGAATTATAAAAACGTAAATATTTAAAATTACAAATATTAAAATCATTACAGAAATTACAAATATAACACGAATTATAATATTTTAACAAGTATACTGCAGAGTCAGACTTATATATACTAATTGCAAATAACAGACAAAATATGCAACATTTGATGCAATATCAAAATATCTCAATGCCGAATATACCTATTCTTCTCCAAATTATATCTCTAGAATTTATGAAAATATTCATAATCCCTTTTTATACATCGAATTATGCAAGTTCAAATAAGATATTAATATTATGAATGTTGAAAAATTAATAATCAACTTAATTTTTAAATTATTTTTTATTAATTTTAATTTTCCCTACTTTTATTTAAGTTAAAATTAAATAATTGGAATTTATATTATTATATTTTGATTAGTTGTTTCTAAAAAAAATGAAATTATTTAGATTCCAACGTATTCTCTCTTATAAAAAAGAATGCCGCGCCAAATGAATCTATTATGGATATTTTAAGTTTAGCTTAAAAATCAATTGAGTGAACAGTTGTATCAAATACAGTTAAAAAGTCCATCAAGGTTTTTAAAAAAATTATCAAAAGATTTATAATAATTTTTAATTGATGCGCTAATAACTGCTAAATTTGTTTGGATAACCCTTGTTATGATTACCAATGACAACTTAAATAATATACATTTCGTTTGAATAAAATATTGAGTAGTGCATTAGTAAAATTATGAAATATATATATCATAGAACATGCATACATATCATAAGAAGTGGAGAATAGTTATGTATATGGGTGGGTAGAGTAGTAGTCAAATGTGCATCGTTGTGGGTTACCGTGATCGGAGAGTTAAGAGAGCGAGCGAGTGAATGTCAGCTGCCGCCGATAAATAACGTCGCGCGTTTGACGTACGACCGCTGCGGCGCTGGCAGTGGAGGCCATTCCGCCGTCGATCGGCCTCTGATTTTTCACGCGCCGTGCGTTATTACGTTTCCCGGTATTCCATCGCTGATCGGATTTCGAGCGAGGGAATTAGGCATTTCTTTGGGAATTATTTCGATTCATCGGCAGGAAAGAAAGCGAGCAAAGCAGAGAGAGAGAGAGAGAGAGGTGGCGAGGATGGGAGAGGGGGAAGAGGGCGCGCGTCAGGTGAGAGCTTTGCTCCCTTCTGAGGGGCGACGCGCTCGGTTCTTTTACTGTTTTTCAACTTTATGTCTTGCCATTGTCCGAGTGCTCCCGATCCTGTTTTACAATCGGCTCTCTCGACTTATTTATGGGTCATGCTTAGAGTAAGGGTTTGTTGGGACGAGCCAAAGCGCCACGGGATTTATTGCCGATCGAACTTGATCAATAATTGCTTTTAAGGTTGCTTTTCGCTCGGCTTCCGATAAATGCATTAATTTTGCTGTTGAACGCCCAGCTGCGGGCGCCGCTAACTGCCTCGCGGCTTTTAACGATCATCACTGTATTTTTTACCGATCTAGCACTCTGGATTATTTCAATGTAAAAGCTGCGTATAAAGTTTGGAGGGACGCGTGAAAGGTGACACCAAAGTACCAAGTGACAGCGATCCTTTGATTTAAGTAAGTCGACAAATAGGAAATGTCCTCGAGGTTAATTAGCAAAATGCAGCGTGCAGGCGAACGAAAGGCGCAGTTGGTTGCCGATGCGAGGGTGAAGGAAAGCCGGGAAGAGTAGCGTCATTGGCATTTGGGCGGGGAAGAAGATCCGGCGCTCGGGGCCGGACGGTACGCGCTCGTGCAGAAGAGTGCGCGCGGTTTGGCAAGATGCTCGTAATTAACCTGGGAGGATTGGGCGGGGGCGGGAAATAGGGTCGAGGGGCCGGTCTCCGGGTCTCAAATTAAAGCGCGCTTTGCCCTCGAAAATTCCTCGAAATTAATTATCGCCGGGCGTTATTTAGCCCCTGCGGAGTCATCAGGAGTCGAGTAGTCTTTTTATCGCGCTCCGGGGTCCTCGCGGGCGCCCCCACTTGGAAGTTATCGAGATCGGTCGCCCGGGCAGACGGACGAGGGCGGAAGCATTAAGCGTCGGCTCGCGCGCGGAAGCCGAGTTGGCGCGTTGATACGGGGGAGGGAAAGAGCGTGGATGTCGCTGTCGCATAAATCACGCCGGTATCTTCTGCCGCGGCGGCCTCGCTCATCATGCCCGAGTTCTTGTCGCGCCTTAATAACGCCCGCGCGGCCCTCTCTCTCTCCCCCCCCGGCTCCCGGCTCCCGGTTCCTCCGCCGGGCGTACACGTCGGCGCTGAGGGCCGGGGAGGGGCGAGGTGAGGCCAAGTGAGAGAAAACCACCCCCGGAGCAGCCGCCCGAGCCGGGCCGAGGCCGCTCGCTACAAATCCTGATTATACTCTGCAAGTGACGTTGTACCCCGACTCGAGTCTATGTCGCGCCCTGCCGCCTGGAGCTCGAGCTCCACGGACGCGCTGCCGAGTCTGCTTTTTGTTTCCGCCCGGGGGCGAGCTTTTCTCGCGAGCGCCCGGCGAATGTTGGCCAAAGTCCCGCGAGCCGTTAGCACTGCGCCCGAACCCGAGCCTCCTTCGATGCCCAACTGTCCTGCCGATCCTCCCGGTCTCCGCTGCCCCTTCGCCTTCCGCCTTTCCCCATTTCCCCTTGCCCTTGCGACGCTCTTTCGCCTCGATACTCTGCGCGCTCTTCCTTTTTTCATTTCCATCTTTCTTCATGTTAGATAACGATACGTTGCCCTCATTGGCCATTTAATGGCAATCAATCGCCCGGCAGATTATTAGCAGAAAAAATAAATCTCTTTTCCACTGAATCAATTTGATTATTCTTTCCTTAATACTACAAATATTTTGAAATTTTTACATTCGTTTATTTATATTCGTTTATAAACAAGTATTATCTAAGATATCGTAGTCATTCAATAGCGGAAATTTGTAATTAGTCTGTTTGAATGACGTGTAACAAGAATTTGTAAACTTTAGAAAAGTTGTTCCGCGTTAGTTCTTTTATCGCACATTCTTTCATTTAATTTATGTATTATACATTTCTTTTTATTTTACTTCTTAGTTGTTAAAATTAACTAATTTAAAATAACAAATTTGTGTACGTTATTAGTTGAATGATGCATATATCGCAATACATTTCATAATTATTGTTTACGAAAACTAGTGAATAAGTGTAATACAACTGTATCTGCATAAATAAACGATACTGCACTGGGGAGCGCAGAGATGCACGTATAAATCTCTGCGGGCTGCAGCAAATTTTTACAATAATTGATAAGCGCTCAATACAGGCGACGGCGGTAAATAAAACATTTGTGTGAAGTTCGAGGCCATTATTTAGTCGATAGAAACGAAGAGCCAATAAAGAAAAGCAAACATTCCGGGGAATTCGCATAACGAAAGATTTCCTGAGAAAATAATGCACGATCGTGCGACAGAGAAGTAAAGGGAAACATGACAATCCATTATTCGCGCATTCTTTTTCTTTTCGGCATAATCGACTTTTCCTCGCGCAATAGCTAGGAGGGACCGGGAGCGGGGCTGGGGCTTTCGCGGTATCCCGCCGCGCGCGCGGGCGCGCGAATGTTATAGCGCGCAAGTTTGCCCTTCCTGCGCGCGGTGTATATAAACGCTCTTTTTCTCTCTCGGGCGGTCTTGCTATCGAGCTCCCGCTCACTTTGCCTCTCATCTTTGCCCGACCGACTGACAGCCTGGACCACGTAAATCAATTTTCAATTACGGCTTTAGTGCGGAGCAGGCGACGCGTGGAAAGAGGAGGGAGGCAAAGGAGAGAGCGACGGTGGCGGCGGCGGCGACTCGACCCCTCCTTCCGTGCGGCGCTCCCGCGCACCCTTGTGCACCGAGGCCCGGTAGCCCGATCGCCCGGTCGCCCGGTCGCCTGGCTGCCTGGCTGCCCGCCCTCGCCGAGGTGTCACTGCCATCAACCGAATCCGCGGCCGCGCGGGATTATTTTTCTAAAACCTCCTCTGTCGATGGTGACCCTCGTAATTTTCAGCCTCTCTCGGCTAATTAATTACACTTGCCATTTCTTATCGAGCTTGTGATACTTTAGAAGACTCGTATTCCCTCAAAGGTACGTTTGACAAATATTTCGGCCGTGCAATTACATCAGTTGAGAGCTGGTCGGACTGTACGGAATTTGTGGACTTTAATTTGCGCAACTAATTACTCAGAAGTAGAAATATTGAACATTAACGCAAAGCAAGGTAGAAGAAAAGATGAAAGTTTGCGATTGTCTCCAGTGTCATCATTCATCCTTCAAGCATTTTCGGTTTGATTGATTTTTGACGCATCTTCGGTTTTTCGACCGAGCGCAGTTCAGCATACAATTAGGAAGTCATTGAATGGTTGACTTAATCAACTGCGCATTTCTCACTGCACCTTCCATGACTACTGTTTTTTTGACTTTTTAACATTTTTATTTGACAAACGGTGGAGCAGCGAGCTTTGGTTCTGTTGGTAACGAGGACCGAGCAGCCGTGCGAACATTTTCTCAAACTTTATACACATGGCTTTGAAGCGCACTCGCAATCTAATATTTAGTCGGAGAGTTAGACAGTCGTAATCATGAATTCAGAGACAGGGATGTTAAATATAAAAGGGCCGAGGGTGGAAGGCAAGGGCTAGGGAGGAGGTGGTCGAAAGAGAGGAGAAGCGTTGGGGAAAAAGGGCTGGGCGGACAGGAGAAGCGAGGCGGGCGCGCAGAGTCAGGAAGAGAGGAGGCTAGCGAGGAAGCCGCGAGGGTGGGTGGGTGGGGCTCCTAACCTGAGTCGGGCGGGAGTCGGGCCGCTATCCCCGTATTATTATACTCGGCTGCAGTCATATTTATAAATCAGCGATATAGCGGGCGGGGGCGCAGGACGAGCGGGCGACGCGGAGGGATGGGCCGGGATTTATGGGCGTGGGGCCGGCCGGGGCGGCCCGGGGCGGTTCGCGTTCGGCCGCGTTCGCCGGCGTTCGCCAAGCGGGCGGGCCGCCTGGGCCCAGGGTGTCGGGCGCTCGGGTGTCTCCGCCGCGGCGGCCGAGGCTCGCCGGGGTGAGCGCGACTCGGGTTCGGTGGCGCGCCGCCTCGCCGCCTCGCCGCCGCGCCGCCGCGCCGTGTGAGCTTACCTCGGCGCGGCTCCTCTCCTCGCCCGGCGATAAATCTGCGAGTCTTTTGAGCCGGGCGTCCGCGGAGACCGGAGGCTGCAGCGGAGACGGCCGTGCACCCGAAAAGGGGCCGCGCCGGCTTAGTGCACCGCGCGCGACGCTTGTCGCTGGCTGCCTGACGGTTCCCCGGCTCCCCGGCTCCCCGGCTCCCCGGCTTCCCGGCACATCCGCCCTATTCCCAAGGCGGTTTTCCCTATCAAGCGCTTCCCCGCTCCCGGCGCCGCGGCGCCAAAACCCAGCCGCTCCCGAGGGATTTCGATTTGAAAAATTACGCTCCGCGGAAGCCTTGCGAGGCCGGAGCCCGTGTCGAACGATCGGGCTCGCGGCCCGGAGAGGGCCAAAGTCTCCGACCGGACCCGAGCCACCGCCTCGCTCTGGCCCCAGCCCTCCTCTCGTCCGAGCCCGCGCTTTACATTTCCCGGGCGCCCGGCTGCCGCCCTTCCGCTCCGCGCGGCATCTGTATAATTAGCGGCCGCGCAACAGCAGATTTACGGGCCGACTCGCGTGCGTAAGCCCGTTAAATAAGTATTTATCCGACCCCTGGGAGATGACGGACTAGGACGCCGGCTCGTCGAAACCCGGCCCCGGCTCCTCACCCGTGAGGCTGGATTTTCCCGCGGCGCCTATACCGCCGAAGGCTTCGACGCCCTCATACACGGCCGAATTAGCCGCTGCAAAATGTACCGCGAGCCCCCGGGTTTAATGGCTTGGAAACGCTGATGGGATCATTTGGCCGCGGCGCCTCGGTGCCAGCGTGCGCTTGCCGAGCCCCTTGCAGCTACCTTCCTGCCTCGCTGCACCGACCGACAATGCCTTTCGAAAGTCTCTATTGATTGCCGGCGGCTGCGGGGCCTCGATCACTTTCTACTCAATTCTGATTGTAATTTATTTGTATTGCCATTGCACAATGAATTATGAATTGGGAACGAGAGATTACACATTTACAAGCTGCCGTTTTATGTGTAACGCGACTCTTTGTTGCGGCTGTCGGCAACTAAAAAAGAACCTACTCCTATCTTATCGTTTGATGAAGCTGATATATTTCGACATTTGCCCGCTGAATAGATCCTCCCGTCTCTGATAAGTACAAGCCAGGGAAACCTTTATTCATTTATAATGTTTGTAATTAGATTTTTACCCACTCGAGATATGGAAAGCCTGAATTAGAATTGTGTGAGCGCATGATATACAAATACGTCAGGGGCCCTATTAAGCTATCCCTCGAGCACTTTTTGCTACAATAGAATGAAAAAGAGTACTCGAATCTCGCGAGGCGAGGTAAGCCATGTGGGAGAAATAAAACTTATGTAACGTCTTGATTACGTCATTACGCGTGGCAACTCGGGCAGGCGGCCTATCATTACAATCATCACTCGGCCGGGCAATGATGGGCGCGTAAAAAAGTTAATGAGCTGCGCCGAAACGTAGCTGGCCGTCCGACTAATTTGGCGATGTCCGCGAAGTAGCCGCAGGAGCGAAGGAGGCCTCCGCCGCGCGGCCGCTCCCCCCGGACTCCAGGAATGGCCGTGAAATCATTAAGCGCGCGGGCCGGATGAGTAAGGAAAGAAGGCGCCGAGGACACGGAGTACAAGCGGCTGCAAAGAGCAAAGGAGCGTCCGGGCGGGTGGGGGCCGGTGGGGGCCGGTGGGGCCAGTCGGGGCCAGTCGGGGCCAGTCGGGCCCGGTCCGGGCGGCCTCGCGCGCGCCGCCTATCAATCACCGAAAAGGCCGGGTGCGCGCATGCGCGGCCCAGCGGTAGCCGGCTGTCCATCGACGGCCGATCGCGCGGGCCATTTATCACGGGCGCCGCGGCTCCGGAGTCCGGGGCCGCGCATAATGCGCACAATGGCCGGCTCGAGCGGCGCTCGCCCGCCGCCTAGGACGCGCTCGCTAGTTAGCGCCCTGCGCGCGCAAACCCCCCGCCCATTGTGCCCGCCTCGCGCCTCCCTTTTTCGCCCGCGCGTTCTTTCCTCCGCGGCGCCCGGGACGCGCGCGCCCGCCGACCACATAAATCTTGCCGTTTAATCGGCCGGAAAAAATATGACCTTTATATGCGTACGCGCGGGTGAGTAGGTATTACATTTGTCACTTACGCACGAGACGAATGTTCAATGAGAGAGTGCACCTATGCCTGCGTGTCGAGAAATCCGCCCAAGGTCAATTTATCGCCAACAAACTCGCCCGATGACTAATGTCCTGCCCTCTCCCCTCTTCATTTATCGGGCCAGCTTTCTCGGTTACAAGATTCCTTCGAATCTAAGGGACCCTTGGCCGGTCCAGCGCAGCCTCAGCGAGGACCCCTCCTCTTTAAATCCTCGGCAATTGCGCACTCGGTTAGCTAATTGCAAGCCAGCGAGTGAAATTCAATCGGGTTTGACGCTCGCGCTCATAGGCGGGCTCAGTAGTTGGCCAAGGGAAAATCGGCAAGTACGACTAATGAAAAGTTGAAGATGAGTAGGAGCAACTTACTGGACAGGTGGACTGGTGGACTGAGTGGATGCTGCGTTCGGGCGGCGGCGAGGCGGACGAGAGCGGAGCGCGCGTGAGCCGGCCGCGGTGGCGCGACGTGGGCCAGACTGGTCGGGGTCCCAAAGCCTAAGCCGAGGCGCGCGCGGTAGCCTTGCGAGGCCTTGGGAGGCCGTGGCCCAAAAGAGACTGGCACGTGGGCGGCGCCGGGTGGGGGCGCCCCGACAATAGAGCCCTCTCGCAGTCTCGGCTTTGAAAAGTGCCAACAAATCATGCTTAAGCCCCCGAGTCCGCGAGATAAAGATAAGAGAAATCGCGCGTGTAAGTCGGTGGGGGACGCGCCGCGAGCGAGATGGAGCGCCCGCCCCGTCAACTTTCAAAAGGGGTTGACGGATGGTCGCCGCGGGACGGAAAGACGACGGCCTCGGATCCATCATATTTTCTGCCGTCGCGCGGCGAGCCAACTTACTCGAGGGAGGGTCAACGGGCGGCCCGCCACCCCGGCCGCTCGAGCCGCCCGGCCTCTCCCCCGGGAGGCGGAGGATGACGGACGAGAGGCTCCGCCGTCGCTGCCTCCGGCCCGCGACTCTGATTCTCATTTTCTTATTTACCGCGGGCGCCGATGTTGGGGCTTTTGTTCGCGGGCGCCAGGAGCGCGGCTTGGGAATAAGTGCGCCCGCGCGGCCCTGGAGGGGCAGAGCCGGCCTGCCGCATTGTGTCACGGCCCTGATTGATAATACTCCCGACCGGTAATGTGACTTTCCCCTGTTTGAACTACTATAAATCACGATGCGTCCCGGGATAATGCTGAATTACGGATTGTTTCGGATCACCTTTAAGACCTTTATTGGTCAGCTGAAATTTAGCATTTTACGGGCTAGTTACAAGTTTATCTCGGCTATAAATTCTTCCGAGTGAAAATTAATTCCACATTTTATGTCTGCGAGCCCCGCCGCCGCCCGGCCGGACAGTTATCTGCTTCTCATGAACGGTTATAAAGCTCTGCGCCCAGCTGCGAGGGAAAAAACCACGCGCGCCGAGCTGCATCGCGCTTGATCGATTCCAAACAATCCACTTTTGCGCATAATTCCCAGTCCTCGCGTCCGATTTCATCATTCACCGGCATCCACTGCATCGACCGTCCCGCAAACTTACTCTTGCCTCACACGCATCTCCCTGGAATGTCTCGATAATGATGCATTATCAATTACAACTCGCTTCTTTCAATGCTAATGACCATCTTTTTTCATTGCGCGTAAATTACAGTGGAGCCATTCTAAAGCAAACTCTATTAAGTCCTTATGTATGCGTGCGTACACTCGTAAAAATCGCACTACGCGCGCTAAATATTTATATACTAGTGACATTTTTTCTTATTGACTCGCGAAGCAAGTGGCTCGAGGCAAGATAAAGACTCTGCATCGACGGGTGCAGGCTCCCGGCGCATTTGCTCATACCTGGCCGAGCAGAGTCAAATAAAAGGAATAAATCGAGTTAACAATTAGTGGGCCGCTCGGGGAAAAAGCGCATGCGAGTGGCTAATAAGTTGGGCGGCGCGGGCGCAGCGCACTGACACACGCTCGAAGCCGCGCCCGGCAATAAGATAATTTCGCTTTGCAAATCTCGGAAATATGTTTAAACTGGAGCGAGAACTCGTAAAAAAGATCATCCTTTATTAACTCATAATTTAGTCGGGGCGCGGGCAAAGAACGAGAGAAAGGGAGAGAGAGCCGGAGAAGTTAGGGAGAGCGTGTGTATAAAGGGGTGGGCTGGGCCGGAGGGAGGGCGCAGTCTGCACCACTGTATTTCCACGTTCCAATTCCGCGGACTTCCATTTTCCAAAGTCAATTATCGTATCGTATCCCGGGGCGGGTGGGGAGGGTCGGCGGGCGCCCAAGCGTTCCTCATCCGCTTTTCGGAAGAATATAACCGGCGATTTACAAGTGGGCCACGCAGGAGTAACAGAGGGACCGTCGACGCGACGCCCGCGGCGAAACGGCTCGCCTCGGAATATCCGGAAGCGGCTCCATTCGACGTCAACGTGATTCCGGATCGACGTCATAATTCCGGAGGCTATACGGGCGGCGGGCGCCCGCCTCGGTACACTCGCCTCCCCGGGGGTGGGAAGAAAACGGCGCGACTGCAGGGCCAGTCGGGCGGCCCGGGGACAGTCGGGGGAAGCTATTGCACCGGAGAAATAATGAAATGGCACAGAAGCAGTAATACAGAAATATAACGATAGGAAAGGGAGGCATCAGCTTTGCCAAACTGAGGATCCTACCAGCAGATAGTCAACCGGGCCCCCGCCCATCTCTCTCTCTCTCCCATCTGTAATTTGACGCAATTAACGGGATTAATCGAGCCCCGCTCGAGACTGTTACCACAGCTTTTGTCCATGTTCACGGCCGATTCCTCTTCAAGACGGATTAACTTTTGTCTTTATTTATACTACGTTTGAACGGATCGAGCCAGTCGATAACACTTGGAAACTTTGTAATCACCTTTCCTTTAAGCATCAATAGCGGGCAAAATCAAAGTTCCCTCTTACATCCAGTGCCCTTTTAATAAACTTGGATGCCAAAGCACTCGAAGCATAAAGGAAACCGTGGAAAAAAGATATTCGCTGAACGCGTTTGGAAAAAACAGAAGTTACGTGGCGATCGCTGCGAGATCAAGATAAGATACGTGGTCTGCGATAGCCTCCGCTATCAAGTAGCGCATTCCCATCCCCTAACTGAGCCATCGCCTGTACGTGTACACGCATACATGCGCACGTATAGAAGCAAAGAGAACGAGCTTCACGACGAGGAACTGTCGCGCCGGTTCGTCTCATTTCCGGGATCCAATCTCTCGCGGGACCAGCGACACTTTACTGCTTCGACTGCGAAGCCAACGACTTTGGGGTTGCATAATTGCGCGTATACGAAACTAGCGAAATCGAGCTGGCGGTTATCTTCGCGATGACTCAACATTTATCCAGTATTTTTCCTTACACACACTTTTTTGCATTCATCTTGACTTTTTTTTTAATTTACTTTTTTGTTTGTACTAACTTCTTTTTTTTATTTCTATAATATAGAGTAATTTGTTTGAAATAGTTATTAATTGGAAACCACAATTATTCATATGCATTGTTGGTTGATTTTTTACGGATAAACATTGTTTATTATCGTATCTTCATAAGATGTAACGTTATTACATAACCGTTATTGCATAAGTCGACTAATAAGCTTTACGGATATATTGGGTTATATGTATTTTCGGATCATCTTCAAGAATTTGAATCGTTCGACTATCTAGTTTTATTTGACTTTAGTTTTTGTAATAGGATTTTATTAATAAAGTTACACGGTATCAGCGTTAGAGAATAACGTCGAAAAGAAAACTTTCTTCTCTTTTCAAAAGATCTCTAGGTCTCTACCGTCAAGTATCATTGAACAAAACCTATTCGGCACTAGCAAAAAAGAAGAGAGAAACGGAAAGAATTCTTTCGATGGAAGTGTATATAGTTACCATCAGTCCCCTCTTGTATGCGTCTCAATCGAGGGAGTCGATCGCCAACGAGTATGCACGAGGGATCGCAGATATTGCTGGGTGAGCATCACCTTTTCTCGCACGCTACTTGGAAATGGACAAAGTTCGAAGAGCTCGCAACTAACTGCCCCGTGCGAGCTTCAATCCCGAGGAGGACGATACACTCGGCGCTCGTCTCTGCTAGGCTGCGACTCTACGACCCAAAGGAGATGAATCGAAAAAGAGAACGAGACTCGAGGCAATCGCGATAATCAGCTAGGGAGAAGAAGAAACATAAGATAAAACTGCACCGATCTTACATTACCGCTAAACTGTAGTATCATGTTGGCATAAAAATCGATAACTACGCATGGAGAGGCGCAAGAAATTTAACTTTGCCCACTACATAACAAATATGTTCAATTATAAAAATAAACGAATATTTATAAGCCGACAATGTATATACAGCGCAATAATATAAAGTTTAATATAATGTCTGTAAAAAAGATGCAACTTTTAGCTATATAGCCAGCCGATAATGCTTCGACCAGGGAATGCGACCAATAAATAAAAAAATTGATGCAATGATATTAATAATATCCTGGTAGAATCTTAACGGATTTTAAAATAATTCCAAATCCATTAAGCTTAGCTGAAGCTATTAAAGGATAATAAGATGTTTAAAGGAGATAAATCAGTTTTTGATCACTTACCTCTCATAAAAAAATTTGATATAAATAAAAATATCACGCATTAGATACTGCTATATTTTAAAAACATAATGTATAAACTTAAGATTCCATTTTTATTTACTCGTTAACCTTCAAAATCAGTTAAGATTCACCATGGCAATTCAGCATGCTTTTAAACGAAATTATCCATTAATTCCAGTTGATGACATAAAGTCGATAACGAATGATAGTCTTATAAAATGATACATAATATCTGTTAAATGAACTGTACGATTTTTGATCCTTTGTAAGATCAATCCTAGAGTTACGTATTAATAAAAACAAACACGCAAATGATTCAATTCATATAAATGAATCAGAATATTAGCTTGAAAAATAACGTGTGTTTATATATTAGTAATTATTACACATGAAATGGACGTAAGGGATAAATACAGATTTGGTAATTTCATTCCGAAGTTTACGATTTGAGTTTTACGATTCATTAATTTAAATAAAATGAAAAGTATATTTCTAAATTTCGATTTTAATCTTTTGCTCGATCTTTTGCGACTTAGCCACCACTCCTACCTGAAGAAATACTCTTATCATTTATTGTATAACTTATCATGAAATCATGGTCACTTAAATCGTCCGATTAAACAACCGCGTGGTAGCAAAAAGTCAATAATGACCATTTCCAATTAAAAGTTAAATTAAAAGCATTTACAAAATATCATCCATCAAACAAAAAAGAAAAAAGGGCTAGGGAGGATGAGGAGCAGAAGGAGAAGAAGAGATGAAGAAGGAGGCCCGACAGCTCGAAAGAGGTCTTTAGTTAATAGACGTCGGGCATCTTCCTTTTACGACGTACAATAAACGACGGAAGTGGTAAAAACGAGATGAACCACGGGGTTGATTGTTGCGAGCATTGAGGCTCGTTGATTCCTGATCATTTCTAGCGGGTGTGCGAGCGGCGACATCAAGGGCACGTTCTGCATCGTTCCTCTCTTTCTCTTCTCCTCTCCTCTAATTCAGACCGTCGGAGAAGCGGGCGAGTCATCGTCGTCATCGCGGTCGAGGAGACGAGCGCCAAAGAATCGTAGCAGAAGATGCGTGAGGCAGATAGGACGAGAAGGAGCCCCCACCTTCCTCTCTCTTTCTCGATCTCGCGGTCATTTGACTGACGCTAATCAATATATATTTCATCTCGCGAGAGAACAATCGAAAACTTCCTCGATACAATTTGTTCCGTGTCGCGTTGATGGACAAACAATCAAGCTCAAGAGTCAGGCCATACTCTAATCGGTCGCGGTACTTTGTAACTTTCTTTAATCAAGACGGTTGGGGATGAGGGAAAAAGGGAACGGGTAACAGCTTAAGAGAACAAATACTTTTTATAGACACGTATCGTTATAATATACATTTATCCATTTTGTTATTGTGATAAGCAATCTAATTTTTAAAATAAATATTGCTTTTACGCCTCTGCGAATACGTAGCCAATATTAAAAGTTATAATTATTCATTGCATTAGAATTGCACTTAAAAATCATCACTAGCGCTCCTTTTCGAGCCATACACATATTATTAACCAAGTTGTCTGACTTTTATTTTCTTGAACCTTATTATGTAACAAATTTAATAATCATTCTGAATTGTGAGGTATATCCATCAATCTTACATAAAGAGTCTAGACTATCGTAATAACTACTTTTTATTTCCTCATAACTATAATATTCTACGTCTTGTACCGATCTAGCGAAATGTCATTTTGAGAACCATTGCTCAAGTTAAAACAAGGTTATAAAAAGGCAAGGACTACTCTTTTTGAAAAACTTATAAGTGTGTGGCTTGCGCGAGTCCTAAGAAATCTAAGAAACGATGTCTGCGGCTCTGAACTGCGGCTTGAACAGCTGCGAGTGCATGCTGGCGCACTCGACGAGATGGAAGACTGACAGTCCAGTTCGTGGTCACGCACGAGTTGTCCTGCACGCGCGCCGCGCATGTCATGAGCTGTATGAGACAAAAGATGACGTGACAAGTTTTCACAGGCATTGTTACCTCACGTGTCTTTTACGGGATGCTTGTTTAATGCGAGTAATATGGATACGCAAGCTTATACAGACGTATACGTCCTTCGAGCGTCTCCCGAGAGTCGCTGTCCGATATAATGCTGTTGCTTAAATGGGAATGGAGATAATGGAGAAGATACGACGGGTGGTAAAAAGTATCATTATTAGATATGGCGCTTTAAGAGCAGCTCGCGACGAAACCATCATGGTATGCACTTTCTGGCTTGTGTCTCGCATCTTGGATATATCTCGAGCAACATGATCTAAGCGAACATGAAAAATATTGTACAATTTCAATAATAAACGAAAAAGGGACTTTTTTTGTAAAAAGTATTCCTGGTATATTATATTTGTGTAAATAATCGTGTCGTCAGTGCGTGTATACAAATTACAGTTGATAATTTATTTATATATTGTATATTAATTCAAAAGCATTCATAAAATATACAATAGTTTACATTAGTAATCGAATGAGCTAATTCAATTGTTCATCTACAGTCTAAAGTGTAGGAACTGACTTGAATTTTGATTAAATATTTTAAAACTATATTTTATGATGCTTTACTAAACGTATAAATAAACCTTAAATTTATAATTTTGCAGCGAGCAAGTTAAGACGAAATTGTTTTTCGTTCCTAATGTTATAATTAATTCAAAAGCTTCCTAATAATCTTACAAATATATTATTCCCAAAATTGATGTATACATTTTTAATATGCGAAAATTATACTCTATATATGACTGGTATAACTCACAAGTCTAATCGCAAAAAACACGCGAATTGTAAATAATTAAAAATTATTAAGCATAAAGGACGGGACGTAGAAAATTGTAGGTTATATACCGATGATTAATCGGTATTCGAAAACGCTAAGAATATAAACGATATTCCAGACAGTGTACCTACTTGCCGTATATTCAGCGTCATTGATTATTAAAGCTAACGCGACGAAGGCACTAACTTTTAATCCCATAATAAAAATGTTTAACCCCTCTCCCACGCAGCCGGCCGTTCATACGGCGTAATAGCAGCGAGAAATCATTATCTCGCCCGGCTCTCAATAATTTCCAAGCAACGAGGGCATTTTGACCGCGCAACGCCTTTATAGTTTTCATGGGATTTAACGAAAGTAGTTTGGATTTATGAGAAGCCGCAAAATTTGTCATCGCCCCCGCGCATTATAAGCGGCGCCGCGTGTGCGTTACAACTCCCTCCCCCGGCCCCTCGCGACCTCTCACTCCCTCGCGTTTGGTGACCCTCTCGTTCGCTTATTTATCGCACGGAAATTTCGCTGATTAGTATCGTGCGGACTGCGCTAATGCGTTGTCTCGTAATTCATCGATTTTAACGAGGCGCTCGCGCTGACGCTCCATTGAATTTGCCGCGTGTCTGCGCGCTGCGAGCGGGGACAATGGGACGACCGGTGGAAAAACCGCGCTTCCAAAAATCGTATTTTACGCAGAAGAAGCGTGAGGGTAAAAATCAATTTCGATCGTAAATAACGGCATTTCATTGATCGGTTGCTGCCCAATTTTCAATTTTAAGTGCATGAGTTACAATAATAAGTTTAATTTGACGGATGTGAATTATTGCGAGGCCGTATCGCGGGGTGCAGTGCGCAGGGCGGCCCGCTGTGATTGCGCCCACCCGCCCGCCCCCATTGTTTTGCGTATCTGCGTCGAACCTTTGACAGTTTGCAAAATATATTGTCCCCTGTTTATTACACTTTGCGAGCGCATGCTTCAAAGTACTTTTTATTATTTCTTGCAATTTACCGCGGGAGCAAAAATAACGCACCTGATCTTTTAAATTTGTTACGATGCTGATTGGCAGAATTATTAGGTCTCACTAACCTCACCATCATACCTGCATTTATTCCTTTCACAAAATCTGGCAGATGCACATTACTTGCTCTTATTAGCCAAAAGATTTACTTAAATTCAATCACATTGTTATTATTAAAATTATTTAGGTAATTTTTATTTGTTGACGCTAATAATATGATATGCCTGAGGTTTGATAAATTTAAATAATTGGTTTTAATAAAAACACAGATACATTTCAATGCAAAAATGAGTACTTTTCTGCAAAATATTATTTTTCTTCAGTATTTCAGAAGAATTACACGATTCTCTGAAAAGCAATTATTTCGTGTTGATTAGCACTTAAAGGCATTGAAGGCAACTTAAGTATTAATAAATTATCTATAATGGAAGCTAATACAACTGTTAATTTAAATTTATTTAATTTTAAAACAGTACACATTGTGTTGAAGTAATTAAAAATAAAGAATACATAATTATTTCAAAATGTTATTCTTTATCGAGTAAGCCTTGGTGTGCAGAAATTCTTATTAATAGAGTGGTTATTGGAATGATAAATAGAATTTCTACGAAGTACTATAACTTAGAAATTTCTTTTACTAAAATAGGTATAATAATTCAAGGTGCTGATCAATTAGATTAAGGCTTAGTCTATATTATATCAAAGACAAAATTTAAAAAAAGTTATACTCGTATGCATACTGCTTTGAAATGTTACGCATGCTACATACGCTTGTATCTAAAAAGAAATAATCATTAGTTATCATGAATAAACTATAGCAACAAAAAAACTATTATGATATCGCGATAACAAATAAACTCTAGGATTTATGATGTCAATGAAGACAATGTACAAAATCTTTTATCGCATAAACCATCAATTAATTCGATGAGGAACTATGTAATAACAAACTCAGATATGTAGTGCACGTAGTGTAATTAGATTTGTAGCCGACGTAAAGCAAGGGAATATGGAATAATGAAGGTTTAAAAATAATATTAACTTCACATAAAATATTTTTAATGTCGATCGTGGGTTTCAGCAAAGTGCTTCGGCATGCAATTGACAAACGGTGATCCGATTTCCGAATCTGAATCTCAGTCGCGCTTTCTTCCGATTTTCCTCTTTTATTCAACTAGTGTAACACCCCCTTTAAGCCTGCTCGAGCGTCTTCGAAGGGACTAAAGTCACAGCTGCGATTTTCGGAACGGCGCGGCCCTTCTCATCTCCATGGCCTTTGTTTTGCAGAGAGTTATGATAAGATGAATTATATAAATAGCGAAAAACAATTATACAATTATTATTATTGTTTGACGTCCCCGTGTTAGACTTTCAACGGGCGATGTTTCTTTATATCCCGCTGACAGTGGATTTCCCAAGGGGGGCATCTCCGTGTCGAGTAACAGCTTAAATCCCTGTAACTGAACTTAGACCGAATGAAAAATACCGCCAAAAACACTACTAGGATCGTGAAAGTGCTGCACACATTCTATCTAGTATTAAATATTCGTTATTTTAATCCCCTCCTTCCCAAGAGCTACGCTAACAATATGATTATACTTTTATTATTTTACATTTATATCTAATTGTTCAATTCATGGCTTAATTAGAAAAATCTAGATTCTGCTAGCATCTAATTGTGTAATCTAAAAGAAGTAAAGCTAAGCTTATACGGGAATTTAATTGGGTATCGAAACTAATACTCGTATATAAAAATAAAACTTTTTAGATCAAGATAATTCTCTGAATAGGGTCGACGAGCTGAAGTCACTATTGTACGTACAATCGAAAATCAGACAGTTGAATTATAAGAAAGTGCAAGCCAAAGGTAAGTGCAAGTTTACCGAGACCGATATTCACAAAGCGAGAGACAGATTTCATCGGCAGACAAACGGTTGGTAATCAGCCTGTGTAATCATTTTCTCCTGCACTATTGCAGTAGTAGTGGATATTAGAGAAACTAAAGGAGTTGACAATTATTATGGATAGAATGGAAGTTTTAACTAAAGCGAGGAGAATGAGTGGTGAATTCTAATAATTACGTTAAGAATTTGTAAATGTTGATAAATTTGCTTACGAAGTTGTAACAATAAGTTTCCGGAATGTAAACAAATGTGACAGAGAGAATTCCAGAAATTTAGTCAACTTTTTGCTGAGAGAATAGAAAATGGGACAAAGTACTAAGAGGCGACATATTCATACATCACCTTGAAGGCCTTCAGTATCGCGGTAGTGCCGGGCACAACAGGGCCCACCCTCGGACCCATCGTAACGGGGGTAGTGCAGTAGAGAAATAGTGTAGCGGTTACTAGTATACCCATCAAGAATATTTCTACTGTATAACGGTAAAACTATAAAATAAGTAGATAAGGCAAAGTATGTGAAAACCTTACTGACGAATCCTAAACACAAATTTTATACGCAATATATAGCGAACGCATATTATGATTTATACTAAAATATATTTGTTCTTATATAGGCAGAGCCTGTTTCCAGAAGTGTTATCGATAAATAGTAATAAAAAGTAGATCACGTAGGACAACGTTGAATGAAAACGCCGCGTTAGTCATGATGAGTTTACGCAAACGGTGGATAAACTAGAATTAACAGTCAAGAAGTTTTTGCTGTATTTTTCGCGTCAATATCTTTTATTTAGATCTGTACTATTATTAACAATTAACAATAGGCTTGCTTTGTCAATATGAGAGAAATTGTGATTAATCGGAATAACACATCAGGCTACAGACAGCGATAGTAATTCGTATACTGGCGGGTGTAAATAGAGCGATATTCAAATCGTAAAAATGTGGTTTTTATTTCTCAGATTCATTGGTTATTCGCAGAATATCGAAATTGTTAAAAAATAATAAATTTAAACAGATTATATTGCATAAAGTAAGCTAAATGACGTTTACTGGTACTAATTTTAACTCGAAATTTACTAATTCAAGTTTACTAATTCACTGTTTTCAGTAGCTTGAAGAGTAACCGAATGTAAAAAAAGTTACTGTAACACTTTTAAATTAATGGATTGAAATATGAAAAATATCGAATACTTTTAAATGATTAAGATGCACTAGTGTTTGTTAAAAAGTTATTGTTTATTTGAAATAAGCTTGCTTAATCATACATTAAAAAGCTGATCGAATTTTGTATGAAAAGATGTCAACCTCCGTCTAGCATAGCATGATATCTCGTATTCTAGGTGAATTGAATGAACACGCATTGATTCGAGTGATTTTTTATATATATTATTATTTCAACCTCAGTACTTTTGACTATATATTTAGCCTGATAAAGTCTTTAAAGATATTTTGCTTTTGTTTTAGCACTGGAGGAAAGATTTACTTGCACGAGTAAAAACTTCATACGGCAGAGAACTAATTTGGTTTTCAAAAAGCAGCGTGGCCAAATAAAAAAGACAGGAGCGATTACTCATGCGAACAACACGTAGAGTAGCGGCGCTCGTCGGGCAAACATTAGGTCAAAATAAACGTGGCAAGCGGTCGCTGCGTCAAGCCTTGATTCGCAGCTGTCAGTGAGGAATTTCGTGCGGGCGCCCCGTGAGCAGATAAAAAAGCGGAACGAAATAAAAATGAGAGAGGTAGACGGGCCGCGGGAGGGAGAGCTAAAGCATCCGCGAGAGAGGTGGTGGTGGGGGCGGATGAGGGGTGGACCGCAGAAAAAATCGGGTGACACCGAGCGCGAAAGAGGCGAGGGCGGGAGGAGGGGGAGGGGTGCTGCTGCTCTCCGGGCGCGAAGGGTGGCTTTTTCCGGCGGGCGAACTAATAGACTCTCGGACTACTCGTCGACTCGCTCGCTCTCTCGCTTTCAATTCCTCCCTCTCTTCCTCTCTCTCCTCCATTCTCTATCTGCCCCTCTGGTTCTTTCTCTCTCGCGCCCTTCCGCCGCTGGCTCCCCCGGCTTTTTTGCGCTCGATCCTCGCCGGCGCGCGGGCGAGCCGGCAAATAAAAGTTTGCCGCGAGCCGACAGCCTCGGCAACACCTGTTGAACCGGCGCTACGCGCGCCCATGGAGATCGGGCCCCGGTAAAAAAGGACCACCGCCGAATCGGCAATTAACGTATGAAACCTGTCCATCACGCGCTCGCGCCGGGACTCGCGCGCTCCCGACGAGATTTACGGGACGGCTGTGCGAGAGAGACGGCGAGGCGAGCGCGAAAAAACTCGTGTTCCTAGGCGTCATGATAACCGCTGACCCTACGTCGCGGGCGGCCTATTTGCTACCGATTTATCGCTCGGCTAACAATTTTTTTCCCTTTTTTCCACTCTATTCAAATATCGTATAAACTTTTTGACTCTAGTAAAATATTGTCTTGAGATTACGAATTTTTTTATAATGTCGCTCTGCTCATTATTGATTATTTATCTCTACATATATATAATAAGACGTGATTTGCATAAGCGAAACATTTGTAAAGAATTTGAATATGGAAATATTCAATGATTTATTACGTTGGTACTTTATTATTGTCTATGCCAGTTTACACTAGAGCAGAAATTAAGCTTATTGAGTTAGGCTATTAAGTTTTTACTAATGCTTTATTATAGTATTCAATTATATATTTCTTTAATATCCTATTGTTATTATTATCATCGAATCTTAATATTTCTAAGAAATATAAAGAAATAAAGTACAGGTTTACGTACATGTATTTTTCTTGAGGATATACGTAGCATTTATATATAGAAAGCCGATTGAAATATGAGATATCATTAAAATCATTATAATAATAATATTGTAACCCGCATCCAAGTATGAAGTTATTATAAATATCTGCAGCAGTATTCTATTTCATATCAATGGCTATTTCGTTCGGCATAAGCTGAACTATAAATTAAATTGAAAATTATATTATAAAATTTAATATATACGCGCATATTGTAGGAAACATAAGTCACCCTGAATATAATATTTATAATTGATAATACTTGCATACGCATGTGTGGGAAATTCGATTCGATCGAAATTAGCTTACAATAATAGGTGCGTTAGAACTCGAGCCCAATATAAAGTTAAAAAGAGAGAAAAGCGAGAAGTCAATTGGCGTAAATCGAGGGACATCAGCGCGCGGGAAAAAAGAGCGTACGCTGAAAAGTATAGCGGAAAAGCCGCACAGCTCGTGAGAGCAGCGGTGGCAGGAACGGCGGCATCGGCGACACGGCTCTTTTTCCATTGACTGGCGCCGAGGCGCTTATCGTATCTCTCTTGCCAGCGATTATCGCTGGAAATTGCGCCTACGGCGCATCGGAAATTACGATGAAAGGGATAAATAGGCGGGCATTAGCGCCGTGCGAAACCGCTCACAAGCGAAGGGAGATGCGCGTGTAGTCACTCGTTTCCTCACAGTTGTGCAAGTATCGGGCGTGCACGTGTACACGAGGAGTCTCGTAGCGGCCTACACTGCTTGTCGTACAGTTACGATCTTTGTTCGTTGGATTTTTAATTGTTCGAGAAGAGACTGGCATGTACTCACAGCCCTTTGTCCCGGCAGATTTTTATCAGAATATCACGAAAAATCCAGTGGTTCAAGAGTAATTGTGCATTTACCTCTTTGATTCTCTTTATAACTCATATTGTACCATCGTTCCGATGGACCTCTACCGTCTCATACTTTATTCCAAATCTAAGTTTTATCTTTCAATTTTTTCTACTGCAATATCAGAAATTATTTGTTTATAGTATGCTCAGAAATACATTTCTATAAACAGTAGATTACACTTGTGCGTGAGCGATAATACAAAAATAAAATTACAGAACGATATGGAAAGTTGAACATTCGGGTAATTGATGAACGCATTATGACAACAATTTCTTAAAAGGCTTATAATACCAATTGATATCTTTTTTTTCTTTATCATCATTGACGTACTGTGGATAACATTTTATAAATAGTACGGGTAAGCGGTTTATTAACTCGTTAAAAGCAGCAATCTGGTTTTGATTTTCGAGCCTTTCCCGCCATTTTGGTCGTCAGATTTGATTAGCAAACGGTATGTAATATTTCGCAAGGTATAAACCGAGGCAGTTACACATCGACCCGGGGAAACAAAAGTCAGGCATAAAGAACGATTACAGGCGGCGAGGGGGCGCAGGGCGAGGGCGATTGGCGCCGCGGCGGCGGGATCGCGCGGCTGCGCCGGCAGATTAAACCCGAGCGGGTTAGCGCGTGGCGCGGCAGCCGCGAATCTCGCGAGGGCCCGTCGCCGGAGGCCCATCCGTCAAGCGGCTTTTGCGGCGGCGAGCGAGGCGGCGAGCGCCCGTCCCTCACCGCGGGACATGGCCCTGCGAGCGAGCGGCTCCCGCGTCTCCCGTCAATCACCCATCGCCGCGCCCTCCCGCCCGATAATACCGGCCGCTGCCGCCTCGTTTTGTCGTGGCCCGCCGCCGGCCGCCAGTCCTGATAGGGGCTCGCGCGCCAAGGCCGTTTCGCTCGATACGCGCCCACGCGACCGGCTACGGCCCCGCGGCTCCATTAATTAATCGCTCCCGTCTCGTTTTAGGATATGGATGAAACAAGTGCCTGCATATCCCAGCATATTCCAAGCCCAACCGAGATACGACGATTCCGAGATTCAAAAGTTTGCGGGGCCGTTTAAAGGCATAAAATCTACTCCATTCTCTCCATTACGCTGCGATATACTCTCTTTGTATTCTGTACATTGAACCTTGGAGGAACGTTACAATTTCTTACTATAATTATTGCTACTTCACTAAAATTACCTACTTTTAAATATAAAATCAACAGCGCCCTATAAATGGGACGATGATGACATATTTGAAACATTAAACTATTTATTGCAGCTTTTGTTAAACGGGGTAGTGTATTTTTTTCTTCTCTGTTCATGGAAATACTTATAACAAAAATACTTATTACAAAAAATTTTAAACTTATAATATTATAAACTTGAGTAGCATATATATAAATATATATACTACTTATAATACTTATAGTATTATAAACTTGAAATCTTTTACCGCAATACGAAAGTGCTTATCGAAAATGTTTATTGAAAATTTAATCAAACTGAATGCATTATATGTATGCTAAAGGTACAGTAAATTCATTGTATTAGTTCAATAATCAATAGTCAATTAAATTACTAAAAGCTACTTGTAAATAATTAATCGATACAAACATTTTTTGAGTTAAAATATCTAAAACAGTATCGATTTGATGAGTTGACGAGAAAGTAATTTTCCTGGAAATTCTAGTTGCTAATCTAATTTTTTTTAAAAGCTACTTACGAGTAGATTGTTTATAATTTAAAACTACCTTTTGACCGATAGTGCTTGTATTCATTAATTATGGGACTGACTTTTCGACTGCAACGTAATCTTATTGACGCAGAATTTATAAACCTGCGCTTATAAACTTGTTACTTTGCTATGTAATTCTTTGTAAGTTATTGCAAAAAAGCTTGTATAGCATGCAGAGCTCTAAATTTTGAATAGAACGCTTCAGGTCCTAATTTGATAGTCTTAAAGTAGTGCTAGCTAATGAATTACTTTGAAGAGATGATTCATTCGGCTATACAGAATTAAAAATTGACTTAGCATTTTGCTTTTTTCCATAGGTAGGTAAGTCAATAGTTGACGAGAATTAGTTGAATTAAATATCAGAGACATTGTCTAGAATCGAGAGCACAACGCTGCCAAAACGAAAAGTTCTGTGTTTGGGCGGGAAACATAGTATTATATAACATTGATCTTTTATTTGCATTGTCCAAATGAAAGATGAATTTTTAGTATTTGAAGACGAAGATTATAAAAGCTGTGAAACAGATGATGTAACAAAGATGTGGGTCGAGCGATTTCGATACAATAAAATGGTATGAACCGAGATAAATAGTGGAACTTGTGTAAAGGGCCCCCTGCGGAGAGGCAGGAGCGCGCGGCACCTTCTAGAGCCGGGGCCACATTGGAAAGAAAGCTGAGCAAGGGGCATCGGGGCGCCCCCCGTCCCATCTTGGCCGATCCCCTCCGCGAGAGAATCGGAGGCAGGCGCGGGGCGCGCGTCCACGGGGCGACGCAAGTGCGACCTATTGCCCTAAAAGCCCGGCGGCGCGGCGCAGGCGGGACGCAGCTACCCCCGCGCGCGACATAACTGTCGGGCGCTCGCTGCGTCTCGTAAATTTCCATCCCGACTTCTCGATCTTCGACGGCGGACAGTCGGCCCCTCGGTCTTGGCGCGGCCAGGGCACCGGCGCCGCGGGGGAGGGGCGCGAGGGGCGTCCTGGACGTCCGAGATATATGTATGCGCGCCCGATCCGGCGCAAGGACGCGAGGAATTAAGTGCTCTTACGGAGCCGCGGAGATGAATCGAGCCACGGGGCCGGCCTTATAAATTTGACCAAGAGGCGCGCGCCCGTCAGCTGCCTCTTTTACGAGCCGAGAGGGAGGACAACGCGCCGCCTCGATACTACTCTTATTCTTCTACAATCTACGGCTTTTCAATCTTTTACGTTTCTCAGCTCCCGATTTTATCGCCTGGAACTGAATAATAATGCCAATGCAGATGAGATCTCCGCATTTACACTTTGACGCAGTATCCGATCCGTACAGTAGTTTCCGTTCGTTTAGAAAAAATTGCCCCGCCCTCTCCGAGCTACAGCGGCGGCGCTTCTTTTCTCTCTATTTAACTCGATGCGCAGCTTCCCATCTCCCAGGCCGAGCTCGCGCATAAACGAATTCGTACGCGCGAATAAACTATCATCAAAATGGTTAACAATTTTTAAGTAATCCTTGAACAGCAAGGAACTTTGAAAATAAAGTGGGAAACGCGGGAAATCCAAAGTTTCGGTTGTCAAGCGGCGGCGCTTCGAACAAGCATTTCGTATTCCGAGCTCCCCGTGTTTATGTAAATAGACCTTGTAAGTATATATGCAGAGAAGGAACTTCCCAAGCTTCTGCATGACGAGGAAGAAACGAAGACGATTTATCCGCATTTTCAGCTTTCCCTTTTTCGCTCCTTGTTGCCTTTAAGAGATCCACTTTCGCCCTCCCGGGCCCCTCCGGAGCCCGCCCCGGCCCTCCTCGGGACTCCGGCACCCTTTCCCACTCTCCCTTGCAGCGCCAACCGTTTAAACTCTTCTTTGTCACGGGAACTTCTTTATCGCTTTCTATTTCATTACATATTTTGAACAGCGGACCTAATGCGCCGTGAAAATATATTCTGGAATCCCTTTATCTGTCTGCAGGGCTGCAGTGAAAACACCCAATCGCTAATGGAATGTAAATTTTGACGGAGCGGCATAATAGTTTTTCCTCCGATGGCCGAATCTCGCAGGCAAGGGCGCGAGGCCAAGAGGCAAGATGATCTCCGGAGTATTTAAATCTGCCCGAGGCGGGTGATTGACTCTTCCGGGGCGGAAAGGAGACGCGGAGGGAAGCCCGTTGAGGAATGGCAAAGGAACGTCCAGGAGTGGCGGCGCGCGCACCCCTGGCTCCGCCGGTGGC
Source organism: Sycophaga agraensis (assembly GCA_018906755.1). Lineage (NCBI taxonomy): Eukaryota > Metazoa > Arthropoda > Insecta > Hymenoptera > Pteromalidae > Sycophaga > Sycophaga agraensis. Next base: position 1,195,830 of record JACCIE010000039.1, read on the forward strand.
CGCCAGACATCCCGGGGACTTCTCTCGGCCCGCCATTTTTTCCCATCGGGCTGTGACGAGCGCCGCGGCGCAGCCCTTAACTGCCTCCGGGGAAGAAGGAAGCGCGCGGCGGGGGAGGGCCCGGGAGCTGCGCCGAGCGCCGGGCGCCGGCCGAGGCGGGGGTATGTTTATTGCTCGAAGCTATCTCCGGGCGCGCGAGGGGCGATGCGCCGCCGCTGCCGCCGCCGCCGCCGCCGCCGCCGCGTCACACGGAGTCATTTTCATAATTCGGCCGTTCGTATTCGCTGCCACCGCGCGGCCTGAATCGAACAACAGCGCGACTATGCGCGCCCTCGCTCCTTCTCTCTCCCTCCCTCTCTAGCCTCGCTTTTCCTGCGCTCATCCCAGGGCTTTTCTTGCTCCTCCTCTCGCTCGCTCCCTTCGCTCCCCTGGCCCCCCTCGCCGCCCCCTCGCCACCCCCTCGCCCCCCTTATGCAACCCTCGCCGCCCACCGCGTGCACAGGGCAGCGCGAGCGCGAGCGCGCTTTATCTCCTTCTCGTCTCTTTCCCGTCGTTGCGCCTTTCTTGCATCGTTTTCTCTTAACGATCACCCACTCTCCTTCACTCCTACCCTCTCGCCCTCCGCCGTGACGCCCCCGCTCAACCCCTCTCCCTCTCGCTCCTTCCCCTCTCTATCCCTGGCTATACTTTGCCTTCTTTCGCATCATTTTCTTTTTTCTTCTTCTTTTTCTACACGCGGAGAGGAAGATAGGGAGATACAGATGAGAATGTGTTTACACGAGCTGCTAGATTTTTAGTATGTCTAGGTGGATTTTCTTGAATATTCCAACTTCTAGTGAGTTTCTCCTGTACTTCTAAATTAAACTTTGTTTTTTCAAGCCTCGTCGATATACTTTTGCCCTCGGATGAAAGACAAAAAGAAATTGATTGACGCGTCAATTACATGATGCAATTAAGTAAAAAAATAATAACAGGAACATTATCATTTCTCAAATAAATGATATAGGCATATAATCCAATGGAGTCATTTGAATTTTTGTCTTCCTCATTAATCGATAATATCGCAAGTTTTATTTTACATGCATTAACATTTACAGTATTTTCAGAAGCATATTTTGTAACTGAAAGATTGTATCTTGAAAGCATAAAGATAAAACCAGAGTAGACATAAATTTGAGGATAAAACTGTGGATGTTTTTATCGATTGGAGTCACATAAATAAACTTGAAAGCTTTATATTTAAGAAACTTAAATCGTTATTACATATTTATAAGCACTGGGTAGTTTCGATCTGCAACTTTTAAATTAAACCAATAGGGGAGTTAAGATTCTATAGTCAATGAACGTTCTGTAATGATAACGTATAGAGATCGGAAGGCTCATTCGTTGATGGACAATAAGTTTGTACAGAAAGAGAGGTTGTCAATTGTCCGGCTTTGATAGGGCGCGCAAACGAATAGAGCGGGCAATATTCATCGGGCGTAAGAGAAGAGGGGATGAGAGAGAAAGAAGATCTGGAGCGTCCGAGGAAGATCAAGGGGCAAAAGAAGGAAGGGAAAGACAAGTTAACATGGCGTCAGTGTCCAGTGGGTTGATCTATCGGCAGGTGTCCGGGAATCGATGCCGGGCAATCGAGTGACGTCGATCCCCGCGATCGCGGAGTCGCAGTCCCTCTGTCCCTCTGTCCCTCTGTCTCTCCGGGGCGCGCGGTGTGACGGGCGGACAGAGACGGCGCGGGCGCTTGCGCGTCCCTTTGCCTCCTCTTTTTCTCGTCTTGCAGCTGGCGCGCAGGCGAAATCGCTGCTTTCCCCGGCGTCTTCGTATTCGGCCTGGTTCGGAGGCCGGAGGCAACCCTCTTCGGGGGCCGGTGGCAGCTCGACGCATTAGCGGCGACGTACGTGCCTCTTTATTTCACATGAGCGCGCTTTCGCCGATAAATCTCGCGCACGCAGAGCCGCGCGAGCCCGAGGAACCCGTGTAAGCCCATTGCCAATGGAGTTTAAATACAAAAAGCGCCCGGCTGCGAGCGCCAGTTTGCCAAAGCCCCCGACGCCCCCTGCCCGCGGACGAGTCCGATCGCCCGATCCAGCCGCGCTTTACATGCCTCACTCTGCCCGCGGTGAAGAGGACCTATCTAGCTCATGAGCCGTTTGCACTATTTCACAGGTGACCGCGTTTGCAGAGCGACAAAAAGAAACCCATGGACGGGAAGCTCGGAAGCGATGGAGGAACGAATGCTCTTCGAGCGCGCATTTATGCAAAGTGGGTCGAGGTAATTATTAAGTATCCGCCTCCCGGCGCGAAGAAAAACTTTTTTTTATTTTCCACGGGAAAAATAACACGCTGGCGATAAGAAGAAGACGTTGGTCGGCCGGCGGAGGGGCAGGGGCGGCGGTCGGGCCGCTTAGCGCGGAGCGTAAAGCAGGAGCGTTCAATCTGAGCCCCGGCCGTCTGAGCGCCGGCATAAATCCCCGGGTCTAAATTCCCGCGTGAGTCGGGAGGCGCGGAAACGGGCGCAGCTCCCCGCGCTAAACGCCCGGTGTGTGCTCGCCTCCCTCCCCCGGCGCCCGGGGCGCGATTCGCCGCGATTCGTCGCGGCGGAAGGGTGACTCGGGTAAGATCGGGCCGGCTCTAGTTTGCCGCGTCCTCCTCGCCGGCCGAAAAACAGCCGGGGAGCGGTGCGCGCGGCCGGGCGCCCGGGCGGGGCCCCGACCCCCGCCCCCGCGGCCCTCAGGCGCTATATTAACCCTAATGGCTCGCGAGGATATAAAGCACATCCCGCGCATACACTAACTCGTTATTATTGCCGCATAAATAACGCGATAATCCCGCGGCGGCGATGGAAGGGACGACAAGGGGTCGGCCCTGCCCCCGAGGTGAGGAGCCGCCACCGCCGCCGCGCCTACGTACACGTATATCTATGTGCGCGTTCCCTGGCTCCCTCCCGACCCCTCTTTCGGCTGGCGCGCGGTCTTTCCCCCACGGCCGACTGTATAGCCAGTCCCTAGGAAGCGCCCGCGCCGAGCCGCGCACTAATGCCCGCGATTCCGGCGAGCGACGAGACGTCCGCCGTTTGCCTTTAAGGCTACATGTTTACTGGCTTTGTTCTTACTTTCTCTTTTGAGGGGAGGCCCCCTTTTTTCCCTTGGCCCGCTCTTTTTAGCCGCGAGGATCTTGGGGATCCGCCGACGCGTAAAATCCACGGTTTTACGAGGGCCCAACTCGCGGAAGGTCAACGCGAGATGTTTGTTCCAATTGGCGTGACTTTAATTTTTAATGCGCGCCTGATTGAAATTTACTCGAATGCAAATGTCGAGGCGCGGGTCGATCTCCGAGCGATAAATTACGCTGATAAATTATCCGGGAATATTTTTTCAATTTTCCCCGACTTTTGGCTGCGCGTTATCAGATCCCCGTTCAATACGACCGTTACAAATCTATGCGTCTTCAATCATAATAAATCACATTTACCGTAATTACTGCACTTATAAAGCTGCATTTTTAATTCACTTTTAATTAATGCCGGTGAAATTTACAAGAGAAGAATTTATGCAATAGCCCACTTTTCAGTTATTACAATTCCAACGTTTCGTTTAATTCTTGCATACGCTGTTGACAATAATCCAATAATAGCAAAGTGGAACGATAAAAAGCACCGGATGAAGAACGTACCTGCACGTAATGCATCTTAATTATTATAAAAGGACCTTGAAGAAAATCTGTTTTGAGTGGACCGCAACACAAGTTGCTGACAAGCTAGCTAACGATGAAATAATGAGAGGGAGAAGCTGTTTCCCGTATCTCATTGTGATTAAACGCTTGCTGCACGCGATTCCCTGAAAACGATCGAATAATTGTACGAGGCGCTATCAGGACTCGCTTGCGCAACGCAAGCCAGGTGAGATCGAAGGCGCGAATAGGAAAAGTGCGGTGAGTCGAGGGAGAGGGAATCGGCGCGAGGAGGCGCGTACGTTTATAACGATCTCCATATACAAGTGAGGCGATCGGAGGCCGCGGCGGCGGCCCCTCCTCTTTAGCGGGAGCCACGAGGTTCCACACTCTAGCGCAACCTCTCCCCGGCTGGGCCGGCGCCCCTCCTCTAAAGCGCTCTCCCGTGATCTTAATTCAGTAATAAAGTCCGCGACGCGCGATGAAAGTAACATGAGGGCGC